>CM040916.1:42216903-42879403 GCA_023029165.1 Gobiocypris rarus | reverse complement strand
ATCAAGTTGTACAGAATTACTTGCAAATTACGGATAGGTATGCTTAATTAGGATTGGAATTAAAGTCTGCAGGATACCGGACACCAGCACTGCATTGATGTATATTGGGGTGTCCAGTGATGATCCTGGATGGTCACCTTTCAACAAAGTTTAGCTCTAGCCCTAATTAAACACAGCTAATCAATGTGTTTAGGATCACTTGAAACTTACAGGCAGGTGATTTGAAGCTAAACTTTACAGGAAAGTGGCCCTCCAAGAGCAAGATTGGATACCTCTGCTCTAGCCCTGATGAAACAAACCTGAACCAGCTCTAGAAGATTCACTATTCCCAAAATTACTCCACTAATATAGACCCTTTGAAAGAGTGAATGAAAACAAGTGTGCAAATTCGGACACAGAGTGCCGGAAGGGTTGTGCTTTTGCATAGTTTGTGCTAGCGGTTTAATAATAATTAGTTTAAGCTTGGCAAACTGGCAGCTCCAGCAGTAATGAAAATATTTATCATCAAATGTAGCGTTAGTTCTGGCAGGTCACGTCAGTCAAGCTTGCACTAGTTGACTCTCAGCTGATCCACATCTTTCTATAGAAATATGACACCTATCACAGTATCCATATATATGGTCCATCAGTATTATCAGCAGCTATTGTGTTACTCAGGAGCTTCTGATTCCCTTTTGAATCATTAAATTATTGCTGGTTCTGTTTACCCTAGGGTGGTTATCGCTGCTCTCCCAGCTCTTATCCATGCTAGGCTGCATGGATGGGCAGGGAGTTCTTGCCCGGAACAAAAACACACCGCCAATCCAAACTGTACGCTAAATGTCAATCATCTTTGACAATAGTGTTGGATGGATGGATGATTCAGTCACAGGCGCCCACTTCTGGCGGGACGTGGGTATGATCCTCACTATGGATTATGTTTTTTCTCAAACGGTTAAGTGTACATCAGTTGTACATTCGTTATTGCAGTGCATTATGGAATTGGATACGTGTACTCTATAATGTGCACGATGGTTTCGGTCACCACTACAAATGGTCTTTAGGATCACTAGAAAATTCCAGGCATGCGTGTTGGACTGCAGGAAGGCGACTTTCAGGATAATGATTTGGCACCCCTGGTATGTATCTTGACCGCAACATAAAAGGGGTTACACACCAGGGCAGTTATGGAAACAAAAATAATAAATACAACAATTCAGAGAATGAGATGTATACATTTTTTAACTTGTGCCAGCAAAGCTAGGTAACTCCAGCAACCTAAGATAAGGCCCAATGAATGAAACTCTCTGGATTGAATTTAAAACCGAATTGAAGAACTGATTGTGGACTCCCCTCAAACTATGGGGAAAGCATTGCATCTATTGTCTTGCACTTTAATACAATCAATTTTTAGTTTCTTCGGTCTCATGAAAGACCAAGAGCTTTTTTCTTCTTTTTTTTTTACCAACAGTGACAATAAGGAACAAAGAAAGAGCTGTCTAGCATGACCAAGTTTCACAATGGCCCTTTGTCCATAACAGGTTTCCCTAACAGATTTTCCTTCATCTACATGGACACCACATCTGCCCTCTGATTGAATATTGATCATTTGTAAACATTAAACATAATTAATCTGAAGGGAGAGCAGCACATTATAAAAACTAATCCAGGATCAGTATATTTGTACAACTAAACATAGAGGGACAAAAGAGAAAACATGTTTTATTCATCATGTGGTGGACATCAGGGAGAGTTCTAACTTGTCTGCAGAAGAGGGGTAGATGGGTTGATTCAGTCTGAAGTTATGAAATTTATTTGTGTCTCAAAGGTCTACAAATTTGGACTGCACACACTACACAACTGATCACAAATAACTGAAGCGATGATCCCAGAATACATTCCCTCACTTTAACTTACTTAAAGCAACAGGAGAGCCTTTTCTTGTCAATGTATAAAAAGACAAAATGGAAAAAGAGCATGTGATTGTTTTTATTCCGAATTGCAGAGAACAGAAAAAAAAAATAAGTTGAAACAGTGCTTGGTGATAGTGGGGAGTAGTTTGATGTTCTTCCATTTATTTTTTTGCTCCAGCTTCTCAATGCCTTGCTCTCTTGCAACTTTTTTTCACTGTTGCTCATTACTGCTCTCTAATCTGGATAGTGAACACAATTAAATACTAAATGGCAAAAGTCTGAAACAAGCTTGAAATCTGTAATGACACATATAGTACGACACTGTCAGTACATGTCTCAGAAGTTTGCACACTACAAGGGAATGAATGGGTATTAACTACGATCCGCAAATTATTTGATAAAGACTAAAAGATCTAAAGTATCAAGCTTGAGTCTTGTTTCCATTTTTAGATGTATTAAACTTTTGCTGTTTTACTAGTTTTGAAATAAGCACTTTTCAAAAAGAATAAAGTTTTATATATGGTAACCTGTTTTATTTCAAAAGAGCAAGGACAGTCTTGTTTTCCATTCCTTTAAACATCATATTAGAGCACTTCAAGAGCAGAATAAAGTGTTTTATAGATTGTTTTAGGAAAACATCCACACAGACTAATAATAAAGACACAAAATTGGGCAGCACACGGGTGGTGAATTACGAAAATTACGGCATGCAGACAGTCGCAGAAAGCAGAAATAGACCTATGCTTTGGGCTTAAAGGAATAGTTCACCCAAAAATGAACATTCTGTCATCATTTACCCTGAAGTTGTTCCAAACCTGTATGAATTTCATTGTTCTGCTTAACACAATATATTTTGTTAAAAGATATATCGGTAACCAAATTATGTACCCAATTGACTTCCATAGTATTTTTTTCCCCTTACTATGGAAGGCAATGGGGTCCAACAAATCTTAAGTTCCCCATTTTCTTCAAAATATCTTCTTTTGTGTTCAGCAGAAGACAGAAATTCATACAAAGTTTGGAACAACTTGAGGGTGAGTAAATTACAATTTTCATTTTTGGGTTAACTATTCCTTTAAGATCTATAACATGAAATTAAAATTCATCCATTTTGTAAATGCATGCAGACTTTAAAGGGATAGTTCACCCAAAAATGAAAAGGTGTTGTTTATCTGCTTACCCCCAGGGCATCCAATATGTAGGTGTGTTTGTTTCTTCAGTAGAACACAAATGAAGATTTTTAACTCCAACCATTGCTCGTATAATGCATGTCAATGGGTTGTATTTCTATGAGAGTAAAAACACACAGACATACGAATCCATATTAAACTCTGTGGCTCGTGGCGACACATTGATGTCTTAAGACACGAAACGATCGGTTTCTGTGAACAGTATTTGTGTTATTTTTTACCTTATTTCAGACGAACCTCGTCTAGGATTCCGAATGCATACTTCCGCCGGAGAAGGTCAAAACAGCGGCGCTATCATAAGATATATATTTACATAGATCCCTCATTCGACCGATCTGCGCCATCCACGCAGGCACTAATGAGGCATCTAAATATATATCTTATATATATAGACATCAATGTGTCGCCACGAGCCACAGGGTTTAATATGGATTCGTATGTCTGTGTGTTTTTACTCTCATAGAAATACAACCCATTGACATGCATTATACGAGCAATGGTTGGAGTTAAAAATCTTCATTTGTGTTCTACTGAAGAAACAAACACACCTATATCTTGGATGCCCTGGGCGTCAGCAGATAAACATAAAATTTTCATTTTTGGGTGAACTATCCCTTTAAAGGAACACTCCACCGTTTTTAGAAATAGGGCTTATTCAACATCTTTCCTACATTTAGATACGTGGGCAAATGCATTTTTAATTTTATCTCAGTGCATGCGTTGTTTTAGTTTGGCATGGTCACCGCTAGCTTAGCTTAGCATAATGAATGGAATCCTATGTTGCCAGCTAGCATGTCCCAAGTAAAAGTGATCCAAAACCCAAACAAACACCTAATTACTTCTTGTGGCCTGCGTATTCACAACGAGTACAAATAGCGATGCAGATTAAGACTAGGCGATTTCCTATTGGCAAATATTAACTTGGGACTATATTATGGGGAAACACAGGCGAAGAACTGCTACTTGGGCGCACAGATAATCACGCGACACATTAAATCCCACAACTTCCGTCAACATACTGGCGTGAATAGTAGCTGACTATTTTTCATACAGTACATGAATGGAGATGAACATGGCTGATTTTGTGAGAGACGAAGAGGGTTACTTCTTAGACAGTCAAGATCCAGAACCATACCTCTATGAACCAGAGTTTTCAGAAGAGGAGCTATCCCTGCGTGCTTTGGAAATAGAACGACAGGAGGAGGAGGTTGCGATCGCTCAACAGCCGGAGGACCTAAGGATCAGAGCCAAAACGAACTGGTGGTGTGTACTTTTTTCCCCGTTTTTTGTCGCGTTGCACGCCGGTATGTTGACGGGAAGTGGGGACTTCACGTGTTGCGTGATATCTCTGCACTCAAGTAGCAGTGCTTCGCCTGTGCTTCACCCTAATACAGTCACAAGTCAATTTCTGCCTAGAAAATCGCCTAGTCTTAATCTGCATCACTAGTTGTAATCGTTGTGAATACGCAGGCCACAAGAAGTAATTAGGTGGGGGGGGGTTGGATCACTTTTACTCGGGACATGCTAGCTGGCAACATAGGATTCCATTCATTATGCTAAACTAAGCTAGCGGGAACCCTGCCAAACTAAAACAATGCATGCACTGAAACAAAAATGCATTTGCCCACATATCTAAATGTAGGAAAGATGTTGAATAAGCCCTATTTCTACAAACGGTGGAGTATTTCTTTAAATGACCAGGACTAACAGGTACAATTTTATAGGTTTGATCTATACTGAACAACAGCATAACATAAACTTAAAAATGAACGTAACTATAGGTTCTAACCTAACTTTTAAAAATAAAATAAACTCTACACTGCCCAGAGAAATAACTTAATTTTGTGTCACCAACAGACTCTCAGATACAAACCATAGCTGCCTTTCAAAATTAGGACAGTTAATTTAACACGTTCATTAAAATAATAATGTGAATTAAAAATAATGTGATAAAAAAATAAAACACTATTTAAGCTTGTCATCTGACCCATAAGTAAATTCCACATTAAGTAATATTCATAACATTGGAGCAATTCAAGCTTGAAGCTCAGCTTCTACTGCAGGCAACACGCATCGCCAAATCACATTTACCAAAAACAGACTGCACAGAACCACGCAGGACGCATTCTTGCATTCAGAACAGCAACTGCATGGCAATGAACGGAGGGGCTTTGAGACATGTTTTTAAAGTTGAGAAATGGCCAAAGACGAACATGAACACAGACAAACACTTAAAAAAAAAAATAGTACAGAATGAATGCGAGAATGCGTAATGTGTGAAAATTACTTCAGACTGACTGAACTGACTCATTTGCTAAATAAATTGCTGTGGACAAGGAATGTGATAGGCTTTTGTTCAACTTTTTGGAAATAAAAGAAACTGACTTCTAAAGTTTATTTATTTTGTAATGTCTATTTAATACTTTACTTGTTTACTACAATGTTGTCTTTAAATTGTATTTATTTCAATTGCTAAAATCCTCTAAATAAAGAGAAAATATTATTAAATCATGTACACTTGCATTCAAAAGTTATTTTTATGTTACATTTATAATGTTGCAATTTCATCAAATAAAAAAAATAAAAAAAATGACCACAAACTTTTGAATGGCAATGTACTTCATTAAATTTTATTCTAAATAATTTGACAGGCCTAATTAAAATAATTCAGGAAGCTCACATGGGTCTGGTGAGTAATGAAAATGTGTGCATGTTTTGGCTTTCCCAAAAGCTGCTGCCGCAAAAAAAAAAACGTCTCTATTTTCTTCCTCTCGGGAAAAGGCGAGACAATGAAAGTTAAGAATAGAGGCTTTCACCAGCAGCCAAGAGAGACTGAAAATGAGTGCACGCACACACACATACGCGCACACACACACGCACGCACAGTGTGATCCAAAGGAACTCCAGTGTCTGCTGTATTTCAATAATTTCTGATCAATAACAGGTAAACTCTGAAAGGAACTCCATGCCACATTAGAGGTGGCCAATTAGACCAGTCTCTTTAAATCAGGTTGCCGTGGTGATGTGGTGTCATTTACACAAAGGGCACAGCAGATGCTGGTGATAAGCACTGCCACGCCTCAGCCAATTACAACACAGGCATGAGGAAAAAGACAGACCGAAGCTCCTGACTGTGACACCTTTATTACAGAGTGTCTCTCTCTCTGTCTCTCTGTCTCTCTCTCGCTCTCTCACACACACACATACAAACTTACCCCAGACGGTCTACGAGGTCCCAGAGTACATTGGCACTGGGAATAAGAGGAGAGCCGTCGTACAGGACCACAGAAGCCCCAACGGCTAAAGAGGACATCAGCCAGTTCCACATCATCCAGCCCGTCTGCACATAAAAAGAGACACCTGCTTTTAGATTGGGTCAGATAATTTTTTGTCCTGTATTTTGGAAAACAGATTTGTGTAGATAAACATAACTTCTCCACAATGTTTAACAAACAGTGCTCAAAATAGACCATTTCAATTCAAATAACACTGTGAATATCACACTGGACTGGACTAACCATACATTGAATATGATGTGTACCTTCGTTTTGCAAACAAAGGCATTTTGTCCTAACAAAGACATCATGGAGTATAATATTAATTTATGGAGTATTAATAAATATGTATTTATTGATACATGTCCCCTTTGTTTAAGTGTATGATTCATCAGTGCACCTTATCCTAAAGAAAAAATGATTGTTCATAATCTTTCAAAATGTAATGTTCCCTGCTTCCGAGATAACTTTTTTTTATTGTAATAACCAAGGCTGTGGGGGCGGCGCAAAATAATTTTAAATCAACCATATCATAGACCAATAAAAAGATGTATATAATACCTGTAAAAATACCTAACCTGCATGCTGCTAATCATCTGAGCTGTAAATGCCATGCATGTTCAAATTTTGCAACTAAATATTTTGGGGTTAGCAAGAAAGACAGAATTAGTACTTCTTTTAAATGAAATTTATATTTTTAATCAGCAAGGAGGACACAATAAATTGATCAAAAGCAACAGTACAAATTAAAAATGCAGTTGTTTTTTAAACTGTCTCCTCATCAAATAATCATGAAACACGCATCACAGTTTCCACCAAAATATGATGTTTCTTTAGGACCAAATCAGCATATCAGAATGATTTCTGACAGATCGTGTGACACTGAAGACGTAACAGCACTAAAAATACAGCTTAAGGATCACAATAGTTATTTTAAATAGCTTTTTTCCTCTATGTATTCAATTTAAATTTTCACAATATTACTGTTTTACTGTATTTTTGATTAAATAAATGCGACCTTGGTGAGCCTAAGAGACTTCTTTCAAAAACATTAAAAAAAATCTTACTGACTCCATTTGGTAGTGTATGTTGCTTGCAAAAAAAGATTGGACGTCATTGGAGAAAGATACTGTTTTCCCCATGATGAGGGCTCTAAGGTCGCAGATACATACCGTAGTGTAATATATGATGACATCATTGTAGGTCATGTTGCCATGGAGAATGTGTTCTTTAAGATGTTGGATGAGAGTGCCCTGAGAAATGGAGAACAAAAGGGTCAGACTGGTAACTGGCCGTTGAGCATGTTCATAGATAACAAGATGAACTACACCTGTGGTTAATCTGCTAGGACATCTGTGTGAATCTGAGGGGAACTGACTTCGGGCATTCACTAAAAATAACCTTGAGGGAAAATGGCTGAGAAAATTCTGTAATTATTAGAGGCGACTAATAAAAACATTAGTCGAGGATTGTGTTTGTTTTTCTGGATCTTACGTTCTTCTCAAGTACATTCTCCTGTGCTGGTGTCATACGTTTAGATGTATTGCGGCTGGCAGGGAACAACCTTATCACCAAACTAAAGGATCAGTGACACTGATTTTCATGGATTAAAAAAAAAAAAAAGTAAAAGAAAATAGCACATCACAAACCCTGTAGCATTAGTCTACCCTGTATCCTAGTGAAAGGATTAATTACGATAGTGTTCATTCATCCTCTAACTGCCATAACGCAACACGAGTACTGTTTTCATAAAAGCACACTGAACATTGATCATCCATAGAGCGAGAAGAGCAAGAGATGCAGATGCGTGTGTACATATGTGTGATTGTGTGTTTTCATACACACAGCGCTCTAATTTTCTAGCAAGCAAGAGGCGTCAGACACAAATGCTGCAAAGGCTGAAGGGAAAAGCTGTGAAAAAGTGAACCCCAAACCAAAAACCCACCCACAGTGTTATACACACACACACTAACCAAGCACATACAAAGTGTGTTTGTGAAGCACAAAACAAAACAGATCAATTCCTGCTTTTCCCTTTCTTGATTTTTCAGATGAATTTTCGGTGGAATCTGTATATTTGTGGGTATGTGTTTACTAGGAACCAAGGTTGATTTACATCTATGTGGGCTGATGTGTCCCTAATGTTGCGATTATACAGGAAATGCATTCAGAGGGGATGGGAATGGTACACATAATTGCTCAGCCCAATTGCATCTAGCTTATAAAGTCGTAGAGGTTTTTAAAATGGACTCTTACTGCCATCTAGTGGTCTATGTGATGCTGGCATTAAAGGGTTAGTTCACACAAAAATGAAAATTATCCCATGATTCACTCACCCTCAAGTCATCCTAGGTGACATTCTTCTTTCAGACTAATAAAATCAGAGTTATATTAAAAAAGTCTTGGCTCTTCCAAGCTTTATGATGGCAGTGATTGTTGCTCTGTTTTTGAAGTCCATAATAGTGCATCTATATTCATAATATAACTGCTCCACACGGCTCCAGGGGGTTAATAAAGGCCTTCTGAAACGATGTGATGTGTTTGTGTAAGAAAAAAGGAAAAAAAAAAAACTTTATAAAGTAAATGATCTAGCTTCCGCCAGATCAGAAAAAACTTAACTGGTGCACAATGCCACCAGGCGTAGCATAAGCATTTTACACGTAGGTTGAATATATATTTCAATTCTCTTGCATTTCCTCACAAAAATTTGGCAAGAGATCGCAAAGTTTCTCAGGGGACCACAAAGCATTAACATATCATTTTACCTACCATCTAATTTTATTTTATTTTTATCACCATGTCCCTTTAGGGGCTCTGTAAAGGGCAAACTTTGTAGACTGAAATATTATTTCAGTTATAACTACACCACTTTATTCAAACCAAAATCAAGAACAAAAAAAATTAAACAATGATACAACAAATTTGGTCCCCAAAGTCAGTGTTATTTTATATCAGTTATAACACGTAAAGGGTTAGTTCACCCAAAAATGAAATTTATGTCATTAATGACACATCCTAATGTCGTTCCACACCCATTAGACCTCCAATTATTTTATATTTAGTCCGAGAGCTTTCTGGTCCTCCATTGAATGTATGCACGGTATACTGTCCCTTTCCAGAAAGGTAATAAAAACATCATCAAAGTAGTCCATATGTGACATCAGTTGGTTAGTTAGAATCAATTGAAGCATCGAAAATACATTTTGGTCCAAAAATCCGTGAACAAAGATTCGAACGATTCATGATTCGGATCGCTAATGTCACGTGATTTAATTGGCAGTTTGACACGCAATCCGAATCATTAATCAATACGCTGATTCATAACCGTTCAAATCTTTGTTCGCGGATTGAAAAACTTTTTTATTACTTTTAGTACTTAAAATTAAACGGAAATGAGAAATGCTGCCTTGCAACAAACTAAAATTAACTATTTTTTCATTTAATATTTACACATTTTATTTTATTTCAGCTTTATTTCAATTAGCGATAACGAATATTTCATAGTTTTAGGTAACAATAACAACACTGCCCAGTGCCTATGGTAAATAAAAAAAATGAAGCTATTGATATTTGTACACCTGCAAAACAAATGTTAGCATTGGTATTTTCTTTCTTTATATGTCATATTCTGAGCATTGGACCAACTGAATGCTTTAAAATTGATCTGAAAATGGATACATCAAGAAGGCATTGCACAGCGCTCAATACATCATTTGGACTCTGCACAACACACACACACACACACTCACCCCAGCAGAGTGCACCATGCACTTGGGAGATCCTGTGGTGCCAGAGGAGTACATGATGAAGAGAGGATGAGAGAAGGGCAGCTGCTCAAACTCCAGCTGAGGGTCCTGATCCCCTTCTTTACCCGTGGCCAAAAAGTCCTCCAGGAACACACTGAAAGAAACGGTACAGGAGACAGAGTCAGGACTGATCCTATCCTAACCAGACAATATAAAACCAATAAACCATATGGAACTACATATAGAAAAGTTGAATCGATCTAGGCTTCAGTTTAACAAGAGCTAATAAACATTTCATATTTATTAATTTAGACAGTGTTTTATAAGTGAGGAATTCCACAATACAAGTGGTGCAGACACTAGAACTGTGATCCAATCACCCAAAAAGCTGCCCAGGGTTGGTAAAATGTATTAATGTTTTTGAAAGAAGTCTTTTATGCTCACCAAGGCTGCATTTGTTTGATAAAAAAAACATATTGTGAAATATTATTATATAATGTACTTTTCACTAGTAGTTTTTTAGTAGTACATGTTTTTTTCAGTGGAAACTGATACATCTTTTCAGGATTCTTTGATGAATAGAGCACATCTTTTGAACCAATTTTATAATGTCTTTACTTTGATCAATGTAATGCATTCTTGTTGATTAAAAGTAATAATTTCCTTCCTTCCTTCCTTCCTTCAAAAAAAAAAAAAAATCTTACTGACCCCAAACGTTTGAACTGCACTTTACTTGTGTAGGAATGTTTGGTCATTTATACTACATTCCTATTTATTAATACAAGTACATTATACCTGAAACTCCTCATCACTGCATGACTCTGTGTTTGATGACATTAAGGCACGTATAATATGATTGTTAGCTCACATAGATGCACAGACCTGTTGGGAATCTTGGCGAGGTCTGTGTCTTGTCGAGAGCGAACGTATGGAATGATCACAACCTTCTTCAGGTCAGGCAGACCTGAGAGAGATGATGGGGGAAAACGATTACATGATGCTCCATGAAATACAAACATATCATCAAGACTACATGATGGGAAAAATCTAGCGGCGCGTGAGCCGAAAGGTGTGCTTTATACCTTTAACAACGTTCTGGAGTTTCTCCATATGGTCGTGCTGCTTGCCGTTATACACAACAGCTGCTACTGAGAATATCAACTTGGGCTGGATCTGAGAAAACCTGTCTAGCACTCCCTGAAAAGGAAAAGAGAGACATGAAAGACAGGTCAAACACCAGAGTAAAGATGCACACAGACATATACACACTCAAGGCGTTTGCATTGTTACAAGATCTAATTCAAATGAATGCTGTTCTTTTAAACTTATGCACAAAACAATTCTGAACAAAACAATCACTATGATAAAAATTAGAGAAAATTCAGCTTTACCGTCAGGAAAAAAAATACACTTTAACATATATTAAAATGGAAAACATTTATTTTGAATTGTAATATTTCACAATATTCTCCATCTTACTGACCCCAAACTTTTGAACAGCAGTGTAGTGACTTGATGTAATACCCCATCTTAACCACAGGGGGCAGCAGTGTCTAGACAGTTCATTTCAGTCAATAAGCCATGGTAGATCTATGTTGCTTTAACTGCTAGAGGCTGTCCTATTTTTGGAATAACCATAGCCTTGGGGGGGGGCTGTAGACTTACTTTAATCTCCTCATAGGAGAGTGTACGTGAGAGAGGAGCGATCGAGAGGTAAAGTGTGTGCATGTCTGTGGCGGAGTGTTTGACATAGCTAACAGGTCACACACACACACACACACACACACACACACACACACACACACACACACACACACACACACACACACACACACACACACACACACACACACACACACACACACACACACACACACACACACACACATTTGAAGACACTGAGAATTGAGGGTTAGATTACCTACTTTTTTATACATGGGAGTTGACATGTTGCGAAAAAATATGACCAGCTGTTTATAACTATTTATATTTGATCACTTTCGCTTGTGGGATAAAGAGTATGCACAACAAAGTGGAAGCTCATGACAACAACTGCACCAGTGTATGCAAGTATGAAAACGTGGGCATATGAATGGCATGTAAGTGTGGTAAACCAATGCCTGGCAGCCGAGGGAAAACCGAGGCATTCTTTCTGCCGACATCCAAATCTGAGGTTCCTACATGGTAAATGGTAAATGGACTGCATTTATATAGCGCTTTTAACAGACCAATGGCCATCCAAAGCGCTTTACACATTGCCTCACATTCACCCATTCACTCACTCATTCATACACCGACGGCGGGGTCAGCCATGCAAGGCGCCATCCAGCTCGTCGGGAGCAGCTGGGGTTAGGTGTCTTGCTCATGGACACCTCGACACTTGGTCAGGTGGAACCGGGGATCGAACCACCAACCTTCTGGTTTGCAGACAATCTACATGAACCACTGAGCCACTGCCGCCCCATGAGCCACTGCCGCCCCATCAGGTAACCGCTGATAGACGGAAAGGATTTCTCCTTGCCACTGACTGATCCATCAGTGTTCCTTAAAAGAATTTAATTTCGCTATTTATTATTTATTAAAATGATCAATTTGGAACTTTTAATTTCCATGACTGAAACTTAGAAAGGAGACTAATTAATAATTTATAATAATTTGCTTTATGAAATACTTTCCTGTTGTAATGCACTACTGTTCTAAAGTTTGGGGCCAGTATAATTTATAAAAATGTTCTTATAGTTACAGGCAAGAATGCAATAAATTGACAGTAAATTGATATATTTATACACTCACCTAAAGGATTATTAGGAACACCACACTAATACTCTGTTAGACCCCCTTTCGCCTTCAGAACTGCCTTAATTCTATGTGACATTGATTCAACAAGGTGCTGAAAGCATTCTTTAGAGATGTTGGCCCATATTGATAGGATAGCATCTTGCAGTTGATGGAGATTTGTGGGATGCACATTCAGGGCACAAAGCTCCCGTTCCACCACATCCCAAAGATGCTCTATTGGGTTGAGATCTGGTGACTGTGGGGGCCATTTTAGTACAGTGAACTCATTGCCATGTTCAAGAAACCAATTTGAAATGATTCAAGCTTTGTGACCTGGTGCGTTATCCTGCTGGAAGTAGCCATCAGAGGATGGGTAAATGGTGGCCATAAAGGGATGGACATGGTCAAAAACAATGCTCAGGTAGGCCGCGGCATTTAAACGATGCCCAATTGGCACTAAGGGGCTTTAAGTGTGCCAAGAAAACATCCCCCACACCATTACACCACCACCACCACCAGCCTGCACAGTGGTAACAAGGCATGATGGATCCATGTTCTCATTCTGTTTAAGCCAAATTCTGACTCTACAGAAAATCTGAATGTCTCAACAGAAATCGAGACTCATCAGACCAGGCAACATTTTTCCAGTCTTCAACTGTCCAATTTTGGTGAGCTCGTGCAAATTGTAGCCACTTTTTCCTATTTGTAGTGGATATGAGTGGTACCCGGTGGGGTCTTTTGCTGTTGTAGCCCATCCGCCTCAAGGTTGTGCATGTTGTGGCTTCACAAATGCTTTGCTGCATACCTCGGTTGTAACGAGTGGTTATTTCAGTCAAAGTTGCTCTTCTATCAGCTTGAATCAGTCGGCCCTTTCTCCTCTGACCTCTACCTTAAAAAAGGCATTTTCGCCCACAGGACTGCCGCATACTGGATATTTTTTCCTTTTCACACCATTCTTCGTAAACCCTGGAAATGGTTCTGCGTGAAAATCCCAGTAACTGAGTACAAACAACCATGCCACGCTCAAAATTGTTCAAATCACTTTTCTTTCCCATTCTGACATTCAGTTTGGAGTTCAGGAGATTGTCTTGACCAGGACCACACCCCTAAATGCATTGAAGCAACTGCCATGTGATTGGTTGATTAGATAATTGCATTAATGAGTAATTGAACAGGTGTTCCTAATAATCCTTTAGGTGAGTGTATATTTATGTTACAAAAAATAAAAAGAGTTACATTTCAAATAAATAATGCTCTTTTGAACTTTCAATTCATCAAAGATTCCTGAAAAACAGCATCACAGTTTCAACAAAAATATTAAGTAGCACAACTATTTTCAACATTGATAATTATAATAATAAAAATAATAAGAAGAAATGTTTCTTGAATGGCAAATAATCATATTTGAATGTTTTCTGAAGGATCATGTGACACTGATGACTGAAGTAATGATGCTGAAAATTCAGCTGTCATCCCAGAAATAAATTCATCAATAATACATATTAAAATAGAAAACAGGTATTTAAATCATAATAATATTTCACAATATTAATGTTTTAAAAACTGTGTTTTTATATAAATAATTTATAAATAATATACCGGTAGTAAATAATGTGGCTATGCAAGTGTATTTGAAATCTATCAGCATTATCATGTCCTACTTTCTGAGTGCCCCATGACCACTGTGAAAGTAAAATACCTTTCTGATCTGATCTAGCCTGTATATTTCAAATGTTCTGGTGATCCACAGCTAACAAAAAAAAAATGTAACTGGTTTCTACAGACTAACTGTATACTTAACACTATTAAAGTAGTCATATATGACAGCTGTAGTACAGTACCATATATGCTGTGTCATATGGTAAAATAGCAACCATTATGCATGTAAAGCTCTTACATTGACACCAAAATCTGGAGAGGTTGAACTCCAGATGGCACCTATACTTGCTGCAGCGAGCATGGCCTCAACAGCATGAATCCCATTGGGCAGATATCCTGAGGTAAAGAGAGAGAATATATCAGACAACATTACATTAGAATCCACAATCGATCACCTGAATTGTGCAAGAATAACTCTTAAGAGATGAAAGTTATTTTAGGTGAGCACTCAGCTGGCACAACATATTAAATTATCTTCAGAAATACTGTGCTTTCATTGGCAAAAGAGAGGATCGCTAAAAATATTATACATTACAGATACAGCACCTAATTAGTAGCGCTTCCATACAGTTGGAAGTATAATTCAAAAGACTTTCAATATACTAGACCAAAGTGACTTGTGGAGCCAATAATATTTAAGTTGAGCATCAAAGATTTACTAAAGAAAAAGATAAGAAATAGCCTGAATTGTACATTTAAAATAAAGTTTAAGCAAAGACACATACATGTCACAAATGTTAATTTAACTATAAATATAAACATTTTTACTTTGGTAAGAAAGAACCCAAAATACTTGGTTTAAATGTAAATCATATTGTGTATTGAACAAAAGGGAGAGAGGGAAGGTAGAAAGAGACTGAACAGAAATGGTGTCCATTAGCTAAATGATACTGCGGCAATAAGGCCTGGCCTCATCTGCAAAGTGGCTATATATTCACTCCTACACACACACACACACACACACACACACACACACACACACACACACACAGTAAATCAAGGAGAAAGACAAGGACAGGACACTATAGTAGAGAGAAACACACTTTATAAATGAACACACAGAACTGCACACCCTAACAGGATCAACACGCTCAGCCTTTGTAAACTTCTAAGTTTTTCATTCACACAACACACACTCGCAAAAAAACAGACACACCTCTATGAACACACAGTCATGTTTGCATCCACGTAGACGTACTTATAAAAACGTCACAGTGGTGAAGGAACACACACGCGCACACACACCCTTTTCTTGCTATCTAAATTGATTTATTAGCACTTCTGTTTTTAAATATAGCTAATAATAATTATCATTATTATAGACAAACTGTATTGAATGGAATGGACTTTACTGTCCTGCTAAGAGAAGTGTTGTGTGTATACACACACATACATACTGTATGTATACATACAAGGGCTGGACAACAATACTGAAACAACGTATTGTATTTGCGGCCAGTACAGCATCAATTAATCTTGGTAATGACAGATACGAATCCTTCACACACAGTGGCCAGAGGGATTTTGAGCCATTTTCTGGCAGAGAAAAACATTTTCTGACTTGCTTCACCAAAATATCCCAAAGTGGCTAAAAATATTTAGATCTGGTAGCTGTGCAGGACATTGGAGATGTTTAACTTCAGAATGGTTCAGTAGTCCTTGGAAGTGACGCACCCATCAAGCACAGTAGGAAATGCCATGATATTGCAGCCAAAACCATCACTGATCCACCCCCGTGTTTCACTCTGGGCAGCAACAGTCTAGGTGTTAAGCCTCTTTGTAGCTTCTCTATACCATAACTCCCATGGATGTGGTAAAGACAGTCAAGGTGGACTCAGAGAACAATACATGTTAAACATTGTCCACAGCACAAGATTTGCTCTGTTGGCACCATTAGAACCGACATTTCAGATTGGCACGAGTGACCAAAGGTTCTGCTATAGCAGCCCGACCATGAATATTGACTCTACCAGTTTTGGTAGAAACAGGAGAGTTGAGGTGCACATTTAATTCTGCAATGAGTTGAACAGTTTTATTCATCAGTGCTGATTAATCTGCAAAACCAATCAATCGGACGACCTCTAGTTTTAAGGTTTTTGGATACAATCCAAGCTAGTACCTGGACATCCCTTTCAGACAGCTTCCTCTTGCTTTGACAGTTACTCCTAATGGATGTGGTTTTTCCTACGTGTTGGTATGCCAATATTACCCTGGATACCCTCAAAGATATCCTGTCCTGATCACAGATGAGCCAGTGGGATGCGCACCAACAATTTGCTCTTTTGAACTCTAATAGGTCTCCCATTATGTTGTGTGGATTGCAATATGTTATGCACAGCTGTGCTATTACTCTGCTTATTCAATATTTTCACTCTGCTCTTAATGATGGAATGTAAAATCTGTGAAGTATGGCCACCAGGCCGTGCATATAGGCATGAAACCTCCAACAATATATCGGCAAGTGTTTCAGTTTCATTGTCCAACCCCTGTATGTTTATCCATATATGATGTTTATAAAAATATACATCGATCAGGCATAACATTATGACCTAATATTGTGTTGGTCTAATATGTTTGCTGCCAAAACAGCCCTGACCTGTCGAGGTATGGACTCCACTAGACATCTGAAGGTGTGCTGTGGTTTCTGGCACCAATATGTTAGCAGCAGATCCTTTAAGTCCTGTAAGTTGCAAGGTGGGGCCTCCATGAATCAGACTTGTTTGTTCAGCACATCCCACAGATGCTTGAGGCAAAGTTAATACCTCAAACTTGTCATTGTGCTCAACAAACCATTACTGAACCATTTTTGATTTGTGGCAGGGTGCATTATCCTGCTGAAAGAGGCCACAGCCACCAGAGAATACGTTTCCATGAAAGGGTGTACATGGTCTGCAGTAACATCCACATGAATGGCAGGACCCAAGGTTTCCCAACAGAACATTGCCCAAAGCACCACACTGCCTCCGCCGGCTTCCCTTCTTACCATAGTGAATCATGGTGCCATGTGTTCCCCAGGTAAGCGACACGCATGCACCCGACCATCCACGTGATGTAAAAGAAACAGGATTCAGACCAGGCCACCTTCTTCCATTGCACCGTGGTCCAGTTCTGATGTGCACGTCCACTGTTGGCATTTTTGGCTGTGGACAGGGGTCAGCATGGGTACCCTGACTGGTCTGCGGCTATGCAGCCCCAGTGTATTCTGACCTTTCTATCAGAACCAGCATTAACTTCTTGAGCAATTTTAGCTACAGTATATTGTCTTGTTTGATCGTACCACACGGGACAGCCTTCACTCCCCACGTGCATCAATGATCCTTGGCTGCCCATGACCCTGTCGCTGGTTCACCACTGTTCCTTCCATGGACCACTTTTGATGAACACCCCACAAGAGCTGCAGTTTTGGAGATGCTCTGACCCAGTCATCTAGCCATCACAATTTGGCCCTTGCAAACTCGCTCAAATCCTTATGCTTGCCCATTTTTCCTGCTTTGACATCAACTTTGAGGACAAAAGTCCTTTGAGGACTTTTTTGCCTAATATATCCCACCCACTTAACAGGTGCCGTGATGAAGAGATAATCAGTGTAATTCACTTCACCTGTCAATGGTCATATGTCATGCCTGATCGGTGTACATAAATAATTTCCCTGCACTTAATATTATCAAATTTTTCTGGTTAAATAAGCTTAACACCAAAAAAGAGAAACCAAATACAATACAATTTTGGGAAGGGAAAGTAAACCCTAACAACTGTAAAGCAACACCCTGGCAACCACCCTAGCCTTGTGATGTTGACTTTTGCATTGGCAGACGACTTACATTTTCTTCCAAGTAAACCAAAAATCTAGTTTATATTCTATGAACCACTTTTACTTTTCAGAATGTCCTCAATAGATTTGATCAGATTTAGCATTCTGTGAATATTTTCACATCTGTCTCCAAAGAACAGCATACTGTCTCTGTGTGTCATGCAGTCATGAGAAATCAAAGATATTCCTAAAATGATCCTAAAAGTCTCTATAGAGCACAACTGTAAAAAATTCTATACCATCTTGCTCATTCCCCTTTATTACTCTATAGGGACTTGTATGAATAAATCAATGCGTGCATGTCACTGAAATGGCCTCCTCCCATTTACAGCCAGTACAAGTCAGAGATGATCAGCACTGCAGATAATGAACCCAGAGGCAGCAGAATGACATCAGCGATTACACACTCTCTTTTTCCCCTCTCACATCACCCACATAAAGACACCATTACTCACACATGCTGTCACAGTAGAGGGCGGAGACAGATCGGGCATCTGAGCTTCTAAACAACCTCCAGCTTCAGCGTGGAAATGTCTGAATGCACTTAAAGTTTCAAACCTGCATACAAACTGCTTGAAAAGACTAATTACCCCCGCCAAGGTAAAACTGCACTACACTTAGTCTCCATCTACAGCCATGAATGGCTCTGGCTGAACCCCAGAACCGAGACAGAAAAGGGGAGTTTGTGATTTTAGGAGCGAGTGTCTGGCTCTCAAAGTTGGAACATTCATAAAGACAAACGAGGACAGAATAATAAGCAAAGAAAGAGGGCAGGAAAAACAGGTTAGAGCACCCAGGCCTGATGCAATATAAAACAGTGAGTTAGATTTTCTTGTATTTGACCAAGTATTGTCTTGTATTTTCTCATCCCACTACTGTCATCTTGGTGTCATATGGGTGACTGAGAAAGCAAAACACAAATACACACACGTTGAAAGAGAAAAGGTGGTGACGCTCACCTACGACCCTGTCTCCAGTTTTGATGCCCATCTTCCTCATGGCGGCAGCGAAGAGAGCGACATCATGCCTCAGCTCCCCGAAAGTCACCTTGACAATCTCCTCATTCGCCTCAGCTACACACACACAAAAATCACTTTTAGTGAAATATCTCAAACAGGCTAAAAAGACATGACAGCAAAAATAATAATCAAATAAAGAAAATATAACATTTTATAATAATAATTATTTATTACTTAATTATAATCATGATAATAACAATAATAATCACTATCATTCAAATTTTCAGTTATACTCTATTTTTAGGTGATGCAGTTACATTGTATCACTGTAGTAGCCACTTATACTAAAATTGCTAGAACTCATGAATGAAACAAGACATTTTCGTTAGACTCAGGACACTTGTATGAGCTCAATTTGAGGTCACATGGGAAAAAAACTGTGTGATGATTGCCCACTTGGTGGCATTATATCAGAGAAAAAAAAAATGAAAATGGCAACCATAAGTCCGATTGACAAAAAAATTTGCATGCAGTGTCTTTGTCCAGGGTGCCATGTCTGACTATGAGAACATTGACGTATCTCGAAAAATATGGCCGCCGTCAGCGATTTAGCACTTAACCTTTTGAGAATATCTTCAAAACGGTTAGTCCGATCCAGACGAAACCATTGCAGGAAATTCAAAAACATAGGTCGATAGCTAAACAATCATGCCCAAATGTCACAATTTTGATAGGAAGTGGCAAGTTTTTAATAAATCAACCTTAGGCTTAACATTATAAGTAAGTTTTATAAGTATCAACACACTAACTTTAATGAGCAACAAGAGAACTCTGTCATCTGTGACTGTGGTGCAACTAAAATAATATCAGTAGTCAACTCAAGTAGGCAAAAAGTACCTGGGTGACTTGCTACTTCCAGCCAGATTCTGAAGTGTACATACGATGGACACTTTACCCCATGAGGCCACAAGATTTATGAATGACAGTAAAGTGACGCAACTGATGCTGGTAAGTCACATGGTGAATGAAGTACATCCAAAATGTATTCATACTACACACATTTATACTATATAGAACATACGTTTTTAGCAGTTGAATTATTTACTTATTTAAAATAAGTACCTACTTAAGAGAGCATGCGAATTCGGACATAGCCAAAGTGTTAAATTTAATCAGAATCCTTTCAGGTAAATGAGCCCCCCTGTTTCACGAATACACAAACCAATGACGCAGGTACACTTCTGATAGATGCCACTCTGGTAATTACATCCGCTCAGTCCTGGACCGCACCAGGACATCCATCACAATATAAAAGCACAACTATGTGCATCCAGCCCCTACATGGACACTAAAACCACAAATCAAATTACAGATAGCATAATTCGTTTAGTGTTACATTAGCCAGATGTCTGCAATGACAGATTCTATCTATAAAGATAAAACACAAAAAACACATATGCACACAGTGCTGTTGCTATTTTAAAGTAGCCATTTGTGAAGAAGGTCAAACTGACAATGGCTCAAGGAGATCAGCAGAGATACACAGTCGTGTCTTGAATCAGGAGACATTTGTGAGGCATCTGGTCATGGAGATATAGTTAATAAAATGTGTAATGAAAAGTTTAACAAAAAAAAACAAAAAAAGCTGCATTGTCAACCAGGGTTTATGGTCATTGTCATAAGTTGTTGAAGGTCTTGGATAAACAGTATTGCTTGAGGGTGCAGTTTGAGAGTCATCAGTTTTTATATCACCTGGATCCCTGCCACTGCATTCAGGTCTACTGAATCTGATTATGTCATTATGACTTCAGTGGTGATGTCCAAGTGACCAAGTCATTGGTCATTTTAAATGCAAAGTATTCCTGTGATAGCAAAGCTGAATGTTCAGCATCATTACCCCAGTCTTCAGTGTCACATGATCCTTCAGCAATCATTCTAATATGCTGATTTGGTGCTGAAGTAACATTTCTTATTATTATAAATGTTGAAAACTGTTGTACTGCTTAATATTTTCAGGATTCTTTAACAGAAAGTATGAACAGGGTATTTGTTTTAAAAATCAAATGTAAGGATTTTTACAGATAAAATGAATACCCTATGAGCACAACAACTTCACAGTTTAAATATACTGTAGGTTTTGCCCACAAAAAAAAAAAAATTATATATATATATAAAGAATTTATAAAATTATAATGAAAGTCAAAATTATAAATGATACCAATTCACTCTCTAACAGTAGCTGTTCACTCTCTAACAGTAGCTGCCACTTATGGAACTGCAGAAATGTAAGCTTTATGCTGGTAATCCATGTATTCAAAGCAGCTGTGCTTATTAGAACGGTACATTTATAAATAGAGTTTGCAGGTGATATAAACACCATCAACTCATAATACATCAACAGCACATCATTAGCAATCACCAGTCAGCATAAATCTGTGGTATTCATTGATTGTGAACTGCTCTGAAACCATGAGCCTGTAGAATGAACAACAGCATCATGTATTTACTTTAAAACGTGCAGTGTTCACATTTAAAGGGTTACTTCAGCGATTAGCATTAAGCTTTGTATCAGTAGAAACCCGAGAGTATATTCAAATTATCGTACTTTCCCCCCTCATATCACCCTGAGATGAGAGAATTATGTATTTTATTTCTGGAAAAATTCCTCCAATGGCGCAAATATCGTCATTTTGCATCATCGGAGGAGTTTTTGTCCACAGGCTAAAGACTACAGCCAGCAGGAGGCATTATTTCCACATGTTTTCAACATCGCGCTCACAGCGTCAGCACTCGGCTCGGGGAGCTGCGGAGATTCATGTAAACGGAGCGGTGGAGAGCAAAGTGAGTGTTTCAACTTTTCAAATGAACTTCCTATGAAAGTTAAGCTTCCAAAGACATGAACTGAAAATGCGCCAGACTGATCACGCGCTGTGAATGTATGCGGTTGCGAATCCCGCGATTATCTCAGCTCATGTGATGAATGCATCTGACTCCTGCTGCGTTTGTGCCGTGACGGTCGTGACACTCAGGCTCACTCACATTATGTTGAACAGACAAGTTCAGTTTTTGATTGTAGTGTCTCTAACTGAACTGATATTATGAAAACAAACACACGGTGGGCAAGTGATCCAGCCAGTAGCCGTGCAAGTGTATTCTGAGAATTGTTGTCTTTCATCCCCATGAGACAAAAATACATTTTCTGTGTTTTCTCAGTTCTAAAAGACACCAAATTCAAAAATAATTTCACATTTCTACAACATTAATGACCCAGTTTAAGTACAGATTCATCTTCCCAGTGCTGAAGTACCCCTTTAATGAAATTATTGCTTTTTCAAGTTTAATAATCACAGCCATATTGCAATGCCTATTTTTCCTTTCCCAAATGTAAGACTTCTTGAAATTATAATTACAGGGGTGATGAATTGAGAAATCAACTTTCCCTTGAGCCTTTGATATATAAAAGGCCATGATAATATAAGAATAGTTTCAGAGCTGAAAACGTCCTTGTTAGTCAAAGAAAAGCTTTTATTGACACCAGGCCCGGCAAACGAGAGCTCTCATATATATACTGATCAAAGACGTAACAGAAGGGGGAAATGCCGCCTCTACAGATAAATGTGTTCGCTTCTATAGCCCCGCTTACCGACTCGTGGAGCTAAACGGATCGCGCTACCGAGTAATAAACATGCCGAAGATAGCAAGATATTGTGCTGTGCCTGGTTGTGGACGAACACTGTTGCTGCATAAGCATCCTTTGGATTCTAATATTATGAATGCATTGATGAACTTTACTTTTAATGAATATCTAGATCACGTGCGTAAGACATTGAACGTCTTTTCGCTTAATTTCACTGCGAATCGTTTGTAAACAAGACACAGGTCGAGACTGGATTTGCAGACATAATGAGAATAAAACACAATGCTGTGCCTTCTATATTGGATCTGACAGGAATGGTGCAACACACTTATGTGAGTAAAACATGTTTTTTTTATATGTGATAGTATTGCATTTTTGCAGATCGTATTGATTATGTGCACGTGTCTAACTGAACATCTTAGCACGCTGTCACAGGCTGGAGAATCTTTTATTTGTGGTGTTGTTGGTTCATTGCGATTTGGTATCAGACTCAGATGTTTGGATCAGGGCTCGTGCGTTTACCAAAATGGAAGCCCGTCAGCAGGCCGGTGAATTTTTAATAGTGAAATAACATTCATTTCTTGATATGCGTTGTTCACTCTCTTGACTTGATATTTGAAGAGCGCGCACCCGTGTGTGTGTGTGGGGTTCGCGCTTATATCCACCGATCTGGCGGGCCAAGTAAAAAAAAATTATATTCCAATCAATCGCGGGTGGATGAGAGATAAATCATTGTGTTTGTTTGATAAATACAAATTGAAAGCCCTGTGAGAGAATCTTTCCGGTTGCCGCTTTCAAAACAATGCCTCACATGAACTGACAGGGGAGTTGAAGCTCATTAAATATGCAAATCTTATCCAATCCAAGCCATGGGCATTTACTTCCAAGTCTACAGTGCCCATCAAAACGGAGCGTTCAGGAGAGAGCCCCAAAACCAGTGTAGAAAATAGCATATTACTTATTCATTATGATGTTTTTGAATGTAAAAACCAGGGGAACGTCATAAGCTGACCTCAGACAACAGTATAAAACAATAAAAAAGCCAGTTTGTGACACCTTTAAGTCTTTTCTTATAGCATGTTTCTTATATGGCCTGAAATTTGATAACTGAATTTAAGACTTTTTAAGACCCTGACAGAAATAGTTTGTTAGCATTATAAATGTATTTACTGTCATTTATGTTTTACTGCCTTGCTGAATAAATGCATTCATTAAAAAAAAAATCTTACTGACCCCAAACTTTTGAACAGTATTAAGTAAATAAGTAAATAAGTGGATATGAAATATTCATTTCAGATGCGAGAAGTAAACGTGTGATAAGGGAGACATGAGCACAGTGCAGAAAATGTGCTTACCATAGACAGTCAATTATACAGTTTGAAAAAAAAAAAAAGAACAAAGTTTTTTGTAACATGTAATAACCTTGGGGAGTTTAGAGATTGACTGTTTTTAGACTTACTTGCGGCATAGAGAGCCACTTTGTCCTGGTCTTTGTGTTTGAGCAGGTTCTCTGCATAATTCAGTCTGCTGCCTTTAAACCACTCGGGTGCATCTGATATCCTTTTAGACACATCAACCACCTGAAACAGAGAGTGAGCAGAGTCACGTGTTTGATACTGAGAGAGCACATTTTAACAGATGATACTTATTTCAAGTATCATCTGGACTTATATTTGAATATTTTTATATATTATTATAGTATTTATTAAAGTGCCCCATTATGCTTTTTTAAAATATTACCTTTCATGCAGTGTGTAATATAGCTATTTGTGAATGTAAAAGATCAAACTACACAACAAATAAAGTTATTGTCTCCTAAAAGAAAGAATTGATTCTGAACCGTCGAAATGAGTCACAAGTAATTCTAGTCTCACTTCCTGTTACATGCCCATGTAAAAAATGTGCATAATGCCAATCTTCTTTGAACCGCCCTCGAACACTGCAGTTGTAGCTGGGGACCATAGACTGAAACAAAG
Source organism: Gobiocypris rarus (assembly GCA_023029165.1). Taxonomy (NCBI): domain Eukaryota; kingdom Metazoa; phylum Chordata; class Actinopteri; order Cypriniformes; family Gobionidae; genus Gobiocypris; species Gobiocypris rarus. The sequence continues at coordinate 42,854,480 of CM040916.1, read as the reverse complement.
ATAGATGACGCGCCTTCACTCTCTTCCGTTGACGTAAGTAAAGCCGCCAGCGTTCAAATATGACATCTTGAGTCTCAAATCAGCGCAATAGTGAGCGGGAATATCAAGGTCCCACCCACACTCCCGCCTAATCAACAACTTTTTGTGAAATAAATAGTTATGGAAATGTAGAGATTAAAGTTAAATCACTGATCTCCTCCTGAAGTTCCTGAAAAATGTCCATTAGTGCCTCAGTGACTACTCAGCTCAGAGCCGCTGTCAATCATAACGTCACACCCCTGTTTTTATAGCTTTAAATAAGTTTAGGTTTAGTTGATTATTTTAAGAACGAACACTTGAACTAACATGTCCCATTACATTTCATGGAGAGGGCGGGTTTTATGACCTATACTGCATCCAGTCACATGGGGGCGATCGAGACGCATTGGCTTCAATTTTCAGGACTCATGTGGCACACTTGCTGGGGCCTGACAGAGTTTGGTTTGTGTTGTTGACATTTTGAGAAGATGCTTTTTTCAGCACAGCAAATCCACTTTGCATTCACTGCAAAAGGATGAGGAGGGAAAAACGGCTGCATTGTTACTGTTCATATCAATGTGTATTTTAAGCGCTCCAGAGCTGAAATTCAGATATGGTAATAGCCCTTTTGCTTCCGACATACGCTGTAAGTGGTACCCCAATCACAACAGACTGGGCCATCTGGCCAATCAGAGCAGAGTAGGCTTGTGGAAAGGAGGGGTTTAGAGAGACTAAATATTCGAACAAACTTTTTTTTAATACTATTTAGGAAATAAGGTGATGTGTAATGCATTTAATGAGAAAATTAAAGTGTCTTTTTACCGTGGATGCATGTAAATTTAATGTCGGAGACCTCCAAAACTAAATTAGGAACCTTTAAAATGGCATAATAAGGGCATATTTTTGTGTATTGAAATATCAGTTTTCATTTGTTCGTTTTATTCATTTTATTACGTGCTTTTGACATTTTTACTAGTTTTTTATATTTCTATTTAGCTTTATTTTCACTTCTTTATATTTTGTTTTAATAAGTGTAGCTTTAGTTAACAGTAACAAGACTGTTTTGAGAGAAGACTGCAGGCTAACTACCTTTTGTTGCAACCTTTTGGCTACCCACCCTTCCCAATTTCAGAATTTTTTTACATTTAGTTAAAGGAATAGATCACCCAAAAATGACTCATAATTCAACATGCGGCCATTGCTGGAAGCCAGAGATTATAGTTTATAAAGTTTTAAATATGTATATTTTTCTTACAAAAACCCATTGCAATTTATTAAGCCTTTGGAGTCATATGGATCACTTATGATGGACGGATGCACTTTTTGGAGCTTCAAAAACTCTGCCAATAGGCAATGCCATTACAAAGCTGAGAAGAGCCAGAATATTATTTAATATAACTCTTGATTGTGTTTGGCAGAAACTCATGTACACCTAGGATGGCTTGAGGGTGAGTAAATTATGGGATTATTTTCATTTTTGGGTAAACTACTGCTTTAACTACACAAAAATGCTGCAATCCATGTTGTCAAAAAATCTAATAATTAACAGATTGCATGTAGTCAAAATAAAATGCTTGAGAAGGTTGTAGATAGAAAGCCATATATAGACTGTGTAATTTTATTATGTTTTATCGTATGACACTCCTTAGTAAAACAATAGCTCTCTTAGATGGAAAAGCCCTAACACACCCTCTCAGCCAGATACTTATATATATATATATATATATGAGCTTTAAATATTGTCATCAGTAGTTCAGACAGTAGTACTATGGTAATAAATGCATAAATGTTGTCTAGTTAGGATCAGGTTATATGATTCATGTGTGAATATGTCTATGTCATATATTGCACGTACAGCTTCACATAAATAAGATAATAAATTATTTCTAAATTAGAGTTCAGCATAAAACCCTTTTAAAAACCTGTATATTTAAATCTGAAAAGAGTATTAATACAGTACATAAAGAAGGCCAAAAGATAGCAAAAATAAACCAACCTCCTCATACATCTTTGAGCAGGTGATGCCACAGAATGTCCAAACCCGCGCCCAGAACTCCGGATAACTGTCCACGGACCACTGATACAGGTCATTATAGTTAGCTTTAAGATAAAAAAGACATTTATTGAAGGTACCATTAGAGATAATACACGTCATTATTTAATTTAGTTTAGCGATGATACAGATCAGGACTCGGTCCAAGCAATCTATTCAGATTTGTGGTCAACCGTTAATGTTTTTTTTTTATTTATGAGTAATTACTAAATTACTACATTTGGACATTCATTTTTGACTATTTAAATAACTATTGAAAAAAAAAAAAATCATAACAGTTGACTGCTTATCTGAATATGGCATGGACTTTAAATAGGTATAGACTTTAAAGAGGACATGTCCATGCCACATTCAGATTAGTAGTCAACCGTAGAAGTCAAACAGGTTTTTACATTGTTAATTCTTTAATTATTAAATACATTTTTCAAATATTTACTAGTATCAATTCAAGTTCTTCCAGTTCCATTCACTAGTTGCAAATTAGGAAGTACTAGTATATCCGGATTAATGATTATGAACTGTATGATGAACTGTACTAGTAACATACAACTAGATAGTAGTTCGTTTTAAAGAATAAAAGTTAAATAAGTTAAAGCAATTATTTATTTACATGCTGAAATGCATGTACATTATGACACTATGAAAACATTTACTGTATGGTGTGACAGAGTTATTTCTGATCTGAGTCTGATCTGAAATACTGGTTTTACAACTCATGATGTCTGTACATGCAATGCAATGCATTGATAAGCAGCAGCCTGGCATGCATGAAAGACTAGTAATATGTGGCCAAAGATCCCTTGCTAAGCAATTGAAAGAGTTAAAAACATAAAATGGATCCTGAAAGAAAATTTTGTGGGCCAAAAATTGCATCTGAAAGCATGGTTAAAGTACCCGTTTTTGCTCAAATGTGGCCATGACTTAACCCATGACAATCCCAGGATGAGCTATTAATGGGATTAACGCTATACCATAGTACTATGGTTTGTTTTCCTGTAGAATAGGGGTGTGTTGTTAGCTGATAAACTAGTCTGCCTTCATTCTAGCCCAGCCTGGCTCTACTTACCCAGATTCAACCCGAAGTCCAGGTTCACTTGAGTCCGGAATCGGTCCATCTGAGTGTTTCGTTTAGAGTCCGGGTACCAGAGCACCTTTGACTCCATAATCTCCTCGCTGTTGGCCTCCGTGTCTTTAGACATGATCGGATGACACGCGCCGGTATGTCCTGAATAAGCTATAAAGACTGAAAGAAACGCACAATGGGAGTTGGACGAGCCGATCCGGTGATCGTGTATTGGTGCAGGTCAGACACATGGGTCATTTCCGAGCGTCAGCCGCACATAATCAACCAGCAGCAGCGGAAGCCCCGCCCATCACGCAACCGCACCACCACACACACATGTTCTTCCGCTGCTAATGTAGTACTTAGGTTTTGCCATTGACTGGGCGCAAATGTCGCAAATGTTTTTACGCAAATGTCACATGTGTGTATATGATTCAGGAACAATTGAGTATTTATTAATACATTTGAATTGATATTGGATATTTAATTGCGTTTGTAAGGGGTAGCTATCTGACTGTTTCATCAGATAGTGATGAGAAGGAAGTCCGACTCATTCCTGCTAATCGGTTCTTTCGAACAGTTTATTTCTGAGAACCTGTTTATTATACGACGTGATGACAACTTAATGTCTTCGTTCCTGACATCCCGTTAAGAATACGATATGCTGTTAAAAACGAGTCACTCATTGTGTGTGTGTGTGTGTGTGTGTGTGTGTGGGTGGGTGTGTGAGAGAGAGAGAGAGAGAGAGAGAGAGAGAGAGAGAGAGAGAGAGAGAGAGAGAGAGAGAGAGAGAGAGAGAGAGAGATTGGCTGGTAGCTGCACTGTAAAAATAATAATAATTATATAATGAGTCATACGTGTTCAAAAATGTAATTGGTTCAACGAGTCAGTGACTCAAGAACCGCTCAGACAGATTCAGCCCCTTTTGCGATGTTCAGAGAAGTGTTTGTGAACCGAAAATAGTCGACTAAAAGCAAACAAACAAAGAGGGGGCATATGCAGGCTTTTTTTTATTAAACTGTATAAGGTGACGAAATTATGCCAACTGATAAGGGTAAAAAAATGATAAGGAATAAAAAAACATATTAAAAAAACAATGGATCATATAAATAAGTCTTCAGTCAGTTATTTGCACTTTGGACTTTATCGTGATTAAACTATATTAAACAATACATATACCCAAACGATATAGTTTCAATTTTTGAATTCTGACTGCCTCTTAAGTGTTACAATGTATTGTTAAAGTAGAATATAGCTTGTATACTTGCTCTTCACCACTCAAATTCAAAGGGTCTTGGATAAAGCTTTACTGTCAGGCTTTGGCGGAAGAATATCTGACTGCTCCGCAATTAGCATTTCTTTTATTCCATTGGCTCTTAAAAGCTGGTGTCACATCAGCCGAGACCGCAGCGCAAGAGAAGGCAACATGGACAGACGGTGAAGTGAACCAATCAGAAGTCACACAGCCGTTCCGCCAATTCGACCTAATGAAACGCCCAGCCAATAGAAGAAGGGATCATACAGAGGTGTGCCCAATCCAGTGCCTGCAGCCTGCCTGCAACATGATCTGATGGGGAAAGGAAAACATTAAATGTGAAAGGTTTGTCTGTACTATATTTTCCATACATTTTGTTGGAATTTTATGCAGCCTATTTATTTTTCTAAACATTTTAGCACCAAAGGAAAGTATTATATATATATATAAAGAGCTGCTGACTTCTGCAGAGTCTGTTTTCCAAGGCCAATTTCATCAATATTTATATAACATTTGGGAAATAGGAGTTGACAATGTAAACTTCTCCACAGATTGACAATGTAAACTTGGTTGATTTACATTTAGAAGCAAAAAAAAAGTTGCTTGTTTGTGATGGCACTTAAAGAAATCCTGGAATCTGCTTTCCATTTCATTGAAATTGCTTTTGTTCCTCTTTTCTATCTATCTATCTATCTATCTATCTATCTATCTATCTATCTATCTATCTATCTATCTATCTATCTATCTATCTATCTATCTATCTATCTATCTATCTATCTTAGTAAGACTGACACAAAGTCCACATGGGTTATTAAGAATGTGCTTTCATAAAAGGAATGGGAATGGGGTCATGCCTGCACCCTCTGGGCACAACCAATGAAAAAGCAACAATGCACAACATTATATACAAGCCAAATATGGGTTTCTTAAAGGCACAGTGCTCCTTTTGATCGGTACAGGCCTTTGAGACAGCAGACGGATCTACAAGAGATGCATCTGGCTGGACAAACTAAGCAATCTGCTAGAAAATGTCAGAGTCTGACTATGTAAACTGAAAAAATATTTTTTAGAAACCTTAGAAAGGATAGCGAAATCAAATGCCAAGTACAGCTAACATCGCAAGCTTTCACCTCTGGGTTATCAACGATTTGCAATGCCAGCATTACATAATGCTTTTTTCATTTGTGCATTTGATCTGGTGGACGGACTTCAGCATCACTGATTGACTCACTAACCGTTTTTGCAAAGCAAACAGAACACCTTTAGGATGTCTGCTTAAACTCATCCACTGGGTTGGCTGTGTGTCAGACCAGACATGATTTAACCCTCTCCAAACACTTACTAGAACTTTAGAGAGTTCATATGATGCCATTTGAATAGACAAATGAAGCAATTTTCAAAGAAGTATCTGTTGCATCACGCATAACCTTCTAAATCAAAATTATGAGGTGAAGCAACTTCTTCATAAACGTGCAAGAAGCTCATACTGCAGTGAGCACAAATATAATATAATAACACTATATTGTCAGTTATATTTGAGCCCTCAAAATTTGAATATATTCATATATAAACTATATTGCCAAAAGTTTTGGGACACCTGCCTTACATGCACATGCACTTTAATGACGTCCAATTCTTAATCCTTAGGGTTTGATACAGAGTTAGCCCATCCTTTGCAGCTACAACAGCTTCAACTCTTCTGGGAAGGTTCATCCAAAAATGAAAATTAGCCCATGAATTATTGACCCTCAAGTCATACTAGCTGTATATGACATTCTTCTTTCAGACAAATACAATTGGAGTTATATAAAAAAAAGTCCTGGCTAATCCAAGCATTATAATGGCAGTGAATTGTTGTCCTTAAAAAAGTTGAGGTGGAAAGATGTGTAAGAAAAATATCCATATTTAAAACTTTAAAGACTAAAATTACTCACTTATGGGAATTTTTGATCATTCTTCTAGAAGCGCATTTGTTAAGTCAAGCACTTATTTTTGACGAGAAGGCCTGGCTCACAGTCTCCACTCTAATTCATCCCAAAGGTGTTCTATCGGCTTGAGGTCAGGACTCTGTGCCGGCCAGTTCCTCCACACCAAACTTACTCTTCCATGTCTTTATGGACCTTACTTTGTGCACTGATGCAGAGTCATGTTGGAACAGGAAGGGGCCATCTCCAAACTGTTCCCACAAAGTTGGGTGTATGAAATTGTCCAAAATGCCTTGTTATGCTGAATCATTAAGAGTTCTTTTCACTGGAACTGAGGGGCCAAACCCAACCCCTGAAAAACAACCTCACACCATAATTCCCCCTCCACCAAACTTTACACTTAGCACAATTCAGTCAGGCAAGTAGCGTTCTCCTGGCAACACCCAAACCCAGACTCGTCCATCGGATTGCCAGACAGAGAAGCGTGATTCGTCATTTTGTTAGATGATTCCAATCCTTTGTATTCTGAGTTTCATCTTCTCCCGTCTAGTAGCCGGTATAGTTTTTAAATTCTAGGTAAATGTATTTACTGTGTATCTTTTTTTTCTCCTATTTTCGTGTATGTGTGTGTGACACTGTTTTATGTGTATGCCTGTTTGCTGCAACCAAATTGCCTTCGGGAAACGAATAAAGACTGAACTGAACTGAGCTGAACTGATTCCAGAGAAGACGTCTCCAGTGCTCAGTGACGCCGTGCTTTACAACAGTGCATCCAACGCTGTGCATCTCTCTCTACGCACTGTTCTTGAGCTAATCTGAAGGACACACAAAGTTTGGAGGTCTGTATCTTTTGACTCTTCTGCACACTGATTGCTGACCCCGCTCTGTGATTTTGCGTGGCCTACCACTTCGATGCTGAGTTGCTGTTGTTCCAATTTGCTTCCACTTTGTTATAATACCACTAACAGTTGACCGTAGAATATTTAGTAGTGAGTAATGATGTTCGCTTCTTAAACTAAACATTCTTTTGAGCCGGTTCTCAGCAAGTAACCGGTCGAGCTGGTTCATCATTAATCAAATTGAATCAAACGTTAGTTCTGGGTTGATGATGAAAGACGCAAAAACAGAAGTACCAACTCAAAGAAGAACCGAATGAGCCGGTTCAACCAACTGTCGAAGTTTGCTGAGGATTACAGAGAAATCAAAAAGTACAGAATGAGCCGGTTCACCAGATGACGAAGTTTACATGTTTACTGAGGAATCTGACGAGTGAGTTGGCGATGCAAGCCTGGGGCAAGTACTGGAAATATGCTTAATGTGACAACTGTTATTAAATAACATTTTATTAAAACCTGCAAAACCCTTTCTTTCGAGAGATGTACACATTTTGCTGTAGGTATTGTGCATGCAGATTATATTTTATGTTTATGAGACTTTTTTTTCTTTCTATATATGCTACTTTAGACATGTAACATATCCTAGTTTATGCATGTCTGTTTGTGCAAAACTTTTAGGAATCTTATCCAAGATGTAGGCTACTCAATTGTATCCGACACAAAGGATCTGCGAATGACAGTGACCACACAAACACCATTAACTTAAGTGAATGAAAGGCAATAATCAGCAAAATGCACTAATGCAAATAACTTTATTCTGTTGTTTCAAAATGCATTGACACATCTTACTTTATTTGAATGTTTCCTTGATATAACATGACACTGAATTGTTTGAAAAAAAACTATGAATCAGCTTTTTGAACCAGTTCATTGAGCAAACTGTCTGAAAATAACCGGTTCGCAGAAACAAATGAGACTTTGCATCACTAGTAGCAGGGAAATTTCACGAATGGACTTATTGCACTGATGGCAACCTATCACGGTACCATGTTTGAATTCACTGAGCTCCTGAGAGCGACCAATTCTTTCACAAATGTTTGTAGAAGCAGTCTGCATGCCTAGGTGCTCGATTTTATACACCTGTGGCCATGGAAGTGTTTGAAACACCAGAATTCAATGATTTGGAGGGACGTCCCAATACTTTTAGCAATATAGTGTATATATAAAAAAAATTATTCCCAAGACTTGTTGGTCAAATTGTATATTACGTTTATTAAATCATTTTTGGACCACCATTTAATCTCAGAGAAAATCATTTAAGTTTTATAAACACAAAATATGATACAGACAGCTCAAATAATACCACAGCAAGCAACATCACAGGTGAACAGCCCTGATGAAAATGATACAGTACAAAAGCAACCTGATATAGAAATCTAGGCATACTACGCAGTTAATGTCTAGACTTCACAAAAATTCAGTGCTTTCTAATACAAATCAGTTAATGATGCAAAATCCTCAACACACAATTATTGGCACTGGTGCAGTCAACAGGAGAGATAATGAGAGAGAGAACTGGGTCTTTGCAGTTATTGAGTCAGTACATCTCCCTTATGTTTGATGTAACATTAAAATATTCCACAAATAAATGTAGGGCTTGACATGGTAATGGATCTGAATTATGAAACCCAGTTTGGGTAGGAAAATATCTATCATACATATTTCTACAAGTAAACTCAGCACATTCACACTGGCATACCCTTGACATCACACCAAACAATAAAACTTACTTTCAATGGTATATAACTGTGGCTTCTCATTCACAGATATGCTATGTACACATGGCAATTTTAAAATATGGGAGTGTTTGCTGAAACATGTATATGTGTAATTATTCTTAGTTGTCCCCAGTACTTTTACAATAATGCTGGTACATTACAATTACACAATTGTTTGCTATTTGCAGATTCCTTAAAAGCTGGTGCTTATTTGGTATGATTGATAAACCAGGTAACCTTTACACATTTATACAGTAAACAGAGCCTTCTTGATGATGGTGCATGCACCGATTTCCAAGAGTTACACTTCAGTAGTCATTGGCAGGTCTAAAATCAGTGAAGTGCAGAATGAGTCATCAATATTTTTAGACATATACCTTGAAGACAAATTTTGAATGTGGGTTTCTGTTTAAAGTAAATCTTGTCAATGTTTAAAAAGAGTTTAGTTGGCATCAATGCTGAAACAGGGACTAAAAGCCACAAAACTCACTTTGAATTCATGACAGCCTTAAAATAACAGACAATAATATAAAAAAAATAAAAATAACATTGATTTGAAAATAAACACTTTTACAATATGATGAAAAACAAGAAACCGAAAATCTTCACAGTTTTTTAAAAGCACTACAATACTGTTCAAAAGTTTAGGGTCATTAAGATTTATTTGAACAAAAATACAGTAAAAACAGTAACAGTGTGAAATATTTCAATAAAATAATTCAAATAAAAAGTTTTCTATTTTAACATTTTAAAATGTAATTTATTCCTGTGATGGCAAGGCAACATTTTCTCCAGTCTTCAGTCGTATGAACCTTAAGAAACCATTATTAAATGCTGATTTGCTGCTCAGGAAACATTTCTTATTATTATCAATGTTGAAAACAGTTGTGCTACTTAAAGGTGCTGTATGTAAGTTTTCGACTGTAGTAAAGCATAAAAATACCATCATGTTTGCAGATATTTAGGACACATGCTGAGTTCAAATACTCGTTTCTCTAAAAACAACGCTACAGCCAGTTAATGAAATTTTGCATTCCGTTTCGGAATGTCCGTTTTTGTTTTGGTCTGTGCGATAATGCACGCTGCCAGTTTACCCAATAGTATTTCGACACCACAGGTTGCCAGTTGGCGTATTGCTGACATGAAAGCCAGTGAACAAACTGGGTCAGAGATCGCAGATTCTACCCGACCTAAAAAAGCCTCGGCAACCATCAAAAAATCTCTGAACGGAAATACATTAAAATGCGGAAAAATCAACACGTCAACTTACAGAGTAAGTCTCCTCGCCTTTCAATGTCACTTGCACTCAATCCTGTTGCGTGTCCTCAAACAGGCAACCCGCGTTAGCATCGAGGCTGAGGAGGGGTGGCTGGGAAAACAATATTTTGAATGTGGACTGCAGTAACAATTTCATTCTTACACACAGCACCTTTAATTTTTTGTTAAAAAATGATTTTTTCCCCCAGCATTCTCTGATTAACAGAAAGTTCAACCATTTTATACTTTTGAATGCTGAATCCTTGCTAAATAAAAGTATTAATTTCTTACAAAAACTCCAAACTTTTGAACCGCAGTGCATTTAAATAAAGCAGTGCTAATCATGTAATAAAAAATTTAAAAAAATGTGTGGCATATTATAGAATGAAAATATACTTAAAGACTGACCATTAATAACATTTCTCACTGTTAAAAAAACACATATAAAAAAGTAAAATTACAGTAATTTTATCTATGAAACAGTGATTAAATGTTCAAATGATATTTTAAAAAAACAGCCAAATTAGTTTTAACTACAAAGGTTTAGCAGAGTGTGCAAAACCATGACAAATCAAAAAACAAACCGTGTAATAAATGTTAAAACAAACTGCAAGAGCCAGAAGGAATGAGAGTGAATGAGGCAACAGAGAAGATAGGACACAGGTTCAACTAGTTGGCAGGCATTTCATTTTCAAAAAAATGCCACTGTGGATGAAACTATAGAGGCCACTTTCTTCAAAAATGATTTACTAAGCAGCACTAACACGTAGTGGGACTAAAAACGTGATTCAATCAATCCCTTTCTAGAAGTGTATTAAAATGGTACTTACAACTGATAAACTGATCTCATGCTGAGAACAAAGTGCATGACCAGGTTTTACCCTGTACGTACTTATCTTAAGCACATGAGAACATCTCTCTCTCTTCGCTGAAGTTGGACAGAGATACTAGTGTAGATTGCAGCACCGTTATTTTGCTGCCAGGAACACTGGTCAGATATCCTCACGAATCTGATGACTAGCTGCTTTCTGAAAGCGATTTCCACATACATCTCGAACCCTGATAGTGTGGATCGGTCCTGAACTCAGAGTAACCTCTGGTGACCTCAAGAAGAGACACACAAAAAAATGCAGTAATACTGACTATTCTTCACACTTTGAGTGTTTCTGAATCAACTCTTAATTGCATTGCCTTCCTAAATTTATAAATAACACAGACACACACACTTACAAAAGTGCCCCAACAAAGCTTATGTAGGCGTAACACTGCGCAATGGAACAACACACTCAACTCAAGGCTTGCACACACACACAGACCCACAGTATACAAAAAAAGTCCTGATATTTATGCAAAAATGGGCGGCTACAGTAGAAATGGACACTAATAATACATTCTACGACAACAGGATGAACAAAATGGACTAATTTCAGTATATCAACTGGAAAATGTATCAAATTTCCATACAATATGTGACATACAATTCTTGCCTGACTACGTTGGGACATCCTGAGAAAGAAAAAAAAAAGACAAAAAAAAAAAACGTTTTTCTTCCAATACCATTCCAGAAACCCCAGCTCTAAGCCTTAGCCTGGGGCGAAAAACTTCATTGGTCACTGGAGCGCTCTAGGTTTTCAATCACTCTGCTCAAGCGGATGTTGAGGAGACGGATCTGGGTATCGAGCAGGTCGATCTTCTCCTCCAGAGTTCCAGGTCCGCCCCCTTTCCGCCAGTATGCTCCCACCGGTCCCGTCATGAAGTACACAGCCATGATGAAACACAGAGGCAGCACCGCCTTCTCTGGGTCGCCCTCAAATTTCTGCAGAATGTACAGGCACGAGAGGGCGAAAAGCGCAACGCGGGCCAGCCAGAAGAAACGGCCGAACACCGCGTGAAGAATGTAAAAGAAGCCACTTAGGAACAAAGACAGGAACCAGTAAGCCACCAGCAAGGCTGCCACTAGGAGGAGAGCGCGAGCAGGAGAACTGGACACGGATGATGGGCTGAAGTAGTGCGTCAGGTTAGAGGCTGAGGAGAGAGAAGAAGAAAACAGACAGACGGAAAGCAAAGGAAGAGAAATTAAGGACATGTTTTTTGCATCATACACAAACAATGACCATATGACATTGCAGACATAATATAACAATAAGTGTGATCCTGACTTACAGTCAATGCCCATAACATCGAGTAGATCCACCCAGAGTTTCCACAAAGTGTCCAAAAATGAATCGACTCCGTGAACAAACCTCTCTGTAGTTTTTGAGAAGAACTGCAAAAAATAGAAAAAGACACAAAGATGTTTCACAAATAAAGACTGCAAAGATTTATTTATTTATTATGACCATCATGTAATATCAAATAAAAACATGTCAAAGGAAAAAAAACCTGATTTTTACAAATATATCCATACATTTCTATTTTATCTAAATTTAATTTAATCTAAATAATTTCAATTTACATTAGATTTATTCATATATTATATATGATTTATATCACTCAGCATCTCCCACCTTTTTTATTTCTCACTTGTTTATAGTATAGGAAACATTACTATAATAAAACATTAATAATAACAAATCAATCAATTTCAAATCAATTTGCTTAAGAATGAGGTCTTTTTCCATTTTAGAAAATGGAATAAGGGGTGAAATGTGACAATGCAAATAAATGGTAATGTCCTAAATATAGGCTGTGATTTATATTTTTCTCCAGAATGTTTAGAAAGAATAATAATAAAGTTGGAACCTTATCTATTATTGCATTTCTAAATATGGCCATTTAGTAATGCACAACTAATAAATGATCCTGCATCTGCAATTATGTACAAAATATTACAAGTTGAAGAACTATACACCTATGTTTAGGACAATCATGCATTTGCCTATGATATACTTCAAAATATAAAAAAGATCATAAACAAATATAACACTCTAGACAGCAATTTCAACAGTCCATTCGAATGCTTAACAATGGTCATTAGAACTGCATATGCGTTCATATATTTTGTTTTCTATATATGTAAAATGTAAATACAACAGGACATTTGAGAATAGATTTTATTTTTAAATTATTTAATGCCCATAATCAACTGACAATTTATTATTTGTCTCTTAAAATTATTATGAATTACAATCACTTATAATTCAGTCATTATTATTATGACGCGTTACAAGCTAGTGACCTACATAAACAGAACGATGCCCTTATACAGAATGCTCTCTCTAGGAGGCAGCGCGCAAGCTTTTGAGACATGGACACTCACAGCTGGCGATTGGCATGATCTAATCTAATGCACCTGGAAACAAAAATATGTACTAGCATAACAATATCGCATGCGCGTATATTTACCTTGTACAACGTTCTGATGTTCTCCTCTCCGAAGACATTGCTGAGGGTTTGGTAGAAGCCGCTGGCCGCCCTCCTGAAGCTGTTCTGGCTGCTAGAGTCTTTCCTGCTCCGCGCTGCCCCAGTCAGCAGGACGAAGGCCAAAAACACGCTCAAAACCAAAGCTAATTTAGCTCCTTTCATTCTCAAAGACGACCTAACTACCGGTGATGTGCAATGGAGAAAATACTGGGAAATGCAGCGGTCGGATGGAGCTTATAATATACTTAATATAGTGGTGTGCCGGAAGGTGATGCAGCGGAGAGATGATGGAGGAGGAAGCGACGCTACCGAAAATGCAACCGTTAGCAGCGCCGGAAGTTAAAAAATATATATATATATTTTTTAAAATAAAAGTCTTATTATTACTATTTTTATTTCTTTTTTTTGCAATCATTTTTAGCAGTTTTTGGTAAGGCTTCTACCCAGAATAAAAGATACAGAATAAAATTGAAAGATTCATAAAAAACATGAATCCCAAAAATAAAAAGTGTATTATGGATAACAAGAGGGTTCTAAAAAACGTTTTTATTTTTCAAGGTTCCCAATTTACCCCATTACACAGACAAGTGCCAGATTAAAATGCATGTTTGAGAAGTGTTAACTGAATTTTAAAATATGTCAGTGCCATTATTTTGCCTCAAGATGAACAACAGTAATGTTTTTTTCTTTCTTTTTTTTTCTTAGGCACATTTAGCTGCTAAACTAAGGCCTAATCCTGGCATAATCTGAGCCCTTTTTGTGAAACCATGCCTTAAAAAAACCCAAAAATAATATTTTAAATTGAAATATTTAATGTTATTGTTTTATTTTTAATCAAATAAATGCAGCCTTGGTGAGCATACTTCTTAACACTAAAACAATACAAAACCAAAACTTTTGGATGGTAAATTATTTTAATAGTACTAATACTATTATTTTATATGTAAACATAAAGTGTTCAGTTTGTCTTGTGTATACAATGACTTCATCAAAATGGTTATTTAAAGACATATATGGTTTATTAACAAAATAAAACTGAAAAACTAGAATTCTGTCATGATTGTTACAAACAAGGATGACCTTGTTTCCCAGTATCCCCTGGGAGTGAGTCATACAGGTTTGACATGAGGGCAAGTAAATCATGACAGTATTGTACTATTGATGAACAAAGATATGGTTTACATACTTTACATAAAAAAATGTGTAGCATTTATTAAAACAATTCAGATTTTATAAACAGACAATTAAGTGTCTCTGTGCTCAGTTGGGCTTAAAGTATTTTAGTATGTTGTTACACTGGCTGCCTTTAGCAGCGTTCTTCTTGTCTTTGGTATTGGAGGATTTATGCAAGTGTTTGGATGGGATTTTTAGGACGGGTTTCTGCTGTTTCCACTCTGTCAGTAACTCCCTTTGCACATCAGCAGGAAGTTGTGAGAATACATAAGGGTCCACATTTGCAGGGATATCTGACTGAGGTGCCTCAGTGGTGGGTGGGATATCACGACTCTCTGTGTCTTGGATGAGCCCAGGATGTAATCCCATGGTGGACTGAGCAGATGACAAGGCCTTGTCGAGTTCATGGTTATGAGAAGCAGAATTTCTGCTATAATTCAGAGCTGACTCACAGCATTCTGGTGTTCTTGGTTGGTTAAAATTCAACGTGGAATGGTCTACTACGTCAGCACCTTCAGAAGATGTGTCAGCGGGTCCGTAAATGAGCTGTGCAGAGTCTTTATTTTGAAAACTGGTAATTAGCTCCATCTGAATGTGTTCAGGAAGGAGTTTGAATACTTCCGGATCAACACCAGGAGGCAGCTTGGAACACGAAGTCTCCTCTGCAACGTTACTCATACAAGGCTCTTTAGTGTACATGTTTGTGACTCTTGAGTGGTCGAAAACAGGATGCCTGTGAGATTTGGGGTTGATTAAAGGTGGCTGTGTTTGTGATTCTTGGGTTGGAGATATCGACATGTGTTTTATTGGTTTTATGGTGTTCCATGTTTTATTTTCTTTATGTAAAACATCTGATTTAGTAAACTGGGATTTTGCAACAGACTCACATAGATCAGGTTCCACCTAGTGACAATGCAAAAAAACAGATTATGTTAACTGTTGCTGTTTTCAAGTTATTGCTGACTTAAATTATCATATAAACAGTGTAATACATAGTTGTCACTTAGCAAGACCTCATATTGTAACTGCAGTTAATCATTATTAAATAAACCAAATATATAAAGGAAAGTTTGAGGTAAGTTTTTAAATTAATCTAAAGTGACAGTAAAAAATTTAAAATGTTTTTTTATTTTAAAAAATGCTGTTCTTTAAAAACTGATTAAGCAGTAAAATAAGAGTTTTCAATATTGATAATAAGAAGCACCATATTACAATGATTTCTGAAGGATCATGTGACACTGGAGTAATGATGCTGAAAATTCAGCTTTGCCCCACAGAAATAAATTATATTTTAAATATATTAAAATAGACAACAGTTATTTTAAATTCTAATAATACATTTCACAAAATTACTATTTTTTTAATCAAATAAATGAAGCCTTGCTGAGTATATAAAAAAAACTTTACTAAAAACTAAAAACATTAAAACAATCTTATATGAACTAAAAATATAAGATTTCATAAAAGATTGTATATAAAAATATTAAATATTAGACCCTAATAAGCTTTTATCAAAGTTATTAAAATCTCTAAAATTCATAAAGCCTCATTAAAGTTCAGAGATGGCTTTGTAAAAACAGAAAGCCAGTGAGACTAGCTGATTTTTTTGTTGTTGTATTTTATAGTTTTAGAATGAATAAAAATCATATGTCCTGACCTGGTGTTGAGATGTCATTTGTGATGTTGTAGGAGAATTCTGTGTGAAAAAAGAGGCGATGGAGCTCTTGCTGGAGCTTTTAGCCTGCAGGTTACTAAAACACACATTCAGCAGGGTCAGATGGAACGGTTCACGCGTGTCCACCATTTTATGAAAGAGCTTCACTGACAATGACAATAGCTGGGGCACAGCCTCACTGTTTCCTAAAATAAAGAAAGGTAAATATGAATAACAGTACAGCACAACCAAATCTCACTGCTGTTTATTGCAATTTGTCTGACTTGTGAAATACTTTGTGTTCATACAGTAAAGGCGTGCAAAAGAGCAGAACTGTACCACATGTGATCTTGAGCCCTGTGTGGTTGGGTATAGGACACTGTCGGCTCTCTCGACTGAACCAGCGATTAGTGACTGTGTATCGACGAATAGTTAGTCTGAATGTGTGTGGCTGCCTGCCGTCTTTGAGCATCCTAGAGACAATTTAAACAGAGAAACAAACTACAGACATGCCAAACAAAAGTCTATTGTGTTTTACTTTACACTGATATTCACCTCTCAGTCAGGCTGGTGAGTAGTTCCTCTGTTTTCTTCACAACTTCCTCTAGTGTTGAAATTTTCTTGAACGAGTCCTCGTCGCTGAGAGACTGAAATACATAATTTACCTTACAGATGATTTTAGCTTTCATGCAGCATAGGAAATCAGAGCTTATATGGTTATGCTTCACAAATATTTGGATATATACACTATCGTTCAAAGGTTTGCAGTCTGTAAGATTTTTAAAATAAATTAATACTGGTGGTTTCCACAAAAATATTAGGCAGCATCAAAATAATAAATTAATAATAAAAAATGTTAGCAAATCAGCATGTTAGAATGATTTCTGAAGGATCATGTGACCCTGAAGACTGGAGTAATGATGCTGAAAATTCAGCTTTGCTATCACATGAATAAATTACATTTTAAAATATATTAAAATTATTTTGAATTGTAATAATATTTCACAATATGACTGTTTCTACTATATTTTTATTCCCATAAATGCAGCCTTAATAAATGAACATAAAATACTTCTTTCAAAAACTTTGAGACGCTACAAAAAAGACCATTATTTATTGTTACTTTTACTTTTGAGCTTCTCTCTATCACTCTAGTTTACTCTTGACACTGGCATTATGGTTTTGCAATTATTGTTGGCATCCTAAATTGAGGATGAATGTGTCTGCCTAAATGACTACATGTACATGTAAAATGTAATGTAATTTATAAACAAAGCCTTCAATTGCCCCCATTCTGTTGTATCTACCCCTGTACGATCTATAATAATAATGGCGAATACCTGAGGAGGACCTGCTGACGTGACTGGAGACTCATCTATGCCACAGGCGAGGTTTTGAATCCTTTTAGCGGCCACTTCACCAAAGTCTTTCGCCAGGTCAGACAGAGGATATAACTGTAGATCTCTCACACTGACCAGACCCAGAGCCTTAAGCTTCTCACGTGTCTTGTAGCCAATCCCTGTAAACACAGCCAATGTTTACTGAATATAAATGGTATATGGCATGCCATGGGTGAGCTTATGTGTCTTCTTACCAGGCACTCTGATTAGTCCTGTAAGGCTGCTCATGAGCTCAGCAGTGCTGTATGGCAGGAGGGTGGTTTGCTGGTTGGGTTTAAAGGTACCTGACACCAGTTTGGCCAAGAGTTTGTTGCTAGCAATGCCAGCACAGCCCGTTAGTCCCAGCACGCTGAAGATGGCTTGTCTCATCTCAGCTGCTATCACAGAGCCTACAGCCAGTCGGGCGTTCTCCTCATCAACTGCAACACCTGAAGATAAGCATGATGATTTTGTAATGACCTGAAATCTCTAGCAATTCTCCCATTGAACATGAAAAACAATGAAAAAGAGTATGCTGAATTCTTCTAATTCATTAACTACTACTTATGGGGTCTAAAATAGCAAAATTTGAACTACTAGATTTGTAGCCAATGTCCTACAACCACTGCACTTGCTTGAAGTTAGTACTTGCTCTGACTCACATTCATGTTTATATATGTGTCCACTGAAGGAGAGATCTGAAATACGGGTCTCCTTCAGCCTTATCTCCACCATTTCTGTTACGTCCATGAAGTTTTCGTCAAAGCCCAGCCTCTCCACTAGGGGGCAGTATGACATCAGCAAGTCTTGGGCAGATAAAGTCAATGTCAAAGTCTGGTTAACAGGCCGTGCAAAGTCTTGTACACCTTAAAACATTTCAAACAAAGATACACTTTGGTTCATCAGTTTGGGGTAGGTACAATTTTTTTAAATGTTTTTGATAGAAGTCTATTTTGCTCACCAACGTGGCATTTACCTACAGTAAAAAAATTAATATTGTGAAATAGTATTACAATAAACAAGCTTTCTATTTTCTATTTTTTATATATATGAATTTGTCCCAAAGCTGAAATTTCACTATCATTACTCCAGTCTTCAGTGTCACATGAAATTGTTCTAATATGCTGTTTTGGTGCTCAAGAAACATTTCTTATTATCAATGAAATAGAAACATTTTGTAACATTACTAATGTCTTTACTGTCATTTTTTTAACAATTTAGTGTGTGCTAAATAACAATTTTATTTCTTTAAAAAAAAAAAATCTTACTGAGTTCAAACTTTTGAATGGTAGTATATAAATAAATTATGCAAATATAAAGAAAAAAACTAAATAAATAAATAAATAAATAAATATATATATTTATATATTATTATATATTACCAAAAGTTTTGGAAAGCCTGCCTTTACATGCACATGAACTTTAATGACATCCCATTCTTAATCCGTAGGTTTAAATATTGAGTTGGCACACCCTTTGCAGCTATAAGAGCTTCAACTCTTCTGGTAAGGCTTTCCTCAAGGTTTAGAAGTGTGTTTATGGGAGTTTTTGACCATTTTTCTAGAATCACATTTGTGAGGTCTGATGTTGGACAGTGGCGGCGTGCTTTACACTGCATCCGATGCTTTGCATTGCCCTTGGTGATGTAAGGCTTGGATGCAGCTGCTCAGCCATGGAAACCCATTCCATGAAGCTCTCTACGCACTGTTCTTGAGCTAATCTGAAGGCCACATGACGTTTGGAGGTCTGTAGCTATTGACTCTGCAGAAAGTTGGCGACTTCTGCGCACTGTGCTCCTCAGCATGCGCTGACCCCGCTCTGTGATTTTACAAGGCCTACTGCTTCGTGGCTGAGTTTCGTTTGTTCCCAAACGCTTCCACTCTGTTATAATACCACTAACAGTTGACCGTGGAATATTCAATAGTGAGGAAATTTCACGAATGGACATTTTTTTGCACAGGTGACAACCTATCACGGTACCATGCTTGAATTCACTGAGCTCCTGAGAGCGTTTGGAACACCTTAATGATTTGGAGGGGTGTCTCAATACTTTTGACAATATAGTGTTATTATAATTATTTATAATACATATATAATATACAAGTATATGATATATAATATACAAATATATACACTTTACTGACACAATAATAATAAAATATGTCATAAAAAAAGTATGATCTTACCAGTGACTTTGTAGGAAATCTGTCTGTAATGGGTGAGATCTTCTCCTTTCACTAGCACCAGCTGTGGGCATTTCTCCACTGCATCAGTCACTGACATCAGCTTGGTCACGCCAAGCTCTCTTGCCAAATAGTTGCATGTCACAATAATGTATTTCTGCTGTACCCCTAAGAGGCCAAAGATGTAGACAGAGACAAATGACATTACATATGTCAGAAGGAAAGGAAGGAGTTTTGATTATTTTGATGAGTTAGTAGTTAGTTAACCTATTTATTTATCACTTGACTGTGCACATTTGTATATTTATGACCGCATTTGTTTAGTAGAGCCATTTATATGTATATTTAGTGAAAAAAGTTTTTAAGTTTACATTCTGAGTCTGTGGTGTTTACCAAGAGGTTTGGTTCGGAGTTCTGGATTTCGGATCATCTCAACTTGTGCATAGAAGCAGTCCAGATCAAAGTGCAGAATCACTCTTTGAGATATGGAAGTAACTCTGTTAATGATACTTCCCTCTGAAATAATAAATCACATAAGGACAGTTAGATGCAGTCTATTCATAATGCAGTAGTCTTTACAGCAAACTAAAGCTTTCATGAGTCATTAAGCTGTGCATTTAGACTTAACAAGCATGTGTACCTTCTCCTTAAATATTGTCTATAATATTCAGGCAATGCTTTACCATAAACTGAAGTTCACATTGTTGGCCAGCTACGAACCCACCTGTCTCCAGCATGTCTGACTCTAAGCTGCGATCCCAGTCATTATTGTCTCCCTCCTCATCCGTGTCCATCTTCACTATAACGCAAGAGACAGATATGTAGGTATGATACGCACAAACAAAGTAAAACAACACTTTTAATCAACAACAGCAAACAATATCGCCACGAGTAATCAAAACAAACCCACTGCTCATGGTTAACATTTGCTGCCATTTTACTGCCACCTATAGGTCTGGAGAAAAATACACAATTATACAAAAATTATATAAAATATATAAATTATACAAAATATATAAATCATATTATAATAAATATGTAATTATTTATATTTAAACTGTTACTATAATTATAGTATATAATTGTAATAATAAAAAGTGTAATAATAATATACACAAATATACTATACAAATGCATAATAAAATATTACATTACACAAAATATAAATAATAATTTAATTTTATTGACAGTGTTAATGTAGACATTACATTTTAATAAGAGAGCATTTAAAAAAAAAGAATTATATAAAGTGATACAGAAAAATTATATAAATCATAAAATAAGCAATTTAATACGTTTTTAAAAGTAGCGTTAATTTAATAAAATACCATGGATATATAAGCATATTTAAAACTTATATTAGCAATATTTTATTAAACTATAAATCTCACATAACGTTCTGGGGGCATTTATTTTGAAAATTGATGTTTCGTTTTGTCGCCGATTTCACAAATAAAGTCGTGACTGCTTTTGGAAGTTCAGTTTATATCTAAACCATTTATTTGTGGAGTCCAAATACACTTTAACTCATGTTTTTAGAGAGGGAAACACATATTTGTGTTGGCAGGGCATTAATGACTGTCAATTATTTTGCTTTACGCTATTATGAAAGGAGGAAACTGGCACTTCCTCAGTAGAATGACTCATAGCGTCTGACTGGTGCGTCATAGCGCTGAGGAGCAGCCGCTACTCTTCATTGACTCTTGTCCTGTCCTTTGAGTCATGTCGTTTCGGAAAGCGATCAGTCTCGCGTGCGGGTTCGCCGGCGGATCTGCGGTGCTGGTGTGCGCGGCGGTCGCGGCAGATAATCACGGGTACTTCGGAGAGCGATGCCGATTCAGAAAGACTCTGGCTGCCGTGTACGCAGCGCAGCCTGCGGCGTGGCCCACTGCGAACGGATGGGATTATAATTGGGACAAGTAAGAAATCGAGGGTTATTTCCGATTGATTACTATTGTATTTACTTTGTATTTCATGGCATCTGGAGGAACATAATGACACTACCATGGTGAATGTTCAGAAAACCATTAGTATTGCCATGGCACCATGTCCAAAACCCGTATTATGGTAGGTTTTGGTTCGTGTTATAGGGCAGCCTTAGGCCAAATGCCTTGATCAGTGGTGATAATTAATGGATCACCCAGTTTAAGGATTGATCTTAAAACCTTTGGATTTGATCCCAGGTCTTTTAACTGCATTTGAAATGCACTGATTGAAATGGTGTCACTGATCTTGTTGGTTCAGGAAGCTTTAGTCTTATACCTGGTTAATTGTCACTACTCACTAATATAGTTTCTACTTACATAAAGTGCTTTCTCATAAAATTTGTTTTCAATCTCAGTTATACCTTTGTATTATGTTCAAAATCTGGGTATGAGTTTAATTGTGTGGATCAAATTGACCCTAACTGGATTTAATCAAATTAATAAAAATGAAACTATGAAAAAAACATGAATTCTTCTCACACAAAAAAGAGCACATATGATTTTAAAACTATTTTAACATTAAAAAGCATATATATATATATATATAATGATATTCTTCTTCCAGACGAATACAATCAGAGTTATATTAAAAAATGTCCTGGCTAATCCAAGCTTTGTAATGGCAGTGAATGGGAGCCCAAAATCTAAAGCCCAAAAAAGTGCATCCATCTGTTATAAAACGTACTCCACATGGCTCCGTTTCCTTCTGAAATTAATTTAGCGTTTGTATACATTTCATTAAGGCCTTTATTAACCCCCCGGAGCCTGTGGAATTCAAAATTTGGGCTCCCATTGAGTGCCATTATAATGCCAGGATTAGCCAGGACATTTTTTAATATAACTCTGATTGTATTCGTCTGAAAGAAGAATGTCATACACCTAGAATGGCTTGAGAGTTAGTAAATCATGGGCTAATTTTCATTTTTGGGTGAACTAACCTTTTAAACTGTATTTCTAAGTCACTCAATAATCCAAATGGGTCATTTTAAACCATTTGAAATGTTCTTTGGAATATGTTGTTTAAATGTTCAATGAAATATGAGTGTTTAAATGTTTAATTGCACCGTCTCTTGAATAGTGTATTTTTAATCATCAGGTGTCTCCCAGTATAACTCAACCATTAGCTGTGCTGTAGTAGTGTAGTGTTTGTATTTACTGCAGTAACCACCATTGTCATTGGTATCTAAATTTAGTTCAGTGGGCCAAATTTGTGTTTTGACTCATTCAGACGTGAGCCCTCCTCTATGGTGAACGGGAAGAGAAAGGAGAGTGCTGGTGACAGCGGAAGTCTAGATGTGGAGAACAACAAACCCAAGGCCACACGCCACATCTTCCTCATCCGACACTCTCAGTACAACCTCAAAGGGGATGGAGATAAAGAGAGGGTCTTGACGCCGTTAGGTACTGATCCCTCAGCATATATTAAAATGATAGAGATGTTGAGCCTAATCTGTTAGATGTTACATAAGACTACTAAATTGATCACATGCTGGTTCCTGTGTTGGTTACAGGACGTGAACAGGCTGAGTTTACAGGAAAGAGATTAGAAGCGTTCGGTTTGAAGTATGATGTGCTCATCCACTCCTCCATGACCAGAGCAACAGAGACAGCCAACATCATCAGCAAATACCTCCCCGGTACAGTCTCAATCTAGGATTAAACCATTCAGACAGGACTGGCATATTCTCCTTCACCTCATCTAATCAACTATTGGATAAATCATACAAGGCAAAATGGCCCGGATGTTTTCATACTTATGGAGACAATTAACCTTTTAACAAGCTTAAAAAATGGCATAAACTAAAAATCAATTCCTGTAATGTGTGCTAAATATAATGAATTGATGCTTATGTTGTTAAGTGCTGCCATTGTAGAGATTGAGACTGGTTGGTTATTTGTTTCACTTATGACCCGTGTGTATGTTTTAGGTGTGGAGCTTGTAAGCTGTGATTTACTGCGAGAGGGTGCACCCATTGAGCCTGTCCCACCTGTCACTCACTGGAAACCAGAGGCAGTGGTCAGTGCCAAACGCTCTTACTTAGCCCATCATCACTCATTTGAAGTCCGTTAGTCCTCACGTTTTGATTGTATTTGTGTGTTGAGTTTCTGTTGATGACGCAGGTCATAACAGAACACACTTTGAATGTTACCGCTGGCATACCGAACCCACAATGAAAGCGTCTCAAATCTCTTCACCATACACCAAACGCTCCTTTTTGTTTCTTTAGTTATTTTTCTGCTGGTCACCCTAAAGCCTGATGTCTGAAATGTTGTTTGATGAAGAATGTTGAGTTTGATTTTGTCGTGGGTGAGCCGTGGTGTCCTACCTGTCCTCACGTGGCTGGTTGTGAAACTCTTGTGCTGGTTTCAGCAGTACCACGAGGACGGCGCACGGATCGAGGCAGCGTTCCGCCGGTACATCCACAGAGCCGACGCCAAGCAGAAGGAGGACAGCTACGAGATCATCGTCTGTCATGCTAATGTCATCCGCTATTTTGTGTGCAGGTTTGTGTTTGCTTGCTACTCAGTCCAGTCTCTTTATCCTTCTTTTTGTGCTCTTAAAAGCTTTTAGAAATATCATACGTAGTCTGTCCATTTTAAAAAACGCAGTCGTAAGTATGCTTTGATCACTTTGTATTATGCGCATGTGGTTGCAAAAGTTTTGTGGAAGCCCATTTCTGCCACATAAGGAAAAAAAATGATTGGGTAAATAATCATAAATAATCGGATTTATGAGATACTAGTCAAATTATGAGACAAATCGTGACAGTAAAAATAAATATAAAATATATTTTTAATATAAAAAAATATACTTTCTATGTGATAATTATAGTACTGTCAAATCGATTAATCACATATAACAAAAGTTTTGCTTATATAATATATGTGTGTATATATGTTATGTTTATATATAATATTTGTGTGTGTGCATGTCTGTGAGTACACACACACACACACACACACACACATATATATATATATAATAACTTTTATGTAAGATGCGATTAATCGATTTGACAGCACTATATTGACGTATCTCATATATGTGTCTTTTATGTGCATAATTTTTTGCTTATGTGCCAGAAATGGGTTTCCATATTGAATATGTGGAATTCATAAACTCTGTTTGCAACCCTTTGTCATTGATTCTTGTTTGGTCAAACATCGCTATTGCTGTTGCTCATACTCCTACTTCTAACACTTAAGCTTTAACAGTAGCCTGGTTTTCATTACAGATTTGCGCAAATTTTTTGCGATATTTTCTAAACGTCAATGAAATCACAGCGATTCCATTAACCGATGTTATGCAACTAAAACATAATTATTTCCTCTCGCGATAAGTCAAAAATCATGGCAACGGATGTTGGTAGGTTTACCTATATCGCAGCCACCGCACTAGCCATTATTTTAATCGAAGGAGACGTAGGCGTGTTATCCGAGCATTTATGTCAAGGAAATCCCCTTATATCCCCTTGGGAGCTGTTTCTTCCTCATATCTGCTTCTATAAGCTGTGGCATTTCTTTGTTGTTTAGAATCCAGTATTCCCGTCATTCTTTTGTCTTTTATGAGTTTAACAAAGAACTATGCCCCGTCTTCTGTCCAATCATACCGCTTCATCTTTAAAGAATGATCAACTTTTACGCCAGGTGATCTGTACATTTCAATTGCAGTTTTGCTAGATATTCCTTTTTCGAATTGCCTGAAAAACCACCTCATGTGAACGTAAAAGCTTTTTTGCGATACATGAAAGTTTTTGCAAAATTGACGTGTTTCCATTGGCTGTATTTTTTAATTCGCAATTTCAATTTGCGCAATTCGAAGGGTAATGGAAACGCAGCTAGTGTTAAAGTTTAGCCAATGAAAAAAGCCCATTGACTTGCATTGAGTGAAGCCATATCTAGAGACCATAAAATCATAGAGACATGGGAGTGGGGATTAGAAACCACTCAGACCCTAGCAACTGCAAAGTAACAGGATAAAAACCACTTATCAACACCATGTAAACCTTCCACAACACCCTAGCATCGTAATGGCACCTTTTGCATAGGTAAGCATATGCATTAATTGCATTTAAAGGGTCATGCATTTTTTTTAAATTGTATGTTTTCTGAGATGCACTTATAATGTTAGTATGATTTTTACATCAAAAATGGTCATCATTTAGAAATAAAAGGTCATTTTCTACCCCGATTTTAACCCTCTGATTTGAATTCTCTGATGGAAGGGGCGCGTCTTCTGTGAGACGTCAATGTAAACGCCCACTGCTATGATTGGCTGACATCTTTGCATATGAAATAATGATTTCAACTCGATTTCTGCACTCTCTTGAATGCTTTCATCATAACTAACACTTCAAACACAATGTAAATAGAGATTTGTTGCGCAGTGCAGACATGGATCGTTATAATCAATTTTGCAATTGATTATAACGGGAGTTTTGGTACGAATCACTGTTAAATTATTGTGATTCTATAACCATAAAGGGAGCATTCTTTGATCGCTTTCTATATATAATTTAATCACAATTAAAATGATTTCACACATAATCTGATCGTTCACATGACTTGTATCGTCGGATACATGCTGAGGTTTCAAATAAAGTGTCTGTTAAAAGCATGACCATAATTGAAATGTTTGTCTCAGGGCTCTGCAGTTTCCTCCAGAGGGCTGGCTGAGGATGGGCCTGAACAACGGCAGCATCACCTGGCTGACGATTCGGCCCAGTGGCCGAGTGGCGCTCAGAGCGCTGGGAGACTCCGGCTTCATGCCTCCAGATAAACTCACCCGGACTTGACGTTCTCAAGCTAGACCAGCATGGCCTCATTACAGCCTAGAACTGAAGGATAATTGAGATGGACAGATGTTTGAGTTTCAAAGGGTAAATGTTCTGCTGAACACTGTCTGAAATATGAATGTCATTTCAGATTCACCCTCTTTCAGCTAGTTTAATAATCATCATACATTGCGAGAAAAATATCCTTTGCAACTCTATCATCTGATGCTGTGGTGATCTGTTCTCCTCAAGTGTCTTGAGTGTGATCATTTTGTATTTTTTAAAACATTTAAGGATTATTGATATTCCTCCAGTTAGACACTCCTGTGCCATGCTTCGTCTGATCAATATCTGTGATGGAAAGGTGAAAATAACCAGCAAGTGTACCTTTTTTTACGTTTATAATGAGACGTCTTTTTCCAGGGGCAAACTCTGGAGGCCTTGGTGTCTGTTTGCACTGTTTACGTAATTATGTTTGTGATCGTTTTAGAGGCAAGATGCGAGTTTGCTAAAATGTGAGAATCTTGCCATTGAGAGGTTGAGGATGACCCTGTATTAATGTCTGATGATTGTTTGTACACAAAGAAAACGAACAGTAAAAGTTTTTCATTAAGTTCAGTGTTTGTGTCTTAAGTCATTTCAGTTAAATTGATTCAATTAAATTGAGCTAAAAAGACCTGTATGATCAGGACATTAAGCCTATTTTAGGATCATAAGTAATTTGAGCATTTTCATGTTTTTATTACCGTAATACAGTTAACCAATATTGATTTTAGACATTAAAAACAATCCTAGTTGGACATTTTTTAGTTCTCTATGCAAAAGATAAAGATTTTTGGATAAATAGGTAGACATTTGACAGTTTTCTTAATATTCACTTTGCATAAATTGATCAAAAGTCACAATAAAGATATTTATAATGTCACAAAAGATTTCTATTTCAAATAAATGCAGTTTTATTTCTTTCTGTTCTATAAAGAATTCCCCAAAACAGTCAGTTTTCACAAATATTTACCAGCACCACTGTTTTTAATATAGATAATTTTTTATTGAGCACCACATCGAATATCAGAATGATTTCTGAAGGATAATGTGACACGGAAGACTGGGGTAACGATGCTGAAAATTCAATTTGCCATCACATGAATAAAGTTTAAAATATATTCCAAAACATAGTTATTTTTAATTGTAATAACTTCACATATTACGGTTTTTACTGTATGTTTAAACAAATAAATACAGACTGGGAGCATCTTTCAAAAACATTTAAAATGACTTACCAATCCCAAAATTTTGAACAGAAGTGTACTTTTGAAACAAAAAATAATAATAATAATAATGTGACAAATTTGTGTAATCACCAAAATGAAATGTACTAGTTTCCATAAAGTAAGAGATTGTTTTTGTACAGTCAGAGAAAGTCAGTAAAGTTACAAGACTGTGCACTTTATTTATCGTTCATCAATAGAACATCAAATACTTTCCTTTACCGTATACTGTAATAAAATAGGACTTGAAATTCATGCAACGTAAAGGCCAGGACAACAAAAATAATTTAATTCTCAACAATAAACTGCAACTCATTATCAATTTACCAGTGTTGGCACTACAAAGCATTGTTTAACAAAAAGTAAGGCTGGCATTGATACAACACTAGCAATAACTAAACTGTAAACCTTTTTTCTTCTCTTACAATCGCATTTAAGAGGTATTCAGACACTGCATATGCCAATGCTACTGTACTGTAATTTATACTAGGAAACAGAGTATGTGATCAGTGCATTTGTCATACACCGAGGAGCCACAGGCCCTTCCAAACAGATCATAATCAAAGGCACTAAAGCTTTACAAAGCAAAGACCAACAGGCCAGCACTACACTGAGAATGATGGGCACCAAAGAAAGGGATCACATGATCTGAAAGTACCACAGAGGATGTTCTGAACTCATTTCCTTGAGATATTCATCACATAAAACTGAGATACCTGGAGCTTTTCTGCTTTTGCGCATGTGGCTTTGATTTGAAAATTGCATGTGAATCGTCTGAGATCTGGCAAAATAGGTCCATTTCAAAAGCCAATGAGAATCGCACTGACATGATTGAAACATTGTCCATTGATGATGGGATGAGGGACACATTTAAAGTGCACTTACAACACTCTGGATTCACAATCATCAAGTCTTACATCTATTATGACATTGCCATCCACACTCATCAGTCATCAACTTTGCATGTGTTCGAACACGGTACGGCTCAAACTGCGGATACAAGTCTTTCCAACTCAAATACGTCTCATCTGTCGGTCATGATGAACTGCATCAAAATCCAAAAAGAATTAAAAGTGCAAACAAATGATAAATCACATTTATTGAACTTAAAAATAAAAAAGAAGAATATTTTTCACACATTATAGATCACTTTTTTCCCCCCCAACACCTAAGGCTGCTATTAACAATGCATGAATAAACACCTGCTTTTAAGATCCAGAAGTTGGTCTTTCCTTTAAGAAATGTAAGGCAGTTCTCCAATTAAAGAATAAAAAATTACTTCTGGCAGTCGGTCGACTCCCCCCCTCCCTTTAAAAACATTAAATACCCATTAAAATGAGCATTTTGTGCTACTGACGGTTAACTAGCAAAAATAATTAAATAATTTATTACTACATTATTTTAATTTAGCTCTGGGTTTACATATTGACATCTCGTCCCCCAATTTAATTGACCGTGTTAAGTTGGAAATTGTTCATTTCCATTAAAGACACAGCTTTGTAAATCCACAGTGCGCGCGTTATCTCCCAAGTGTGTGGGCGCACACACACGCACACGCACACACGCGCACACACAAAGAAAACAGAAAGCAAAACCAGGTTAGAAAAATCTATACGACCATCACAGATCAACATACTCGGTGTCATACACAGAAGTACCGAATATATATATATATATTTATATATATGATGATGATGATTCGAAAACCCACAGGAGATGTGCATATTATTATTTGAGCTGTGTTCTATGAACCAAGGAGCATTCAAACTGAAGGACGGCCTGTTGCGATATCATATCTGCGGTTTGCACGGCACTAAGAGCCCAGATTTCATGGCTTCCATTATGACATGTTCCATCCTCTGAAACAGCCCACGCTGGATTTAGTTACTTTTGTTATTTCAGTTACTAATGATACTGGCGGTGGGGCTGGACGGGATGGAGAGGATTTGTTAAATGGGGGCATCGCCGAAATGTTTTAGCCGGATACGCTGGATGTAGCTGACAGGGCTGTAGTTTAAATGAGCGGGACTGTAACTGGAGTATGCTGGGCTGAAGCGTCCGGGGCTGCAGACGTCCTGAGAGCCCATGTGACGAGCTGGGCTGAAACGGCCCGCGGGAGACATCAAACCGCTCACTGGAGAGCCAGGGGTGACTGAGTGAGCCCTGAAATGACTCTTGTACACTGCAGGAGTCTGCCAGCTGAAAACATAAATACAGATCTCTTAGTGTACATAAATATTTGTCACAAGATGTTCTCAAGAAACAGGCTTTTTCTTGCTTTTTGAAAGATTGTTAAGCCTAAGATTGCTTTGCTCACCAACATCTGATCAAAAATACAGTAAAAAAAAAAAGGTTTTATATTTGAATATATTTTTAAATGCAATTTATTTATATTTACAGTATATATATATTTATCATCAGCCATTACTCCGGTTTCACATAATATGCTGATTTGGTGCCCAAGAAATATTTATCATCAGTGTTGAAACCAATCTTAATATTTTGTGGGAAACTGCAATACAATTTTTCATTTTGGATTGTGTGATAAATCAAAAGTTCAAAAGAACAGGATTAAATTAAAACTGAAAGCTTTTGTAACATTATAAATGTCTTTACTGTCACTTCTGATCAATTTAATGCATCCTATTTGAATAAAAGTATTAACTTTGTAACTGTATTATAATGTTCAACTCTCACTAGTGAGCTACACAGACCTACCTTTGCACTTCTAAGTGGGAGAATGCCTGAATTGTGCTCTTCCATTTGTGAATGCTGGGATACTTCAGAGGGTCAATATCTGTGACTCCTAAAGCTGACAAAACTTCTCTGTCCAACTTGCTGGGTGAATAACTGAAAAAGGAACAGAGTATGAATGTTTGAAGCCGAAACCTTTAATTTTCCATTCAATAAAATATATCTGAATAGAGCATAACTAGAGAAGTGTATGGGACGTTGCACACATGGTACAAAATAGGATCTATAACTTTCAAAGTTCTACTTTTTTTAACTTAAGATTTTTGTACCTTGTGGGATATATCTGAATAGTTTTAAACTGATTTGTGTGATTGTAATTTTAATTATATCAATTATAGAGATAAAATAAAACAAATATATACATATATCCATTCAAAAGTTTGGGGTTAGCAAGATATTTTTCTTTAAAAAAAGAAGTCTTTTATGCTCTCCAAGGCTGTATTTATTTGATCAAAAATTGGTTGTACTGTTATTTATATACTGTTGTGAAATAACATTACAATTTAAAATAACTTTTCTATTTTTATAGATTTTTAAATGTAATTTATTCCTGTAATGGAAAAGCTGAATTTTCAGCAGCTACGACTCAAGTAACATTTCATATTATCATAAACATTTTAAAATGTATGCAAAAAAAACAAAAACAAAACAATAACTTATAAAATAGCTTGAACGTAACTCTGCACCCTGGCTTCATTTAGTATGCGTGGACTCATGAATATGCAAATTGGTCCCCGCCTCCACTCTCTCACACGAGCTCAGACTACCTGATCCAATCTCTCAAACTTACTGTAGTAAACGCTGCACAATGGCAAGTGGAATGGAAATACTGGTTTAATTCAGCCATACGTTTAAAGCAGATATCAATTCAGTTAATTCAATTATACAGGCTTGTCTACAAGTCGATGTATCAGAATGTTAACACGCTTTATGTATCGCTCTCTACAACGTCGGTAACGTTAATTGATATGATTAGCCTTTGGCTTGACTACATGACTAAACAGTTTGTGTAACATTAGCAACACATTATCTATGTCCACATTTGCCATCTCAGTCTGCCTTTTAGAAATCAGAATCCTTAGAAATGCTTCAAACTACAAAGAATGTCAGTGGAGAAAGGCATATAGTTCATCATGACATCGTAATATACATCATATACAAAATTCAGCCACTATATTGCTAATACCTGATTAAAAAATAAACAGAAAAATATACCAGGATAAGGCTTCGCGAGTCCTCTGCTTCACGGCATAGTTAAATGTCATGATATGCTATCCCATATGATGGGATTGGTTACAAAATGTTTGTGACGTTGAGAACGGACGATTTCAAACTGCATTTTTGAGACTGTCTTTGGTAAACTGCAGTTTTAAGAAGAAAGTACTCAGCGATGGTGTTGACTGATGAATTTGCCTTAAAGCACATTACTGATGGTTTATCATACAGCACATTGAAAACACCACAGACACATATAAACAACATAAAACATTCAGGGGTCAATATTTTTTTAACTGTTTACATTCACTTAAGACAACCGACTGTGTTTATGCGTATACTGATCAAGACTTGCATCTTTACACAATGTGTGTATTTGCTTAGGATGCGAAACAGAACAAAACACTTGCGCTGTCTGTGTGTGCGCACAGAAAACATCTATTGCAGAGTGTGAATACCACATTGAATAGTAAAACTGACAAGACTTAAAAACATGTGAAAATTATAAACTTTCTATTGGAAGCAGCACTGGCCCAACCCGTTCAGATAGTTATTTATAAAAAGGGCCTGGTACCACCCCTGTAGTGCACTACAGGAGCCGTAATATTTCATTCCACTACTTTCCTAATCTAGAAATCACAATTTAGAAATTCTCTGATACTGCCTGAAATATCACAGTGATCATATGCTCCTCTCACCCTTCAACGAAGAGTCTTTTCGTCACTCTGGGAGGGGTCCGCAGTATGAAGTCCTGAGAGCTGTCAAGTGATCTGTAAGAGCTAGAGGAACCTGAGGAGCTGAGGTCTCTTCCCCCATGATCCCAGGATTTTGATCTGGCACATATAGTGCGCTCACCCCCTGAAGTCTCTATAGTCTGTTGGTTCATAGGTTCTAACCTCTCACTGGCCGAAAAGTATTCGTCTGAACTTGCACTGGACCTCCCATCTACTTCATTTCTTCTCTCCACTCCATCCTTCTCAGCTGCTCGTAACACAGACGTCCTGTCTTTCTCAAACACAGAGTCATCTTCCGAGGACAGCGAGAGTCGGCCCAGTCCGGAGGTGAGCTCTGTGGCCTGGGCGTCTCTGTGGCGTTTCCCTCCACTCCTCCTCCTCTCCCTATTTGTCCTTTCTGGCTCATCTAGCAGAGACATCCTCTCAAACTCAGCCATTAGGTTTGAGATGGGCGACAGCATGCAGGAATTGGAGGAACCGCAGATGCGAGGGGACATTTTGTCCCCGTTTGGAGTCCTGTCCCCAGGGCCCTGTTCGCACAGGCCATTTTTACTGCTGGAGATCAAGGATTTCTCAGAGAGAAGTAAATCCTGCTCTGCCGCTGCCTCTATGAGGTCAGCACTGTGGGAAACTGGTAGGATGTGAAATTCAAGGCCCCCCACCGCCCCCTGCAGGCCATCTTTGGAGCACACAGAAGAAATACTGGTGAGTGCAGCATTCTGCCTGTTCTTGATCTCCTCCAGGCTGATGTCATCACCCTCATCCAGAAATGCCCCCACAGAGATGGAGTTACAGAACTTCTTCAGTTTGCCTGAAATTCAAAAGAGGACATTTCATGGAGTGAAGGATTTCCCTTGCTCTTTGAAATCAAATGCTTTCCCCAGTCCCCAATATATAACTGCTCACATATACATTACATATTAATACAGTTTGTTTTACATGCAAGCCATATACATACACGCACACACAACTATTCAAATGTTTGGAGTCATATAAAAAAAAAAATTAAAAAAAACTTGTATTCACCAAGGCTGCATTTATTAGGAAATATTACAAATTTATTTACAAGAGACATTTTATAATGTTATACATTTAAAAATGTTCTTCTAAAAGACTCGTTTCTGCAGTTCAGAATCAATTCTTTCTTTAAAGAGACAATAACTTTATTTGTTGTGCACTTTGATCTATAAAAGTTTGCAGATGTTTTGCATTCACAAACAGCTGTATTACACATATACCATGCATGAAAGGTAATATACGAAAAGGCATAATAAGGGCATTCGAATTTGTTCAGAGGTAAGATAAAATGAAAATGCCATTAACTTCTGTAAAGACAGTCAGTTCATATAACCCTTCATCAAATAAAACCTCCTCAGATTTGCATGAATCAGGTAAATGGCCTATTTTAGTGACAGAACAGGAAGTTTGCCAGTCAGCAGGTATGTTAAGAGACAGTGATCTTACCCGGAGATGGTGTTTTAAACCTGTTGCTGGTTTCATTCTCTCCAGCCTCCTCATGAGCGCGCTCCCTGAAGTCCTTTTTACTGAGGTATTCTTCAAGCACTTTTAGGCCATCAGTTGACTGCAGGTCCACAAAAGTATCCAGGAAATCCCAGTACTCTGCCCAGGGATGACCAAGTTCATGGGCCAGATCTCTGCTCACAGACAAGACACAGATATCTAATAAATGCTCAATGCTCTATTAATGCCTAAAGAGCATGAAAAGACTGCATGATATATAAGTAACGTCTAGCTTCCTTAAATGATATCTTAGCACTGACCTGCCAACTCTTTCTGCCCCACGGTCTGGGTCAGACTTTAAGATGTTGTGGAAATGGTCTGCCCGTTCTCTGGGAGGAGTCTTCCACGCCCGTCTGAACTCATCCGCCTATAACCCCACAATGGTTTTCATTCATAAACAAATTTGATTAGGTCATAATAATGACTAAACATCTGTTGAGTCTGACAGCACAAAACTCTAATGGATTTGAATATATGAATATACTCAAATGAATATACTCAACAAAAAAAAAAAAAAAAAAAACCCAACTCACTTTAGATGGACTTAAAGGCCCAGCAAATGCCCTGACTGCCATAACTGGATCCTTTGGGCTTCTGGGTAACTGTGGTGACAGGTTTTCCATAGGCTCAGGGGACCAAGGTGCACCAATCACAGGCTGGGAGGAGTTATCAGTGGCTCTCAATAAGGGGATGTATAATCGATCTGTAGCCAATCAGAAATCAGGTGTTAGAATATGGAATGCAAATAAATGTAATTTTTTTACATGTTTTAATACACAAGTATATACTAGCGGTATTCAAATGGCAGACCGAGGTCCGATTCTGGACCCTGGCACATAATTGCTGCATTTTACTGTTTCTACAGATTAAAGCGAGCAGCGCGTCGAAAACAACGAAGCGGTTCACACCACACGTGCTCATAATCGTTTGCATATATCCTCTTATATTTTTATCTAGAGCCAAACACACTTCATTCAAGCCCTTTCCACTGTGTGTTGCTCCTCTCTCCCGCAAAAAACGAAAAGAGCCACAATAAGATCTGCAGATGACGTGGTTATTTTACGACATTAGCAGAAACACAGTGAGCAGCAAAATAGATACGTTTTTGCTAAAACGCTAAAGAAAACGGAAATGCATCAAAGACAATTATTTGTATCTGACCGTTTAACTAAACCAGGTGCGACACCTATAGACGTTTCGTTTTTTCCATACATTTAGCATTATCAAATCAGCATATTAAGAGCATTTCATAATGTTTGTTATTATTTGGAAAATGATTTAGAGATGGCAAGCGTAGACAGAAAACTTTAAAATTAGTAGTTAACTTTGTTTTGTGCTTATGATGAGATCATGAGACATCACTGCTTTGACTCTTGGGGCCCAAGATTCTCATCTTTCATGACTGTTTTGAGAGTTTTGGATTGTTTAGGAGGGTTTACAGCTGCCCCCATGGAAAAGTACAACTGTTCAAAAAAAGTACTGTCCAGACCTCCGCTAGGAAGGAAATAATAGAGACCGGACCTCTTGTTTTGGCTTACCTTCTAAATATTCATTCATCTTCTGTTTGAACTCTTGAATTTTACCCTTTTCTTTCATTCTTTCACAAATGACCTAAATTAAGGGAATACAGTGGATGACTGATAAATAAGATCAAATCAATTATGAAATCCTTAGCATGAAAGCTTATGTATCATGTTTGCCGTACCTCAGAGGGTTTCTGGTTGTACTTGTTCTTGCAGTTCTTGTCAATGTCCGGATGAGAACAGAGTATGTTCACCACCTCTGGACAGCCAAATTTACAAGCAAAGTGGAGAGGCGTCTCAAACCCCTATGAAACACAGGATACAGCATTCAGTTGGCAGCGTATTAGATAGATATCATATGCATGTACCAGACAGAAAAAGATGTTCAACACATTGGCATCAAAATAATGTTGGCTTTTAAGATATCGTCTTTGTAAAATTCTGAGGCAGCACTTAACCGTTTTTAATCCAAGATTAAAAATACCTGTAGGATCAAATTTTACACAATATTTTTGAGCTTATCAGAGTATGTTCACGTAATTACCAGATAATAATAACCCAGATGTTCTACTCTGAGCTGTTCACGTCCTCAGAGTCAGAATTATGCGCTTCTATGGAAACAATATTAACGTCAAAATGAATACAACAAGAAACAGTTGTTATGCAAATGTATTATAGATAAAAAAATTCTAAAGTTAATTTAGCAGGACATTAGACATTAGTTAACCAACTCTTTGCTAGCTACATCAAACTGTTTTGTATGTCTTGTTGTTTATTTTCAGATTATTAAGAGTCAATTACTGGAGAGAAAAAAAATCACTATTACGAGGTAACATTTGACTAGTGCCATTTTCAGTGTTCCTGCAGTTTTTTATTAGCAGTTGGAATGCCATAATTATGGTAATTCCGACATTGCACAAACACACTTACAGTATATAGTAAGGGTGTAACAATATATTGCAATACAAAAGTGCAACAATATGCATCATGGATAGTAACAATCTGTATTGTCTACAGTTCAGCCAAAATGAAAATTACTGTGTGAGAAAAAATTCAAGTTTACAGAGTTTTAGTGTCAGTACTACATCAAACTAATATAAATAATAGGGGTGGGAATCACAGGGTACCTCACGATAAGTTATACAATAACGATAATATTATGATACAGCAATTGTGCGATAATCAATATATTGCTAAGCAATCCTATAACGATACATCACAATATAATGATATAATGATACATCACTGTCTAACTATGAAAACAAAATGCTTGTGAAAAAGTTAAGTGAAGATTTTACAGACTTTGGATTTAAACGCGGCTGAGGCATCTATTATTTTACTCACATTGCCGTCCGCCATCCTGTTAAAACCTCTTTCTCTTAAGCTAGTTAATTTATGTTCAAGTTTCCCTCATTCGTGTGTTGAGTGCCACCTCAAGAAGCCAGAAGTAGTGACACTGGGAGCAGAGAAATCTATTAAGAGCACCTTATTTTATTTATTAAAATATCGACATCTGGCGTTAGCGTATCGATTCTCGTATTTCACGGAGAAGGACAACGATATATTGCCCTATCGATATTTTGTCCCACCCCTAATATATAATGTTAAATCAATATATTGTATAATAATGAAATGGGGGAATATTTGTGGGTCCTGATGCCAAATGTCATAGGTTACCAGTAAAAATTGACCAACATTATTTTAAATATATCAGTGACAGAGTGCAAGCATATTTGTATAAAATAATTCTGTATTTTCAGCTTCAGAATCATGAATATTCAATATCGTGATATGTATCAAATCTTGACATGAGTGTATCATTACACCCCTAGTATATAGAATAAGTTAATGACTGGCATCAACTCATTAATGGTCACTCACACAATTTCAGTCACTATTATACTACTATATACACTCAAACACTACTATGGTTAGGATGCTGCCTTAAAAAAGCACAGGAATGCGAAAGCTGCTACTTCAACTCTCATGTTACAATACATTCTCCCAGTTTCACAGACAAGGTTAAAACTAGTCCCAGACTAAAATGCATGTTGGTGCATTTTTAGCTGAAACTGTTTGCACTGAAATATCTTAAAATATGCCAGTGCCATTGTTTTGTCTCAAGATTCACTCCAGTAATGTTTTTTCTTTTCTTTCCTAGGGAACGTTTATAAAAGCTACTTTAATGCTCTAATTGAACTAAGGCCTAATACTGGCTTAATCTACACCCTGTCTGTGGAACCGGGCCATTATGCTTGAATAGTTAAATATTAAAATGAAGTTAAAAATTATTGTAGCACTTACAGCTTTATCTGGCGTATTGAGGTACAGGTCTACGATATAACGGATGCGTTTCTGCAGCATGCTCTCCAGGTCATCTGGGTACATAAGACGCATGAAATCTGGGTTCTCAAGAGTGTCCAACAGGATCTGAACAATGCCTGGCTGGTTCTCCTTAGCAGCCACATGCATCACGTTATACCTGCAGCCCTCCTGCGGTCAGATTTACAGTAGAGAAACATTAAAAATAACAACATTCAGAGACTTTAAATAAGCTATTGTGAATACGTAGAACAACATGCTTAAAGTCGACTTGAAACGGATACTATTTTCTTCCCTATTGTGACATATTTCCAAGTGAAATGGCTTCTCAAACAAGAAAATAAATGTAGGGTGGGACTTAATTTAGTCCAATGGGAATTGGCTGGATTGTTGTGGTTGGCTTTTGCTGCGATCTCATGTGATTCACAGGTTGTCCAGTCCTTGTGCCAGTAAACACATCATCAAAGAAGAGAAGAGGGAGGGAAGTTATTTTGTTTAAAAATTATGAGGGCACATTAATTAAAAATATTTTTATAAATTATTTATGTACAGATAATTCCATGTAAAATAAACAGCCTATTTTCAATATATATATATATATATATATATATATATATATATATATATATATATATATATATAAATAAATGAATGGTGCATGAGAAAAAGTTTGGGATTTTGTAAATAAATAACTTAATATTAAGATACAAGGCCAGTTTCGAAAAAGACTTTGCACTTTGCAAAGCCAAGAGCTCACCATATCAAGTGGTAAAAGAGCCAAAACAACTCCATACAAACAGATCATGGTACAAAAGCTCTCACCTGGACTACAGTTGGGTTGTCCCCTGACCCGATGAGGTAACGAGGGTTGCTCCAAACCAGCTCAGTAAAGGCAATCTCGTCTCCCTTCTCCACGGCCTTCCTTAGCTTGGCTGTCAAATCTTGTGTCCGAGGACTCTTAAAACTGTTAGCCTTCTCCCTGTTGATTGTGTCTGCCTCCATCATAGATGGGTGGTCTGGTTTGAGGAATTTAACACACACACCATGATTAGCTTAACATATTTTTATTTTATAGATAAAAATATAATTATAAAATAATTTATGATGTAAAATATACATTTTGAAACATGGTTGAAATATAAATTAAATAAAACTATTTTAAATGGGCT
The DNA here is from genome assembly GCA_023029165.1 of Gobiocypris rarus. Taxonomy (NCBI): domain Eukaryota; kingdom Metazoa; phylum Chordata; class Actinopteri; order Cypriniformes; family Gobionidae; genus Gobiocypris; species Gobiocypris rarus. Next base: position 42,815,277 of record CM040916.1, on the reverse strand, counting down.
TTACATCTGAAATAATGGAGAGGTTCTTCACCTTTGTTAAACACCAGGCCAGGTTTGACAGGAGAAACACAGGGAGTGTTTTTACTAGGTGAAGGGTAGTAGTCACATATGCCTTTGGCAAACTTCTCAGCATCCTCACGATTGGAGAAAGCTTTAAACCGAGCTCCCTTCATCATTTTAACGGCCTGCAAAGCCTCTTTCTTATCATTGTACACATGGGCTCTCTCTACAGAGACATAGAAAAAGAAAGTCAGTCTTAGACCAACATAACAGGTTTAAGTCATCTGTATATGCATGTAAAAGACTATTATATAAACAATTCTACAGAATAAGTGTAAACAACAAATTACAGAGGGTACAAAAAATCTTGAAATTTTCCCCAAAAAACATACAATACAAAACTGTTTTTTTGCTAAGAGGTTAGAATATCTAACTTATTTACATTGTTGGATTCTCAAGCTAAACATAACGATAACTTTTATCAGCTTCGCAAATAATCCAGCGTTAAGGAAACCGTGGATGCAGTTTGTTTTTCCAGAGCAGCAACAGAGTTCTGCAAGTGTGTTTGTTTGTTCCCGGTTCCCGAAAAATGTCTGTTTTGTTGGCAATCGGCGCGTAAGTGCATATAATGTAAACAACAGAAACGTATAGTGAATAGAAAGTTATCCAGGGATAAATCCATGATGTACTGTGTCTGTGTGTGTGTGTGTACTTGTGACTCTTTAGTTCCGCCCACTGCACGCCTCCAAGAGTTTGGCTGTTTTCGGAAAGAACCGGTACAGTTTATCAGTCTTACTGATTTAACTAAAATATTAAGCAGCACAACATTTTCAATGTTAAAAATAACAAAAGTTTCTAGAGCACCAAATCAGCATATTAGAATGATTTGATGATCATGTGACACTGAAGACTGCAGTAACGATGCTTCAAATTCAGCCTTGCATCACAGGAATGAATTACATTTCAAATAAATTAATAAATAAATTCAATAATAATATTTCACAATAATGATTTTTTTATTGTATTTTTCATTCATCGGTTCTAACTCTATAGGTGACACAAACTCTCGAGCGGCTGACCAGAGCACTGCAATTATTTCTTATTTACTAGATTACAATCAAATAGATTTCCCCACACATTTTGCATCTTTCCTCTGCGCTACATCAGAAGTGCAAGACCGTGCACGCGCACAGACTAAAAGGAACATTGCTTGTGTCTAAAGTAAAGGTAAAACTGCTTACCATTCCTAGCCAGTACGTCCTCCCACAAAGGACACACCCCATAGAAGAAGGTGGGCGACACCTGTGCAGTTTTTGAGGGAGTCTGTGCCTCCAACTGTGAATTCTCCACATTACAGGGACACACCGCTCCACTCAGAGCCTCCTCCTCCGGCGGGTTGAGGCCCATGCCGTACCCAAAATCTCCATCCTCGCCTGTGACCGGATCTAGGGTTGCTGATATGGCACTGGGTGGCACTACACTCCCAGAGCCTTTCAATGAGGTACTGTTCCCCCCGCTGCCATCGGGCTCAGTAAGTCCAGCAGTCTCCACTAGAGCCCTGGCAAGCTTACGCTCAAATATGGCTCTTGTCGTGGCAGTGATGGGACCACACTTCAAATTGGCTTTAATGATCTCCTCCCTCAACTCGTCAGCAGTGAGACCTTTCAACCTGCTCAGGACCGCCTCCATGCTTCTGTTGTTTTGGCTACCTGATTATTGAAAAAAACACATTTGGGGTTATGAAAATAAATGGTATGAAAGCACACATGCAGAAAAGGGAGCACTGTATAATGTGGCAATTATAAATATATACCCCATATGTCTCACAATTTACCCAAAACCAGTTCAGCGCAAATTATTGTAAAGTTTAGGCTGTAGGGTTGGGTTAGGGGTTAGTATTTGTTGTAGCATTGTGTATGCAATCAGCACTGTGATTGAAATTACCAATTAAATATTTAGAGTTAGTGTGTGTGTGTGTGTGTGGGGGTATCATGCAGGACTGCCAACAAAAATAGTATAACACATGTAATGTTCTGCACACACTCCTAGTGGTTTAGAGAAATAATTTACTTCCTTATTTTATTGCCAAGCAATCACATAAAATATGCATGAAGAATAATTGCAAATGTACAGACTGAATGTAGTACTTAACTAGGAATGAGAAGCACCAATGAAATATATAATCTCGACAATATACATTGTATAACCAAGTTAATTAAGAGCTTTGGAGTCCATTTCTAATATAAACATTTACTGGTTAAATTTAGAAGCAATTTAGAAGACACTTTCCTTACTTTATTGTGGGGTGAAAAACATAGGCATTGCCTCTCATATAATAATAATAATAATAAACACTGGAAACAAAGTTATGCCAATGACATATGGAACTGTTGAAATTATTTCGTTCCTTCACATTTATGAAACGCGCTATGACGTCGTGGCGCGTCATCGCGGCAGTTAAACTGACAGCATAAAGATCCTTTATATTGTTAAAGATTTTTTAAAAAAAACCGTGTGACATGATGTGCAGCTGTTCAAATCGTTGCACCGGTCACGTTTGATCCAAACTCGTCTAAACATCATCTCCTGTGAAGCAAGCATGCATTTGCAACGTATAAAAAGTTTATTGAAACCAAGGTGTCACGCCCAAACTACCATCCATTGTAGTTTTTGTCTGTATATTAGATGATCATGATTAATGGAGATGACAGATCAGAACACGGATGATGAAAACGTCACCTGTAATTTTAGCACCACTTACCATCTATCAGCTGAGCAGTGATGCCGTGCCTGGTGTGAGAGCGCAGTTGTGCATGTGTGATTTCTTAAACGTTTATACGAGTGTGAATCGCGCGGACGCTCTGGAAGGGTCGCATTGTTTACAGCTCGGTTTGCGCATGCGTGTGTTACAGCGTGCGCATGCTCAGTAAGCCGGGTAGGGTTCATAAATTTCAAACGCCGGGTGCAAGGACTATCGATCTTGTGAGTCGGCTCTTTGCAAAGAATCGTATGAACCGGTTCACAAAACCGATCTGGGCTGAAATTTTTCTTTTATTATTCCATTATATATTAAAAATTTAATTTATATATATATATATATATATATATATATATATATATATATATATATATATATATATATATATATATATATATATATATATATATATATATTGAATCAACATTAGCATAAATGTACGCAAGATAAAAACAAAATACTTTTGTAAGGATTACCCTGACAGTTTTACATTTATTTTGTCATTGTTTTTAGTTTAATTATACGACTTTATTTACAAAAAGAGCATGTAATATGCGACGACGGGATGTCAGAAATTCCAGCACTACGTAAAGGAATGGCAGAATTGTTTGAAATGAACTGTTCGAAAGAACCGATTCTCGGAAGAGTTAATACTTCCCATCAGTAATCATCACATTTTAAAAGTCGATACTCCGACAATGACATCCCGCAATATAGCAATTATTTATCTCGTCATATTTAACATTTGACAGGTTGACTTCACTAATAAAGACAAAAAGGGAGATAAGCTGTGCAAGTGAGTGATTGATTAAAAACTCAGCCTGATAAAATAATATAAATATTACCTTTGCTTCCGTCTGCAAAATATATGAAGGCTGCAGGTGGAGATGGGCTGAACAACACCAAGAGCTCCTTACATGCTTAGTTTTCATACAGCAATGCCCATTGGCACTTATTGTGACAGGAGCAAATTGCTCACGCTCGATAATACCTTTCTTTATAAGAAGAGCTATAACCACGCACAACTGGAAATATGGGGTAGAAATTACGCCATTTGTTTCACGTTAACGCCTGAGCAAAAAATGTGCCTCCCGGAAGCCTCTCTCAGTCTCGCTCGTTGTATCTTTGCTTGTATTTGAAATGGTTTTAGTAGCGCTCCCAAGTGTCTACATCGAGTATTTATTATACTAACATGATGGAAGCCTTTTCTGCCACGGAAAAAATAAATAAAAAGGTTATTACGAATGTATATCTCGCAATTCTGATGCAAAAAAAAAAAAAAAAAATCTGAATAGTCAGACACAAACTCATAATTCTGACTTTTTTTATTCTGGTAAAAAAGTCGCAATTACTATTTTATTCCGTGGTCGTGGTGGAAAAAGATTAATATATGTAAAATCTATGTAAAAAATTGTTTTGTTGTAAAATACATAATGAAAATGTGCATATCTACTGTGCAAACTCTACAGTAAATAGTGTATACTGCAATACGAAAAATATGATAGTATAGCATTCAAAATAGGCCTTATTAACATAATTTCAAGATATCTGTAGATATTGCATTTTAACGCACTAATACAAAGCAGATCCCTAAACAGCAATAGGCAGTTACTGTCGATTTGTAAATTGTATCTGTTAATAAATATAATATAATTTACCGTAATGTAATTAATTTGTAAGTCTTCAAAAATAAATAAATCTAAACAACACTGAATAGAAGCAGATGTGGTCATTTTACAGAATGATTTATATTTTACACTCAGTATGGTACATCCCATAAAAATGCTTAGCAAGCGAAGAATTAAAAGTCAAACTTTTTTGTAAACATTGAACAGAAACTCGTGCTTTAAGTCAGTACAGTAATTAACACACAGCATGTTTTGAGTGAATTTAAAACCGTTTCCTCCCTTTTGCTGAATATGTATTAATCCTTTGAATATAAATGTACATGTTAGCGTGTAAAGCTTCATTTCCCATTATGTCATTTAAAGCAGTATTAAGGTTATCACCGTACATGGAGCTCAATGTCATTATCTCAGAACACACTTAAAACAGTTCAAGCCAATTACAATTTTAAGTCCAGCTCCACGTAAATAACCAACAGATGGAGTTGGTGAAATGAACACATCAGGGGAAAGAAAAAATATTACACCCAATTAAAATACATTATTCAAAATATAGTCGCATATATCTCCAGTAATTAAGGCTGTAATGATAATAAACTATCCATGAAAATTTTGGGATGCAAAACATTTTTTTTTAAATAAGAGAACATAGTATCAACATTGGCAAAAAATGGCAAGATCTCTCCATCAAAGTCATATTTTACATCTGTCCATACTTGAAAGTCAGTAAGCTTGCTTTCTTTTATCAATTGTGCAATATAAGTCAACACCTTTCATTTATATTATAAATATACATACATCAATACACTCAACACCGCTTTCAAGAGCACATTCAACCTATTATACATTATTTCCCAAGATCTCTCAAACAGAAATATTTATAAATTCATTCAAGCTATACATTTTTAGTAGTATTTAAAGGTTTCCATATTGTATTCATTTTAAGGCGCAGCCCTAAAGAGAACAAGTCGACAGCCGTTATCAAGACCTTTTGTATGGGATTTCACATCTGCAGACCGTACACAACCGATACTAGCTGATATTGGATGACCTGATGTATGAGATATTACCCTGTACAAAAAGGGCCACTTTTCCCAGTCCAACGCTTACATTCCTGGGGCTTCAGGTCCTGAGTTTGAATCAGAAAGAGGCTGTGATGTGAAGTATAATATTGTAAGCGCATCCTCAAGGTCCCAGTGTGTTACAAAACATTGGACCTAAACTAATGGGTAACGCAGAACACAGTGCAGAGTGCATGTAGTAAGTAGACATTAAGTTGGCATCGCTCTAGACTTCGAAGAATGCTGATTTTAAATTTTTTTTTTTTTTGGAAAAGGGGCCTTGTATTGTATGGTATTGTAATTATATTGCAGGGAACAGCTCTAGATCAGGCATCTGTCCAGTGATGGAATGAGAGGTCAGCTCATTCACAGGCACAGAGGAATGGAAGAACAGTTCAGCTGCTGAATTCTCCATGCAGGAAGTGAGAACTACCACCAGACGGATATGTAGAATATACACCTGACCAATTAGTTCAATAGGTCACTAGTTACTATAACACTGGAGTCCCTGGATGTTTGCTGTAGATCACATTTGTGTTTTTTTTTCACTCCTGCAGGACTAAGCAGCCTAGCAGTAGCCCTCACAAACCTCTTTCTGCACCTCTTATGAGATGAGAAAGAAAACTAAATCAAAGCTGAGCGTCAGGTGGGTGACTACTGTGAAATTGCAAGCGAGATACAGATCAGATAGACAGACAGATAGACAGACAGAGAGACAGAGAGAGAGAGCGAGAGAGAGAGAGAGAGAGAGAGAGAGAGCAGCTCTAGTCGTTAAACTGAAAATAAATAGTGATAAAAGTAATTACAATACAAACAAACACCGAAATGACCCCCCAAAAATAAAGCTGTGGTATAAAGAAAGACTTTGTTTCACCCGAAACAATCTTGAATAGGTAGGGATAAAGCCAAATGTTGGCAGTTGATAAGAAATAAACAAAGAAACTTGAAAGTGCCAATGAAGATAAAACTGAACTCTCTCCTCAGCGTCTTAAAGGATTCTTTGTGTATTACGAGGGCTGCATCTCCCCCGGTATCTCATCATTCTCTTCTTTATTAGACAAATTGTTGCTGATATCTTCATGAAACCCTAGTTTTTGGAGCTCCTCCTCTGCGCTGGCCAATGACGCCACCGTGACCGTGTGTTCCTCCATCTGCTTCTGAAGGCTGTCCATCTCCTGCCTACAAGAAAATGACCATCAGAGGAGTGAGAAAGGAGAAGCCCACAAAGTGAACGCCATCTGTTATGTAATTGTGGAAGCTTTATTCATTTATTTATTTATTTTTGTGTGTGTGTGTAATTTCACTAGGGGTTCAAACTATTTCTCTTGTTTTTTCACATTCATTTTAAACCTTAGGTATAAATATGTGGTCTTGTGCCATCACAAATATATGATATTGTATCAGATCTGTAAAGTAAAACTAAAAGATTTAGTTAATAGGCCTAAAAAAAATGTTTTATAGACACACACTAGCGTTCAAAAATGTGGGGTCAGAAAGATGTTAATGTTTTTAAAAGACTGCATTTACTGGGTCAAAAAATACAGAAAAACATTATTATTGTGAAATATTATTACAATTTCAAATAAATGTTATCCATTTTAATATATCTTAAAATTACATTTATTCCTGAGATGCAAAGCTGAACTTTCAGCATCATTACTCCAGTCTTCAGTGTCATGTGATCCTTCAGAAATCACTCTGATATGATGATTTGCACCTCAAGAAATATGCTTAATATTTTTTGTGGAAACCATGATGATTTTTGGGGGGATTCTTGGATGAACAGAAAGTTCTAAATAACAGAACAAACTAATTGCTGCTTGAAACCAAATACACAATAAACCAAAATATATCTTTCCCTGCTAATTGCATGGAATTGCATAGTTTGTCCTAATAGTGTGACTGTGTTACAGGGTGCCCACTCTCCTCTAGTTTTCACACAGAAAGTTATGGTACGATGTGTGCAAGTCTTACTTTAGCTGTCTCAAACAGTTGTGGAGATTATTTAGAGGTTCTTTATTGACGGATGTTGAGGGCTTCAACAGTTCATCCAAAAGTGAGGCCGGAACAGGGCAGTCTGGGATTTTTACTGGCGTCACTGGGGTTGATTCCCCCTTTAGATCCATCCGCTGGTGTGGGGACAGAAATATTCCGAGAAAATATTCCATTACACATTTGTACATATTGCAAACCGACATCACAAGTTTACATGAAAATGAGCATTCGTCTTACCTTTCTGAGCCTGCTGTTTTTGAGGTCCTGTTTGAGCTGGTTGTTCTGCTGAAGAACAGTCTTCATGCTGCTCCTCAGCTCTCCAACTTTAGCCTGCAGCATAAATTTATCCTTCCGCGAGCCGTTGAGGTCCTCTTGAACCATCTCTAGCTCCACTTTTATCCTCTACACATCACGTCAAACAAAAAACAGCCCAGAATTCAGAAAAAAAACTGAATCATAATTCAAATTCACAACAGAAACTGACTAAATAAAGGCACAGACCTGTAGCATGTCCTGCATGGTGTCCATCTCTCTCTGGTGACACTGTTCCACCATCTCCATCTGCTGTTTTTGCGTCTCAATCTCCCGCTGCCTCTGCTCAACCTCCCACTTCAGATCCTCCACCTGCAAGGGGACAGGAATATAGTATTTTTTATATATTCATAGTATTTTTTGGGCCCAAGCAAAGTTTTCCTAAGGTACTTTTTTTTTTTTTTCAAACTTATGGGCACTTTTGGGGCCCTTAACATGCTCAAACTATTTAAACTTTGCACACACGTTGGAATCGTCGCCATCAGGTGACACCCTTTTTTTTTCACACCCTTTTTTAATGGTTGTATTTGAGCGGCTCTGTTGTGACCCCTTTTAACCTACAGTAACCACACTTCATACACTTATAGATCGCATTGAGCCAAACAATACACCGGCCAAACAGGAAGTCTGCTATTATGGTTTGTTTGGAAAATGCATACTCTGGAATTTGATTTACGTGAGTGTACTATATGTATGCATTTACTATAAATCCAATTCTAAATATATTGCCTGGCAATAATATAGTTTATATTATGCAATGATGAATGTTTTCTTAGGGTGATCTAAGGCTGGTTTCACACTGCATGCGTTAGCGTGTAAAGTATTCACACACCTCACGCAGACGCAGCGATCTTTTCGGCGCAGACTCTATTTTTGCTGCACCGCTCACGCTAAATTAAAGCCACAGTGCATTGTTCTAAAATCAAAATTGACCTGGTTTTCATGAAAAACAATACATTTCCCTATAAAATCATGTAAGTGAGGTGTTTTGTGTTTCACAATCACCATATGACATTCAGCACTGAGAGGGAAAAAAATACAAAAACAAGGCCTGAGTTCAAAAGGACTGTTTAAATTATTAAAACTAGAGCTATATCTTAATATTAAGATCATGTAAACCACCTATATACAACATGTTATATGCATATGTGTGTGGGACAGAGAGGGAAGATGGTCAGAGTATGCTGAGTGCCCATCATAAATCAATGCACATGTCCAGTTGGAAAAGAACACCAGTAAAGGTGACAGGATGGACAATTTGTAGTACAAATGTAACGGTTCAGCTGCGCATGACAAACGCTGGCAGTGTGAAAGCACAACGGGCGCGTGCTGCTCCCGCTCTCACCATACGCACAGCTTCTGCGCTGCCTCCGCACTGCTTGCGCATCCAGTGTGATAAAGGCTTAACTCTTGCACTTAACTCACACCTAGGTTCTGAAACAATGCAACCTGCCTATCAAGACACTATTTTAAGGCATAACAGACATATATTACAAAAAAGCTCTGTGAAAAATTCCAAACAGCGAGGTAGCGGACTACATTTTGCAACAAAGCCGCACTGTACCTCTTGGTTAGTGAGGGGCTGTTTGTTGAGCTCATCATCAAGTTGTTTTTGAAGAATCTGAAGTTGAGCGTGAGCATCCGCTAATTCCTCCTGGAAATGAGAAACCTCCTCGGAGTGCTTCTCATCTTGAGCTCTGTCAGAGAGAGAGAGAGAGCGACCAAGGAAAGAAAATTCACAAAAGACACCAACACAATCTTAGAAGTCACACGCATCTTCTCATTATCATAAATCAGAGAAGTTAATTAAGCAATTTAGGCATTGATCTCCACTGCTGAGTTTACAGCTCTCGACATTATCTTACAACCATCAGTACATCACTCTAGAATAGCTGGACCTCATTAAGATCTCTTGATGTGTGGCAGTAGTTCTATATTATGAGTTTCCGAGGCAGCTGTGATACTATAACCCAGAGTGTCAGGAAAACTTACGCAAGTGTCTTAGCCTCTTTCTGCAGGGCTTTGACAAGCTCTTCTTTGGCCTGCAGATCTTTCTTGATCTCACTGAGTTCCAGCATGGCTGCCCTGTAGTGCCTGCGGTTATGGGCTGCCTCCAGCTTGGCCTCTGCCACCTGAACAAAGCGTACAAACACACAGGTCACACACATGCACATACAAAAATAAACCAAAGCCTTTGGGAGTTCTCAAGGTGAACTAAAAAAGTCATGCAGATGTTAAACTATATATTAACCTGCTCTGTCAGATCCTTGACTTTTAGTTTCTCCTTCTCCAGAGCAGCCTGCAGCGTTTGAACCAACTGTTTCATCTGCTGGTCCTCCTCTTCTTTACGCTTTAATACTGCCTGAACCTGGAGTGAAAGATTACAGAGATGTTAAAACAAAAATGTTACTTAAATTTGTCAAAAATATGAAATTCCACATATTAAAGTTGTGTCAAATGATGACATGACAGGTCACATCACACCTGCAAGTTAAGTTGGACAAGATCTGCTTCTCTCTTTGCCAGTGCAGCCTCTAGAATATTAGCATGTTCCCGCAATGCACTGTGGGATTTTCCAAGCCCGGCAAGTTTCCCTTTCTCATGCTCTAGCTCAAGCGCAAGTTTCTTGTTAGCATCTTCCATGCGCCGAATTCTTTTTTTGAAATTTCGTGACTCTTGGAGCTGTGAAAAAAGTGAAGAAAAAAAACATTTCTTAATTTTGATAACACCACTTCTTCCTCACCAAATTTACCCATTGTCCATAATGGCCTCCTAATAAACCCCATATACTGATTGGTTTCATCACTCTGTCTCCTCTCCACCTATAAGCCAGTGTGTGGTGGGCGTTCTGGCACAATATGGCTGCGGTCTCATCATCCAGGTGGATGCTGCACATTGGTGGTGGTTGAGGAGATTCCCCCTTATATATGTAAAGTGCTTTGAGTCCCCAGAAAAGCGCTATATAAACATAAATTATTCTTTCACAAATTGCAATGGACTGTCCATTATGTGGAACTCACTTTCTCCAAAATTCTTGGATCATCATATTACTGGTATTTTAATTAAATAAAAGCTATCATCAAATTATTTTTTACACATATATATATGATTGTGCTATTATAATACTATGAATTGAATAGTGGGGAAGCACATACATATACAAAATTTTAGGGGCAGTAAGATTTATTGGATTTATTTTCATAAAAAAAAAAAAACACGTTATAGTTAGTGAGGACACATTAAATGGACCAAAAGTGATTTCTGAAGGATCATGGGACACTGTAAACTGGAGTAATAGCTGAAAGTAGCTGGAAATTAAATTTTTAAATATATTAAAATAGAAAATAGTTATTTTAAATTGTATAAATAGTTCACAAAAACATTTATTGCATTTTTGATCAAATAAATTAAGCCTTGGTGAGCATAAGAGACTTCTTTCAAAAACAAAATCTTACCAACCACAAACTTTTGAACAGTTGTGTATTGAAAAAAAAAAACCTAACCATTTTCTGACCTAAGAAAATGATGCGTTAATCAAGTTAATTGTTACCAAACCATACAGGTTTCTATTTGCATTAAATTAAACCTCTTCTTGACAAATGTCATATTTCCCATTAAGAATAAGTTCTCTCACCTCGTCTTCCAGTTCCATCACTTTCTCCTGATATTCCTCCAGCTCAGTGCTGGTGAGGTTGATGACCTCCTGTAGCTCTTTCTCCAGCATGGCTTTACTCTGGCTCACTGCCTCCAGATCTCTCTGCAGGGACTCCACCTTGGCCTGAAGCAATGACAAAAAAATACAGATATTAGAAAATAAGATACACTGTAGTTACTCATTGCACCACTACAATACATCAAGTTTTTAACAGCGAAAGAATTATAATCAATGTGTCCCAATGCTTTCAGGATGTATGCAACTCTTTTAACTTTGTGTTTATATTGTAGACCATCACTACTAGTTTACCTGAAGTTCCTGACTATTTCCTCCCTCTGAAACCTGAGCTCTGAGTTTGTCAATTTCAGCCTCAGCTGTCTCTTTGGCGGCGAGAGCTTCCTGTAGCCTGCGGCTCAGAATGCCAACTGCATTCTCATAGGCCTTATGCTTGGCCTTCATGTCTTTCTGTGCACTGGTCAAATCTGTGCCCAAACGCTTCATCTTCACCTTCTGCTCTGTGATAGCCCTGGAAGAGGAAAGAGCAGGTGCATAACAGCAAATAAGACAAGATTTTTTGGTCTACTTCACCATCAAATGTTCCTCTAAACATTCAGGGTCATTTTTAATTCGTTGAGTGAATAGTTCTAATAGGAAAAATGAATCCCAATCACCCATGCTTTAATTCATATGCGAAGATGTACAGCTGGTGGAACACTTCGGCACTATTGTCTATTTGTCAAAGACTGAGCAGCAAACTATCACTATGGAAACCCTTATGGCAGTAGAGGCGGTGTGATTGTGACTCACGTCTTGGCTTCATTTTGCATTTGTTCAATCCTCTTCCTCAGATTTTCATTCTCTTCAGTCACTGATGCCAGATGGTTCTGGTCAAACTGAAGAGACTGAGGCAGCAACATAGAGTGTCAAAATATGCTATATACACTACTGTTCAAAAGTTTGGGGTTGGTAATACTTTTTAATGTTTAAAAATGTAATGTAATATTGTGAAATATTACAATTTAAAATATATGTTTTCTATTTCAATATATTTAAAATGTAATTTATTCCTGGGATGGCAAAACTGGATTTACAGCATCATTACTCCAGTCTTCAGTCACATTATCCTTCAGAAATCATTCTAATATGCTGATTTCGTATTATTTACTAATTGAATTGTGCTGCTTAATATATTTGTGGTAAACTGATACATTTATTTGATGAATAGAAAGTTCAAAAGAACAGCAATTATTTAATAAAAGAAAATCACTGACCCCAAACATCTGAACAAAGGTTTGTGTAGGAAAAAGGCTGTATCCTTGCAGCCGAAATGATCTTAGTAATGCAGTTGGTGTGTACCTGCAGTTGAGAGTCAAGTTGGTCTCTCTCTGTCTGTACGGATTGTAAATGAGCTTCCAGGTTGTTCATCTGCTTCTGGACTCTCTCCACTTCCTTCTGCAGGCGATCCTGTTCCTGCTCAGCACTCTTCTTTTCTCCCTCCATTCTTAACAGCTCCTGCTTCAGGTCCTTCACCTCCGCCACCAGACGCTTTTTAGAAGCCTTCAACTCAGAGATCAACTGCTCTTTGGAGCTGGCATCTCTCCGGTAAGCTTCAACCATCACCTGCAGGAAAGAGTACAGTAGATTAAGGACACTTCTTCCAAATACCATTTGACTTTTTTGTTGATTCACAAGCATTAGGTGTATATTTTTTGTGGTAGAACCTTCTCACAAGTAGTCTTATCCAGCAACAAACAAGTTTTGCATAATGACAGTCATACATAAATGAAACCAGTAAGAAACAGATAAGATTTCTATAATAGTACTAATAAACTGAATGCGTTTTAAATACACAATAAACATTTTTATATATTTATCATCAATAAATCCATTTTAGTCTCATACATTTTAATTGAATATTGCTTGTTCCACAGCTAGCTACATTTTAACAATGTTTAACATTTTAACTGAATAAATGTAAATGTTTTCACAATTAATAGATGTATGTTGCTTCTAAGCAATTTTAATAAATGCATTTTGAAAATATGATTTATATATGCAAGTAGTTAATAATAAACTATGCCATGATTTTTATTGAGCGCAGAAATCTTATTTCATTTATGTATGAATGACAAATATGCATATTCGTTCGTTTAAAACCGTGTAATCCAAATGGATAGAAATTTGATATGCAATTCAAATGCATAAATCGTAATGAAACAAATTAAATATTTACGTCCATTTATGCTCCACCTACCTTTTGCTGCATGAATTGCTCTTTCAGCTTCTGTGCTTGTTTTTTGAGGGTGCCATTCTCTTGCTGTAGAGCTTCAATCTTGTGAAGAGAAAGCAGAAAAAAAATGCACTCTCAACCCATCTTAATGTTCTAATTACAAAAAAGCCCATCACTCAAATTCAAACCTCTCACCTGGGTTGCTTTAACCTGCACTTCCTGTCTAAGCTGGTCAAGAGTGTCCGAGGCCAACAGCACTTCCTCTCCAAGCCTTTCAGCTCCTTCATCCAGCTCGCTCTTATCTGCCCGTGCGGCCTGCAGAGCCACTTCCAGGACTATTTTCTCATTTTGGAGATACTGAAGGGTTTCCTCTTTAGCTGTGGTGTCAGTTTGTAGCTCCTCCAGCTGGGCCTGGAGCTCCTGGTAACGGGCCTCCAGCTGATTAAGAGCCTGTTCTTTGGTTTGGAGGTTCTCCTGAGTAGTGGTGAGCTGCTTCATCAGCTCTAGGTGCTCACGCTGAAGCAACTCCAGCTGGGCATCTTTTTGGGAGAGAATGAGTTTGACCTGGACGGAGAAGAATTTGAGCCGTTTGAGTCATTTGGCTGCATAAATTAGGTCAACTGGGAACACTTGCCATAACATCTGATGTACTTGTTACATCGTAAGAGGAATGGCATCTACACTAATATTAGTCTGTATCCAGACCAGATGGTGGACCTGCACCTAGAGCAGACCACAACAGCTCTGAATGTCAGTGAAGACCATGACAATTAGACAAGCCTTATAGACAGATTCCCTGCAAAGACCTTGTCGACTAGATCGGCACAGATCCTCAGCAAAGACCATAAGAACCAGAGAAGTCCTTGGCACAGACCCTATGGCCAGCTTCAAGTACTCCCCACCAAATACTGGAGTAATGTATACTGATCTTCAAAGTGGATGAAATATTCTAAATTATATCAATCTACAATCTGACACACCATGTTTGTTTGTCTGGCCAGAGGACTACTGACTCTTTAGAGCTGCTTTAATTCTGTTTGCATCATTGATCATTACTTTCCTGTTTATCACTGTAAAGCTGCTTTATTGTATTTAAAGCGCTATATAAATAAAGCTGACTTGACTTGACATCATTAGGGGATGCTTATTCAAAACAAAATATTACAAGAATGGAGCAACCTGGGATTAAGGGTCTTGTTCAAGAGCACAATGCTGATTGTTTGACCCTACAACTGTGTGTGTGCGTGTGTATCTGCTAACGTTTAGATACCTGCTCTAGCTCTCTCTCCAGTGTTGTGGCTGTATTGGCAAGTTTGAGAAGATGCTCTCGCTCCTCCTCAAACTCTTCCAGCTTTTGCTGAAGATCTTCCTCCACCATCGTCTTTGCCTCCTGGATTTGATGTATAGCCGCTTCTTGAGTCAACATGTCCACCTGGATAAGAATCAGTCTATTATTATTGCGTATGCTTTTTAGATTTAATCAAATTTCATCTGCCTACTTTTTCCTTATTTATTAATTTAAGTAAAAAATTAAAATATAATGCCAGACCTCTATACTCTGTAGCTGTACAGCAATCCGTTCCTTCTCTTTTATAGAGCGATGTTTTGTCTCTGTCAGTTTGTGAGACAGAGTAACGTTATCCATCTTCAGATTTTCCATCACACCAATCTGAGTCATTTGACCGGCCTGAAAGTAAATATACAAACAAATGCACTCTACAGATTGGCCATTCCACATCTGATCCTTTCTGATAAACACAGGATTTTGAATGCATATACTACCGTTCAAAAGTTTGGGTTCAGTAATGTACTTCAACAAGGATGCATTGAATTGATCAAAAGTTACAATAAAGACATTTATAATGTTGCAAATGTAGTTCTTTTTCACAAATTGGTAGCACAAATGTTTTCAACATTGATAATAACGGGAAATGCTTCTTCATATCAGAATGATTTCTGAAGGGTCATGTGACAATTAAGACTGGAGTAATACTGCTGAAAACTCAGCTTTGCCTCAAAAGGAATAAATTATATTTTAAAATATATTAAAATAGAAAACAGCTATATTGTAATAATGCTTCACAATTGTACTGTATTGTTGATCAAATAAATGCAGCCTTGGGGACCATACGACTTCTTTCAAAAAGATTTTAAAGGGGTGTTTTTAAAATCCTATTTCACTTTTTTAACTTTAGTTAGTGTGTAATGTTGCTGCTTGAGCATAAACAGTATCTGCAAAGTTACAGCACTGAAAGTTCAATGCAAACGGAGATACTGTCTTTTAAAGTTATGGCAGTTTATTGCCTACAAAAACAGGCGGTTTGGACTACAACAAGCTTCTTTCCGGGTTGGTGACATCATAAACCCTTGCTATTACCATAAACACTGCCCCCAACAAAGTGGGCAAGGCCATGTTGCGCAGTATAAAGGAAGCAGAAGAGTTGTTTACACCGAACGCGAGCTGCGTGACACGACGCGTCAAAAGATATAAAACCCATTATAATCTGTGATATTTTCTACACTGGATGCAGCACTGGAGACAGCTTCCAGAATCTACACAAGTTCAATGCTGGATTTGCACAAAGGCTTTTACTGAAAGATAAAGCAGTTCCCACTTTAAAAGCAGAAGCTGCTGTTTATTGGCTTCAAACTTTAAGTAAGTTTTACTGTTTGTACATGTCTTTTAAATGTAATTTTATGGTTCTGTTGCTACTTTTAATGCATCAAGGACATATACAAAGAGCAATTGTTTTTTGCTAGACAGTTAGCTACGTTCTACTGCAACAAACGTCTATGTTCATAGACAAACAGTTGTTCATGCTATAAATTAAACGATACCTTTATAAATGCGACTACTCAGTCATGTATTTGGCTACAGTAAAGCTTTAATCAGGATACAACTGTATATTGAAAGCTAACAAACAGCAGTGAAAGCATATCTAAACACTTTGACACAAATACTAAATGAAATACCATTTATAAACGTCATTTAAAAGCCGCGATTGGAGAGGTTCTGCCTGACCCTCTTCGTCTGGGCCTAATTTGGCTCAGTTTGATGCAATTATTTACTTTCCACCTAAGCGCGTAAAAACGGATGGTAAGGGACGTGGCGTTTCCGGACACTTCAGCGAATCACGATACAGTGGGCCAGCTACCAACCAACCAATCTGAGCACACTGCGTATTTTGGAGGGAGTGGCTTAATAGAAGCAGGAAGTCAAATGAGCCGTTCATATGAGAGTGGAAACAGAGGTGTAGAATTAAGATAAAATATATGAAAAATACACCTTTTTTTAAAAAAAACAAAGCATTAAGACATGTTTAACTGTGCCCCAAAAACACAATCAAGCCTAGAAAAAAACCCCCGCAACCAGCCCATTAAAAATCTTACCGACTCAAAGCTGAAAATGGTAGTATACATATTATGGGAAAACGAATTCATACTCTGTCACACTTCACCTACAACATCTTTGCAAGATCTGTAAAAGATTCTGTGAACAATGATACCTACTAGCTCACAATATGGCCATAGCGGGCAATTATACCTGCATATTTGCCATCTCTCCCTGTAGTCGCACGCGTGCTTCCTGTGCCATTGACAACTGCTGCTGGTACCAGAGGCGGAGCTGCTGCAGGGAGTCCACTTCTGCCTGCGAGGTCTTTAGTCTGCTCTGCAGAGCGTTCCTCTCACTCTGGACCCGCTGAAGCTGTGTCTGCAGGCCTCCCATCTGCTGCCGCAACTCCGAGACTAAGTGGAAAAACGACAAACATGGCATTGTAATAGGGGTTGCACAGACTAGTCGACTTTAATGCTCTGCCATGACTCTTTAAACTTGACGTTGACTAGTCAGTGATTATTGCCTATAAGAGGGCGCAACAGGATATTAAATCACTGAAGTCCACTTTTACACTCCGTAAAATGACAAATAAATGCATACAACGAGAGCTTCACAAGATATGTTTGATTATACCATCTGGATGCTCAAAATTGATTGGGTGAATGCATGTTTTAAACAGATTAATGTACACCCTTCTGCACAGCTGCATTACGCACACACATACAGACCGTAGTTTGCACATCACGCGCAGATCTCATGCACGCAGAAACATTCAAGTGCTCAGAAATGTAAGGTCAACACTGTTCTGTGATTTATCAATAAAATAGCTTAAGAAATATATGCTAGAACTTTTCTGTTTCTATGCTAGTAACTATCATTAGTTACCTAGTTATCAACTATCATTGTGTCATATGCCAAAGCTGTAAATAAGGCAACCCACGTTCGAGTCTCATCTCAGGTTATTTGTTCATTAATGACATCATCAGCAACTAGTCGACGTAGACTCGACTTTAATCAAATAAATGTCAACATAAAAAAATCCTTCAAAAGTCATTTAACCCCTAGTATGTAAAGATTTGAATACTATTATTATTATTATTATTATACATGAATGTTACAATTATTATAAATAGTATTGTACATTTCTATGTAGTTACTCAATACATTTATTAAAAGTTTTATTCCCAAGCTCAAGGCCACTTCTATTGATCAGTCAAGTGAGCACAGTTATGTGTTTTTCAACAAAAAAAGCCAATCAATCAACTTGGCCAATATTTTGGACAATTACTAGATAATTTACTGATATTGAGTATACCAACTGATCAAGCTCCACCCTGACATGTTCATCTAGCACTTTGTCCTCACCTGTGTTGTCCCTGGCATTCATGCTCTGCTGCATCTCCTCCACTTTGACCATCAGCCTCTGGTACTGCTCTTCAGCCAGCTGCAGGTCGTTGCCCAGCGAGGTCAGGCTGGCGTTCTTTCCCTCCAGATTGGCCCGGAGATCCACCATAGCCTTCTCCAGTGCAGAACAATTGGATCGTAGCCTGGTGACCTCAGAGGTGAGGGTGCTCTGCCTCTCCTGACTGGCCTGGGTTTGCTCCACCTGGACCTGCAACTGAGCATTTACTGTAGCCAGCTGTGCCTGGAGCTCCGTTTTTTCTTTCAGAGCCTGGAAATGGAGGAAGGTTTCAACCAAGTATATTAGTAACAACTGATAAAGATATAAAAATGTATATTATATACACTAGTGTTTAAAGGTTTGAGGTCAGTGAGATTTTTTTTTTAATAAATGAATGCGTTTATTCATCAAGGATGCATTAAATTGATCAAAAGTTATGGTAAACACATTTATAAATAATTTTACAATAAAATTCTATTTCAAATAAAAGCTGTTTTTCGAACTTTATATTAATCAAAGAAAAACAAGTATAAGTTTCCACAAAAATATTAAGCAGCACAACCGTTTTCAACATTGATAATGTTTCCTGAGCACCAAATCAGCATATTAGAATGATTTCAGAAGGATCGTGTGACACTGCAGACTGGAGTAATGAGCATCACTACTCATGAGCATCATTACTTCAGCTTTGCCCTCACAGGAATAAATTACATTTTAAAATGCAGAAAAATAGAACTTTTTACTGTATTTTGATCAAATAAAATGGAGAGACTTAAAAAAAATCTTATTGACCCAAAACTTTTGAACGGTAGTGTATGTGTATGTGTCTCTGACTGAGTGGCTGTTGGTTACAGTGATTATACAGTATTTGTATTTTTTTATTTATTTTGTTTTTATGTTACTTATATCTTCTTATATCTAATTAAAGATATTTTTTAATAAAAAACTTTTTTTTTCAAATAATTGTTCTAATCAATAATAGAAAAAATAGAAAAAGAAAAAAATAAACAGCTATATTGCAGTAATATAGTGCATGAGTTGTTACTAATATAGCAAATAGCAAATATTGGGTGAATTCCTGGGACTCACCTGATTGGCCTCAGAGGAAAGAGACTCCAGTTGTCCTTCTAACCTCATTTTCTCTTTCAGCACTTGCAGCATCTCATCATGAGTCCCCATCACAGAACTCCCATATGACACACTGAAAACACATTATTGAATCATGAAGGTTTAATTGGCTGGTTTCCTGATAGATAATAATGCTCTCCTAAAGGTCTTAAAATATTTAGGGAATGGCCTAACCGGAGGAAACTGTGGGCCCATACCTGCTGGAGAAGCTGTCCCTGCGACTGCGAGGCTCTACGCTGCCCTCTCTTTCCTGCTCCAGCTCTTCCATGTGTCTCTCTTCAGTGGCTGCCTGCAGGACTTCCTGCAGTGATGGAAAGTGGCCCATGGCTTCTGGAGCAATCTCTCTCCCTTCAACAGTATATGGAGCCTTTGGCCTGTTCACTATTGCAGCTAACCTATTATATGTCCCTGTAGTAGACACGCTACTATAAGACGAGCTATCGCTGTCATTGCCGTCAGCTCTGAAACCTGATTCGCTGCCATCAACCTCAGAGACATTGTCTCTGATTAGTGGAAATGGTTCCAAATGGGAGTTGGTCTCTGAGCTGATGCTGATTTGCGAAATGGTGGAGACTGAGCTGATGGAGGAATGCAGCGAGCTAAACGATGAGTCGGCAGATGCAGAAACTACCCCGCCGGGTGCCTCTGAGCTTTTAACGTCAGATTCGGGAGTTTTGTAGTCAGCGAGAGAGTGGATCTTGTTGGAGCGAGATGATTTGGACTTCTTATCTTTGTTGGAAGGGATCCCCAGGCTTCCCAGTTTGGGACCACGAGGAACGCTGGTGCGCAGGAAAGAATATTCCTTAGTCATGGCAACAGTACTGGCCCTTGGGAGACCCTCGGGATGGAGCATGAGCTCTGGGTCCAAAGTGCTAAATAGGCGGCTCTTAGGAGTGGACCTCCTGGTCTGAATGAGAAAAAGAAATGATGATTAAACATAAGGAACATAAGACAACAACAGGAAAACAATAGCAAAAACTGGACAAACACTGAATGGTTCATCTATGTCTAACATTAGATCCATCAAGTCAAACTATACCTAATATTAAAAAAATATTTTACCCAAAAATTCGTTTACCTTCATGTTTTTCCAATCCTGTTTGACTTTCTTTTTTTACCAAGGAACACAAAAGGAGTAAGAATGTTAAAATATATAAATAAATGGTCAATTTAGTGTGTCTTCATGTGCCATATTTAAATAACACACTTGAGAGCGGTGGCAAATAATGAATAATGACTTAAAATGTGGTCTGTACTTCACACAAAATTATAATATGACTTCAGAAGACTTTAAATATTGCACACAAGGAATGTGAACTACTTTTAGGGTGCTTTTTTGTCATTTTTGGTGGTTGACCGTGTCCAGTCTCATTCACTTTAACTGTAAGGAAACAGTTTCCTTTTGTGCTCCACGAAAAAAGGAAAGTCGACGTGTAATGAGGGTGAGTAAATTATGGCAATTTTCATTTTTTGCCAACCTATTCATTTAATTCAATATCAGTCATTTCATAGAAACTGGCAGTTCTGATTTGCTGACTCACTCTCTCTGTGTGCCGCTGTACTCTGTATTGTTTGAGCTGTTCCTCTAGACGCCGGCGAGCTTCTTGGCGAATTCTTTCTTCATTTTCCATCTCCACTGATGGCTCTTTTGAAGCTACAAGAAAAACACAGTCAACAAACACACAAAAACTCTTGCTACATAAAAATAGGCAGGTGAAAAGTTCAGATATTGTCAACCAAGCTGTATTGGATTGAATGCAACAGGTTATTGATTATATGAGAAATCATCAATCATGAAACATGCTTGTTTGACAATGCCATTTCTAGGGATGGAAATTGACAACTGGTTCCATTTTTTTTTTTTTACTTACTGGTTCTGTTATAACACAATATGCAATTAACAGTTCTGTGAAAATTCATCTTTTGGTGGTTTATACACTGCCTGTCCAAAAAAAAAAAGTTGCTGTTTAGATTTAAATAGGCAAATGCTTAAGAGTCTATGATTGGCTCATTATTGCAGTGATTATTATGTTTATAGCATGTTATACATTTGGCAAAACATCACTGGCTATGTTTGGATGCACTCAAATAATCCCTTTGTAATTGGATTGAAAAATGTTAAATGTAAACACCTAAATCGATCCGACTAAGTTCAATTACGAATAAAACTTCAATCGGATTTGGAAGGGGTGATTACTTTTCTAATCCGATCCAAAAGCAAAAAAATGACCATGTAAATGCATGAATCCAACTACTTTCTCAACTGTATTCAGAAGTCTTTGGGGCACATGTAAGTTCCATTACGAATCTGAAAACTCCTTCAGAACAGCTCTTTCCTACCAATCTTGACTCCTCTGGCGGGTTAATGGTTGAGGAATGGGCATCAGAGTAATGTGATGAAGCCACACAGGATGTTGTAAAGCTGCTTGTATTGTTCTTCGTTGTCTGAGTAAAGACAGTAAAACTTCACAAAAAAACGTTGCTGATTTATGAAATGTGTATGCCAATAGTGCAAAAATAACGATGAGCTCTGTTGATGTAACATCCGTGTCTCTGATGATGTAACATCTGTCTCCAGAAGTGTGATTGATATGAAGTCACAGGTAGAGCGCGTGAATGTTTATAAAAGCCCATATAAACATATATTTGAATCAGATTACAATGTTTAGAGTACCTGTAAACGGATTGCAATCGGATTCAATTCATTCGGATTGACACAAACTGGTGCATGTAAACATAGCCATTGACTCTTAAGCATCTGCCTATTTAAATCCAAACAGCGGGTTTTTTTTTTTTTTTTTTTAGAAAGATAGTGTATGTTTCGGTTCAAATCCACAGAAAAACTAAATTCAAAGTATGGGTCTAAATAAGTAAGTTACTAGAAGGAATAAATATGGTGTATTTTTTGTTTTGTTGGAACTGTATAATAAAAGCATATTTTTATTACCGCTCTGTTAAAATCTGAAATTAATAATAGCCAGGCTGCTGAGCATTTTCCAGAGCAAACTTAATAGAAGAATCAGTCATTAGAATCATTAAGGGAATTGTAAAGTGGAAATGAAACCAGAATCATTAAAATGTCTCATTATTCCCATCCCTAGACTTTTAAGAGTGAAGCTTCATGCTCGTCCTGGCAGACCAAACACCATGTGATCTCTGCAACCCATAATAAGCCATTCCATCTGCCTTAGTCGGAAAGAGAAAAGCACACTTCAGTTTCTGCATCAGTTAGTTATTAGTTCAGCCATATTTCACATCCCGTCCAAATTAACTTCGATACTGGCAAGACAACGTGCATCTCTTTTCTGAGAAAAGCTTAACTTTTCCTGAATCACCGACTAGCACAACAACCCCAGAACTGTCAGAAATCAAAGCACCAACAATCACAGGAGAAACTAATTAGCCTTTAATTAATTCATTAGGGGGAATTCTGCAATAAAGAGATTCCCACTAAAATCTCTCTGCAAGCCAAAACGGAGAAGCAAGCAAAAACGGGGTACACCAAACGGGGAGGGTTAGCCTAAATCAGCCTCAAAAGCCAAACTGGGGGGGAATTACAACACAACAAGAAGGGAATAGGGTGATTCGGGGGGGTTATCCAGTATCGTATGCTTACACAATTCAGTCTCCTGCATAGGAATACTTAGTCTGAGCGATTGCAATGCGTCACCCTTGTGAACAGAGCCCTCTGCAAGAACTGCCTCAGACTTCTCTAGGCTGTCAGGAAAGAGGCCACACCTGGATCCAGTTCTGCGCTCAAGGGGGAGTCAGCAAGGCGGCTGCCCGGGGAAGGAGTTGCCAGAGGTGGGGTGCTCCCTCTGTGAGCTTCCTGACACTCCACCACGGCATCTCCGTTTGGCAACAGCTCTGCTTTGACATGACCTACAACAAACAGCAAACAGCTTTACATTTGCAGGTGTTTTTTTACAGGTGTAAAAATGGACCATATGAATTAATATACAGAAAAATAAAATGACTAACTGGTCATTTAACAACTAAAAATAAACACTTACAAAAGAGTTTTACATTAAAATTATTGTATTTAAAATTATTAAAATTAAGTAAAATGTGATCAAATAAAATTAATATATTTTAAAACCTGTATTACCCAAAAAGCATCACTCAAGACACAAACTATTTGGTAAGACTTTACAATTAGGTCCCATTAATAATGCATATAGTAACATTAACAATGAGCAATACATTTGTTATAGTATTTATTTAATTTTATCTTTGTTAAAATTAAAAATACAATTATTAATTGTTTGTTCATGTTAGCTCATGTCCATGAATATTAATAACTTTTGTATTAGTAAATGTTGAAATGATGAAGATGCATTTTATTTTTATTGAATTTTATATATATATATATATATATATATATATATATATATATATATATATATATATATATATATATATATATATATATATATATATATATATATATACACATACATACATACATACATATATATATACATATATATATATATATATATATATATATATATATATATATATATACAAATATATATATACACATATATATATATATATATATATATATATATATATATATATATATATATATATATATATATATATATATATATATACACATACATACATACATACATATATATATACATATATATATATATATATATATATATATATATATATATATATATATATATATACAAATATATATATACACATATATATATATATATATATATATATATATATATATATATATATATATATATATATATGCTTTAGAAGTATTTTTCATTGTTAGTTCATGTTAACTAATGCATTTAACTAATGTTAATTTAACGGATTGTTAAAGTGTTACCAACAATTCTGTAGAAAACACTGGGCCATTCATAAACATATTTGTCATCTGTGATTCATTTTCATTTATTCCACAGACAGAATCGTGTCTGAGATACTGAGATACATTACATACTGAGATAAAGTGAATAGTCCGATATTAAGGGTCGATCTTCTCATCATGTCGAGATCATTTTGAACATATTTGTCTAAAGCATTATTCTTTTATGTTTATATAAAAGCCTGTTTAATGTTGTTAATGATGTTATGAGGTTATGATTGGTGCTTTTTGGTCATTCACAACGTTTCATATTTAGAGACCAGCATATAGCCTGAATGTTTTCCTGTGTGCAAGTCTTGCAGAACAAGTCAAACAGCCTAATCGAGCTACAGCGACAGTTCAGGAAACTGACATTAAAAAAAGTGAGGGGGTAGTTTGAGGATATACAGTATCTAGAGAAAAATACTTCTTTATTAGATAACAAATGGCACTGAAAAAACATCTCAAAGCCAAGTGACGCAGTAAACAGCAAATGTTCACTTTGAAATCTTGCCAAGTTTTAAATGAACTGAACACAACAACTCTCATAAGACAAGCTTATCAGTGAATCCTGCATACGCTCACATTTTGAGCATAAACTGTACATTTATACACATTTGGGAAAGGATGAATCAGAAAGTACAAATAAACAGCCTCAGTGTTGATGAATCCAGTCATCTAACTGCAATATTTAGAACAAGGGTTTTCAATATTTTCTATGCTATGGATCAAATATGATCATAATCATGTGAGGGACCCAAATTCTAGAATTTAAAAAGACAGTTACACATTTTCGTGTGTGAAGACACAATTTATACTATAAAATAGAATATTATAAATATGCATAAAATATTATTTTACATTACTCTTTTGTTCTACTCAATATAGTACTGTATACTGTAATAATAGTTTTATTTTATTTAAATCAATTTTGTTTTATTAATTTAAATAAAAAATGTTCTAAACGCTTTACACTCTTGCAGCCCCGTTTGAAAACCCCTGACTTAGAACATCATCCATTCAATTTCATCTCAAAATAACACTCACCATTAGGGATTTTCTCCAATACGAGTGATCTCTCCGACTTCAGAGATTCTACAGTATTGCTGTCTGGATGTTGTGCATTCAGCTGCTGAGGGATGGCCTCAATTGAGGCTGTTTCATTATTTCCATTTTCCATATCTCTTGAAATACAGATGCTGTTCTAGCATCCATAAACATGAGCTGGGTCTCACTAGTGCAATTCACCTTTACTTCATGCTCGGTAAACTTTGGTTCAGACAGCAGGCTGGCCTGGATGGTGCAAACGGCTTCGGTCCTTGGTGAACCTGAGGAATGAAAACATTACTTAAAATCATCCATACTGTGAGAAGAGTTCAAAGTTCATTGAACAGTAAAGGCAACAATGATTAATAACCAATTGATCATTTGGTCATGGCACTGATGCTTCTATCCAAATCATCTGATATTACAATAATTAGGCTACAGGGACATTTGTACTGAAGCAATCTAAGATTAAATGTCTTGATCAAGGGATCAAAATGGTGACATACAGTGAGTGGACAGGATTCAAAATGTTCCTAAATCAACATCTTTGTTGATCATGGAAAAACATTGCAATCTACCAAAAAGTTTTGAGGGACAAGTTTACCGTTTATGTCAAGTCTTACAAACAGGGTTTGATTTTTCTACATCAGCGTTGCTCTGATTATAGGGATAAGTTATGGGAAGGGTTAGGTTTAAGGGTAGGGATAGGGCAACATTTTTGGACAGGAATGTTATTCCAGGATCAACCAAATATGTTGATGGAACATGTCTTGCTTGGA
Organism: Gobiocypris rarus; assembly: GCA_023029165.1. Classification (NCBI taxonomy): domain Eukaryota; kingdom Metazoa; phylum Chordata; class Actinopteri; order Cypriniformes; family Gobionidae; genus Gobiocypris; species Gobiocypris rarus. Next base: position 42,789,069 of record CM040916.1, on the reverse strand, counting down.
AAAATCACGATGACCTGTGACATCCTTGTGTCATCATTGTTACTGGAAGTGGCACTAGTTGTTTAATTCTTTCTTTGGTCATGTGTTTGTATAAAGTGCCCCCAGAAACACATTGTTTTTCACCCTGTCCTTCTAAAAATCACATACAGTTTTTCTTATTCCTTTACAAACATGGGATTTTAACATACAACCTTTTACATATCAGCCCACTAAGCCACACCACCAATACTTTTTCCCACATTACTACCACACTTTCAACATTGAGACATGAGAATGTTCTGATTTTCACTTTATTTATAGAAATTATGACATTACATTATCACTTAATTCCACTTAATAATCTGTTCTCCAACCACAGCTCAATATGCCATACATATTTAAATGTTAAATAATAAAAAAACTGTTAAACAAATGTCTCTTATGGAGAAATAATATAATACAAACATCCCTTTTTGATTAGGTTTCCAATGCATTGGTAAACAGTTCCTGAATGATTGAATGCATGCATGCATGATATGCAAAATATGCCAACACAGTCAGCTGTCAACAATTTGACACTTTAGTTGTCTGTCTTACTGAGAAGAAAATTAAATAAATAAACCTAAAAATGAACTAAAAATCTGCTTTAAATTAATCATGTAGTCTCCATTCACTCACTGAAGCGAATGCTTTATTTGCCAATATTTATACTAAATATTGGACACATTATTGCTGACAGGTGGTGATGACTCATACGGAGCTATAGCCAAGGAAAACAAATTTATGAGAAAATGAAAGAAGCATAATCCTTTTTATATATACACACTTCTGCATATATTCTTCCTTACATAAACTTTTCAGCACTGTAGTTTGCTTTAACCTCCTAGTTATTATATACTATAGTTTAGTGTCATGACGGGCTAGTAACTAACAGGATATAATGTTTTAGTGCTTTTGTACTTATTGCACAATGCGACACATCATTATGGTGGAGGAATGAGATTTCTGTGTCACATAAGGCTGGAGGATTAGACTAACAATCAACACGAGTCTAACTATAGACTAGTGCGATTTAAGGTTTATCAGACATGCAAACGAAGCTGACATTACTTTAAAATCAACCTAAATATACGTCATTCTCAAACTCCCATATAGACAGATCAGGCTGTCAACAGCATTTTTGATTAACTGTCACTCAACATAGAGATACTGTCACTTCTTTTAATGTAATGAACTGAAAAGAAAAAGCACAGCAACAAAGACGTCAATCATAATAAATAATCAGCAGAGTACGGAAAATGTGGAAAATCCCTGGAGATTCAGTCAAAGTGTTTTTTTTATATTATACATCTCTGATCTCATTAGCATCAGCCTTTTAGCTACTTAGCCACATCGCGCGACATCTAAAAACATTATGCAACTGATGCTTGACACTGACACACGACCACGCTTCTGCACAGCAATCGTCACGTGAAATGGTGAACAATTAGTATGGTGATTAGAAGAGATGATAAAATGTAATCAAGCACCAACCTTAAGACGTGCTCCTGTCTATACTACGTGGCTGTTTAGCTTCCGTCCTTCAAATAGATCCGTCTCACAACGGTTTCCTCAACGATAAAGGTTCCGCATGGACTTCAGTTGCTGCGTAGCTAAACATCTATAGATTTTAAAATCACCTATATATCGATGAACAATCTAATATAACAATAACCAGTTGATAAGCATAATTTTAAATTAAATATCATTCACTTATTTTTAGCCAACTGTGGGTGAACTTATCTAAAAGAAATATACAATATGCTGCAATACGGTTTTCGTCTACATCACACATGTATGATATTAAACACTATTTCACTGTTTTATGCTATCAACTGATTACAAGACCTATATCATGGATAACATCTCCAAATGAAATGCTATTACACAAACTGAATAATTTGTCCCATTAGGTCTTTAAATCAAAGCTATACAGACACTGTGACAAAGCATCAGTCTTTAATTTGGTTTGAACACAACCCTTTTACAAGTATAATTAGTAACCACTATAAAATGTGAGATTAAGTCATTCATCACATGCCAAATGTAATTTAAGGGACCCTGCTTTTATTAAAAATTGCTCAAAAACTGGGAATGTGGAAAATGTGCGGTTCAAACAATATCAAAACCGCAATTCTTAAAACATACATTCAAAATAAAAAAAAGCAAAACAATGTTTAGGAGACCAAATTATTGTGCATGCAGTCATTGTAATATTACATAAGATAAACCTTAGACATGGCCTGTAAAACTTGATTCTTGGAATTGAAGTGGTAACAACCCTTATGGAATGAAAACCAGATTTAGTGATACAGTACCTACTTCACTTATCTTACTATATATTTTTTTTAAAAGCACTTAATATGCATTATCACAACATAGGTTTCAACTATTTAAAACCTTGCTGCTTTTCCACACTCAAGTGATAATGTTGTCAACCATTCTTTATTTTCTTGATTTCCAATTCAAACAGAAGAGGGTCACACTCACAGAAGGGTCACTCATCAAACACTTCCTTCAGTTGTTCAGAGCAGTCTTTTTTTTGCCAGATGCAGCCCCTCCACAGAAAATTATTCATTCAATAGTAAATTCAAGCCACAGAGAAGCCAAATGTCCCTCATGTGACTTTATTGTAAGGAAAGTCAAAGATCTCAGATACTCATACTCCCTATCAATTCATACAGCCCGCTCTCATATCAGACAGTGCTCATCTAGACGCTCACAATATAACTCTTTAAAGTACAAAAGAAAAACAACAAAAAAAAGTTACCCAATGTGGGAATCAATCAATAGCACAAGCCTTGTATCATAGCATGTCGTGTAAATACACAAATACATGATGACTGACAACTGGTCCACAATGTATGAGAAAATGAAGGGCGATATGAGAGTTTGTGAATGGGACAAAAGCTCACAACATCTTGATGATTGAGAAATGGACGCATTAAGAGTGGCACCAAGGTCTTGTGAAGTCAAGAGGCCAAAAAGAAAAAAAAAACAAAAGTGTCCAATTTTTCAATTTCAGAGTCTGTTGTAGAAAAGGGGAAAATGGCAAGTGGAGGATCCGTATGAAGCGGCGTTCCAGGCTCATTTCTTCTCCTCCTCAGCAGCCTTCTCCTCTTTCTTCTCTTCCTTCACCTCCTCTTTCTTGTCCCCTGAACTCTTTGTCTTGTCATCGTTCACAGACAGCTCCTCCAGCTTCTCTGCCACTTTATTAGGGCTGTCCACACTATCTGTGAAACAAAATAAAACAGTTCAGTTCAAGGCTGTTCAAAGAGTACTCCAACACAAGCCTAACACAAGTTTAAGAAAGAAAAAATATGTCTGAGAAGATACAGTCACCTCCCAAGTGAATGGCAAGGCGATTTGTAACATTCTTCATGTTACTGTAGCAGACAGAAAAATTTTAAGGCTGGATGTGTCAATCTTAAACAGAGTGAGTCTGCATTAGTCCTGGTAGAAAATGCCATCATCTTACCTTCTAGAGACTTTTTGACCTCTTCTTTGCATTCATCAAACTTCATCTTGAACTTCAGTGCATCTGCAAAACAACAGAAAACATGAAAAAAGGGCACAAAAAAGCAGAAGTCTATTAAGCTAATGATAAAATTACATATGTATTTATGCTTTTCACAGTCATCAGGAAATGTAAACACCATGATTCATGCATGAGTTTCATTGCGAAAAAATATCTGTTGCTACTTCTGTTTCTTTCTGTATTTTGTAGAGCTTCAATTAGTTAATTCAACAAGATCCCTAAGATCATGTTCATTTATACTCACTCTCTGCATTGAGGAATCGAATAGCCAGCATCTCTGCTTTGGGCTTTTCATCTGCAAAGTCAGCATGTGTATTCCACACCCAGGCCCTGTCACTGCCTGCATTGGGCTTCAGCTCCATCAACGGCATAACTAGAGCACAGAATTTCAATACACAAGTTAGTCATCACATGATCGGAAAATAATGAACAAGAAGTGGACAGACTGAAACAGAAATAGTTACACTCACTGTTGTGGTTGGCACAGATTTTAAGGGTGCGGTCTCTCCTCATGAGAAGGCGGATGGTACCCTTCTCTTTGTGTCGTAGGAGTTTAACATCACCCGTCCCACGCTCCTTCCACTCAGGAGGGTCATTCTCACTGGCAAAACGATACAGTTTTGCCCTCCTACAAAAGTCATGTTAAAGAAATGTCAGCAAAAAATTTTAATTTATTATATTAAAGAACAGAACCCATGACAAGGACTGCCCAAAGGCACAAATTTAAGAAAGAAAAAAAGTGTCTGAGAACATACGGTCACCTCCCAAATGAATGGCAAGGCAATTTGTAACATTCTTCATGTTACTGTAGCAGACAGAAAAAGTTTAAGGCTGGATGTGTCAGTCTTAAACAGAGTGAGTCTGCATTAGTCCTGGTAGAAAATAACATCACAACAAAAAAACGTACAAAAGTCAAGAATTGAGTTCCCATCGAATTAGCACCAAATCGGGGTGGCAATTTGCTTGAATGGTACCGTTTATTGGATATTCAGAGATTAGTTAATTACATAGATGCTTATAGGCTGAATCTTGACTGCAAATAAGAAAGTATTATAGCCTATTGTTTGCCTTTCTGTGTGATCAGGTTCAACCCGTCAAAATAAATTCAAAATAAAATAAAATCACAATTTTAGATGGCTAACGATTAAAATGTCTTCATGATCTGCTTGTGAAGAAACATTGCAGTATCGCGCTACAGTGCACGCTTTCAGTTCTGGCACGACGCCCCCGTCCCAACATACTGTACGTTACATGCATTCACATCATGTTTAGCAACACAGCAGTAGAGTTACGTTTGTGTGATATTGCGGTTCTTCACAAACACGAAAGTTTATTAATTGAATGCATTCATTTTATTTGCACACTACACTTGAAGTGCACACACTAAAAGCGCCACACAGTGCATGGGTGCGTGAGTCCCTTTCACGTCTTAATGCTCTTAAACTGTCAAATACACACAAGGTTTACATACAGTCATGTCTTAAGTGAACATAAACAGTTGGGAAAAAATCAGACACATTAGATCCATGCACTAGAGGTCTGCACAGGCTTTAAATTGAAGCCCAAATCCTGCCTGTATCCAAGATTGCATGACCTATCTGGTACTGTTAAATTTGAAGCCTTAAATTACTTTTTGTAACATGCTGTATTTCAGAAATGCGTGCTAGTGTCACTAGTAACATGTAAACACACAGTTTCATCAAGGCACAGCAGCCTCAGCTGTAGAGTAGCCTACCTGTCTTCTTGCTTTGATAAGTCAAATCATCTTTGCAAGTCCTTCTTGATTTTGTGTTTTCCGAGTCAACCTTTCTCGCTTGTGGTGACAACAAACCTATGCCACTCCCACACCATACACATGTCAATGTAGATGGATCAACATCTATTTTCTATTTACCAATATGAAGAGACACGCATCCTGACAAGTCTAAAAAGTAAACCCTTGTAATAGGCTTATCATATGGCTCACTTCAACCTTCAACCGATCGGTATGGTACGGTAAGCTAACTCTGAACGGTAGCACTTTTCCGTCGGGGTACCTAGCACAATAGTCCGGTGCTAAAGGGTGGAGCTAGACTCAGAACATTGATTGGTTGACAGAGAATCGTCACTTGTGCTTGCTTTTTTCGGCTGTGTTTGAACAAAGCGTGCCGTCTTGTGACAAAAGCCACATGCCAAGAAGCAAGAACAGGATCTGCTCAATGTTGTTTACTGTGTCTTCTTCGTGCGAAAATGAAGTTGATTGCTACACCACACCTATCATAATGGTACTGTTGTCAGTTTAAACGCAATCCGGATCAGGATTTACATTCCCGTACTGCTCAGTGGAAACGAGCCATTAGTGAACCAGAGCAAGACAAAAAAAAAAATGTGGCAGAAGGATTGAAGTTGTATATCAACTCAATTAAATCCAACCAATGGACTGACAACAAGGTTCAGGCTTTATTAAGTGTAAATGCGGAGGACAAAATATGTCTATATATCTCTAACAGTCTACTAATACTCTAATGAGAGTTAGTTGATATGTAGTTGCAAAGTTACTCATCATTAGTAGAATGTCTAAAGTGAACTATTGAAATGAAGTGTAGCCATAAAATGATTTTAAAAAGAAAAGTCCTACGTAACCGTACTAATTTTCACAGTACTTTAGACCATGATGGAAACGCAGACATCAACAGGTCTGGGGGAAAAAAGTTCCAGGGACAAATTGTTCCGGGTAATTTCGGGGGAAACGGGGGCTTATGTTAGTGACTTACATCTTGAAAAGTTCCTCCTCATCCTCTTCTAAAGTCTTAACATCTTGCTCAGGTAGGGAGACGATGGGCTCAAAATGAGGGTCATGGTTGGAGTCCTCTACGTTTTCTGTGGATGCTTCATGATCATCTTGTGCCTCCTGGAGGGGGAAATAATAACAGCAGCTTTTGTAAATTAAACATAAAAAAAATATGCTAATGACTTTCTACAGTTGGAAAAATATCCAGGATTAGACTTTTTTGTTGTTGTTGAGAATAACAAAAATGTACTATGGCATTTGTTCTGCTGAGCTTCACACTGTTCTTATCCCGGCGATGGGGATCCTGCTTCCACATTACTCATCAGATCAGTGGAGTGAATAGCTGTGGGATTTGGAGGGATCATTCTTTAGAGTTTGGCCTATTGTCTCCAAATTTGCTGCTGCAACCAAACTTACATGCACTGGTGCCGAGCCGTGAACTTGAACTCACATGCTGGAATTCATGCTCTTGCTATATCTACTAATCACTAGTCTAACATCCATGAGGGCCTTGTAGCTTGAATTATTCAAAAGCTTTCCGACCAACTCTGGCAGCAGATCTTCTACACGTGAAGCTTTGAACTGGTTCAACCCCTCCTAGTTAAGTTTCTTCAGTCAGCATTTGTATAATACCGTGCAGTTTATTTAGCTAAACAACTGACTTCACTCAAAACCAGATATCTGGAGATGTTTATGGCTAAATGTGCGAGTTAAATCAGTTTTTCAGAAGTGGACACACAGTTAGCACCCAGGCTAGCAGAAGCTAATAAGCGGCCTAAAGGCGTTTAAGAGTTTGAATCTCCGTCTCACCCCACTGTTTTGAAACCACTGAGCAAATACAGTTTAAACACGCAAATAAACCCGGAAGGGTGCTATTAAACCGGCTTTGAACTTCACATGTGCGGCAGGTTGGGGATGCTAACACACACAAGCTAACAGTGTCTTAGCATAGCAGCTTTCATTTTTAAATTATGAGCAGTAACGTTATTTAATAGGAACACGACGTGGATATTTTTATTACGCAAATAGACAATCAAATATTTGTTTTTATTATGTTTAAGTAAGTGATGATTACAAATACACACACAATAGTGATTTTAACTACGTTGCATCTGCTGTTGACAGTGCAGCGTGATTTTAAATAAACAAACGACTTTGACAGCGTATACTTAGACGATATTAAGAATAACAAGTGGAAAGTGCGGTTTTAACGTCTAATATGCAAGCGCGCGACGTATGACAAGAGAAAAACACCTGCTTTTCACTCTGTTAAATAAGACCCGTATAAAACATTTATCGTCCACAAAACAACCGAAATAACCGTCTATCCCGGTCGGAAAGGGACAGAAGATGAAGATGATGTCACTCTTACCTTTGGGTCCGACATGGTTTTTGCAGATGTTTGAAGATTAGGGAGAGTTTCTGGTAGGTTTGGTCAGTGCGAGTCGTGAGATTTCACTCCGATACTTTCGCGCGCGCCTAACCGGAGAAGAGAGGCGGTGACGTCAGCGCGCGCTTCGGCTACGCACAAATTCTAAGCTCCAGTGGTTGTGAAAAGATGCTGCTGTTGTTTGTTTCTTTATCCGTTTATCATTTACACTTTTGGCTTTGGCATTTTTGAGAAACCTTTCTAGCAAGTCTGGAAAAGATGACAGGTGATTACATTCAACATCTGACACTCCTGGGATTTTCCTACATCTCATTGACCCTCTGTAGAATACCTGCAAATGCATTTTTAGAGCCCTGCAATGCAGTGGAACTGACCTTTATTAAACCCCTGTAAGCTAGATGACTGAAACTTCAGTGTGTTCATCTCAGAGCTCTGACATTTCTATCAGTTTCACAAACTATGAGACAACTGTTTGGTATAAATTATTTATCACTGAACTGACTCTATTATGAGAATAATACAGAAGAATGTTGACAACTAAGACCCACTGTTACATTTTTGTTTCACCTATAGAAATGTGCCTTAAAACCACTGATAAATTACATTTTATATTTCATTTATATAGATCAATGCTTAAAACATATTTAAAATCAAAACACATGTTAGGAAGGAATGAAAAAAAAAATACTGGTAAAATACTAACTAATTTAATTTGTTCCAAAATTGTAGCAATGGTGTCATTAAGCATGACCCTGTTTTGACTCTTTATGAAACTGTGAGTTTAAAAATGTAAATTTTCCCAGCCAAAACAGCTGTGTTAGGTTTTGTTATGTGTAAATTCTTTACTCATATTTATTTGCTTTAAAAAGTACAGTTACAGCAATTCATTTAACATTCACTACCAAGGATTCACAAAGATTACGCTCATTGCTTTTAGGGGTCTAAAATTATTATATTTTAGTCTTTTCATTATTTAATGGTATAGTCAAGTAATATCATTTGTATTATATTTGCATTTTTAAACTTTAAATGTATGTTTAAGGGTACATGTATGTGACCAACCAAAAAAAGGTATTTAGGCTATTTATTTATTTTGCACAATCCCTTCAAAAAAACTGTTTGAAATTAATTTACATTATAAATAAAATAAATAAAAGCATACCTAGTTTGTCCCAATAGAGGTGTCCATTGCTTGCCACTAATTATAAAGTAAAAAAAAAAAAAACAATTCTGGGTGCTTGCACGGTATCTCTTTTAACTCAAGGTTTGTGTTACTGGATTTAGCTGATATGTGATGCACAATAAAAAAAAAGAATAAACATAGTGCATTCTGCATCTTCTGGGAAAGTTATGTGACATACTGAAAGACAAAAATCTCAAGAAATGAAGTCTGATGCCAATGTGATTTTTTCCCTCAAGGTTGTGAGCAAAAGTAATGCCAGGATCCACAGAGACGAGCCAAACCGTGAGTGCTTCACATTAAAAGAGAGCTGAAGAAGAACCTCTGCATTACCTGAGCTATGTTTGGCAAAGCAGAATATACACAAAGATCAGTAAGAGAAACAAGTCCTAAGTCATCTTATATTGTTTTAATGAATGTTTGTATTGTTCCCTGTGCTTAAGGAAATGTAGTCAGTGCTCAGACCTCTCGTGATTCAAAATGTTGCAAAATAACTAATCCAATTTGCAAACTTTTAATAATAGTCAATTTCTATAAATTTAGGCAGAATGGCTATTCAGAATTCCCTGAATTTTACATACTACAATTGAACCTTTTTTTCCAACCGTAATGCAGTTTTTAACAAATATTGTGCCTTGTGAGGCCCTAGATCTCAGTTTGTAGCCTAATATATTTTATTATTTGCAATGCATGTTCAGCATGAAACAATTATATTTGAAGTCATGTTAGGAATATGCTTATCATTTTGTATTCCATTAATAAAAAAAAAAACAATGCAATTTTGCTGCCTTACCATTGACTGACAAAAATAAGTCTGTCTAAATCTGTTCTTTCTACTAATATAAACTATTTTCTAATATCTCAACCACAAATTAGTACTGTAACAGTATCACAATAATAGGACCCTTGATAACTATACTACCATATTCATGTTATGGAAGGCGGTCCACCAGAAGCTAGATATTTTACTTTACTACGTGTTAAATATGAATATTTTTCTTACACAAACCCGTCAATTCGCTTCAGAAGACCTTTATTAACCCCCCACAGCCATGTGGATTACTTTTACAATGGATGGAAACACTTTTTTGGGCTTCCCATTTTGGGCTCCCATTTACTGCCATTATAAAGCTTGGAAGAGCCAGGACATTTTTTAATATAACTCTGATTGTATTCGTCTGAAAAAAGAATGTCATATACATCTAGAATGGCTTGAGGGTGCATAAATCATGTGGTAATTTTCATTTTTGGCATGAAACACTGGAGGGATTTTCACTTAATCTAATCAAGTGAATGTATTTTATTGAGTACACACAAAACATACAGGAGCGAACCTTCTTGAGTATCCCTTGACAAATTACGGTCAAACACTGGTTTCACCTGCAAGTCACAGAGTTTAATCAATTTTAAAATATACATAAACAACATTTTCTGATTTTAAATACCCCAAATTCCCTCCCATTCCCTCCCTCTTTCTCTCCATCCTCTCTCACTTGGCAATCGTTTCCCTCCATCCTAGCCGAGAGGGCACCTACAACCTCCACAAAAACGAAATCACTCTAGTTGTGCAGCATATTGCTTCTTTTTTTTTAAGACATTTGCGAACATAAATACTACAGTTAGTTTTTTTTCTCTGATGTTGGACTGTTCAGAATAAGTTGAAACAGCGATGTCCTCCAAACTGCCGTTCCGAAACAAGAACATTTCCATATTCTCCTCTTTACAACCAATGCAGATAGTGAATGGATGTAGTTTCAGTCCTCTGTTCCGCTGGTCTCTTTCTTTCTAGAACTTTCTTATCCCCTCAAGTTACTGGTGTGTTTTCAAAAAACTCCATTCTGGCCTCAGAAGTCTCTTCCATTTGATTTTCCTCCATACGTACCTGTTGGTCTCATTCGATACCTCTTTGTACATCAAATCAGTCCTCTTTAATCGAGGAAGTCCATATCTACTGATGGTCACCAACATTTTAGATCGGGTTGGCGGGCATGTTTACGACTGGTCCACAGTGGGCAGGTGCAGGCAGAGTGAAGGGCAAAGCTTAACTGTTTAACGGCACTAGAGGAAAACTCAATTTAGTCACAAGGCATGCATGTTACACACTCAGTTCTAGAGTTTGCCCTTGAGAGGGTTTGATATCTGTGTGTATGTACATACATCTGTCTGTGTATGCATGTATGAGTGCAAGTGTGTCTGTGTTCAAGTGTACAGGGGTCTCTTGTCTTGCAATCTTTTTTAATGTAGATCTTCTGCCCCACTATAGCAGGGCATTACGATCTCACACTCTTGGGGAGTATTTGGGGTTTCTTGGCACCTCGGTGAAAGATTTCAGCTCGTAAGGAATCCCAGTGTCCACCTCGATGGACTTGCGGGAGAATAGCAGCCGGATATCATTGTGCAAGTAGATTTTCCCAGATTTGGAACTCTGGAATCTGAGATGTGCAAACACAGAGGAGGAAAAACAGGTTTATTACGCTTCTTTGCTTCTATTTTTAAATGTACCACTTAAAGGATAATTACTTTTATGGTTCTCTTTAAATAGAACATATTAAATATATTCAGTTGCAAACTAGCTCATATACACACAACTGTTTTCAACATACAGTAGATAATAAGAAATGTTTCTTGAGCACCGAATCATCATATTAGAATGATTTCTGAAGGATCATGTGACACTGATGGCTGCTGAAAATTCAGCTTTGCCATCACAGAAATAAATTTCATTTCAAAATATATTAAAATAGAACAGTTATTTTAAATAGTAAAAATATATTTCACAATATCAGTCTTTTTTCTTTTTTTTGATCAAGTAAATGCATCCAAAATAGATCTTACCACCCCTAAACTTTTGAACAATAGTGTACATCCTGTCAGGGTTTACCTGAGGTGTATCAAGTAGCAGAGAATCTTCTTCCTTTCAGACAAGGAGCTGTCCTGCCCCTCCACCTCATCCACAGGCACCAGGAAGATACGATGGCGCAAGAAGGTCATGTGATTAACGGGCATGTCCTCAAAATTATACGTCACCAAAAACATTTTAACCACAGTCTTATTGGGGTTAAATAAGGTCTGCAAAAAACAGCAAAAAAAGAAAGATAGTTTAAACAAAGGATAAAAAAATCATTTTCAATAAAAATAAAGATATATAAAAACTTATATATATATATATAGTTCAAAAAATCATAATCATAATAATAATAATAATTGGAAAGAAATAGAAAGAGAGCCCACCACTTGAATGGTCCCTGCTTTGGGTACACTGTATCCTTTTTTTCCAAGTGGTTCTAGCAAGATCACCCCCTAAACATGGCAAATAAACATGACATTTTATAAGCATTTTACAAACGAGAATTTACATGTAAATGATGGGGGAAAAAACCTGATTTAGAATAAAGAAAAACAAATGACTTCACTAGGCTAGGCGCATGCACATTTTAATACATGGTCATTTTACTGAGAAAGAATCCTCTACTGTAACCGTAAGATAAAAAGATGAAACACAAAAAGGTAGTACGTTTTTACCAGGAAGGGCGAAGGGGCACTGTGCTCTGAGGTGTCATAGTAAGTCACTTGCACAGGTAAGGTGGCATGCTGTGGGCAATAGGAGCCGCTAGCCCCGATCTCAGCTGTGAAGCCCTCGATCCGCCCAGATGGAGTAAAACGGCCCTTCAGAATTGACTCCTTCAGACAGATGCACACACAAAAACCAATCAATCAATGTTTTTATAGCTGGAATACACTACACAACTTTTACAATCTCAACATTTTAAAACACCATACTTGCCGACCTTATGCAGAGGAAAAACCGGGTATTACAATAAACAACTGAGGATCGTATGCTACCAGACATTCAAGTCATTCCAAACACAACAATCTCACACCGAAACATGCATCCCGTTACTAGGAGACGCATGACAAACGAAAACAATATATGTTCTAAAATCAGCTCAAAATATCAAACATGTCTGATATCCTCCAACTGGGTGAAATCATTGTCATACATTACATATATGATCTTTTATTCCTACACAGCTTAGACTTGTGTACCTCAAAGTTGCCAAGAAGAGGTCTGCTAATGGAGGATAAAGAGGAGACTGAACTACAGGAGCGACTGGTGTCTGTTCTGCGTCCACTGCGCAACTGTCGACTATAAAAGAAAGTAACACACATTTTTATGTTAATATAATGTAATAAAATATAATTTGTCTTTAGACTAAATAAAAAACATGACTTACGATTTGAGTCGACTCCCAGCTTTGAGCCTTCTACTTGATCGTGAACAGTCTGTAGCAGTCTGAAAAGGAAGTTTGAAAAAGATGTTACAACTAATACCAAGTTTTACTTTAATAATCCGCTTAAGAAAAAAGACTTACGTCAGCAAATAAGGCCACACTAACGTTGAGGTCCATTTTGTGATCATATAAAAACAGGCTACTGATAAACGTAACTTGATTTGAATCTCTTCACGACATAGAGGATTCAAAAATGGAAAAGAACGGCCATTATGACATCAGAAATCACGTTACACTTTGAATGCTGAACCATCTAATCTCAATGGGAGATTTTCAATGTTAAATTTCATTAAAAAAAAAAAGAAATGACTGCAAGTACTTACAGATGAAGATGTGGCTGGAATGTCACACATATCACGGTAGTCCATAATATCATTCTGATAATAGTTATTAAATATTATTATTAAATATCAGCTACACTTAACTATATACTGTGTATAAAACTTGTACATTTTCAGATGATCAGTCTGATCCTTTATTTCAGTCTATCTCTTTGTTTCTCTTTACTGTTCGTTCCTTTCTTTTTGTGATTGTCTCTTTGTTGGCTTGTTTCTATGGTCATTTCTCTGTCCTTTACTTTCTCTTTTATTCTTCCCTTCTTGGCCTCTCTTCAGTCCTGAGCTCAGCCTTCGAGTACCAACACCGCCGTGATGAAAGTGACAGTATATGAGCCTCTGTAGTCCGTGTAACCCCTCTCACCCCAAATTCACTCATTCTGGAACTGAATTTGACCAGAACCTGTATGTGTGTATGTGTTAGGTCAGGTGAGGCAGGTCTCACCTCTTGAACAATGCCTCTGTCAATGGGCTTTGTTCTGGAGTCCCAATGCTTATTGTACTGCAATGGAAAATTAAGCAGATGTTCTACAATCTCACTCCCAATATGTCTTTTATCCATCTGACTATTCACCTTCCATCATGACTCTGTCAGTAATGGGTATTAGATTATTCCCGCCCACTTCACACTTACGCATTACCTAGAAATGGTTTCTCCTTAAGCTAATCAGCACCTTCCCATTTCCTCCCTATATTGTAATCATTCATAATGTGGAAACATCTGGAATGTTTTTTTCCTCTTAAATTAAGGCCCTTTCACATGACTCACATTAAATGCGTCTCACATTGTGACGCTTTTATCTTCTACATGAAAAGCATTGCAAACAATCACAAAAGACAGATTTTACCTTTTTTTAAATTCACAGAGTATCTTCTAATGATGTTCTGCTCTGAATGCCATGCTATGCATTTTGTTTTCCAACTTACTTTATAAATGATGGTAATATGCTTTTATCATTGGCTACATTACTAAGGGGGGGAAGGGGGGGTCTTCAAGTTTAGCTCAAAAATGCATTATGTGGCAGCATCCCAAATGAGAGACTACAGACTTTTCTATCAATGGAGGAGAGGCCTCTGTGTGTTGAATGAACTGGATGTGTGGGGAACAGAGACATAGTAAACCGAGTGCTTTGCCACCAATAATCAACATATCTGCCATGATGTGCATATATTATATACACACATACATATACATATTTATTATGCAACATTAAATTGGTGCCTGATTATGCATTGCATATCACATACACCATACCATTCAAAAGTTTGGAGTAGGTAACATTTTTAAATGCTTTAAAAAAAAAAGCATCTTATGCCAACCAAGGATGCATTTATTTGATAAAAATACAGAAAAAAAAATAAAAAACGAAAAGTTATTTTAAATATTTAATTACATTATAACATGTAAATTGTTTTTGTAATGGCAAAGCTGAATTTTCAGCAGCCACTACTCCAGTCTTCAGTGTCACAGGACTTTCAGAAATCATTCTAATATACTGATACTAATATTAATATATACTAATATTTGGTGTTCAGGAAATATTTCTTATTAATATCAATGTTAAAAACAGTTGTGCTGCTTAATATCTTTTGTGTAAATCGTGATGCATTTTTTAAATTCTTTGATGAATAGAAAGAATAGAATATAATTGTTTTTGTAACATTATAATGTTGTTACTGTCACTTTTGGTAAACTGACTGCATCCTTGCTGGAAAAAAAGTACTAATTTCTTTAAAAACAAATCTCAAACTTCTGAATGGTAGTATATATTTGAAGTCAGCTACAAAATAATTTTGTGTATACGAGAAGCAAAAAAGGATTCATCTAATGGCACAACACATTCATTTCTATGCTCGCCGTTATTGATACTGATTTGTTCATTTTAAAGGTGTCTTTATATAATTGGTTCACCAGGCTCAAGTCATCTAAGCTGGTGGTTAAAATTTAAGTTTGTATATCTAGCTGCATTGTAAAGTCATGTGGAAGGGCCTTTAGTGTAATTTCTAGTTATTAGCATCTCACCTTGGTGTGCTCTCTTGCTGAGGGTAGTAGATGATTCCAGAAGGGTGCACCCTTGGCATCAGTGCTGCGACAGGATGCTAATCCGAGCCCCGGCGCCAACAGTGCCAGCCGACTGCGTTTTGATGTAGACGGACCCTCATCCTCTGAGCAGGACTCTCCTGTATCACTGGAGGAGAGAAGTCTTTTCTTCACAGGGCATGAATTGGATGATCCTAATATCTGGCTATTTGCTTCCACTGATGTTTTCTCCAGAGAGCTCAGTCCGTTAGAGGAGGACAAGTTCTTTGTCTCTGATGGTGGAGGAGAAGATTCGAAAGTTGTCCCCCATTCAACGGCTTCAGCGGGTGTTGAAAATGGGACAGGTGCCCAACTGCTATCTATGGCGCACAATGTGCTCTTGACGTCCACAGAGTTATGGCCTTCGTTCTGAGGCTCGTCACTGGAGCCAGCCGGGATGTTTCCTGCTGTGGAGGCCTCGGTCCTCGGAGTAAGGGTAGGCGGACTACCCTCGCAGTGGCCCCAGATGGAGTGAGGGCCTTGGGGGTCCACCATTGGAGGAGATTTTGGGGACAGTGGGGAGAAGGCGTCCGGGACAGGCCTGTCATGGTTGTGCTGGGCTGGGCGGCGACCAGGAATTGGTGGATGCGAAGGGGAAAGGGGAGGTGACCTAGGGATTTCTGAGTCTCTGTGCTCAAGGAACGAGTTGTAAAAAAGTGGTTCCACCCCAGACCCACAAAGCACCTCCCCATCAGATTCATCATCATCTTCATCATCCTGTTGGAAAAGACGCTTGTGGGCGACGGGGACCTGCGTCCCCTCCAGACTACGTTTCATGCCTACTCTGATAGGTCGCAGAGTCTCTTGATTTTCCCCAAAACCACCTCTTTGTGAGAGGATGGACAGCTGGTAGACCTTCTGCAGTCTGATCTCCTCTTCTCCAAAAGGTCTGGGAACTACTCGACGTACTCCAGGTTCAGGGCTCTCACTCTGAGTTCTAGGCAGAGGCAGATCGCCATCCTGGGCTGGAAGCTCTACGGCCGGCTCTTTACGAGCCAGTTCCACGTGGATGTGACGCATAGTGACTTTGCTTGTGCTGGGTGATTGTTTCAAGGAAAGTTGTGCAGTGTAAAATAATAAAGACACAAGCTCTAGAGAGTTCTAGAATGTCTGAACAAGTGCAACAAGGCTGTGAAAGTGAAAGTAAGCTTCCTGTTTAGGTGGATGGAAGGCTGTAGTTTCCAGGGGTCAGTTATGGAGTTAGCACAAGCTGATTTCCACAGTGCACACAGCTTCTGAAGTACAACAAACAGGTATACAAACATAAGCAAATTGATATGAAACACACACACTACATGAAGTCATATTCAAGTGTTTACATGCTTAGTTTTTAACTATTGATTTATTATCTCAGTTAGAATTATTTCAGGTCTACAGCACCCCTTTCCATCCGATAGGCATTTCATTTGGATTGAAAATTTTGTTGGATTGAACAACACAGCCATCAATCAAGCATGAAATGTAGCTATTGTCATTTAGACAGTCAGTCGGCAGCTAATTACACAAATGTATATATTTTTTCCTGATATGGACATCTCTGATGATAAAGAATAAAATGAATGACTTTTACGTTAGAATGCAAGGCAGATGTTGATTCGGTAACCAGTGTGATTGATTCAGTTGACTGATTCAAAATGGAAACTTGTGTTTTTGAATTATTCATTAAAAGAACCAATTAATTCAATCAGGAATCAGACCATACTATTTGCACTGTATGGTTTTGATTAACTAAATAGATTTGGCTCATATGAGTCAACTTTGGGAATCAGTGGTTTTGCTGTGCGCTTCTGATTCTTTAAAGGTGCACTATGCAACTTTTCCGTCCGCTAGAGGGCGCCTGTTCAAAACAAAGGCATAGTTTGAGGACGTCAAGTTTGAGCGCAAAATCTTCGGACATGTGGTCTTCACCTCACAGTCGGTGGAAAAGAATCGGGATAGGACTCGGGCAGAAATCATGTTCATGGATGCGATTATTAACGTTACTGTAGTATGAAGCAGAGCAGGGGCGAGTGCTGTGGAGCTGAGCAAGGCCGCCGGAGCGATTGTTACACAAAAAACACACTGCTCGCGAGCAACGGGACTTTTATTTTGACGCGACACAGTCATGAGTATGAGGTAACGCAGCTCTGTTTATTATATTAGATACATTT
Organism: Gobiocypris rarus; assembly: GCA_023029165.1. Classification (NCBI taxonomy): domain Eukaryota; kingdom Metazoa; phylum Chordata; class Actinopteri; order Cypriniformes; family Gobionidae; genus Gobiocypris; species Gobiocypris rarus. The sequence goes on along the minus strand of CM040916.1, from coordinate 42,771,316 downwards.
AAGTGTGTTTAAAATGATGTTATGACGTTACTCTGTCGTTAAGCAGCGGCTGCGGTGACACTTGTTCACACTCCAGTGAAAGTAAAGCTTTTCTGCAAAATAAACAAGGGTAACGCAGATATGACGCAAATTGACAGGCGACTCCCTCACACACCATGCTCACACGTCCCGGTTCATTGGTAAAAATAGCGATTTTCTCACAATTTACAAATAGTTGGAAACATTTGGGATATTGTAAGATCTCAACAGAACAAAATATATAACACTGGCCTGGTGTTTTTTGGATACTCGACTGCAAAAATCCTACATAGTATACCTTTAAAACAAAGAACTGGCTTATATGCATCATTTGTTTTTGCAAGTAGTCCGCAAGGACAATGCAACAAAAGACGTTTCTTGCCATTATTTCCTGGAACACAGGCTTTTTATCTCAATCAATCTGCAAACTTGCATGCACAACTTATTTTGCCGATTCTGCAGTGAGTGTAATAAAATATTATAATCACTGTCATAAAATACATTTATACAAATAATTGTGTCCATTATAATTTTCCTAACCTACGTGCCTGTTGGTGCCTGCAGGTTGGCTTTAGGCCCTTCCACATCCACCCCTGCAGATTCTGAGTTGTCTTGACCCTTGAATCTTGACCCTGTCCTTAGCCCCTGAATTCGGCCATCTCCAACACTGCCCCTCTGATGCAAAAACAGCATTCCCAGACACGCAGGCAGCTAACAGGGGCCTGACAAAATAGAATTAGCAAGAGAAAATGTCAGAGAGACAATCAAGTTTATATTGAGACATAAAAACATTTTGGACTTAAATTCCTGTGTTAAATAGGTTTTAACACACTCAAGAAACATCTAACATTAGGAGTACTAAACTTTGGCAACAGATCAAGCATGCTAAACAGATACTCGGTTACCAGTCAGTCCAAGTCTGATTATTTGTGTATCCGATTAGAATTGGAACATCATGCATGTTCAGATCCGATTTGTTTCTGCAACGACTTTTCAGCATTTCCAACAACGTCTTAAGTTATGTTTTAAATTTGATCAGAGCATTCAGACTGATATTGATTTCCAGAAATATGATTTGAATAGGATTTCAAACCACATTTGAATGTAGCTTGAAACAGATTTGTAAAGAAGAAAAGTTTTGCCGTTCACACTTGCTAAATATAATCGGTTTCCATTTGGTTATAGTATGTGTATAGTTTACTTACCAAGGGCAGAGCGTCAGTGAGGTGGGAGGGGGCTTGCAAAACGTGCCAATGAATAAGTAAAATCCCTCCTACAGCTCCACCCAGATAAGGCCAGCGGCCAATCACGCCTCCCCTTGGCTCCTGAAAGGAGTGGACTGCTCAGCGGCTGCATCCTGAGCCAGGCATTCCAGAGACACAACCTGTCAGAGAACAATGGTTAAATCGACAACAAATCGCCTTAATCAAATCAGTAACCATGCCACAGTTTAACCTGCACATGATCTGAATTAGTCACAAACAGGATTTAAAAGTGAAGTTTTCTGGTAAATTGCAGTGACAACATGCGCTGATGAGGTAAGATATCAAAGCTCAAACTGATCAGTCATCTACTAGCTTTTAATTACAAAAGACTGGTCAATAAATCAATCAAACAAAATCACACTAACAGGGAACAGACACAAAGAGCAATTGTATGACTCACTACACTCATTTTATGCCATCTGATCAGGACACATGCTAGAACAGACTGTGTTCTACATTGCTTTGACTGGCTCTCTGTCTCCAGAGCTCAGGCTTGTTTGGGATCAAGACTGGCAGACAAAACACGGAGACGCACAACAGAACCTTTGTACTGTCTTGCATCAGAGAATGAGCAGTCCAGCTCATTAAAAAGACAAAAACAGGAACATACAACCACTAACACACTAGCCACAAGTAATAGCTTTTGGAAAAACATGATATGTGAGCTACTGAAGCTTAGCTAAATGCAGATAATATAGTCTGAATGCACACTAGCTGAAGGAATCATTTTCTCCTTTCTTTTTCAATATCTTAAATAAATAAAAAAATAAAATAAAGCCTGATTTGAGATAGTGATAGGGATAGTTCACCTAAAAAAACTGTAATCATTTTTTTTTAATTAAAAAAAATATATTAAAATCACACTTGTGTTGTTCCGACATGTATGACTTCCATCTGTGGAACACAGAAAAAATATTTTTGAAGAATGTTTCAGATAATTTTTTTCGGATGAACCGTTCCTTTATAGCCGAAAGTATGCCATTATTTACACCACTGTCTCATGATCATATATCTGTATGGTTAAGCTGTTTTCAAATTAGCTGTCTTAAGGATGCATAGTACATCACATCCAAAGGGGGGGAGAGAATGACAAATCCTCTGCATTATGAAAATCATAATCTGCTTGTCAGTTGAAGGCACTGAATACAAGAGAGAGCTCGACATCATTGAGTGTAGTTTCCGGCTCTATTCTTGTTTTTGTTTTTTGTTTTTTAATCAAAGATATACGTTTCGACATGCTCGCCTGTTGAGTGTTGAATATTACTTTACTTCACTAGCAAATGTAAACTCATCTTCCCCTCCCCCCAACAATCTGTGATTGGCTTAAACAGTACTACTAGCCTATTGATTGGCTGTAACAGTTAGGCTATGTATATCAAAGTAACGTTTTTCACACTAAAATAATTATTCCTGAAACTTGAATTTAGGGAATATATTTGTTGCATATCATGTACTGTATGTGAGTGATTATTATAATCATGTAGGTGACTGTTTTCTTATTTCCCACAACAACAACAAAAAAATTGGGTGGACCAACCATGGATATGCCACCCTGACTCTTATGTAGCATCGGGTGCTGATTCACATATTGAATACACCATAGAATCAAAAGTTTGGGGATAACATTTTTAAACTATGGTACTATTTTTAAATGTTTTTGAAAAGGCCTCAAATGCTCACTAAGGCTTTATTTATGTGATAAAGAAACAGTAAAATAAAAACAGTAATATATTTTTGCAGCTGTTACTCCAGTCTTAAATCTTTCGAATATGCTTATTTGGACCTCAATAAAGACTTTTTAAAAATGATTACTTACTACGTTACACCAATCTAATGTTGAAAAAGGTTTGCGGATTAATATTTATGCAGACATGGTGCTACACTTTTCTTTTTTTTCAGGATTCAATTAATAGAAAATTCAAAAGAACAGCATTTATTTGAACCCGAAATCTTTTGTAACATTATAAATGTCTTTCTTTAACACTTGCCGAATAAAAGTTCTTTCAAAAGCAACAAAAAAAAACTTAATGACCTCAAACTTTTGAACAGTAATGTGCGTCACATATCTATGCGCTGAGCACAATCTAATGAAGCTCAAGTATGTCAGTCTGATGGCTATAAATGCACAAAATATGAAAAGACAGAATGTTGAGGATTTGGCCTTTCTAAGAGAAGCATTTGCATTACACTGCTTGAATGAAGTATTCAGTGGCCTCTCAAGGGAGGAGCTTACACTCTAAAGAAAGTCTGTAAAAATAGGGCACAATGTACTGTGTTAATATGAAGGAATTTTCTGTATTGATTTTTCACAGATATTTTACCCATGTTTTGAATTACACATTGTGTTGGGTTTTAGGGTGAACAGATAAATGTCCAGGCAGAAAAGTTAGCAGTACTTTTTCAGTGTTTTTTCTTACAGCGTATCTTAGTTTGGTGGCCGTATGTTCTGTAGTGTCTTTGAGTTCACTGGCAAAATATAGGCTTCAAAATAATGGCCCATGTGGCCAATTTGATAAGAGAGATACATAGAGATAGAGACAGAAAAGGATACTGAAGGAGAGAGTGTGTTGTGCCACATTAGGGGAGTGCAGGGCACAACCTAACGCGGGGTTAGTTATAACACGCATGGTTTAAAGCTTTCCACACATGCCAGGATGACGAAACTGTGTATTTACTAGTTGCTATATCAATGTTATTTAGAGAAAAATGCGCCAAAATAAAAAAAAATCTTTGGAAGATATCACTGAACATTTATTTAATCACAGCAAAAGTACATTTCTTATTTAAGTTTCTCTCATCTCAGTTTTTTGTGTTTATTTAAAACTAGACAAATCTGATATTATTTTAATCTAATATCTGTTATTTAAAGGTCCTGTTCTTCGTGATCCCGTTTTTCAAACTTTAGTTAGTGTGTAATGTTGCTGTTAGAGCATAAATAATTCCTGTAAAATTATAAAGCTGTACTTCCTGCTTTAATGACATCAATAGAACAGTTTGTTGACTAACCTCCGCCCACAAGAATATGCAAAAAAGGGGGCGTGGCCGTGTTGCTCTCCCACTTGGAGAAGAGGAAGTGTTACGTTTGTAGAGTGGGGTGTGTTGTAACACTGCGTTACAATGAGCCCCTATTAGAACTACGCTATTATATTCTATACTTTTATGAATTCTTTTGAGAAACCGTAAGAAAAGGGTGAATTAAGACTGAGAGTCAATGTTCAGAAATGATTCATTATTATTATGTTTTAAACTATCCTGTATAGCTGTATTTAGAGACGTGTTTGTTGTCAAACTCAAAAATAATTATATTTTTAATGATTAAAAATGCCATTATTTTATTTAAAGAAAAATAATAATTTAGTTTGTTTTGGATATTTGTTTGATTATATCAGGTAATATTTTAAGCTGTCATTTGGTCATGTTACATCGTGCCCCTCACATGTTACAATGCACCCCACCTATGGGGCATGTTCCATTCTTTCGGGGTAAATCAAGATAAAAGTATACACTGTATTAATGAAACAAAACCACATAATTGTACTAGACATGTGTGCAATTAATGTGGGAAAAAATAAATACTCTGAACCCCAAGTTGATTTACACAAACTGAGACAGTCAAAAAGCGTTCGGTTGTGCCCCGCTCTCCCCTAGTGTTCTTGTGATGTCACACAGCTTAATGCTTTAACTTTAATGTACACAAAAGGCATGGGGTTGAGGGTATTTTAGGCATCGCTATGTTTAACAGCTAATGGGGCAGACCTCACAGTGACATAAGATCTAAAATAACATTCAAAAGGTCCAGCTGTACATAGAGGACACCTAAAAACAACATAACCCAACAGCATTCCAGGACAGAATAAAAAAAGGACAGATACGAAACCACTGTAACTAACTGAAAACACAACAAAGTACACTAAAAATTTGTGTTCAGCAAGATTTGTCAGTAAGAAATTAATCCTTTTACAGTTTGCACAATAACCGTTTCAAAATATATTATGCTTCTTGAGCACCAAATCAGCATATTAGAATGGTTTCTGAACAATCATGTGACACTGAAGACTTCTTCCAATACTTTAAAAAGCATAGTTTGAATGAGAGTGTTTATAGAGTTGAGAAATTTGGGATATACAAAAGTCAGTTTTTTTCTTTTTTTTAGTTGGCCAAGTGGTAGTCTGTTACACATGATGTAAGAGCATTGCTGTGAATCTTTCGCCTCAGCATGAATTGAACCCTGAACCCCAGGTCAAATACAGCTGACAAGACACACACCAGCTAACACACTGGTGTTAAACACCAACATGTTGCTCAGAGGGTAGGATGGGAGATTTAAAGTGTGTTTATTCTAAGCAAATGATGCCAGTGATAGGACGACACACTTTCATATTCGTAATGAACTCTTCAGCTATGCAATAAAATGCTCAAGTTTTTTTAGGTTTTTTTTGACACATACTAATTTTACCAGTCATTATGATATTTATTGATGTAAAAGACTGCATGATTTCATTATCAGCTCTTGATATGGTTGTCTCACGCAATCTACAAATCTAGATACGGTAATAATACCATTGAATGAATTGTTGTCCAGGTTATATTAACAAATCAACGGCACACTGAGAGTTAAGTTCATCCACACTGCCTGTAAAAGAAAAAAGCAAGAATGTTCATCCCCACCCCCCAGAGAATTCAATACGGAGCAGAAGAAAATAGATAGGGAAACCAAACAACCGAGACTAGCTTGGGCAGCTGTCAGCTTTATGGTGTTTTTACTGGTAACTTGGTATCATTTAGGAAAAAGAAGTTGGTCAAGAATCAATTTTATTTGTATAATGCCTTTCATAATAAAGCTGGTTTCAATGCAGCTTTACAGAAAACTGTGTCTTAAAGCCCTGAGTGAGAAACTGAGCCCCTTAAAACCCCCTTAAGATGATTAGAAGAAAATGAAGGGGTTATTAAGAACAACTTTATTTTATATAGCCTAATCACAATGCAATGGAAGACATATGTGTTCTTCTTACGCTATTGGAATTCTTGAATGCATAGCGGCGCATCTGTTTATGATGATTATGAAGTGGTAGCTGATGACTATTGAAGCAAGCAAAAATATTTCCTTCCTTCACATTCCAGCCTCTCAGTTTCAGGAACACGGCAACAACATGGATAAAACACCCAAAATATCATAAATTACATCGGAGCTCCAGTTTCAAACGTTGTTTCCATGGTTGACCTCTGAGTCCAAACAACATTCTGGGAATACTACTTCATTATTACTCAAGCTTTATTATTACATAAGTCATTTTCCCTATAGAGCCACAGTGGAGCTTATCACAGGTATGATCCTAATATAGCTAGATTTGCTCTATATTTTTGGATTATCTAGATGCCAAAAACTCATCTAGCTTCCACCGGCCAAGAGAGTTTTAATCCACTACATTTTTTGGCTTTTATGGCAACACGGAAGTATTCAGTCAAGCTAAAATACAGCTGAAAGAGTTGCTTCCCTCAGTGAATTAAGGTACACATATACCCAACAGGTGTTGTTCCACAAACAATAAAAACAATGAATTCATTCTCACCATGCAGGTGAGAGAGTGAGTCACCAAGAAAGAACATATCATAGGCGTGAGTGTAGACCTCTACCCTTAAGCTACACCGATGATGTGTGCAGCCTTGAGGTTTCTGCAAAACACCTGGCTTTTATGACTGAGGAAGTCACTAAATATCATTATAAACTACAGCAGGAACAAAGACTCACAAGCACACCTCTGACTAAGCTTATCTTTGTGCAACTAAAAGCCTGTCAGTTTGCAAAACCAATAGCTGAAATATCTCTAGACACAGCACGGGTCATGATGCCATTGATTCATTTGTGAATCTACGAAACTACTTCCTTTTTTCCACTTCCAACCACCCATGTTCATAAATGGGTGGTTGACAAATGACAAATAGCAAAATTAACATTTAAGGTTAAAATCCACATTAAATTTTAGAAGCATAATTTTAGGTGCTTAAACTAGTCACCATTTCTTTGAAGTTATCCACCATTTGCACCAATATTCCATGTAGTCCATCAATTCATATATCAATTCAAGGGCATAAAACGTCATTTCAGAGTTGAAAATAGTACAAATGCGACTTTATAACAATGTCACACTGCAGGACATTGATACCACTACAAAAAAAAAATGTCAATGATAAACTTAAATCGATTAAATAAAATCTATATAAAGGGAAGCATGCAAATCTTGTGCTTTAACAGTTTTTAAAAAAAAAAGAATTTTAGCTAATTTGCAGTTTTTTTACAGTCCTTTGGTGTGGCTTAAAAAGTAGCCCCTCAATTAGTACTAGGTCATAAAAACTAAATATAAAAGCTACAAATAATACATTTATTGAAGAAAATAAATATAACATCACAGCAGGACACTGATGTCACTGCTAAAAAAATGTCAATGACTCATAAACAATCTCAAATATTAGGTTCTAAATATAATTGGGGTGCTTTAGCTGGGTTTTCACTATTTTTACAGCTAGTTTGCAGTTCATTTAAATATCCTTTGGTGTGACAAATTAACTTTGGAAAAAAGTAGCCTTTAAATTAGTACTAGGTCATAAAAACTGCATGTACAGTACTTAAACAAGATATTTGCAATAGTTTTAGATGAAGTATGCCATGTCAAACTGCTGTCACTGCTTGACATTTTTATGTCAACCACCCACAAACACACACACTACGAAATTCATGTTAACCTCCTGACTCACCTCTCTAGGAACTCCTGCCCTTTCCTCCTTTCTCCGTCCTCTCTGTCGGTGCTCTAAAGTTGTGGTTGTTCTTGCCTCAAGACTATGAGGAGTTGAAAGGTTACTTGCATGGAATGATGAGGGAGTGCAGGCCTTTCTTTCTGTTCCTCTCCTGAGAGAGGTGAGAATGAGAGAGAAACATACAAGACTTTAGTCCAATCAAGGTTTCTTGTTCAAGCAGTCTGTAAAGGCACATCTCGCTATTTATGCTCTCCCTGCACTGCTATTCTGGTATGCCCAACTGTGAATCTCTCTTTCCACCCTCCCGAACTCCCCCTCTCTCTCCCTCTTTCAATAACTCACACACAAAACCTCTCTCAGGCTCCCTTTGGCACATGCATATAAACTCTGTAAACCCCCCCACCACCACCACTTTTCACTTCTAACTCCCCCATCTCACACACATCTTTTCCCCCTCAAATAACTTCAACACAATGAAAGCAGCTTTGGTATACCGCCTTTAGTCCCCCCTCCCTTCTAGTGCTCTCTCTTTCTTGCTAAATTTCTCACCACTTGTTTCTCTCTCTCTCTCTCTCTCTCTCTCTCTCTCTGCTTTGCCTTTCAGCCTACTTCCTCTCAGCTGGTTACTGAAGGCGTGCTCGCTTGCTCAGTCAGCACACAACAAGTCATGTAAGAGTGGGGCCGACTGTGCTGTCATTTGATTGGTCAGAGGGAGAGGGATCAGATGCCATAGTGACTGTCCTGATAGGTGTAAAAGGGAAAGGGAAACCTCAAAAGTCCCGCCCACCTGTTCTGCTTGTTTTGCAGAGGCAATGTATTCCCTGATAGAGCTTCAGTGAGTTATTGTGTGCATTAGTGCCAGCTTGTGTATATATTGTGTGTGCGCTTGTCTAATAGAGGCATTCCAGAGGAACCCGAACGCGTTACTTTGGAGGCAAATATGCCAGTGAAGAGGTTCACAACGTTATTTTCAGTGATAACTTTGAAAGTTTTGGCTCAAAAAGACTTTACTTTTATTCAGCAGGGACACATTCAATTGCTTAAAGTGGAAAAAAAGAAAAAAAAGTTATATTTAAAATAATGCTCTCCTTTTGAACTTTATATTCATCAAAGAATCCTAAAAACAAGTATGATGGTTTCAACAAAGATATTAAGCATTGATAACAATAAGAAATGTTTCTTGAGCACCAAATCATCATATTATTCATGTCATCATAATCATTTCTGAAAATTCAGCTTCGCCATCACAGGAATAAATTACATTTTTTTAAATACATTTATCTGTTTTCCTCAAATAAATTCAGCTTTTATGAGCATAAGAGACTTATTAGTGAACACAAATATAAGCACAGTTCAGCATTCAAACAAATGCATTCTTTCCTTAAATACAGGGGAAAGACAAGAAGAAAAAAATGCAGAGCAAAAAGGGGAAGTGCACAGCTGAGCGAATACGTCGATGCATGAAAGTGTGTTATCTGCCCTTGCACAGAAACAGAGATTCTGTTGGGCGTGAAGGGATGGGTGTGTATGTGTACGTTTGTGTAAATGTGTCTGCAGGCAACATGCCACAGACCTCTTTCAAATGCATGTGCATCTTCCAAATAAGGAGAGGTAATTCCGCATGCACTTAAAAGCATTAGCACATGCAGACACAGATTAATTTCATCTCTTTAGATGCAGCGAGTGAGGTAGAGGTGGTGGTGTGGAGAGCTTATGCTCAGAGTGTTGAGGGTTACCTTGCATGTGTGGGTGTAAAATGGGATAAAATGTTTATAGTTGTGCTAGTCACACGGCAGAGTTTGAATGTCTTGCACTGGTTGTGATGTCTAGTGAGCTCAAATTGAAAACATGCCTTGCAGAGACACTTCTCCTTTAAGACCTCAAGTTCCGTAACCATATAAGGAATGCTTGGGGGGCGTGGCTTAAGACATTAGCCAGCCCTCAGCTGGCCTCTGAGAATTCAGATATACAGAGTGACGCAAAACAGTACACACAAATACAAACCAACGTGCACAAAATATACACAAAGATGTGTATACATACACTCAGTGGTGCTTCAGCATAGATTTGGTGTATGATGCTGACAAAACAAAACACTTTTATTCTCTTTCAAACACTTTCCCGGCAGCTGTTCTGAATCTGAGCTCTAGCTGGGAAAGACTGGTCCATAAGGGACGGTTAAAGCGTTTTAAAGGTGCTTTAACATTTTATCCCTTCCTCCATGTTTGCGAGTGTGTCCATATCCCTTTTCAGTCAAACAAACCCAAGCTGTCAAATTTGATGGAATCAAATTGATTAATCGTATACTTTTTCTATGGAAAAAAAATGGTGCTTGCCTTTTTAAATGGATCAAAAGTGACACTAAAATAAATGTATAATGTTTCCATAATGTTTATATTTCAAATAAATCATGTTTTTTTTTCTACTCATTAAAGAATTCTGAAAAAAGTATCAGTATTTCCACAAAAATATTAAGCAGCTAAACTGTTTTCTACGCTAATAAGAAGTGCTTCGAGCTATTTTTATATTATGTTTTTAGCATATATTTTGTAAAATTTTTAATTATTAAAAATCTAATCTAACTTTGAATGACAACAGTATGAGTGTTGTTACAGTAGGCAGTTAAGCAGCTGACTATAATAGCATCAGTCTGGTGGGACTTCTGGTTTAAAGTGCTGTTATTTGCCTTGGTTGTAAAGTTTTAAACAAAAAGTCTACATGCAAGGCAAATAACAGCACTTTAAACCAGAACTGAAGTCCCACCAGACTGATGCTATTATAGTCAGCTGCTCAACTTCCTGTTTTCCACTTCAATGAGCCAAGAGAGAAAACACAAAAGGTGCAATCCTGTGCTCTCTGCACTGATAATGTAAATACACAGGATGTGATTTCTGCTAGTCACACCTTCAGTATGCTTACTCTTACACTTTATTCACTTTTAATATGTTGCTAGAATGTGCTCTAGAAAAGATTAGAATGTTCCAGAAGAAAAAGGTTTCTTCATTTCTTCTATTGAGAGCAATGGTACAGCAATCTTGCACTCACACAATCTTTGAATAATGTGTGTGTGCGTGGGTGTGTGTGTCACATCTTTATAACAAACCATATGCCAGAGTATGCACGCTATAAATAGATCAATAAAATTACACTACCTAACAAAAGGCACAAACACAATCAGGCCTTTAATGAGGAATCAGCTGTGGAAGTCTGTATATGTCGCTACAATGACAAAAACAGAGCCGACGCTAGATATTAAGGCTAGTCCAACTGTAGAGATTAGCAGCTGACACTGATGAACGAGGACGGTAACTAACATGCCCTTGGTAATACGCTCTCCAAGGTGGGGGTTGTGGGTGACAAATTTACTTCTCTGAAACAGAGTAAGGGCGTAATTAGAGAAAGGGAATAGATGGCAGAAGGTGGATTTGAGGTCAAAGGTGAACTGCAGAGAAAATGGGAGCTGGGATATGACCAAGATATGTTATTGTGTTATTCTAGTACAAAGAGCACACAAAGCTAACCTGCAATTAGCCGAGCAAAAGCAAAGTACTATTCAAAATACAGGACATATATCTTAGGCATTGCTAAAAATAGCCTGTTGTGTGGCAATACAGCAGAACTTCAGCTTGCAACTATCACACTACTGCTAATTTGCTTATTCTTAAAATTAAGAGGCTAGTCATGTTTAAATAAATGATAAACAGCTTAGCAGGTTAGGGCCTTGTTTTTAAGCTGGCTTGCTTGTATCAGACCTGTGCACATGCTTACACTTAACCCTGTGATACTGATCTGGGAGACATTTCTATTATCAAAATCCTTATCCAAGTCACCAGTAGAGTGGGTTTGGCTGTCATGATTAACCACCCGTGGCATCTCTAGTGCTATTTAAAGAAGTTAAGGTACATAATGTTTCTCTAAAGATGAGAGCAAATCAAATGTGCATACAGAGATGAATAAACACAAATGCATTGAAAGAGGTATTGACTAAGATTATCCAAACTGCAACCGATTCAAAACACACCGCCACGATTTTAGGGTGTTCTTGGAGGGTTGCTATGGTGTTGCTAAGGTGTTCTGGGAGGGTTAAAGCATATTGCTATGCTGTTATTAGTATTATTTATATAGTACTATAGTATTTTGAATGAGTATTTATTAGATATTTTCAGTTTTCATTTTACTTTTAGTTTAATATTTAGTATTTTTATGTGCTTCTCTCATTGTCATTATTACTTTTTAAAATAATTAGTAGTAGATAGATGATAGATAGATAGATAGATAGATATAACATTTTGAAAAAGGGATTCAACGTTTACATTTTTGTACAAAAACTACACTGTTATTGTCTCTGTGTAAACTACAAAAATGCTTATTACAGGTTCAGTCTATAGGTGCATGTAGTGTTTTTTTTTTTTTTTTATAAAGTGGCATCAGCAACTACTGGCCTGCTGCATTACACAGCCTTTATAGCCGTTTTTGCAGATCCGTGTGAACGGGGACAACGTTGTCGTCTGTACGCGAAAAACATAAAGGAAAAACTTTTCCATTCGTAAACATAAATGCTTGCCACCTCAAACTGGAACATGGATCCAATTCAAAAGGCCCAAGCCCAGTAGCAAGGATAGTCTGTAAAAAATAATAATAATAATAAAATAATAATAATAAAATAAAATAATAATAAAAATTAAAAAAAAAGAGTGAGCCCTGAATCCCGAGAAAGACCAGTGCTAATGGACCCGCACCACCCTCACTCAGATCAAGAAGAGAGAAACAGAATCCACTGCATTTAGGGGAGACATTGAAATGAAACCGCTCATTCAAAATTTACACATATTGGTTGCAGAAAAGGTGTCGCTTCAGGCCTTAAAGACACATGCTAAGCCCCCTCATACTGAATAACCATTTCAAACACGCATTTACTTCCTACACCAGCTTGACAAGCTTATCTTCCGATTTGCTGCAGCTATTCCTACCATGCATTTCCCTCACTAACCCAATGATGTAATACATACTTCTGCTGACGGGCACACAGAAAGAGGTCACACAGCAAGGGCATTAAGGAGCTGTCCTGAAGCTCTTAATATTCAGACTTCAAGCAAGTGATAAAGGGCACATTCTACCTGCAGCTCTTTTGGGACATGTGAGCCATTTACAGAGAGAAAGAGCCCACTCGGGGTCACTGCTGATCCCCTGTTCTTCTTTTTTTGGACAATAGAAATCACTCTGCAGCTTTCCATTGTGCCTTTCTATTGACATCCTGTCTGGCATCAGCAATGAGCAGGATAGATTCCTGCCTCTTACATATTCTGCAACCTGTGTGCGCACAGTCGCACACCCACCCACTGCCAAAACTCTGACGCTGAATCCTGTCTTTCTCTAATTAATCTAATAATTAGGCTACAAGGACAACATGATATCCTCTCAGTGTTTAGTCAACAGCAGTCGATTGTGAATCATACAGGAAACCTTTTTTTCCAAATAAACTGTGCCACTAAGGCATGATTCATATGGGCCCATGGCTAGGGGTGTAACATCACAGAAACATGCACACTTCAAGCACAAAGAATGTCATAAATTAAGAAAGGACAAAAGAAAAGAAAAACTAAAGGATAAAGAAGGTGAGGCATGTGCCTTTTGGACTGATGAAAGTTGCCTTCAGTGGATGAAATAGCATGAATCAGACAAAGCAGAAACGCCCCCCTGCGCATGAACATACAGAAGCCGCTGTATGCATTGTGTGTGCAGACTGTGATCAATCAGCCATTATCAAACACACGTGAGATAATTTCAAATACAATAGGTGGACAAGACCCAGGGAATCTTTATATCCGACTGGGGATCATTTCACCTTAGATTTAAATAAAGAGTTTAGGTTAATAAGGTGTATACATGATTGATTAGTGAGACTACTGAGGTAAACTTGCACATTAAGAATTCATCCTTCGTCATTATCATCTCAGATCCTTCGCATATGGTGAAATGAGTCTGATCTAAATATATAAATGGTGAATTGAGAGTGATCTAAAGGAGGATGGCAGCACAAAGAGAACTCACCCACAGCAAACATATAACGATGACAAGGACTGCAGCAGTCAGCAAACTACTATTCCCATCATATCTGGAGAAAGAGTTTAATGCTATTTTTGACAGCAGGCAGGATCTCAAGATCTTCAGTGTAATCGTCGTCAAACTATCTGCGTTGAAATCCCACAGTGTAACGAAGATATATCTGACCGATGAGGAGACAAGATCCTGGTTTCCAAATGTCGCCAAAGCTGTTTTGATTGCCTTTCTTCTCCTTTCCACGTCCTATGCCAACGGGCCTCTGCTATTTTCTGCTTGGCTCTTGGTCCAAAGCCCTCGCCCATGAAATTATTCTGTCCCTTTAAAAGCAATACTTCCGGGGTTTGCTAAAAAATAACTAGGAGGAGGGACGTTCGAACAGCTGAAGGGCTGTCATTTAAGCGATTGGTCGCTTTCTCGTCCTCGAACCAATAACAATTGCGTACTTTTGCTATTTTTGAATATATTTGAATAAAAGTAATATATTTCGACGAAATAGATTCTTATTGGCTCCGTGTCAGGCAACGTCTTATCAAGCCACGCCCCGTACACGTGCTAGTTGTTCCTTTTACTCCGCTTTGGTAAAGAAACGTATAGATAACGACAGGGCAAATGTATGTCCATTTAACGATGAACTATCGATATATTTTTTTAATTGATAAATTCATATTTTGTAGAATATTTTAAAGTCTAAATATGCCGTTACGTACGCACCTCAAATAATTAGAAATACATCCAGTGTTCAAATTAGGCATACAGAGGAACGCTTTTGTAATATGGAACGATTTGTAATGATAATAATAATCAAACTAACAATATTTTTCTTAAATAACCACACAAAATCATATTTTCAGTTATTTTTTGTCAAAAGTCGACTTAAATTATAAGCCATGCAACCTAAATCCTTCAGAACTGGAGAGAGTTAAATAACAATTAGGCTACAATTAACTACACTGGGTTCAATTTAAACCATACTCTATTTTGACAACTGAACGTTTAATCCTGAATTGCCCTTTAAATAGATTCTGTACAGGAATTTGCATTTACATATGCCGTTGATTATGTCACTCATGTAAAGCTTTCGTTTAAACCATGTCTACCAGAGTGTTCGGGTTTACGGTTACTTTGAAACAAAAATATGAATATAAATAAATTAATTTATATTTTATTATGAAGCAGCATATGATCACCACTAGATGGTGCAATTTATCACAAAATCAGCATATATGAATCTTACACCACAGACTGATGTAAGAGTGTATTACACTAAAGATCCGATTAAATCTGTAGAAATCAAACATTACTGTTCGTTTTTTTCGTCGTCGTTTTTTCTTTCTTTTAAATAATATTTTTTAATAAGCTGCACATTCATGTTGTGTCTCGACAACGGCTGAGCGAAATATCTAACTTTACAATTAATTCTATTTTTACATGTTAATTGTTAAAAACTACAGGGTGTTTGTTTGTTTTAAAGGATTATAATGAGACAGATGTTGTAAAATATGCGGGTTAAAGAGGGCTTTACACACCTGTACGCGTGCAAAACGTTATTCGACGCACAATATTTTAGACCCGCCCACATTCTCCGGTCTTTGAAGATGATTGGTCCGTGCTCATGTCACTAACGCCATGGGTACGCCGAACAGGTCCCCAGGCGCGTTGCAAACACAGTCGGTACTTCACTCTTATTTTTATGATGGTTTTAAACAACTACGATTGTTTCTCGCAATTTCAAATATCATTTCGAAAGGGGAGGAAATAAAATGTCAAATGCCACAGGAGGTGATTAGAACATAACTGTGCTGTGTTGGAATAAAATCTCAGCAATGTCGCTTCTCTGTGTGCGAGGTAAGTTAAGTGTTTGGGACCTTTTAATATAACGTTATATATAGGCCTATATAAATATATATATATTTTATATTGCATTGTCTCCCTTTTACTGTGTTTGTGCTTTTTGAAATAGCGTGTGATATAAACTTGAAATTAAAACCGGTTAAAGCAACAGGTAACAGTTTATGATATAAGTTATAAACCAAGAACAGGTGTAACCTTTGAGGTAAAAGTATGCTAAGTGTAACACGGACTCGTATGTGTGTTACTGTGCATTGGAGGCGACTCGTCTTCTCTGTTAATGCGCTTAACGGGTTTTCCCGCTGCAGAATTGTTATGGCACCGCATATGCTGCGATCACCTGTCTGGCTGTCCTACTGTACGCTTTGATTGTCTATGACACTAAGCACACATTTTCCCCTGGATTACTTCGTTTCATCTACATGACAGACTATATTTGTGCCGACTATAAACGTTGCGACTGTGATATCTGTGCATCTCCTTTTGAGTGCAAATACTTAAATAGCCATTCATGTTCAGTCAGTCACGTTTTAGATCATTGAGCTTGAGGAGAACTTACTTTTGACACTCAATGTAAGAGAACTTTTATATCAGATTTAAATCATTCTTTGGAGTTATGTGGCTTTAAACGATGCCAGTTAGCTTTGAAGCCATTTATTAGTGTAACGCCTATGTCAAATGCTCAGTATTTGTAATGCAGTGTACGAAAAATACTCGATCGAAGTGTGGAACCATTCAGAACCATAATCAGAGTTGGAATTTGAACGAACTATAAACATTAAACTTGATAACTTTTCTATAATAAGATTTACACTCTTACACTTAATAGGCCTATAAAACATGTCAATGTCACGGATACTTGATTGCTCTTTTGACATAAGCCTGTAAGTAACAACCCTCCATCCAGCAACCATCCAGATCACCCTAACATGGATAGCAATGTTTATAGTGTGCATGAAATGACAATTCACCTATTTCATAAATGCGTGTTATAGATGTTACTGCGAACCATTCATGAAAATATTGAGCTTGGTAAGTTTGGTAATCTTTGAGTCTCAATCAGTGAATTGAAATCTCCCCAACACATCAACTTACACAAACGTTGATCACATTTAGAATAAGAAAAAACGATAATTCAGGCAGTTTAATGCAATTCTGGGTTTTCTGTTCTTTTGTCACGTCACATCCCCATTAGTCACAGGCTCAGTCTCAGTCCATGGACCTGATGCATATAGCACATGTAACTGGAAACACTTCAGGATTTTCGAAGTCGTCATCTGATTGGTTGAATTCTACAGGATGTCCTGGAGACGCAAGTGTTGTGTTCTTTAACGCTCCAGCTGGAAACAAAGATTCCGTGATGATGAACCCCCTCATGAAAGAAGAATGCGTCGTGTTTACATCTGTGACTATAGCCGCGGTTTCCCCTGTTGGGCCCGCTGTCCAGGGCTTGATCGGGCCTCATCTAAGGGTTTCCAGGGTTTTTTGGCCCGACGAATACCTTTTGGGCTCGGTGCTACAGGTCCGAGGTTATTCGCCCAGCCTGCTGAAAGTCCTGGCTTGCACTGGCCCCGCCCGACAGTGGAAAAGTTGCTAATGAGCGCTTATCAGGATATTAAACGCTGAATTTGTAAAAGTATGGGAAGTTTGCTGCTTAGACTCTTTAAAATACGTCCCAAAAGTTTTACACACAGACACTGGTCTGTTTTTGTAGGGACATCAACGTTACATTTTCAGGCCCCTAAAAATGACACGGAACAGAAAAAACTGTGATTTGTTGCTTTACATGTCAGTCAGACATCCTTGGCGGTCCTTGGCCATTGAAAGCTGCTATGGAGTCCAGACCTTCTGCCGTCAGTCCGAAGGTCTGGCTAGTGGCTACACAAGACTACATCCCCATAGGCTGAAGCTATTCAGTCTGTACAGGAAACAGAAATGATTAGCTCACTTGCCTAGTCTTTGGGTCTGAGTTGTTTGAGTCATCACGAGTTATGGAAAATAACTTGTTGTTTCTGAGTCATATTAAAGATATGTTCAAAATTAATTATGATTGACTTAGTAGTCAGACCTTCAGATTGATGGCAAAATGTCTGGACTATACTGTATGACTGACATATAAAACAAACAATCACTGTTTGTTTTGTTCTGCGTCATGTTTATGGGCATGAGAATGTAAAGCCGGCATGCATCTAATGAATTGTTAATTCAAGAACATTATAAGTTTACTGCAACAATGGCGCTGCAAACTTCGCATACTTTTGAAAATCCAGCATTTAATTGGTCCTGATAAGCCATCAACGGCTTGCTTCTTCCTTGAGGGGGTTTGGCGTCAAGACGGCTTTGTTTCCAGGTGGACTGTTAAAGAACACGACACATACGTAACCGGAAATCTTGTAGAATTATTAATTAAGAATTTAAAACTCCTGAAGTGTTTCATATTTTGTGTGCCTCATGCATCAGAATTTCATCCAACGGTCCGTGGGCATGACTTCTGAGGCTGAGAGTATGATCGACCCATCACTATAGTAATCAAAATGAATAAGAATGTCATAACTGGATCTTTTGGTGAAACCGACAGACTTCTCTCTGGTGACATATCGAGACTTATACAATTATTTAGTCCTCCTAAACACAGTCCCTGCAAGCTCGTGTTCATCTGCTGCTCATTTTTGAGTGCAACACCTACATCTCAAAATCCAATCAACAATTGATGCACAAATCAAGTCCCTGCCCTACCTTTTTTCTTCTTCTTCGATAATCTGTTATACTCAGATGTACGTCACAATATGGAAGAACATTTTTTTGCTACTTCTGTTTCATTGCGAATTTAACTGTGTTAAAACCACTTGCAACCACCTAGAATACCTTAGAAAAGTGGTGACTGCTTTTGCATGGCAAAGAGCCATTCACATTTCTTCAGAAAATGTAAGTCTAATTAATTTATCAGTTCTGTTTATCTACGAAATATTCTGCCTTTAGAAGTAAATGTATGTAAACGGAATATTTCCACTGACAGTATCCATGCATATACTGTAAGAATGCCATCAATTTTAGACGATCTATAGAAGATTCCTCTCTTTATAAATCCAATACAATTGATTTTAGTTTGTCTGGACTAGAGTAAATTGCTGTTCTGTGAGGTCCTTTGTGTCACAAAGATCTGTCATGCTGTCAGCAGTCATGAGAGAGGAAGCATATACAGAAAATCAAAAGAGACTGACATCTCGATGATGAATAGAGAGATATTCTGGGATAATGGAACAAAATAAATATGATTTGCTCTCATCATGAATGCAACAGTTGATCATTATGTTTTGCCTTTTCTATCAGCGTTCTGCTCCAGGCCATGTTTTACGGTTTAGAGATTTTTTTAAAAAGACTGAAAAAAGTGTGGAGCTTCAGATTTGATTTGCAGTGTTTTGTGTTGCTTTGGATTGTTGAGAACTCAGTTAATTTGTTTAGAAGTTTGTTCTCCACATGTTGAGAGAAAACAGGCACAAGGGAAAAGGGAAGTTAGATGGATATGCTGGTGTTGGGGGGAGGGACAGAGCTTCGGTGTAATCCTCCAGCCATCTGGTGCTGTGTGGGCCTGTGTGATTGCAGCCGCCGCATCACATGTGTGCATGCCAGTGTAGCCTCTGTTTTTCTAATCTGACCAGGAAATGAATTCAAAGCTTGCTGGATATCTCATGTTATATTTCTTGTATTAGATCTGGGCATTGTCTTCTACTCCAAGTCTCCTCTACTCTACCGAAAGATTTTGATATATAGTTAGTCACTAAAGTTTAGGTAATGCATGTCGTTTTCACCAGGAGTTCTGCTGTGTTTTAAAGGGGTGATGAATTGAGAAATCATCTTTCCCTTGAGCTTTTGATATATAAAAGGTCATGGTAATATAAGACTATCCTGTAAGTTTCAGAGCTGAAAACTTCATTGTTAGTCAAAGAAAAGCTTTTATAGACACTAGGCCCAGAAAACGAAAGAGTGCTTCATACTGACGTCATCGTGTAACAAAACACCAGCTCTACAGAATAATAAGCACGTGTAATTCAGTAGTCCCGCCCACCGACTCATGGAGCTGTTCGGATTGCCAACAACTCGGCAGCAATAAACATGCCGTAGAAGATAGCAAGATATTGCGCTATTCCTGGTTGTGGAAGAACACAGTCGCTGCATAAGCTCCCTTCGGATCCTAATATTAGGAATGTGTTTATTTTTTAATGAAGTTCCAGATCACGTGGGGAAGACATTATACATGTGTTTGCTTCATTTCACTGCGGAATCGTTTGTAAACAAGTCTCAGGTCGATGCTGGATTTGCAGACATACTGAGATTAAAACACAATGCTGTGCCTTCTATAGTGGAGCCGACAGAAATGGTGCAACACACTTATGTGAGTAAAAAGTGTTTTTTGTATTGCATTATTATAGATCGTTTTGATTATTTGTACTAACAGAACATACCTTTAGCACGCTATTACAGGCTGGAGAATCCCTTATTTGTTGGTTTATTGTGATTCGGGGTCAGACTCGGACATGTATGGGCCAAATGTCTCGACTTGACATTTGAAGGACGCGCGCGCACACACGTGTGTGTGTGCTCGCTTTGCGAAAAAATACTATTCCAATCAATCGCGGGTGGATGAGAGATAAATCATTGTGTTTGTTTGATAAAGACGTTTACGAGCCCTGTGATCGAGAGAATCATTCCGGTTGCCGCTTTCAAAACGATTCCTCCCTAATGTGAACTGAACTGACAGGGGAGCAGAAGCTCATTAAATATGCCAATATTATCCAATCCTAGCCGTGGGCGTTTACTTCCAAGTCTCCAGTGCAGCACGCCCATCAAAACCCAGCGTTCAGGAGAGAGCCTCAAAACCAGTGTAGAAAATAGCCTATTACTTATTCATTATGAGGTTTTTTTAATGTAAAAACCACACGAACGTCATTAGTTGACCTCAGACAACAGTATAAAAAAACAAAAAAAGCCAGTTCATGACACCTTTTAAAGACTGTGAAAAATGTAAGGCCCACATCAAGAATGATAACTATCAGCTCCACACCAATGCACAATATTTTTCTGTTTATTAGATGTGAGTGCTGCAGTTTTGCCATCTGCCGCTTTAAAGCAACATTTCTTCCAAAAATGGAAATTATTTTATTTACTCACCTTAAGTTTTCTAAACCTGTATGAATTTCTTTCTTCTGCTGAACACAATGATAAGTAAAATTTTCATTTTTGGGTGAAGTATTGTTTTAAATGCTTGAGCTCTTTAAAGCAGGATGGATTCTGATTGGCCACCAATGTTTTCTGAGAAATCGCTGTGAAAGTCATTACGACGATATCGTTTCTCCGTGTCATTAATTATAGTTGTGGTGTGGACTCAGCTGTTTGTTTACTTTTTGTAACTAAATAATTGTAGTGTTTATCCTTGGTGTTATCTTGGAGTTTCAAACCTATTATCTTGTTTAAAGAAACATGTTTTCTCTAAAATTAAATAATGGACTTTTGTATCACCACTGTGCTAAACAGTGTTATTTTTTTATTATTTACATTAGTTTTTATTAATATTTGTAGCTATTTGTTTTATATTTTAGCTTATTTTGTTGTTTATTTATGTATGTTGTAGATTTTGTAATTAGTATTTTATTATTTCAACTTTATATATACAGGTCCTTCTCAAAATATTTGCATATTGTGATAAAAGTTCATATTTTCCATAATGTAATGATAAAAATTTAACTTTCAAATATTTAGATTCATTGCACACCAACTGAAATATTTCAGGTCTTTTATTGTTTTAAAACTGATGTTTTTGGCATAACAGCTCATGAAAACCCAAAATTCCTATCTCAAAAAATTTGCATATTTCATCCGACCAATAAAAGAAAAGTGTTTTTAATACAAAAAAGTCAACCTTCAAATAATTATGTTCAGTTATGCACTCAATACTTGGTCGGGAATCCTTTTGCAGAAATGTGGCGTGGCATGGAGGCAATCAGCCTGTGGCACTGCTGAGGTGTTATGGAGGCCCAGGATGCTTCGATAGCGGCCTTAAGCTCATCCAGAGTGTTGGGTCTTGCGTCTCTCAACTTTCTCTTCACAATATCCCACAGATTCTCTATGGGGTTCAGGTCAGGAGAGTTGGCAGGCCAATCGAGCACAGTAATACCATGGTCAGTAAACCATTTACTAGTGGTATTGGCACTGTGAGCAGGTGCCAGGTCGTGCTGAAAAACGAAATCTTAATCTCCATAAAGCTTTTCAGCAGATGGAAGCATGAAGTGCTCCAAAATCTCCTGATAGCTAGCTGCATTGACCCTGCCCTTGATAAAACACAGTGGACCAAA
Source organism: Gobiocypris rarus (assembly GCA_023029165.1). NCBI lineage: Eukaryota > Metazoa > Chordata > Actinopteri > Cypriniformes > Gobionidae > Gobiocypris > Gobiocypris rarus. The sequence continues at coordinate 42,749,019 of CM040916.1, read as the reverse complement.
ACCAGCAGCTGACATGGCACCCCAGACCATCACTGACTGTGGGTACTTGACACTGGACTTCAGGAATTTTGGCATTTCCTTCTCCCCAGTCTTCCTCCAGACTCTGGCACCTTGATTTCCGAATGACATGCAAAATTTGATCGACAGTCCAGTGCTGCTTCTCTGTAGCCCAGGTCAGGCGCTTCTGCCGCTGTTTCTGGTTCAAAAGTGGCTTGACCTGGGGAATGCGGCACCTGTAGCCCATTTCCTGAACACGCCTGTGCATGGTGGCTCTGGATGTTTCTACTCCAGACTCAGTCCACTGCTTCAGCAGGTCCCCCGAGGTCTGGAATCGGTCCTTCTCCACAATCTTCCTCAGGGTCCGGTCATCTCTTCTCGTTGTGCAGCGTTTTTGCCACACTTTTTCCTTCCCACAGACTTCCCACTGAGGTGCCTTGATACAGCACTCTGGGAACAGCCTATTCGTTCAGAAATGTCTTTCTGTGTCTTACCCTCTCGCTTGAGGGTGTCAATGATGGCCTTCTGGACAGCAGTCAGGTCGGCAGTCTTACCCATGATTGCGGTTTTGAGTAATGAACCAGGCTGGGAGTTTTTAAAAGCCTCAGGAATCTTTTGCAGGTGTTTAGAGTTAATTAGTTGATTCAGATGATTAGGTTAATAGCTCGTTTAGAGAACCTTTTCATGATATGCTAATTTTTGAGATAGGAATTTTGGGATATATATATATACCTGTTTGTGTAAAGCCATGTGTATATATGACCGTTTGAAAAGCCATGTTTTTTGTTGTTGTTGTTTTTTAAGTCCTTAGATATATGCCGTCGATTGACACTAGCGGTTTGGGACTTCTTGTCATATTCTTGTGGTACTATCAGTCAATCAGTGTTCTCATTATGCCATTTTTCTGTGCCTCTAGAGTAATTAGTCACATGCCAATTATGGTTCAGATGATTGGCTTAAATGATTCCAAAATGTCTGTGTCCCTTGAACAATGATTGCTTGCTTTTGGGAGTCTTGTGTCAGCTGAACAGCTGCCATTGAAATGAATTACACTGTGAATGCTAACGCTTTCTCTAGGTAGACGGGTGGGTTAATAATTTGTACAGGCCAGTGCATAACAGGTTGGTTTTTGGGATTGAACCCTGTCCTTTGTTGGTGGTTAAATAATTTAATGAAGCAGTAGTGTTTTGTCTGTATCTGTATTTTGTTCCTTTCATCAGGTATGGTATTACTGCAAAAAAAAAAAAAAAAAAAAATCTCATTTCCCTGCAATTTGTGGCTTTCACTTACTTGGTCTTTTTTTCTTTCCTTTTCAGTGAAAAAGGCCAAACTACAAGGACCTCCAGGTAATGGACTGTTTGCGTCATCCGTCATGCATGAAACAGTTGTGGCTCTATAATAACACATCATTCAGTCAATTGTCATTCAGATGAGTGTTTGGTGCTAAAATGAAGTGCTTGAATCAGACTCTGCGGCCCAGTTTGGCATGGGCTGGAGATACAAGGTGAACTGGTTTACTTGTTAGCCAGCAGGCAAGTAATAGACTGTCAGGGGATTTTCACTCTACTATAACATATTACACTCTTTACTCATGAGAGATGCATTACAAACAAGCATTACACACACACACACACACACACACACACACACACACACTCACACTCACACTCACACTCACACTCACACTCACACACACACACACACACACATACACATACACATATGTTGTGTTTAAATGTTTTATGGGGACATTCCATAGGCGTAATGCATTTTATACTGTACAAACCGTATTTTCTATCCCCTTACACTGCCCCTGCCCCTAAACCTACCCATCACAGGAAAGATTCTGCATTTTTACTTTTTCAAAAAACATCACTTAGTGTGAATTATAAGATGTTTTCCTCATGGGGACCAAAAAATGTCCCCACAAGGACAAGGATTTTGGATATTGCCATCTTTGTGGGGACATTTTGTCCCCATACCGTAGGGATTACCAGTCCACACACACACACACACACACACACACACACACACACACACACACACACACGTGTACATGTGTATGCCTTTCAGTGACTGAACCTTTGAATTGCAATAAGCTTTATAGAGGAGCACTGAAAAGAAAATTGAATTAATTGATGTTTTTTTTGTTTAACTTCTTAAGTATCAGCCATGACAGATGATATTAGAATTGAACGTGCTCATTTCCCATTTTTTATTTAGATTATCTTGATAGCTTCAGCAAATATCAAAATTAATGTAATTGTTTTTATACTGTAACAGTATAAAAATGTATATTAATTTTGATATTTGCTAATTTTCTGATTCCTAAATTCATTATCAGCATTTAAAAGTAATTGATTTGAGTTTTCAGTATTTTCTTTTTTTATTTATTCAGACAAAATTGTATAGAGTTTTTATATAGCTATTTATCCATTATTAGCCTTAACACGGAAATGATCATTTAATCAGACAGATTACAAATTATAATTTGTGACCAGTTGCATAAACATAGCCATCATGTTAAGAATGTGTTTTATTAACTAGTCTGACCAACTAGCAGTTAGCCGAGTGTAATCAGTCTTGCTTTTCGGGTTTAACAATCTACCTCTCTATGTAACTAAATGAAAAAAGTTATGATCTTAAAGGGGTCATGAATTGAGAAATACAATTTTCCATGATCTTTTGACATAAGAGGTCATTGTACTATAAAAACATAAGGTTTAGAACTCGGCTTTGCAAACAGACTTTTACTGTGAAACATGGGTCTGTATCTGAACTCCATAACTCCCGTTATAATTAATGATGCTTTTACACAGCACATTGTGCACAACAAATCTCTTATTTACACTGTGTTTGCACTGTTATGATGAAAGTTATGATAAAAAATTATGAGATCACTGCATGAATGCACTCAACAGACATGTCTGTCATCGGCTATAATGCTCATCTCTGATTTCACGCAACGGGAGTAGATCTAAATAGAGCTCCGGATGATGACGTCATGCAGCCTAAACTCCGCCATTTTTGCAGGCAATCAGGGGCGCGCAAGAGCGGCTGTAGCATTGGCGTCTATAGTATAATATAGTAAATCATTTAAAACCAGAGTGTTTAAACCTTACTATTTCAACATGGTGGACAGCTGCTGTGTTCCAGGATGCCAGAACAGGCGGCGGAAATAATTTTATTTTTCAGTGTATTCTTCATTCTAACTACTTTTGCCTCACGTAACTATTGGTAAAAATAAGTTCCTATTAAATATGATACTTAATCATGAATAACAGAAGTGCTTTTTTATATAAGTAACATTCAGAAACTTTAAGCTATTTGAAACGTAATTAAGGCTCAGTAAATAAATACTGAAACAAAAAAATTAAGAAATGACATTTATTGATTTTGACTGATTTTATTTGACATACACAACACGGACCTATTGGACGGATACACACAGTAGCACACTGTTTTGGACTGGTTTGTGTTAACAGTAATCTATGTTTTCTCTCTAAAAGTGAAAGCCTGTGTATGATAGCATTATCATATATGTGTAAAGAATTGAAGTCTGTCATGTAAAACGAGAGCTTATTGTTATACAGTTCAGTCTGCCTGCTATTTTATTCTATCCATTAACGTTACTCCTGATTGGAGGCTTCCTTAAATATTTAGTTTATTTGTAGATTTAGGCTTCAACTAAGTTTAATGGTGTAACGCAAAAATATTTAGTAGTGCATAAGTTGTAACTTAGTGCCTATGTATGTTAATACTTGGCTAGTTGTAACTTGAGCACTGCTGGTGCAACAGGTGTCCTGACAGGAAAGCTATACGTTCCTTTTGGGATCTGTTATGTTTAATCTATTAAGTTTTGCTATGTACAGGTCTATGTATTTTGAATTAAAGAGCAAAGTGAACTCTGGTGCCTTGAAACTCATGCTGTCGTCATTCATTTCATATTCGCTCCCGGCTGTTCCTGCCTACCAATATGGCGTTGTAAACAGAATGGGTTGCGTGACGTCCGGAGCTCTATAAACTAGACTTTTCATGATTAGTTCTCATAAAGCGTAAATAGTAAAACCTTAGTAAAAGTTTTAGAGAGTTCCACATCAGGGCGGATTAACACATAGGCTAGACTGCATTCTATGGGCCTACATGATCAGGGGCCTCTGTTTTTTACAAATATGTTTTTAATATTATTTCTACAGTACTACTAAATAACAGGCAATTGACGAGCACACAGCGTGCATGACGGATTTTAGGGGCAGTACTCATGTCGCATCTAAAACAATATGTGCTACCTCCTCAGATTGTGCTACCTCCCGTTAAAACAGATAGGTAGCATAAATCGTGCTACCTATCAGATTGTGCCAGCAGCATCATATTCATGTGGTTTGAGGCTTTTTTTAAAGTCCATACTTACCCATACCCTAAACTTACCCATCCTTACCTACCCCTACCCTAAACCTACGCTTAAAGCAATGCAAATAAATCATTGGTAGCACAATCTGAAGCAAGAGTATTGGGTGTGCTTGTGCAGACCCTGCAAAAACACATTTCCTGGAGATAGCACATCCCATCCTAAAAAAACAATTATATTATAGGCCACTATTATAGTAATTCGCCTACCACAGGTTTTTTCATTCAATAGCATTGTTTAAATTGATGTCTCACGGCAGACACGCCCCTTACATTAGAGCGTTCAAATCAGAGGAATAAAATCAGGGTAGAAAATGGCCTTTTATTTCTAGATTACAACATTTTTTTATGTAAAAATCATACTGACATTGTAAGTGCACCTCAGGAAACATATATAAAAATTATTTAAAAAATGCAGTTCTGACCCCTTTATAGGAAAAAAAAATTAGATGACTAACTTGTGTAAGCAGTTTATGCAACCAACCACTGATCAGCAAGAGCTGGCTAAAATCTCCAGCTCCAGTCTGACTATGATGCAATTTCAGAGAGACATTCTGCAGTGTGCCAGGGAAAAGTTTATGAATCTAGAATGTGTGGTTTATGTCACAAAATGCTGCAAGAATTGTTGAAACTTATAATAAATTAGATACAATTTTCTGATAAATGAAAAATGTAAAATCTGTCATGGATATCCAAGTTTTGTTTGAGTGGAAGCCTTTAAGATGGCGATATTGAAGATACAAGGATGTTAGATTAGGTAAAGATTGCAGTGAAAACATATGGCAACTGGATCTATATGGGTACATGAGTATCTTTCAGTCCAACCAATGAATCTATTGATAAACTAATGAGCTAGTGTTTTTGTCTCTCTCTGACTTTCTCAGTTCTTATTGACTGTGTCTTGGTCTCCTCATTCTCCCTGTGCCACCCATACCATGAATATCTGCTTCTACTTCACTCTGCTCAATTCATCCATCCATTCATCCATCCAGCCATCCATCCATCCATTCATCTATCCATCCATCTATCCATCATACATTACATGATGGATAGATGGATACATTACATACATTACATACATACATAACTAGCAGCATCAAACAGAATTGCAATCTACTTGTTTGAGTGCCCTGGCTGGGCTTAACATAACCTCAGCTCAACCAATGGCATGATGAGTTGGAGGAACTACCTGTCTGGCCAGTAGCATTTAGGGAGTATTTAACTTATTTGAAGAGATTGTCACTATTTTTGTGGTTCTCTTTGTGAAAAGCGCTATACAAATACAAATATATATATATATATATATATATATATATATATATATATATATATATATATATATATATATATATATATATATATATATATTTGAATTCTCTTTGGTGCTGCTAATAGCGCATAAATTAAACACTTCCTTCATATGAATGTGTATGTATAATACAGTGTATGTTTGCATATATGGTGTTTTTCATTACCTGATGAGGTAACCTCATAACTGCATAATTCATGATCTCTTGATTGACCTCATGTAGAGTGACTATTCCATAAATGAGATTTAAGATCACTGTGTGTGCGTGTGTGCCAGAAGCAGCAGCAAAGCATCAGTCTGTGTCCCAAATGAACAGAGGTCTGTCTGAGTGACAGAGAAGCCCATAGAAATCTAATTTATTGCTAATAACAGAAAAAAGCCTTTTCAACCTCTTCTATGAGTGGCCTGACCACAGCACAGAATTCAATACTCCTAATAAGATTCTATTATGTTTGCTGGAGAGGGATTCTTATTGAAAAGTGAAAGTGGCTCACTTTAGTTTAACAGCTAGTGATGCTTAATTGCATCAAATGAGGAAGGGGGTGCTTCTCAATATCCCTCCTCGTTTCCTCGCTCCTTCGTCCTCCATCCTATGACCCGGAAACTGACCGAGCTCAGCCATCTTGTAGGACATCTCAATTCTCTAATTGCACTGTGGGTGCTTCTCAATTCTTATTTGTGCATCCTCGAATTCCTTTCCTAGCTTCCTTTCCCCACGTCTTAGCTTCACGCCTTCAGGATGCGAGGAAGGACGCAAGGAAAAGACGCGAGGACGGAGGAATTGAATCAAGTGAAATGAAATATCCTCGCTCCCTTTAGCGTCACTTCAAAGCGTCGTCAATTAATGATGACTCTACACTGCTGGATTTAGCTTGCACTTCGGGAATCTTGTTCGGAGATAACTATTTATAGTTTAAACCTCCACAAAATACCACATTTGTCCATATTTTATTTAATATTACCAGTTATTATTAACAATGAATTATTCCTGGTAAACTGCTTTTTATTTGTAGTGTATATTTACAGTTTGTTTAATTTTCTTGTGCTTTGATATAACTCTTATAACTGTCCTACAGTTGTTGTTGTTTGACATACATTTGTGTCTTGTACATGTAAACATAATAATATAATTAAAGGTACACAATACAACTTTTCCGTCTGCTAGAGGCGCCTGTTCAAAACAAAGGCGTAGTTTGATGACGTCAAGTTTGAGCGCAGAATCTTGGGACATGTGGTCTTCACCTCACAGTCAGTGGGAAAGAATCGGGATAGGACTCGGGCAGAAATCATGTTCATGGATGCGATTATTAATGTTACTGTAGTATGAAGCAGAGCAGGGGCGAGTGCTGTGGAGCTGAGCAAGGCCGCCGTAGCGATTGTTACAAAAAACACACTGCTCGCGAGCAACAGGATTTTTATTATGATGGGACACAGTCGCCGGCGCAATCTCCGCTTTTCCGGTCATGAGTATGAGGTAACGCAGCTCTGTTTATTATATAAGATACATTTAAGTGTGTTTAAAATGATGTTATGACGTTACTCTGTGCATTCGCTAGGCGGCTGCTGTGACACTTGTTCACACTCCAGTGAGAGTAAAGCTTTTCTGCAAAATAAACTGAGGGTAACGCAGATATGACGCAATTGACAGGCGACTCCCTCACACACTATGCTCACACGTCCCGGTTCATTGGTAAAAATAGCGATTTTCTCACAATTTACAAATAGTTGGAAACATTTGGTATATTGTAAGAACTCAACAGAACAAAACATATAACAATGGCCTGGTGTTTTTTTGAATATTTGACTGCAAAAATCCTACATAGTTTGCCTTTAATAAACTGTGGCAAGATTATGTCAAGGGGGAGGAGAATTAATACGTGTGTCATGTTTAGTCGATAAAACACTTCTGCAAAGGGTACACCTGTGCATCCTCGCTCATGACTCCTCAGAAAGCCTTCTCACTCCTCGATCCTTGCCTCCTCACGGTGCAATTAGACTTAAAACTAAAACATGCATGCACTGAGACAAAAATGCATTTGTCCACATATCTAAATGTAGGAAAGATGTTGAATAAGCCCTATTTCTGCTTGAAAAGCCATCAGGACAATTATCCTAAACAATAATCAAAATTTATTAATTTAATCTTTGACCTGAATCCTATAGAAAACTGAAGTGAAGAGTTTATCAATTTGGACTTGGGAATTTGAAGGATCTGGAGAGATTCTATATGGAGGAACGGTCCTGATCTCTTGTCAGGTGATCTACAATCTCATCAGGCATTATAGGAGAAGACTCAGAGTTGTCTTGGCAAAAAGTATTGAATAAAGGGTGCCATTAAGAAAAAACATTTATTTCATAATGAGATATCCCCCCATTTTCAATTGTTGTTTAAACAGTTTGTGACAAAACAGAATTTGTTAGCCACTTGATTGTGTTCCGCTGTTGACCAATTAGACGAGACGGATAATTTGTGATGAACTATTTAAGGAGGAGTATTGTCATGTCGAGGTGAGGGAAACTGGTGACGTCTCGTTGTTATTGAGATGTGTGCTGTCTGTTTGGGGAAGATGGAAGAAGTTGCATGCTACGCTACGGTAAGACAAATGAGTCTGCTGGGAGAGAAGTGAAGTGAAGGAAGCAAGCCGTGACCAGGAGGCGGGGTTTGTGCTTGCCTGGGTTTGGAGGCCGTGTCGGTGTGAACTCTCTATTCCGGCTGCCGGCAGAGGTGCGTGCCTTGGATTATGCTTTGACTGTTCTCCTGGTCTGTGCTGCGAACGAAGCTCCTGTTTACTCACCTGGTACTCCAACCGAAGACCAGTGGCACCGGGTACAAGCTCGAACGGACCCACTTCACATATCGTACACACGCCACATGTCAATACACACTCACGCACACGCACTCATGCAAATCTTTTTTTTTTTTTGCAGTAGCGTGGGAGAACTGAGTGTAAATTACATACGTAGATGGGTTTGCACTGACTAAGAATTCCTTTTCCTGTATTGTTTTTGTTTCGGGTTTGTGAACGGTGACTAAGACCAAGTTCATTGATGAAATCACCATTTTTGTTTTGTTTCTTATTTACTGTGTTTGTTTTCGTGGTTTGTTTTTTTTCTCTTGTGTTTTGTTCTTTGTAAAGGTGTGTTTCAGTGAAATGTGAACTGTCTAAATCTGTGCTGAATGTTTTGCTGTTTATTCTGGTTTGACTGACCGAGGATCAATTAAGGAAGCAACCTTGCCTCACAATGAAGAAGTTCTGTTACGTCAGAGTTTGGACTTGCATCCAACAGTATGTACTCATCGACCAGGACAAACAAATCTTTTTCAACACTGCCTATACATTCATCAACAGGTACCCATCAAACAACGACCTTATCGGCTTACACCTGTAAAGCAAGCCATAGTTTAAGACCAGATCAGATTTTAGAGTCACTCTCTGGTGCATCCATTTTTACAACGCTGGACCTTAACAGTGGATATTGGCAAGTTCCTATGGAACAAGAGAGCAAGCTGAAGACCGCTTTTATCACTTCATACCATTTTTATGCCTTTCAGTTTGCAACATTTCAATGACTCATGGAGATCGTCCTGAGAGGGTTGCTCGGAATCATGTTTTGTTTATATTGATGACATCATTGTTTACTCCTCATCTATGGATCAACATTTCTCTGACATCCAGACCATCTTGCAGAAGCTTCAAACAGCCGGATTAACCCTGCATCTGAAAAAAATGCAAGTTCTGTTTACTTGAGATCACTTTCCTTTGCCATGTAGTCAACAGTCAAGGCATCACTGCAGATCCCATTAAGTTGGAGGCCATCCATACTTACCCAGCTCCTCGCAATCTTAAGGAAGTCCAACGTTTCTTGGGATTGACTGGATGGTATCATCGATTCATCCCAAACTTCTCAAGGATTGCGGAACCCCTCTACACCTTGAAAAAGAAAGGTAAATCATTTAAATGGATGTCGCAATGTCAAGAAACGTTTGATCATTTGAAAGGTTGTCTTACGTCACCACCCATTTTGGGACATCCTAACCTTCAACTACCTTTCACAGTGTACTCGGATGCCAGTGACCCTGGCCTTGGAGTTGTGTTGACCCAGCGGAATAAAAATTTGCACTGACTAAGAATTCTTTTTCCTGTATTGTTTTTGTTTTGGGTGTGTGAACGGTGACTAAGACCAAGTTCATTGATGAAATCACCAGTGAGGATTCTATTGTTTACTAGTTCAGGTGATTTGTGAATTTTTGTTTTGTTTCTTATTTACTGTGTTTGTTTTGTTGTTTACTTTTTTTATTAAATAAAAGCTCAAAAGGATTAACAATGCAGATTTGTTTTCACAGACTTCTTCATATTTTCCAAGGGTGCCAATAATTGTGACCATGACTGGTAATGACATAAGATGCCATATTAGTTTGACCGGTGCACTGTAATATGGGCTATATTTATTGCTTAAGTACTTAAGTGTCTTTGTATTATTTTTAACATCACATGTGGGAGTATTTCTTCAAATAGCTTTGTACAGCAAACAGCATGTACAGGCCTAGGCGTGTGCAAATATGACTTATTTATTTTCGTAAGTCATCAAAAATGAAATATTCATCAGGTTAGGCATCCCTGGGAGCCTTTGCACTCTGGGACAGAGAGAGCGAGAATGCATAAAGGAATCTTGTGAAAGGGAAAAAAGGGCAATTGCGATAGACCATCTGGGCATCCACTAAAATATTTCCTTTGGCAAGAAGAAATGTGTATAAAAAAGATAATTTGTCCCAATGGTAGTGATTGTTTTACATCACACTATTTTCTGAAGTAATGCAAGAGAATGATTGTCATTATAAAATGTATTAACTGATTGTTTAGATAATAAAAAAATAATTAAAAAAAAGATTTAGGAATGATGTATTTATGTATATATGTATGACACCAGTGTCAAAGACACATTTCTGCTCTGTGACAAACAGAATGGACAATAAAGTTAACCTTAACTTAACCTAATTGAGTACAGATGTAGAGATAACATACAGATTTTAAAGTTAGGTGTTGGGAAGGGTTTTTGTGGTGGAGATGGTATTATTGTTGGTGTTCGAGAGCAAGAGGAAGCAAAAGAGTCTGACGTACATAAGAGTAATTAGAGATTCAGAAAGATATGAATATTTGATCATTTCCCTGCTTCTCCCTAGGCCCAGATTAGACAATTAATCACAAATATCCCACCTCATTTCTGTATTTCCATTTCCCTCAAACATGTTTCAGTGGTTCTGCAGCGGTGCAGCCTCACTGTAGGATAAGGTTACATGGTCTACAAATTGAAAAACAAAGGTTAAAGATTAAGCTTTTTTGTTGTCTACAATTTTTTTTTGTGTGTGTGTGTGTGTGTGTGTGTGTGTGTGTGTGTGTGTGTGTGTGTGTGTGTGTGTATTTCCTTGCTGTCCTTAAGTCCTCAGTTTTCAATTTTGTGAAATGCAGATTTCAAGCTGCCACCTTTTGCAGATTTTTGATTTAGAAATGATTCTAATAAGCCGAGACATATAAGTTAATTTTGTTTTATTTTGAGCACATAGCTTGCTTACCAGCATACCCTTTTTGAGAAAGCTGGTTGACTAATTGGCTTACAGTAGCTGGTTTAATTTTCAGGGTTAACGTAAAAGCCATTTTGTATCTTTCACATAGTTTTTTCTTTACCCTAGCTGTGTTAGTAATCAGACTGTTGGCATCTCACTTTGGCTCTGGATATAATAAAAAGTGTGAAATGTTTCTTAACCCAAGAGTAAAAAGATGTTAACCCATTGTTAAGTGTAGTGTTCATGGACGGCTGTTTAAGAAGCCTAACCAAGCCAGTTAAGATCACGGCCATCCAAATTACAACATATGCTGATACCTAACTGTTCTTTTCACCATGGGTACATGCTCAAGTATTTGCTTGGGGACATTTGAGGAGGAAGGAAGAATAGTCAGTGGAGAGATGGTAGATCGTCACATAGGGGTGGGCCATAGGTCTAAATTCTCATTTCACAAGATGAGAAATTCTATTTCATGATAATGATATATATCACATTCACAATATAGTTATTTTATCTAATTTCTGTTATTAAAAAATAAGAAAAAAGAACAAAGAATAGGACAAATACAATATAACAAAAATATGAACTAAACAAGTTAAGTTTTCAGGTAGATTTATTTAACATGTGGTTAGAGTTCTTACAGAAATATAATTACAATTATTTAATAGTCTGAATGTTTGAATTAAATGTAAATTTATTCTTTTCAAAGCTAAAATGTATTCGGTAGAGCAGTAAGTTATTTTCTCTTTAGTTTGATTCACATTAAAGACAACAGCAGGTAGCAGCAGATCAAACGCACAGATCCATTATGCTAATACACATCCGGTTTACAGTACACCCAACTGTTTACTTTCACTTGAGACAAAACTGGCAGTGTTTACATGAATACTCCATATGATGGGCATTTTGACATAATTTTGTGTGTGTATTTGAGCATTCAAGTGCAATAAGACGTAAAAGAGAACTGAATTTGCGATCGCATGCTGAGAGACGTGGCTTTCTGTGTTTCGCTTGAGCTGTGTGTGTCAGTCAGTGCGTGCACCACGTGGAGTTCTTTTTCACTGCTTATTGTGTGCTGCTTAACACATTTTAACATCGAGCACGTTCCAAATTCGCGATCACCTTTTGAGAGAGGCAGCTTTCTGAGCGCACACTTTGGCAGTGTGCCGTCAAGGATTTACTGCGATTATAACCCTTTTAGCATTAAATACGTCTTGTTTTCTTATATTCTCATTCATGCTTTTCATCAGTATAAAGTAGAGACTTGCACGCAGAGTGCTGAGAGAATGTTCTTGTGGTGCCCCACTGAGCACTAGGTGCCCTACGCACAGTGCGTGACGCGCGTTATGGGAGCGGCGGCACTGCTCCAGTGTCAATAGTGCTATATATTCACATACAATGATATACACCAAGCGATGAGCGATTAACTACACCGCTTTAAACTTACTGTTCATTGTGTACTTATTCAATTTAAAGGGTCTGTACTTAACCTCCAAGGTCAGAGATGTATCATTAAGAGAAGATCGAGTAATATTTGCTCTACCGCTTTAGCTGTAAAATGACAGACCCACACAGACACATTATTCTGCCCTAGATCGTGTCCCATCTACGCAACACTGACAGATAGCTAACAGGAGTCAGAAAAGGGCCAGAGAAGTAAAGTTGAGATTTTACTGTAATGTTCTTTCCTCTTCTTTCTCTTTTTTGTAAAACTGAAACATGAAAAGATACAGATATCTTGTTACAAAATTTCCTTAAAAGAAATGATTTTCCATCAAAGGCTACATACAACTCTGCATACTGTTATTGCTGTTAACGAAACACCATCACTGTAGAATAGTTCGTTTTTAAACTCAAACTTAAGAATTACAAATATAGAAATGTCCATACATTGTACAAATACTGAAGAAAGGGTAACAAACTTACAGGCAAAGCCTTTCCAAGGCACAAAACGTAAAGAAAACAGAGAGAAGAGATCTCTTGACCAACCGCATGGAAAGATTCTGGAACACTGCGGTTATTTCCTGGTTAACCTCTAACCTAAGAGCCACATGACCTAAACCAACCACTAAGAAATAACTCAATGTCCTTTTGCTGTTACACCAAACCACCACAAGATGGTGCCTAGATATAATAAATGAATGTGCCATGACACTCCCCGTCTGGTATTGTTTATATACCACTATACCCAATTGAGATAAAGAAATGAACACATAAGCAGACCCACAAAGCATCAGTCCTCAGTTTGCATGAGAAGGACCGTTTCTGTTATAGGTCTGAGGAACGTCTTGATTGTCCCATTCCTTGCAACTCTTAGTTCAACTGTTCTCACTTTTCCATCACTGCTGGCGAAAATCTTAGTCACAAGAGCCATAGGCCATTCATTGCGCTTGGCTTGAGCATCTTTGAGAAGGACCAAATCGCCTTCTCTTAGATTTCGTTGTTCCTTTTGCCATTTACTTCGACTTTGAAGTGTTGCGAGGTATTCTCGCCTCCATCTACCCCAGAAGGTGTTAGCAAGATGCTGCACCCTTCTCCATTGCTGTCTGTGGAGGTCAGTCTCCTTGAAATTGCCTGGAGGAGAGGAGTGCATGACTCTTTTGAGTTAAAAGCATGGCTGGCGTCAACAAGAAAGGTGAGTCTGGGTCTGTGGAAATAGGAACAAGAGGTCTCGAATTGACAATTCCTGTAACCTCTGCCATCAGAGTAGATAACACTTCATGTGTTAAGCAAGAAGGACTGATCTGTTGGAGCATGGAGTCCAGTATGCGCCTGGAGACTCCTATCATCCGCTCCCAGGCTCCTCCCATGTGGGATGCGTGAGGTGGATTGAAGACCCAGGAACAACCTTCACCACTCAGGTATCTCTTCACACTAGGCTTTTGAGAATCTGTTAACACAATTTCCAGCTCCTTACAGGCTCCTACAAAATTAGTCCCACAGTCAGAACGAATTTGTTTAGCAGGTCCTCGCAGAGCAAAAAACCTTCTCAAGGCATTTATGAAGGTAGAGGAATCCATGCAGTCAATCAGCTCAATGTGTATGGCACGAGTGCTCATACAGGTGAAAAGAACAGCCCATCTCTTACTTTGAGCTTGTCCTCCTCGTGTGCGCCTTGCGACAACTGTCCAAGGTCCAAAAACATCCAGACCAACATACGTGAAGGGGGGTTCTGTGCTCAAGCGATCGATGGGTAAGTCTGCCATCTTCTGCTCAGTTACCTTTCCACGAAGCTTGTTACACATGACACACCTGTGTAGAGTGCTGTTTATAAGCTTCCTAACACCAGTAATCCAGTACCCTGCATTGCGGATAGAAGATTCAGTAAACACACGTCCCTGATGCTTGACTCGATCATGGTAATGCTTCACAAGCAGTTTTGCAGCATGACTGCGTCCTGGGACGATCAAAGGAAACTTCTCTTCGGGATCCAGAGTTGCATTCTTAAGCCGACCTCCTATCCTGAGAAGGCCTCTACTATCTATGTAAGGATTCAGTTTTTTCAGAGTGCTGTGCCTCGGGATGCCATTACTTTCAGCAATGCAGGTAAGCTCTTCTTGGTAGGCTTCCCTCTGAGCTTTTGATTACAACTTCCTCTGCTTGCGACAACTCTTTCGCTGTATGAGGTTTAGCACAATAGTGCCACGATCTACAGGATCTTTCTCCGCCATCAGATGACTTGAAAGTCTGAGCGACGTGTATTAGAGTAGCTATGGCTCTAACTAATGACCTCCAAGAAGAGAATCGTTCGAATCTTTGACATTCGAGATAAGAATTGTCGGTGGATAGATTAGTAGCGAGAGGACGAACCTCTGTGTCCGACTCTGGCCCAATGAGGCTAAATTCCTTTTCCTCCATAGATGTATTCTGATCCGCTTGTGACAGGAAGGCAGGTCCTGTAAGCCAGGTGGTGGTGCTCAACAGAGCTGCTGGAACAGAGCGGGTGCCATGGTCTGCAGGGTTATGCTTCGTAGAGACATAGTGCCATTGTGTTGGGCTTGACACTCTGCGGATACGCTGCACTCTGTTGGCTACATATACGTGAAACGCCTTGTCTGGTTATAAATGTATCCCAGGATGACTCTGCTATCTGTGTAAAATTCCACAGCATCTAGAGTAAAGTCCAGCTCATTCATGATTGTCTCTGCTATCTGTGCAGCTAAAACCGCAGCTCCTAGTTCCAGTCTGGGAACGGTATGAGCAGCTTATGGAGCCAACCGTCTTCCCTAAGACGAACCCGGTGTGACATGCTCCTTCACTGTTGATGACACGAAGATATGCTACTGCTGCAATCGCTCTGACAGAAGCATCTGAGAAAATATGGAGTTCCTTTCTCAGAGCCGTAGAGAGAGTAGTATGAACATATGGTCTGGGGATCTCAAGCTGTTTAAGATCTTGCAGAGATAACCTCCACGCATTCCATACTTCTTCCTTCTCTTCAGGGAGAGGAGAGTCCCAGTCAAGGGCCTCACCTGAGAGTTCTCGTAACAGGAATTTCCCTTCAATGATGATAGGGGCAACGAACCCAAGGGGTCAAATAGACTGTTGACAGTAGCAAGTATCCTCTGCGTGTAAAGGGCTTCCTAATGTCTGTTACACGAAAAGTGAATGTGTCCCTCTTCACATCCCAGCTAAGTCCGAGACTACGTTGGATGGGCGAGGGTCAACTTCCAAGTTCAGATCTTTGAATCCCTTCGCATGATCTTCGGTGGGAAATGCATCCATTACTTCTTTGCTATTAGAAGCGAACTTGTGCAGTCTCAAATTTGAAGTAGCTAGCATCTCTTTTGTTCGCATCAACAGGTTGATTGTTTCCGCAGCTGTGGGTGTTGACAAAAGTCCATCATCGACATAGAATTCTCTCTCTACAAAGTGTTTGGCATCTGAACCATACTCCTCCATGCCATAAGCCGCTGCGCGTCGGAGCCCATAAATGGCTACAGCCGGAGATGGACTATTTCCGAACACATGCACCCTCATGCGGTATTCGATGATCTCTTCCCTGGTGTTATTGTCCTTGAACCAAAAGAATCTAAGGAAGTCTCTATCTTCCTCTTTCACGATGAAGCTGTGAAACATCTGCTCGATGTCCGCAGTTACAGCTACCAGCTCCCTTCTGAAACGCAGTAAGACTCCCAAGAGGCTATTATTTAGATCTGGACCAGAGAGAAGAACATCGTTCAAGGAGATGCCCTGAGTTTGTGCGCTGGAGTCGAAAACAACTCTGATCTGAGCAGGTTTCTGCGGATGGTATACCCCAAACATAGGTAAATACCAACATTCCTGGCCTTCTCGAAGAGGAGGGGCTGCTTCGGCATGGTCACGATCAAAGATGTTCTGCATGAAGGTAACAAAATGAGACTTCATCTGAGGCTTCTTTTCCAGTGTGCACAAAAGGGAGTTTAGGCGTGTCAATACCTGCTCTCTATTATTAGGAAGTCGATGGCGAGGTGTTCTGAATGGGAGTGGTGCAACCCAACTATTGGTCTCATCCATGAACATCTCTTTGTGCATGATGTCCAGAAAGCGCCTGTCTTCAATGGACAATCCGACTTTGTTATCATCATTTGATCTCTTAAAGATGTTATCCCCTATAGCATAGTCATCAAAGATGGTGTCACACGCTAGAGATCTCAGGCAGAGGTTTGTCATCAAACTTCTCCCTGATGCTGAATTTGTTGGAACATGGAGGAAGTAGAGAAGGACGTCCATTATCAAGTACATGGGTGCGGTAAGTACTTAGTTCTGCAGACCTGTGTACAGCTCCTAAGCAAACATCTCCTACTACGACCCATCCTAGGTCCAGTCTTTGTGCATAGGGAGCATTATTAGGCCCATTACGTTGTTCCGTACTTTATGAACCTGAAGGATGTCACGACCCAAAGAAGTAGAATTTGGGCTTCTGGATCCAAAGGAGGAATGCTGTTAGCGATGGGCTTCAGGTGAGTGTGCCAGCGTGCTGCATCAGAGTCGGTATCTCAGCCCTGTCATCCGGCATGTTGTTGCATTCGATCAAAGTTGGCAATTTCACCGTCTTTCCATCCAAAGACTCTAGTGAAATTCGTGGCTCTTCTGCCCGCTGTCTTTGTCACACCTGCACAGGTACGTAGGGTATATGTTGAGCTCTCGCCTTTGATACGCAGCAAGTTAAAAAACTTGGTTCTAGCAAGTGACCTATTGCTCTGGTCATCCAGGATCACATAAAGCTTGATAGCTTCCTCTGGGTGGCCTTCTGGGTAAACCTTAGCCAGGCAAATCTTTGAACAAGACCGTGATCCTATCCCATAACCACAGACTTCAGTACACTTGGAGGTGACAGGTTGTGGTATGTCTATCTCTCCCTCCCCGCCATACTCGTATAAGGTAGAAAGTGGCGGTCCTGGGTGAAGTGCTGTGACATGAGCATCACTGCCACAGTCTTTACATTTAATGGCTGCTTTACAGTCCCTGGCCAGATGAGTGGTAGAAGCACAGCACCTGTAGCATACCCCTTTCTCCTTTAGGAATGTCTTACGCTCGTCTAAAGGTTTACTCCTAAAACCTCTGCAGCGTTTGAGAGGATGGGGCTTCTTATGAATTGGACAGGTTTTATCCACATCATCCAACTCACAGTTTGGGTTGCGTGTTTGACTCATAGCACTTGATGACACTTCCGTCTTGTGAGTGTAGACTGGGCTTTTCACTTGTCTCTTGAATGGCTGCTCTGGTTTCAAAACACTGTGGATTCCTGAAGACAGAGCAAAACTTGGATCGTTGTTGTTCGAGCCTCTTTGCAGATGAAATCACAAAAGAATGAGAATGGAGGAAAAGCAACGTGGTGTGAAGTTTTATATTGTGAACCTTGAGCCATCCACTTCTCCTGAAGACTGTATGGTAACTTATCTACAATGGGGGCCACACCTCGTGCGGTGTCAAGATAAGTAAGTCCGGGTAGATAGCCTTCACGTTTCGCTGATTCCACTTCCTGAAGAAGGTCTCCGAGTTCCCAGCTTTTTCACATCTTTGCCGCTGATCTTTGGAAAGCTATCTATCCTGTCAAAGAGGATTTCTCAATAATTTCTGGAGAGCCATAGGAATCTTCCAAAGCGCTCCCAAGCCTTTCTTAAGCCTGTGTCAGGATTACCTGTATGGACAGCTCTGATCCTTCGCACATGATGTGAAGATTGTTCTCCTAACCATTTTGACAGAAGGTCTAACTGCTCCATTGCTGACAGGTGCAAACCTTCAATAGCATTGACAAGCGATGACTTCCACGCCCAATAATTCTCAGGAAGATCATCAAATTTGAAGAGACCTGAATTAACAAGCTCTCTACGAGCTAAGTACCTAACAATCTCACTCACATTAGTGTCTTTGTTAAACGATGGCTGTGGTGTTGTCTTATATGGCGGCAGCGTGAATGGCGGCACTTGGGATTTATGGCAAGTTGTTTGCACTGACCTCTGAGGCTGCTGTGTCATACTCTCAATATCAGGTTTATCATAGAAATCCCTGACGTCCCAAGCTGTAAGCGATGGTGTCTTGGGGGTGACTCAGGCCTCAACACATGAACAATGGGCTTTAGAGGTGGTTCATCTTCAGCAGGAGGAGACAATCCTAGTCGAGACTGATTCATGACATAATCACGAGTGCGATCAGAAACCTCCTCACATCGGAAATCCTTTCTCCGAGCTCACTTTCTGCTGCTGCCTCCAACACTTTTGCTTCAGCGATGGCTGCTGCCACTTCACTCTCATGCTTCAGAACTGATAGCGATGCTTCCATGCGAGCCTCTGTCACTTTCAATTGAGCCTTTTCAATCAGGATTTCAGATTCTTTTTTAAGGAATTCAGTCTTGGCCCTTGCAGCTTCCAACTTAGCACGAGCTTTGGCCGCAGCAATGCTAGCCGTTGAGCTTCTTGATCTGTTAGTTGAAGCGGAGGCTATAGATCTCGTTTCTAATGCTTGACTTTTCTCTGTAGTTTCCTCAGCCTCCGTAGCTTTCTCCGCCATCATGAATTGCTAATGCAGCTTAGTAGCACAATGTGATGATGAAAGAGGAATGGAGTTAGAGCTTGTTTTCTTTTAACTGAAGTGCCGCTGTGCAGCTGCCTTTTACTATTCTGCCCTAGATGCGTGTCCCATCTACGCAACACTGACAGATAGCTAACAGGAGTCAGAAAGGGCCAGGCAGAAGTAAAGTTGAGATTTTACTGTAATGTTCTTTCCTCTTCTTTCTCTTTTTTGTAAAACTGAAACATGAAAAGATACAGATATCTTGTTACAAAATTTCCTTAAAAGAAATGATTTTCCATCAAAGGCTACATACAACTCTGCATACTGTTATTGCTGTTAACGAAACACCATCACTGTAGAATAGTTCGTTTTTAAACTCAAACTTAAGAATTACAAATATAGAAATGTCCATACATTGTACAAATACTGAAGAAAGGGTAACAAACTTACAGGCAAAGCCTTTCCAAGGCACAAAACGTAAAGAAAACAGAGAGAAGAGATCTCTTGACCAACCGCATGGAAAGATTCTGGAACACTGCGGTTATTTCCTGGTTAACCTCTAACCTAAGAGCCACATGACCTAAACCAACCACTAAGAAATAACTCAATGTCCTTTTGCTGTTACACCAAACCACCACAAGATGGTGCCTAGATATAATAAATGAATGTGCCATGACACACATACATACATACATACATACACACAGAACTAGCCCAGCTTTTACAAAGAATCAATTGCCCTTCACTGACTTTCTATCTTCTTCAGCTCTATCCCTCTATCTTGCTCTCACTCAGCCCCAATTCTGCTCTTCATTACGATGGTAATATCAAGAGTGGGCTATAGAGGCTGTTGTCCCCCTTTGCAGGCTGTGGGATAAGGATGAATCCATGGGGACCGAGATTACACTGGGGACAGAGAGGGTCTTACAGCATGTCTGAAGAGTGACCGAGAGAGAGAGAGAGAGAGAGAGAGAGAGAGAGAGAGAGAGAGAGAGAGAGAGAGAGAGAGAGAGAGAGAGAGAGAGAGAGAGAGAGAGAGAGAGAGAGAGAGAGAGAGAGAGAGAGAGAGAGAGAGAGAGAGAGAGAAATTCTCATTAAACTAGCATTACCTCTTGAGAAAAGCTGTCTAGTTCTCACCTAGACAAACACATGACACTTGACCCTCAAGGATTACATTAATACTAATTTATGCATACACACCCAGAGGACAGTTATCACTGTTGCTCTTTTAGAACTCAAGACTTCAGTTTACAATTGTGGTTAATTTTATCTATAATTTTTCACAGATGTTTCTATTGAAATGCCTCAGGAGACCATTGTTGATATGTAGTGGATAGTATAGCCCTCATAATTTGGTCTTGGAAAACTTTGAGTTCATATTGAAATATTTTTTGTCATCTAGGCAAGTTAGAGATATAGCTGCATACGAAATTGCACACTGTCTGAGTAGGTACATACTTTGTGACCTTTGAAAAAGTACATAGTATGAATGTGTGTCATGTCACATGCCTGTCCTGTCTTGTGTGCACATGTGTGTTTTGTTAGTGTGGCCATGTGCCTCTGTCATTGTTAGATCCCACCCCCTTGTTAACTCGTTATTAGTTTAATTTACCCCACCTGTGTTCCCTCATTCCCAGCTTGATTTCTCCCCTTTATATACTCCTTGTGTTTGTCAGTCTTGGTCAGATCCTTGTTATGTCTACGTCTCCCGTTTCCCCGTTTGGTATGTGTTCAGTTCTTTTGGTTATGTGGTTTGCCCCATTGTGGGATTTTGGTTTGTGTTTATGTTTTATTTTAGAATTAAATCCTTTTCCTTGCACTTGAGTCCTCGCACTAGTTTTCCTTTGTGTGACGTGACAGTGTCGAATGAATGTAATCTGGACGTACAACATTCGCCATGTTGTCATTTATCATGTGACCTACCAGCGCCAGTTGTGTCGCTTTACCTCCATTCATAAATCCCCCTCCGTGGCCTCATGGGATAGTAAAGTGTCCATAGATTGCTACCTTCAGAATAAACTGGATTAATAGATTGGAACCTTCCGGAAGTATAGTATCATCCGGGGAATTTTCGCCTACTATTTTTCGAAAACTATGTATTTGGACATTATACTCTGTTGGCGTACTGTTTTTTACATACTAGGGAAGTATTCGATTCCGGACACAACTAATGTATTAAAAAAAAAAAAAACTTCAGTTTTGATAAAACTGTTAGGCTACAGTTTTTTTTTTAGGATTACAGAACAGAATCAGGAAAAATCATATAAATCATATTTTTTTTCATGTCAGTATATACAGGTCCTTCTCAAAAAATTAGCATATTGTGATAAAAGTTCATTATTTTCCATAATGTAATGATAAAAAATAAACTTTCATATATTTTAGATTCATTGCACACCAACTGAAATATTTCAGGTCTTTTATTGTTTTAATACTGATGATTTTGGCATACATCTCACGAAAACTCAAAATCTAAAAAAAATTGCATATCATGAAAAGGTTCTCTAAACGAGCTATTAACCTAATCATCTGAATCAACTAATTAACTCTAAACACCTGCAAAAGATTCCTGAGGCTTTTAAAAACTCCCAGCCTGGTTCATTACTCAAAACCGCAATCATGGGTAAGACTGCCGACCTGACAGCTGTCCAGAAGGCCATCATTGACACCCTCAAGCGAGAGGGTAAGACACAGAAAGACATTTCTGAACGAATAGGCTGTTCCCAGAGTGCTGTATCAAGGCACCTCAGTGGGAAGTCTGTGGGAAGGAAAAAGTGTGGCAAAAAACGCTGCACAACGAGAGGTGACCGGACCCTGAGGAAGATTGTGGAGAAGGACCGATTCCAGACCTTGGGGGACCTGCTGAAGCAGTGGACTGAGTCTGGAGTAGAAACATCCAGAGCCACCGTGCACAGGCGTGTGCAGGAAATGGGCTACAGGTGCCGCATTCCCCAGGTCAAGTCACTTTTGAACCAGAAACAGCGGCAGAAGCGGCTGACCTGGGCTACAGAGAAGCAGCATTGGACTGTCGCTCAAATTTTGCATGTCATTCGGAAATCAAGGTGCCAGAGTAGCACCACTGCTGAGGAAATCAACACCTCAGCAGTGCCACAGGCTGATTGCCTCCATGCCACGCCGCATTTCTGCAAAAGGATTCCCGACCAAGTATTGAGTGCATAACTGAACATAATTATTTGAAGGTTGACTTTTTTAGTATTAAAAACACTTTTTTCTTTTATTGGTCGGATGAAATATGCTAATTTTTTGAGATAGGAATTTGGGGTTTTCATGAGCTGTATTCCAAAGTCATCAGTATTAAAACAATAAAAGACCTGAAATATTTCAGTTGGTGTGCAATGAATCTAAAATATATGAAAGTTTTATTTTTATCATTACATTATGGAACATAATGAACTTTTATCACAATATGCTAATTTTTTGAGAAGGACCTGTATTTATTTTTTTTATTCATTAAAGATCCATTCATTAAAGCATCATAATAGTAGTCCACATGACTTATAAAATTAGTCAATATGACAGAAATGTAATTTAAGGGTGAACTATTCCTTTAAGCAAAGTCCTCCATTTCTTCTATCTCACTGTTGGCTATATGAGAAACAATTGGGAGTGACAGAGATGTCATCTGTATTTTTTATTTAATTTTTTCCCTATGGGCACCTATCTGTGTGCCTGTTCTCTGTCTTTCTCAAGACTGACGGTTGAGGTAAATTGGACCTGGGTAACTGAAAGGTGGAGGAAAGGTAGAAATAAAGTGGTTTAGGGAAGAGAGAATTGGAGAGTTAAAATCACGACTACTATTTGTCAGATGTGCCAGATAATCTTGGGTGAAAAGATTGAGCCACCTTTAGTGAAGGACACATTTTCTCTTGAATTTCTACAGGATTCATTAGCCACTGGACTGTGTTGAAATAAAACAAGAGTGAAGGACAGAAAGCCAGGTTTTCAGTGGACACCTCTTATATTTATTCAGGTGATTTTATTAAACATTTTCTTTGACTTGTTTTAAGAACAATCTCCTTGTAAAACTGTACAAAATGCAGGCTCCATTTCTGCGAGGGCTTCTCAGGCCAAAATTCTTGATTGGATGAATTATGTTGCTGTAAATAGAAATGTCATTGAGCAATCTACTGATTAATGAGAAGTAGAGACGTTCAGCCCATGCTGATATTTATGAGCTAAATTTAGAGTAATCACAGGATCATGAACACATTGTTATTGTATTTTCTGGAAATCATTTCTTAATCGGAAATTATAGTTTGATTTAGAATAATCATTTTTGTCCAGTTTTGATAATGCTGCCTCTCTCATTCAGATTTTTTTCTCTGCTTATTTTCGCCCTTTTCTTTAGAAATCACCCATTTGAAATGAGTATTGCTGTCTGTGATAGTTTAGTAATCTGCTTTGAGGTCTTGATAGGAACATATAATTCAGTACACAGAGTTCTGGGTCAAGATGCAGATTGATTTACTTTTTCTTTGCCATCCAAATTGGTTCCAAGTGCTTATTGTAGACTGGTACGTTTATGTATTAGTTCAAAAGATGTTAGATGTATTTATGTTTGTAATGTCAATATTGCGATTAACCAATTGATAGTAGATTAATTCATTTTTGTGGAGTAATGAACATAAGAAGTAAATGTTAAAAGGGATAGTTCACCCCAAAATGCCATACCCGCCCTCAAGCCATCCTAGGTGTACATGACATTATTCTTTTAGATGAATACAATCGGACATATATTATAAAATGTCCTGGCTAATCCAATCATTATAATGGCAGTGAATGGGAGCCCCAAATTTGAAGAGCAAAAAAATTGCATCCATCCATTATAAAAGTAATCCACACTGCTTGGGGGGATAAATAAAGGCCTTCTGAAGTGAATCAATCGGTTTGTGTAAGAAAAATATCCATATTTAACATAAAATATCTAGTTTCCAGACCACCTTCCATATTCAACTCAGGTGCGTAACCGTGTAACACCTCGCAGTTCAAAACATTTACACTATGTGCAGCGTCATCGTCACACTAGTTATGCAGTAACACTTTAGAATAATGGTCATTAGTTAACATTAGTTAATGTATTAACTAACATGAACTAACCATGAGCAGTTCATTTTTTACTGTATTTGTTCATCTTTTGATTAACGTTAGTTAATAAAAGCACAGCTGTTCATGGTTTGTTCACGTTAGTTCACAGTGCATTAACTAATGTTAACAAGAATGTAATATTGTATTAGTAAATGTTGAAATTAACAATTAACAAGTGCAGTTAATTATTAGTTCATGTTAACCATTAATGACCATTATTCTAAAGTGATACCATTACTTTTGTTTAATATATTAAAATAACTGCTTTCTATTTTGAATTGTATTAATATTTCACAATATTACAGCTTTTTCTGTATTTTTTTAATCAAATAAATGGCCTTAGTGAGCATTTAAGAGTCTTCTTCCATAAACATTAAAACAGTCTTACCAACTGCAAACTTTTCAACTGTACTTTTATAAACCATACTTACAATGCAACAATCTGTTTGATGTCCTTTGCCTGAAAAATGTTGAAGACCTCTAACCTGTTAACATTGGCCCTGAAATAAATCTGCCCCACTTACAGAAGAAGAAACAGGCCTTAAAGTGATGTTATTCATGTTGAACTTGTGAAAATATAAGAGAACTAAAAGGAAAGTAGGACAAAGTGTTTTTTTTAAAGTCTATCCATTTTTGTATATGTGAAAGGATGATTGTGTGTTGGCTTCTTTTTTTCTTTTTGTAATGTGTGTTTTCTAAAGAAGGAAGGATTGATGGAGCCTGGCATTCCTTATAATGTAAACCGGCAAGCACAGATGCAGTGAAGGACATTTTTAGTTTGGACATTTTATCAGGACTTGAATGACAAGAACAGGAAGGCGATCCTGTGAAAGGCCTTCTGCTCCCTAAAGTCGGGCTGTATGATTTGTACGAGTGTCCCCTATTGCCAAATCATACACAACCACACATAGGCTAGAGTATTATCAAGCTAAAGCTCACTGGCTTTGCAACCATACACGCGCACACACGCACACTTTATATTGGTTATGCATGCAGAGTTGCTGG
This sequence comes from Gobiocypris rarus, assembly GCA_023029165.1. Taxonomy (NCBI): domain Eukaryota; kingdom Metazoa; phylum Chordata; class Actinopteri; order Cypriniformes; family Gobionidae; genus Gobiocypris; species Gobiocypris rarus. Next base: position 42,723,637 of record CM040916.1, on the reverse strand, counting down.
TGCTACATCACTTCCTCGAGATTTTAAAAAAACCCAACAGGGATGAGCCAAGATGCCAGTCATAAGCATCTTGGCTCATGACTGGCATGGTTTTGAGTTCTGAAAGTTGTTCAGAATATCAATGAAAATTGTCTGTATTTTTCAAAGCAGACTTAAGTTTCTGAATATGTTAAGTAATGAGATATGTACAGGGAGTTGCTTTTAAAGAACCGTCTATGGAGAGATGATAGATGCACTTGCATTTGTCTTCATATTCCTCTGTACTTGCGGCTCTCATGGTGCTCTTGTGGCACTTATTATCTAGGTTTAATTATGCCTGCTTGTTTTGACCTCTGACAGCCTATTTCAACCTGTCTACGTCGCTGCACATAATAACTATTGCATTTACATAAAACCATGAATATTTAACACACACAAATACACTTAGGAAGATGTCACATCTCAATTTTCCATTACAATAGTTGTCAGATTGCCATGAATTCGTCACATGAGTTGCTTTATTTTATGCATAAAAATATGGATTCCTGAACTGAGTTAACATTTAGTGGGCTAGTATAGTTCTTGAAAATGTGTCTGAAAAAGAAAGTCATAAAGTTTTGAAACAACATGAAGATGATGTTTTTTGGGTGAACCTTAAGAAATGAATAGATATTGATCTTCTAACCTGGCTACTTGTTATTTTGCAGACAAGTTTAATGTGTACGTCACACTGAAGGTCCAGAATGTTAAAAGCACAACAATCACGGTGCGAGGAGACCAGCCCTGCTGGGAACAGGACTTCATGTTGTGAGTATTTTGGACATGCCTGTACCACAACACTCAAATTTGCACCTAATGCATGAGCTGCTTTGCTGAAGGACTTAAAAAAAAAACCTCAAAACTACTTTGCTGTGGAAAATGAAGATTGTGTTATACATGCACAAGACAACTTTGTAGTTTATATAAAAACAAAATATATTTATTTTAGGGTAAAGTTTCTATATAAAAGCTTGAACTGTTTATGTTCTGTATTTCTTCATAGAGCAGAACATTATGTTTATTGATTGTTCTTTTGTTCCTGCTTTAAATTACACACAATTCAGTTTCTCTTACCTTTCACCCTCTTCTGTTGTAATGACTAATGTTTAATAGCTTTTTGATGGCCTCAGGAGGTTTTGTGCGTCCTAGAAATTGTCCCCAATTTTTGGATTCTTTCAGAGAGAATTTTGGCAATTCCTCAGAAAGAGCTGTGAGAATCAGCTGCAGAGAGAGAGAGAGAGAGAGAGAGAGAGAGAGAGAGAGAGAGAGAGAGAGAGAGAGAGAGAGAGAGAGAGAGAGAGAGAGAGAGAGAGAGAGAGAGAGAGAGAGAGAGAGAGAGAGAGAGAGAGAGAGAGAGAGAGAGAGAGAGAGAGAGAGAGAGAGAGAGAGGGAGAGAGAGAGAGAGAGAGAGAGAGAGAGAGAGAGAGAGAGAGAGAGAGAGAGAGAGAGAGAGAGAGAGAGGGAGAAGAGAGAGAGAGAGAGAGAGAGAGAGAGAGTGAGAGAGAGAGAGTGAGAGAGTGAGAGAGAGAGAGAGACTTTGACTTTTAACAACTCTTTATTCACAAAGATTAATAGTTTTTTCTTTGTTTTTTTTTTTTTTTTTTTTTTTAAACTTCATTGCCAGATATTAGCCATAAAAAATGGCCTTAACACACATAAAACATATACACATTAAACATAAAAACCTGTACATTTACAAAAATCACATTAATAAAAATTAAATAAATAATAAAGTAAAAAAAGAAAAATTACAGGTTTAGGAATATAGTTTCCTCTTGGTCAACCACACACAACACTTCTGCCTGTCCCCAAAACTCACTGAATGCAACCACATTTTTTGTTAATTTAAAAGCAAATTCTGCTTTAATCCTTGCAGATAAAAGCCTTTAAAATAAGCTCAGGTTCAGTTGTTCCACTACCTTGCCGCTTATTTTTTCTAGTAATCCATATTGCCAACTTAGCTTCACCAATTAAAAAATTGATTAAAGAAATTATTTTCTTATCTGCTGCAATATATCTTGGGCCAAATATAAACATATTTTCATCCATATCTTCTCCAAGTGTTCTAAGCCAACCCTTTAGAATCTGAAACAAAACAATTAGCCTAGAACAATCTAAAAACAGATGCTTTAAAGTTTCTTCATGACCACAAAAATGACATTCTATCCCCACAGTGGGGTCAACACGTGCCAAGTATCTATTAGTCGCAATTGCTGAATGCACTATCCTCCACTGAAGATCTGCTGTGCGCTTTTCTATAGGTGACTTGTACAAAGACCTCCAACATCTCTTAGGAGAGGAGTCCTGTCCAAACACATCCAACCACTTTGATACTTTACATTTCTTCAGTTCAGATTGATGAGAAACTTTCACACATGATAAATACAAAGCTTTCTTTGAAGCATCTTCAAACAAATTCAGTTCAGGTATACAGAAAAAAAGAACTGATTCTTTTTCGGGCTGTTCATCAACTATCATTGAAATCTGAAGTTTTGGAAAACTTTCTTTCATTTCATCCTCTTGTTTACCACAGTGATTTTCTTTAATACTTTGTCTGTAGATAGAAGGAAGAAACGAGAAAATTTCCTTCATTACTTTTTCCATAAATCTAACAGACTTAATTCCCGTCAAACTACACAGTTCTTGGGGAGTTTTCCACTTGTTTCCAATCTTTAGATTCGACAAACATGTGCATTCTGCTCTCGCCATTGCTGTTTGAAAACTTTTAATTTTCAGCACATCTGCTTGCACTAGAGGATTGTTAAAGAGTGGTTCATTTTTTATCCAACCTTCAAGGTTTGAATCTCTCCTTATTTGAAAGACAGAACTCCACAATTTCAAAACTGATTTATAAAATGAAGATGAATCATTCCATTCCATATCTTTCAAACTGATTAAAAACAGATTAAAATCATATTTAAAACAATTCATGCTACGTAATAAGGAACAAGCTGTATCAGCCCAACAGATTTTTCCAGAGTACAGCAACTTCTGTGCAGTCTGCAGCCTGAAGGCCTTGATTTTGCTCTTTATATCTATTAGGCCTTGTCCACCTTCACTGACTGGCAAATATAAAATGGCAGATTTTACCCAGTGCAAACCAGACCAAAAGAAATCATTAATTTTCTTTTGTAGTGAATGGACTACTTCATCAGGTGGATTCAACACATTTAGTTTATGCCAGAGTGCTGAAGCAGCCAGATTATTTGCCACCAAGACTCTCCCCCTAAATGATAACTGAGGCAGGATCCATGACCACCGTGACAAACGGTCACACATCTTATCATTCATTCCTGCCCAGTTTTTCTGGATATAATTCTCAGTTCCTAAATAAATACCCAATATTTTTAGGCCTTCTTTACCCCATTTCACACCTCCTGGTAAGACTGGTAGCTCTTCTTCAGACCAATTTCCTAAAATGAAGCCTTCACTTTTCCCCAGTTTACCTTTGCTAAAGAGGCATTTTCATACTTCTTTAAAACTTCTTCTAAAACAATCACATCTCTTTTACTTTTGATGAACACTGTAACGTCATCAGCATAGGCAGAAAACTTGGGTTTAACTTTTTGTCCTTGAATTAACAAACCATCCAAATGTTTCCCCAATTGTCGAAGCATAGGTTCGATGGCTAAACAATATAGCATCCCTGACAAAGGACAGCTTTGTCTAATACCTCTTCGTACTGACACCGGTTGACTTAGCCCTCCTCCAACCTTCAACATTGTAGAGACATCGGAGTACAACAGTTTGATCCATGAAATAAAAAGATCACCAAAACCAAAAGCTTTAAGGGAACTAAACAAATAAAAGTGACTAACTCTATCAAATGCCTTCTCCTGATCAATTGCAATTATTCCAACATTGTCATCATCCCTTTTGCAATATCTATGATATCACAAACAAAAAAATGTTATCCATTATAGTTCTGTCAGGAATACAATAAGTTTGATATTCATTCACTATATGTTCTAAAAACAATTTCAATCTGTTTGAAAGACATTTTGCTAAAATTTTATAATCGGTACACAAAATAGCCACTGGTCTCCAGTTCTTTAAAAAACCAAGATCACCTTTCTTTGGTAACAAAGATAACACGGCTCTCCGACAGCTTGTTGGCAGCTCTTTTTTTCTGTAGGATGATTTAAACACATCAAACAAATCATCTTTTAATAAGTCCAAAAATTGTTTATAAAATTCATGGAAGGCCATCAATTCCTGGTGCACGCCCACTGGATAGCTGATCAACAGCCTTTGTTATTTCACCAATGTCTATTTCAAATTCCAGTTGATTCCTCTGTGTATCAGTCAGCTTTGGTAAATCTTTAAAAAGGTCCTCCATACAGTCAATGTCACATGGACCATCCGAAAAGAGTTCTGTATAGAAATCAATAGCCATTGATCTCATTTCTTTAGGATTAGTTGTCACAGTCCCATCAGATTTCTTTAGATGTAGCATTGACTTCCGCGCTCCTTCCTTTTTTTCAAAACTAAAAAGAAAGAACTTGGTGAATCCATCTCTCTCAGCGAGAGGAAACGAGCTCTTATTAAAGCTCCTTAGCTCGCTCATGAAAGAGAGAGGCCAAAGCTTTCCTTTTTTCATTCAGTCTTTCAGTTGATTCACCATTTCGGTTAAATAGACTTCTTTCAATTGATTTGATTTCGTTTTCTAATTCCATAACAGTTTTTTTAAAACAATAATTTGCATTAGCGGTGTAATTTTGACAAAAGATCCTGATGTGTGCTTTTCCTACATCCCACCAATGCACAACATCATCAAAATCAGTCTTTCGCTCTCTCCATTTTGCCCAAAATAAATGAAATTTTTCACAAAAGAAGGCATCCTGCAACAATTTTACATTAAAATGCCAATAGTAACTATGACATCTTGTTTTTTGTAAATTAAAAACAATCATACATAAATGGTGATCTGAAAAACCACTGGGGTGAATACAGGCCTTTAAAATTCTATTACACCAGTCTTTATTAATATAAAAACGATCTAACCTGGCAAAGCTGATGTGGTCACTTGAAAACTTCGACCAAGTATATTGCTTCTCTACCGGATGTTGTGATCTCCAGACATCACACAAATCAAAATTGCTTATTATATCATTTAAACATGAAGCAGAAAGAGGGCATGGTTCTTCTCCATTCCTGTCTAAGATAAAATCTGATGTACAATTCCAGTCACCACCTAAAACTAGACAGGCATTTTTATCATAATTCCCCATTACATTTTGGCAATTTTGGGTGCATAGACATTAACAAAGATAAAAGAAAAACCCATCAACTTTGCATGAACAGCCAAAATTCGACCCTTCTCTCTATTTCATCACTTGATTCAAAAGCTATGTCAATTCTTTTCGAGAACAAAATAGCAACACCACCCTTAGTATTAGTACCATGACTTAAGAAAATATGACCTCCCACCACTTTTTCCATTCTGTCTCATTAGCTATGTCACTATGTGTCTCTTGTAAAAAAATTATATCCATATCCTTATTTTCAATATATTCTTTCAACACTGCTCTTCTTCTACCATCCCTTCCTCCATAAATATTAATTGTTCCTATCTTAATACTTCCCATTAAAAGAAAAGAAAGATCAAGAAAGAAAAAAAGAAGGGTTAGCAAAGAAAAATACAGAGAAAACACCCCAAGTGATTTAATCATTAAGGAGTTGTTAGACCTTTTTCAAGGGCCATTTTTCTTCTCAATTTAGTTACAATTTTTTTTAATCTAAACCTTTTCCGTCTACTCAATTCATCATAATTGGCTGTCTGTTGAATTTTTACAGCTGATTGCAAGAATTTCTTTGCATCAGGAAAAAATTCACTAATCTCTATTGTTTTTCCAAAGGTCGCATCCAGGAAGTCATTAACCTCATTCACAGTATACAATTGGTCTTCACCAAATTGGGAAAGAATATCGGATGCCTCTGAAAACTTCTCATCATCCTCCGTGTCAACTTGCTCCTCAGCATCAGTTAACTGGGACAAACAAATCTGCCCAGTATTTCCTGCATCATTTGTAACAACCTTTGGTAGCTTAGAACGAAGACTCTCTTCGTCTTCATCATCACTCTCATTAACATCTACATGCGGATTTCCTCTCTTTTCTGTAGACCTACCAACTAAACTGCCATTTGAGTCTCTTTGCTTCTGATTGCTCGTCCCTTCATCTGCATTTTTGTCTTCATTTTCCCCATCAAGTGTTATTGTGTTTGGTTCTTCACTGATCGCTGCATTTTCACCAATATGTACACTAGAAATCACTTCAATATTAGTATTTTCTAGATGTACTTTGTTATGTGGGCAAGCGATCTTTTTATGTCCAACGTCTCCGCATTCGAAACATTTCAAATTTCCGGTACTCGCGTAAATCATGTACGGTTTACCTTCATGTTTGATTCGGAAAGAAATATCCAGCGTTTGTTGCTCAAGAAACATAAACACCTGACGCCGAAAGGACAACACGTGTTTCAATGCTTCATTCCTACACCTCAAAGGAATCATTTTCACTTCGCTGGCCATTTTTCCAAACCTCAACAACTCTTTTTCAATGTCACTATTTAATATAAAAGGCGGCACGTTAGAAATCGTAACTCTAACAGATTGTGATACAAGCGGTGACACAACAGTAAACGCTCCATTCACCCAAACGCCGCTTTCAGTAAGTTTACTCACCAAACTTTCATCTTTAAGGAAAACCACCACGGCTTTGTTCATCCTTGACGCTGATATTATATTTCCATATCCAATCTGTTCACCAACAGCGACAAGCACGTCTTCCACATTAGAATCCGCGTCAGGTACACATCTAACTCCATGGCGGAGCGAGAGTGAGGCTACACCCCCACTCAGGTGAGCCTCCATCTCAGGCCTCCGCCACCGGAAAAAAACTCAGAGAACCGAAAACGTATTGATACTCGAAATTAAGTTAATAAATTATACACAAAGCAAGAAAAAAGAAACATAAAAAAGAGAATACGAACGAAAAAGGAAAAAAAAAATTAGAAACAAAGTAGAAAACACTAAATCGCTCTCCTCACCCGTTTGTTGCTCCCATAACCCAAAAACCCCCAGCATGCAAAGCAAGAGAGAGAGAGAGAGAGAGAGAGAGAGAGAGAGAGAGAGAGAGAGAGAGAGAGAGAGAGAGAGAGAGAGAGAGAGAGAGAGAGAGAGAGAGAGAGAGAGAGAGAGAGAGAGAGAGAGTGAGAGAGAGAGTGAGAGAGAGAGAGAGAGAGAGAGAGAGAGAGAGAGAGAGAGAGAGAGAGAGAGAGAGAGAGAGAGAGAGAGAGAGAGAGAGAGAGGGAGAGTGAGAGAGAGAGAGTGAGAGAGTGGGAGAGAGCAGGACTGGGAGTTAACAGAATACAAGGACTGACATTTAAAACATTTTGTTCTTCTCAAAAACACCTGTTTAGTTATCAATTTTAATCCAATATTATCAGCAACCTAATCTAAATACATCAATATGAATGTAATGTAGTTTTTATATATATATTAATGGCATATGAGTTATGAAGCCAGTTCCCCTCAGGTTCACACCGGTGTCCTAGCAGAATAAGCACAGGTGGAGTTCATCACATTAACTGTGAACATTTTCTACTAACCTTTGATTTGACAGGAAGTGTTCAAACCACTTTTTCTGGCTATGTCGGTCGGAAAGCCTGAAGTTAAAAGCAATGTTCCTTTTTTACCACTGAGAAAGAATTGTATAATTATAGGGATTGTAGTCTGTTAGGATTCTAGGCCAGTGGCTCAGCTTTGTCTGCGTGTTCTCTTCAGATAGAGATCCTCTGTGCCTGGATTATTGTCCTGCTGCTCAGCACTCACAAATGATCGGCAGGTTAAAATCACACACACGTAACACACTTTCTCTACGGGACTGAAGCAGCATTGTGTGTAGAGTATAGAAGGACGAAGTGAATGTATTAAAGAAAGCGGGAGCAGGTTTGATACCAAGAGGCTAGCAGGAGGTTTCAGATGAGTAAATGTGAAAGGCCTGTTAGTGTGACACATTATGTAGAAAACTTTAGAGCGGACAAAATATTCCCAACGGTCATTTCTGTGTTTGTGGCTAGACTCTGCTGTTCAGGCCAGTTTAAATATGCTTCCCAGATATGACAGGCTAAATTAATTGATCATCATTCCGTTCCGTTATCGTGGTGTCTTTAATAATAGGTTTGGTTACAAGTGTTTATCCAGGCTGAACACTCACACAAATGCATAGTCACATAAGTTTGCTAATATAGTCTGTCATGAAATACATGTTTTCCAATTCAACAAGATTTGATTTAAATAATATATTTAACTTAAAAGAAACCACATTTATTGCACTGGTTCTGTAGTAGTTAATGTGATTTGGACTAAAGTGAACTGTTTTGTTAATAAAGTATTCTATTAATATTTGTATTCAACTTTAATTAATGTCAATGCCTGTGGTTTAAATGCTTAGGTGGGGAAGTTGATTTTATCTGACAAACCATTAAGTCATCATAACAAGACAAATTACTTTTGTTTTATAATTTTTTATATATCACCCCAGTTTGGTTAAGATAACTGTGAAGTTGTAGGGTTACTTTTGGAACATAGTTTAAAATGGTAAAAACCCAGAGATCATGCGCACAATTGGGTATTACACATTTGTATTTAATTCAAACAGTCATGTAAATGTGTCTCTCGGATTATATAAAATATTTTTCTATTTACCTACATTATATTGCCAAAAGTTTTGGGATGTCTGCCTGCACATGCACTTTTTTGACATCCCATTCTTAATCTTTCGGGTTTAAAGGTGCACTGTGTAGTTAATAGATCACAGATGTAGATATTGATCACAGTAAAATATCCAAAAACCACTAGGCCAGTGTTATATATTTTGTTCAGTTGAGTACTTACAATATCCCAAATGTTTCCAACTATTTGTAAATTGTGAGAAAATTTGCTATTTTAACCAAGGAGCCGGGACGTCTGAGCATAGCATCTGGGGGAGTCGCCTGTCAATTGCATCATATCTGCGTTACCCTCAGTTTCCGGTTTTATTTGGCAGAAACTCTTTACTCTTAGTAGTGTGCAACAAGTGTCACAGCTGCCGCTGAGCGAATTAATATGTTATTAATTATAACATAATTTTCAACACACTCAAATGTATCTAATATGATAAACAGAGCTACGTTACCTCATACTCATGACCGGAAAAGCGGAAATGTCCCATCGTAATAAAAGTCCTGCTGCTCGTGAAGCGTGTGTTGTTCATCTATTTAACAAACGCACCAGCGGCCTTGCTCAGCTCCACAACACTCGGTCCTGCTCTGCTTCATACTACAGTTAATAACCGCATCCATGAACATGATTTCTGCCACATGTCCCAAGATGCTGCGCTCAATCTTGGTGCCATCAAACTACGCCTTTGTTTTGAACAGGCGCGGGATGGAAAAGTTGACCAAAGGTGTTCTATCGGGTTGAGGTCAGGACTCCCTGGCAGGCCAGTTCCTCCACATCAAACTCGCCAACTCATCCATGTCTTTATGGACCTTGCTTTGTGCACTGGTGCGCAGTCATGTTGGAACAGGAAGGAGCCATCCCCAAACTGTTCCCACAAAGATGGGAGCATGAAATTGTCCAAAATGTTCCTTTTACTGGAGCTAAGGGGCCAAGCCCAACCCCTGAAAAGCAACCCCATATCATAATTCCCCCTCCACCAAACTTTACAATTGGCACAATGCAGTCTGGCAAGTACCATTCTCCTGGCAACCACCAAACCCAGACTCGTCCATCAGATTGCCAGACAGAGAAGTGTGATTCATCACTCCAGAGAACACATCTCCACTGCTCTAGAGTCCAGTGGTGGCGTGCTTTACACCACTGCACCCAACGCTCTCTACGCACTGTTCTTGAGCTAGTCTGAAGGCCACATGATGTTTGGAGGTCTGTAGCTATTAATTCTGCAGAAAGTTGCCGACTTCTGCGCACTGTGATCCTCAGCATGCGCTGACCCCGCTCTGTGATTTTATGTGGCCTACCACTTTGTGGCTGAGTTTCTGTCGTTCCCAGTTGCTTCCACTTTGTTATAATACCACAAACAGTTGACTATAGAATGTTTAGGTAGTGAGGACATTTCATGAATGGACTTATTGCACAGATGGCAACCTATCACGGTACCACGCTTTTTCTGCATGCCTAGGTGCTTGATTTTATACACCTGTGGCCATGAAAGTTATTGGAACACCGGAATTCAATGATTTGGAGGGGTGTGCCAATACTTTTGGCAATATAGTGTGTTATATAATTAATGTTTTCCAGTTGATGGAGTTTCCTGGTGTTATTGGACCTAAGGTCACAGTAGAGTCTAATAAATCAGTCGATATGGACTAAAGATCATAGCTCAAATGTTAGTATTTTTTCTGTGATTCATGATTCACTGATACGGTTAGGGAATGTGACGCATGGACAGAATAAAATAAAGAAATAAATAAAGAAATATTTTAATGTCTTGGTCTAAACTGTCGACACGTGCATTACTAGTTGTTGTGAAAGTCACACGCATGTTTAGGTTTATGACAATTGAACAGCAGAATAACAAATTTTTGGTTTAAAATACAGTCATCAAACACTGAAACATACATGTCATGTAAAATGAAAATTGCTTGCGTCACTGTCAGGGCAAATCCTGGCCTTGTGGAGTGGAACAATGCCATCTTGTTATGTAATGTCAAGATTAGGATTACTAACAGCTGGATTGTAATGTAGATAATGATGGACTACACTATAATAGATGCATTTTCATTTCATCATTCATTTATATCAACTTTAAAAAGACTATTTTAAAACATGGACTGTTGAATGATTGAATGTTAATGAACATCCTTTATGAAAAAAGATTTTGCAATTAATAGTAAAATTCCATCAAATTGAATCAAATAATCTGTACTTATTTTAATTGAATAATTGAACAATACGGTAACACTTTAGAAAAATGGTGATTAGTTAACATTAGTTAATGTATTAGCTAACATGAATGTTAATGTATTAGTTCATCTTTGTTAACGTTAGTTAATAAAAATCCAGCTGTTCATGGTTTGTTCATGTTAGTTCACAGTGCATTAACTAATGTTAACAAGATTTTAATAATGTATTAGTAAATATTGAAATTAACATTAACAAAAATAAGTTAATGCTTTGTAAGTGCAGTTCATTATTAGTTAGTGTTAACTAATGTAGTTAACTAATGACCATTATTCTAAAGTGTTACAAACAATACTTGGTCAATGAGAGAGAGAGAGAGAGAGAATTGGGGATAAAGAGGATGAGTGTTGAGCTTTTATCTGCTCTTTGAGGTGTTAAACTGCCACGTGCTGACCTCACATGCCAGGGATCAGACTAGTAAAGGGTCAAGACAAATGATAGCGATTAGACAGACATAAAGTGAGAGAGATGGACAGTGAAACCATTTGATGAACAAATTTAGACGCTATATCAAATGTCTTGTACCAAGGAAGTTGGTTTGGGTTTTTGCATCGTTGCCGAGGTAGTTATTCTAATGACCATGTGAATTTTGCATGAAGGTACACTGGTGTTTAAAAGTTTTTGGTTGCTTAGATTTTTTAAATGTTTTTAAAAGAAGTCTCTTATGCTCACCAATGTTGCATGTATTTGATCAAAAATACTGTAAAAACACTAATATTGTAAAATACGATAACACTTTAAATTAATTGGTTTCTACTTTAACGTACTTTAGAATATAATTTATTCCTGTGATGGCAAGGCAGAATTTTCAGCATCATTACTCTAGTCTTAAGTGTCACATGATCCTTCAGAAATCATTCTGATATTCTGATTTGGTGCTCAAGAAACATTTCTTATTGTCACTGTTAAAAACAGATGTGCTGCTTAATATTTGTGTGGAAAACTTTTTTTATCAAGAATCTTTTGAAGAATAGAAAGTTATATTTAATATATTTTATTTTTTTATAGCATTATTAAAGTCTGAGCCCAAACATTCAAACAGAAGTGTACATCCTTAAGAAGCTAGTTTTAGACAGGCTTTCAAGGTAACCATAATGTCATGTCTGATGAACATTATTATTTATTTCTTCTAATCTCTGTTGTCTTTTTTCCAAATCGGATTTGGTCAGTTCACTCAAAAAATGAAAATTCTGTCATTATTTACTCACCCACAAACCCCTAAGACTTTTGACAATCTTCAGAACACAATTTTTTTAACACTTTAGTTTAGGATCCAATTCTCACTATGACATAGCTTATTAGAATGCATAATACAAGGATATTGGCTGTTTATTAGTACTTATAAAGGACATATTAATGCCTTATTCTGAATGACCGTATTCTACATCTCTTAATCCTACCCAATACCTAAGCTTAACAACTACCATACTAACAATTTAGCAGTAATTAGGGGTTTATTAAGGCAAAAGACATAGTTCATACTTAGGTAATAGTGAGAATTGTACCCTAATCTGAAGTGTGACCAAGATTTTTAATAAAATCTGAGCCAGTTCTGTATTCTCCACTGAGAGCTACGCAACTATGACTTTGATGTTTCAAAAAGTTCATAAAGAGATTGCAAAACGAATCCATATGAATTGAGTTGTTTTGTCCAACTTTTCTGAAGAGACACGGTCGTTTTATACGCTGAACAGATTTAATTTAGGCTTTTATTCACACATTGATCGTTAATTTTCCTACTTGCAGATCAATACATTTGTATCTGCATCCACTAATCTTTCATACTGACTAGTGCTGGCTACTTGACAATTCATAATGATGTCAGATCCCCCCAGGTATCTTGAGCAATAGGATTAAATAAAGTATGTAATATAAAATTAATATAAAGTATACAAGTGTATCAAACATTATATATCAAGCACTTATGTACTTTTACTCGAGTACAATTAAAAAGGAGTACTTAATAGTTTTACTGGAGTAATATTTTAATAGAGTACCTGTACTTTCACTCAAACACTTGATTTGTGTACTTTGTCCACCATTGTTGCTAAGTGAGAAATGTAGTGCATTAAAGGTTTGCTGCCAGCATCAAGCTCTTTAGAGACCACTGAGAATCACCAAAGAAGAGAGACAATTATGAGTTTTACAGAGGAATTTAAATATTTAGAAGTAGCAGGACTCCTGAAAGACTGTAGTGTTAAGAGAGGGCTATAATTAATTGCCCCTCGTCTTCTCCCACCTAATATAATGACTGTGTCTTTATATTGAAAATGATTGTGAAGAATGGGTCTGGTTTCTTGGAATTCTACAGCGAAATGTCTGTTCTGGTTGTTTAACTTATAAGAGCTTGACATTACTATTTTAGTGAATATATTAGGAGCTGTTTAGACCAATATTGAAGTGAAGAAAGTGTTAACTATAAAGCAGGGTCCAAAACGTACACTGTCAGTTTTACTACGTTTTTTTTTTTTTTCAGGAACAACATGTAGTTTAAGATCCAATGAACGATAGGCAGATCCTTGTTGTTGAATAGATAGATAGATCTCTAATAGACGGACGGATGGATGGATAGACATGGCAATGGATGATGGATGTCAGTGTTTGACCAGTAGACTGCCTCAAGCTGGATTGTATGAGACACAATATTCATGCCTAGTACATTTTCTCAATTCACCCTCCATTCCTGGCAAACACTATTTTTAGATACTCCCAAGGACACTGAAGAAGTGTCTTAAACTCGCAGAGAGGTGTGGGTGAAAAAAAGTTCTGAATTTAGAGATTTCAGATGCATGTTTGTTGATGATCTGATCTCTATTTCTGTCTCTATCTGTGGTCCAAGTGAGATTAATCGTCTGGACCTGGGTCTGGTAGTGGAGGTGTGGAGTAAAGGACTCATCTGGGACACCTTGATGGGAACAGCATGGATCCCACTTAACACTATCCGCCAATCAGATGAAGTAAGTGGGCACCACCAGCCAATCGAAATGCAGAGAACATGCCCTCAACTGTCAGGCATCTCAATTCAGCTGTCTATCTGGTGAGGCATGAAAGTGCCTCTCCCACCCCTTTTCACACTAGACACTAAGACCATCTGAGTCATGCCCGGAGCTGAGGTGGGTGGGGAATGCATTGCAAATGGTGAGAATGATGAAAACTGCCTGAACTGATTCCAACTGGACAGTTCTGAAATAACCCCAGGGTGACAGTCAACAGTGCAAATCATAATATTAATGTTCTGATTTAATCAAGAGGCAGTCATTTGAGTATTAAAAGGTATATCAATATAATTAATGGTACTCTAAAATGCTAAACAAAAAGTTTAAACCGCTAACCTTAAGTATCACTTAAGTTACAAAAATCCAGCACTTGTGCTACTGATGTAAATTATACTTCAAGGCATGTGGCTTGATGAGGAAAGGAGTGCTATTGCTTTAATAAGCATTCAGCCTTACAGTTTTTGCCTGGTGGATGAAAACACATCACCTTGGAATAACCACATAGCAAGGCCCTGGCAGCTACCCTCAACGGGCGACCACTTATAGCCAAAGTGCCACTGGTGAAAAGAGATGCTTTCTGACTCCAACTCTCCCTTTCCAAATGTGTTTTATTTGCTGCAATATCTTTATGCTGGTGTCTATCACTATTTCATGCACTGTATCTCAGAGTCAGAGTCGGCATGACATCTTACAGGTCATTCTCTCTTTCTCTCTAGGAGGGGCCTGGAGAATGGACCTCACTGGATTCTGAGGTTCTGATGAAGGAAGATGAGATATATGGCACCAAAAACCCCACTCCTCACCTAGTGCTGCTGGACACACGCTTTGAGCTCCCTTTTGGTAGTCCTGTTCATGTATTATTATATTTCTCGAATCTGATTGGCTGAGAGCCTTTTCCAGCCATGCGATTTTCTAGTTATATCAGCACTCAAACCATTTCACTGTTTGTATCAATCCAAATCTACCATAAGTTTTAAAAATACTATTGTTGCTGTGTCTCAAAATGTAGTTTTAACAGTTTTTTTTAGGTGAGAACGTAGTTATTTGGACCTCAGATATGTGACTCATATATAAACATAGTGCTTATTTGTTTAGACACTTTCTCAGATGCGAGATCCAGGTCGCCAGCGGCCGTTAAGTGCTCATGTACCTGCCAAGAGCCTCATCTTGGCCAGTCCTTCGGGAATTTGCCCCTGTCTCTTATGTAGATAGTGGTTTTACAGATACAATTAATTTGGGTTATATCAAACAGGCAATCTTTGGTTTTATTAATCTTTAACATGTTCCAGAGCAAATCGGTTTTAGTTAAGGGGAAAATTAAGTTTCATAACTTTATATTTTGGCTATACTAAAGTCCAGTATGGCCTACTAGAGTGCTGCTTTTGTACGTTTAACTGAATTTTGCTTGTGTTTTGTTCCTATTGTCTTTTATAATGGTTATTGTTGTTAATTTAAATATTATTGTTCAATAAATATTATTTTATATAAATATGTGGTATTGAGAAAGGGTCCATCGGTGATTGCAATAGATGACTTAATGTCATACAAATTAACTGATATACAGCCATATCGCACGGCTACTCGTATGATATTGCTATTATATTATATTATATTATATTATATTATATTATATTATATTATATTATATTATATTATATTATATTATATTATATTATATTATATTATATTATATTATATTATAGTATTGAGACATTCAAAACACTCTGATATTGTGGGTCCCCAGGACTACAGTTTAGGAATAGTTAATTTTACCCTTTCTCAGAGCTCGTAAAATAGATCCTAAGCGGTTTCTTTAACTGCCATACAGTGCATCTGGAAAGTATTTACAGCGCCTCACTTTTTCCACATTTTGTTACGTTACAGCCTTATTCCTAAATGGATTAAATCATGTTTTTTCTCAATTCTACAAACAATACCCCATAATGACAACATGAAAGTTTGTTTGAAATCTTTGCAAATTTATTAAAAATAAAAAAGGGAAAAAAATCACATGCATTTAAGTATTCACAGCCTTTGCTCATTACTTTGTTGAAGCATCTTTGGCACCAATTACAGCCTGATGTCTTTTTTAGTATGATGCTACAAGCATGGCACACCTATTTTTGGGCAGTTTCTCCCATTCTTCTTTGCAGGACATCTAAAGCTCCACCAGGTTGGATAAGGAGCGTCAGTGCACAGCCATTTTCAGATCTCTCCAGCGATGTTCTATCGGGTTCAAGTCTGGGCTCTGGCTGGGCCACTCAAGGACTTTCACAGAGTTGTCCCATAGCCGCTGCTTTGTTATCTTGACTGTGCTTAGGGTCAATCTTTGTTTCATCAGACCAGAGAATTTTGTTTCTCATGGTCTGAGAGTCCTTCAGGTGCCTTTTGGCAAACTCCAGATGGGCTGTCATGTGCTGTCTGGCCACTCTACCGTACAGGCTTGATTGATGGAGTGCCGCAGAGATGGTTGTTCTTCTGAAAGGTTCTTCACTCTCCACAGAGAAACTCTGGAGCTCTGTCAGAGTGACCATCGGGGTCTTGGTCACCTTCCTGACTAAGGCCCTTCTCCCCCGATCACTCAGTTTGGCCAGGCAGCCAGGTCTTAGAAGAGTTCTGGTGGTTCCAGACTTCTTCCATTTATGGATGATTGAGGCCACTGTGCTCATTGGAACCTTCAATGCTGCAGAAATGTTTCTGTACCCTTCCCCAGTTCTGTGCCTTGATACAATCCTGTCTCAAAGGTCTACAGACAATTCCTTGGACTTCATGGCTTGGTTTGCTCTGTCATGCACTGTTAACTGTGGAACCTAATATAGACAGGTGTGTGCCTTTCCAAATCATGTCCAATCAACTGAATTTACCACAGGAGGACTTCAATCTAGTTGTAGAAATATCCAAGGATGATTTGTGGAAACAGGATGCACCTGAGCTCAATTTTGAGTGTGAATACTTATGTACATGTGATTTTTATTAGTTTTCAAGATTTAAAAACAAACTTCTTTCACGTTTTCACTATGGGGTATTGTTTGTATACAATATAAAATAATATGTTTAAAAGGCTGTAACATAAAATGTGGAAAAACTGAAGCGCTGTGAATACTTTCCAGATGCACTGTATATACAGTGGCCGCAAAAATATATTTTTAAGTGCCTTATATGTCTAAGTATCATTTTTAGCGCCACTGTATGCAATAAAAAGCTAAATGAATTGAGAGAATTAGGGCGATGTAATTGGAGAACATCATAAGGAAAATGTAGAGGAAGCAAAGGGTGCTGATGTATTTGTGATGTTCCTGCAGTAACCTCTGTCTCTCATGCCATATTAAACACTGTGAATACAGAATTGAGTGCTGTGTAGCCGGAGAAACTGGAAGAGAGGAGTGAGAGGAAGTGGAAGCTGGAGTTTTATCTGAATGTATCTGACTTTCTTTTCCCTTTTATTTCTACATCATTTGTTTGCTTGTGCAGATATACCAGACGACGAGGCCCAGTACTGGACTAAAAAGCTGGAGCGCATCAACTCTATGAGGATACATGATGAGGTACAGACTGTGTGTGTTTAGCTGGAGTTGAGATGTTCTACATATACAGTAGAAGTAGTAACATGTTTCTTTATGGGCCTAGGCATTCAAAATCTTTAAATTTCTTTTGCGCTCTTAAAGAATACTTATGCATTTTTCAAAAGGGTGAAATTTGTTTGAGATATGAATTTAGAACATCCTTTTCTTGAATTTGAATTATTATTATAATTTTTTTTTACAGTGTGTAAATTCTAATCACATCATTGTGTATTGTATAAAAGAGATTCTTGGTCTTTGTTAACCATTCGAAGAACAATGAACTGGTATTAATATATAAAGCTATACTGGGTAACTTCATATCTCTCATACCTCATATCTTTATCCAACAGAAATCGGTTGGTAATTATTATATCCTCATATCTGTTATAATCTCGATGTACCTCCTGTCAGAACTGAACTTGGTAAAACTGCCTTTAAAAATGCATCAACCTCTGACTGGAATTTTTGCGAAACAGTCTGCACAATTTGGTGTTGTAGTTATTTGTTATTAGTTATAACTGTAATATGTAATTTAGTAAGTGAATTAATGACTTTCAGAAATTTGTGGAAATATGTAATGCTTTTAATTCATTCTCAGCCATAGACTGAAAAAAAAGCCTTTTCTTAAAAAACAAAAAAACCTTGTGTGTATTGTTTTGCTTTATGTTGGTATAGAACAGGTTTTTTTGTATTTTCTATAGTGCTTTCATCAATATTGTATTTCTGTAAAAAAAAAAAAAATGGAATTCTGCAGTTTAGGAAATTAATTATCATCTTCTGCCATCTGCTGTGTGCACTGAGTTACTGCACAGTTAAGGAGCTGTACAGTATAACGAATGGAGTTGAAGACCAGAGCACAAGAATGGTTTATTGTCATTTTAGCCAGTGTAAAAAATAAAGTTTTACACTATTTTGCTTCACTTGATTAATCTCATTTATGAACACACACAGGTATGAAAATCTTTCCGTTGTGTATCATCATGACTTTTTGGTTAATTACCCATCTATTTTTAGTATTCACTGCAAGATGAAGCACAGAAAAGACAGCTGCCCCCAGTACCCTCCCAGTGCTGTAAGTATTCTCTCTTCAGCTTGTACTGTGCGGAAAAATGAAATTACACGACATTTCCCCTTTAAGCCAATAGATGGCAGTAACTAATAGCTGTTGGAATGCATTTAGTCCTGATGATATTGTCATTCAGACTTTTATATTCTGCTTGTTGTAATATTGCACGTCAAGATTCACTTTTAATTTAAAAAAAAAAAGATTTTCCTCAATATAGGTATATAATAAAATGATGCAGTGGAAGTGAAAACTGAGACTGTCAGTCTCTCTAACACCATGCCTAACATCTGTTTTCTTGTGCCATGGAAAAGAATGTCATACAAATTAGAAAAACAGGAGTACACAGTGAATAATCACAGAAAATTAATTTATGGGTGACTATCCCTTCAAGCAACCTTGAAGCCCTTGAGTAATTCACAGATATAGTGCATGGTATTTTGAAACAAGTGGAGCAGTAGATTTATGGTTAAGAAATGATTATGATTAAGAAAGTAGATTTATCTGCAAGTTTTAAACACTGTCTGTGGGATATGCAGCTATAAATTACAACTGTTTTCTGCTATTTAACTTTTTCCGCACCATTAGGCGATTGGACATACTTTGGGTGGAATGATCAGCAGAGTATGTATTTTGTGTGTTGGAACTCATCATCATTTCACTTCTTTTCTACTTTCTTTCTTTTAGCATGTATTAAATTACAGAGAGAGAAAAAGGGAATCAGATGCACTTGGTTGCACAACTTTGCTGTTTAATTACACAAATACACATCCTGATTATGAGAGTGATTTATTTGAGTCAAAAATGTTATATTTATTAGTAGTACACCAGAATCTAAGACATCTAAGGTGTTTAATATACACTACCAGTCAAAAGTTTTGGCACTCTACTGAATTTGTTTGTAATCTTAATAATTTTGATTTAATGGCTATGTTCTTAAAATTAGTTCTGAAAATAAATCTAAATTGTCCCTGCATGCGGTGAAACCTAGCATATTATTATAAAAACTATTTTGATAATCAATTTTGTTTTCGTTGGTCATTTTACTATTATTCTGAAATTTGGAAAAGAGTAATAACAAATAATGTTATAATGTGCTATTGACTAGTAGTGTACATACAACTAAATTAAAGGATTAAAGGATTAGTCATTTAGTTAAAAACAAAAATGACCCCATGATTTACTCAACCTCAAGCCATCATAGATGTATATGACATTCTTCTTTCTGATGAACACAATCAGAGTTACATTAATAAATATCCTGACGCTTCCAAGCTTTATAATGGCAGTGACGGGGGTCCATTGAGTTAGAAGCGCAAAAAAGTGCATCAATCCATCCATCACACGGCTCCGGGAGTGTCAATAAATGCCTTCTGAAGTGAAGCGATGCGTTTGGGTGAGAAAAATTCTACTTACGGAAAAAGCATACCTGGCTGGTATGACTTCGGACGTAGTGCAAGCAATTTAAACTGCTAGAGGCATTACACTTTCTGTGTAAGTTGAATACGGAAGGTGGTCTGGCGGGAGCTAGATATTTTAATTTATAACGTTTTAAATATGGATATTTTTCTTACAAAACTCCATCGATTTGCTTCAGAAGGCCTTTATTAACCCCCCGGAGACGTGTTGAGTATGTTTATGAAGGATGGATGCACTTTTTGGAGCTTCAAACTTAATGGACCCCCGTCACTGCTATTATAAAGCTTGGAAGCGTCAGGATATTTAT
This sequence comes from Gobiocypris rarus, assembly GCA_023029165.1. Taxonomy (NCBI): domain Eukaryota; kingdom Metazoa; phylum Chordata; class Actinopteri; order Cypriniformes; family Gobionidae; genus Gobiocypris; species Gobiocypris rarus. Next base: position 42,703,305 of record CM040916.1, on the reverse strand, counting down.
TAAGATAACTGATTGTGTTCATCAGAAAGAAGAAAGTCATAAACATCTAGGATGGCTTGAGGGTGAGTAAATCATGGGACAATTTTCATTTTTAAGTAAACTAATCCTTTAGTGCATATGCAAGCTGAGGTTTTGCACTACCTTCTTTCCCACTTTGTTTTTCCATCATTCCTTCATTATCCATTTATTTGTGCTTCATGCATTTATTTGTTATGTGTATTATTTGTATATAGAAATGTGTAATTGGTAAGTAACTCCATTAACTTTTTCAAAATTAAAATGTAATATACGTAAGGTAAAGCAAATATACTGTGACTGGTCACCATTTCTTAAAAAATTGCGCAATTTTGAATTGCCTTTTAGCTTTAATGCAGTGATTTGACAAATAAACTTTTAAAAGTAAAATATTCCAGGTAGTTTCTCAATTAATATGAAGTCATAACTACTTGTATAATTTTAAAAAAAATGTGTTTAAAATATTTATGATGGAGTGTAGCATATCACACTGTTGTCACTGCTATGTTTATTTTTGAATTTGTACATTGGAGTCTCTACTCTGAACATTTAAATACAAAGGTTGTATGAAATTAATTGAATGCAAATTTTTAGGTGCAGTCCTCCCTGACAACAATTTATTCACTTCTGGATTTAATTTTGCCGTAGCTTTAGATGACCATGACAGCGCTGTGGATGACAGGGACAGTGATTATCGCAGTGAGACAAACAGCAGGCCTCCACGATACTACACCACAGCTCAACCTAATTCCTCTGTACATCAGTACCCCATTGGTCGAAGACTACAGCATGAGGCATTGTCAAAAGAGTCAAGGATAGGCTCTACACAGAGCTATGACTTGGATTATAGAGAAGGAAGGGAACAGAGGTATGTTGAAACACAAACACATGTATGGTTTTGCATAAATACATTTTAAAATATTGCATTACCCAAACATTATCTAGAAACCCTTTAAACAAGATAAACTTATTTGATGCAACCTTGAATAAGATAGTATGAGTTTTGAATATAAGTGCATTTGTATCTTACTGCACTGGCAAAATTGTGTACTTTTTTTATGCCTAAACAAGTTAAAAACAATTGCAGTGTTCAAAGATCTGTCGTTGCAGTAAGACAAAATGCACTTACAGTATATTCAAAATATAATCTATGAAGCCAAGTCGCAATGTCTAAGAGATGCTTTTTAAGCTAATTTTAATCTTCTTTTAATAATTTTTTTTTTTTTTTTGCTGTCAATCTACCTTCAGGAAAATATTCTACATTTCAGTTGTTTCATAATTCATGCATTTTTATTTTTATTTCTTTGTGTGTATCCATCTATATATTTTGATTTAAGATTTTGTTCATTTCTCTTTCTGTTCATTCTCATCCTCATCCATGCTTTTGGCACTTTCACATTATGCACATCAGATTTTCAAGTGGTACAGATGATGTCCGGATGATTCCAGTGGACTCAGGCATGGGAGTTGAAGACTGGGAGACCAAATACAAAATGAATGACAACATACTGGATGATTACCTGGAACCAGCGCAGAAAACGTGGGATGATGATGATGAGACCAAGAGTGAAATTTATAGAATTGTGAGCAGCCCGGGTGACTCCAAAGGCAGTCCTTTCTACCAGACAGTAGATTGTGATGCAGTGTCCCCTGAGGAGGCTGAGGAGTATGATGCATCCGGAAATCCCATTAGGAGAACAGCCACAGACAACAGTGAGGTCCGTTTGGTCTATAAGGAAGCTAGAAACTTTGAAGATGAAATTTCCCCTCCTGAAATTTCCATCATGCCTTCAATTAGTCAACTTCGCAGGGCAGACCAAGCATTAAATACGGAGGGGCTGTTGTACAAAACCAGGATGTGGGCCAAAAAATCATTTGAAGACACCCTTGAGAACTATACAATTTATTGTGAGGAGGAGGAAGCCAGGATGAGAGCAAGAAGTGAATATGGATCTGCAGGATCTGATGAAATGCATTTTTCTCTTGGGTCGGAAGAGGAGCTGGATGATATGGCGTTTGTAGAAGAGGATGCACAATTTGAATATGATCGTTACTACAATAATCCCAGATATATTTCTTCTTATGATGAATGGTCACAAGGCTATTATGAACAACACAGTAGCATGGGGAATGTTTGCACAAGGGGCCAAGATGAAATGTTGTCACCTGTGGAGCAACCAAACAAGGAATATCATGATACTATGGATGAACTTCAGAACTTAGTTGACACTGTGTCAGAATATCTAGCTGGAAGAGAGGAGGAAATTAGTAAATATGAATCACAATCAGTCAAAAAAACAGAAACAAGGAGTGAAGAAATGAAAACTGAGGGTAAACCAGCAGAGGTAAAAGAGGAAAATGCAGTTACAGGTGTTAAAAATGCCATGAGCTCATTGTTTAACTCATTCACAAATACTAAACCAGCAGCTGAAAATACAGAATCAACAGAAACGGTAGCAAAAACTCCGTCTCCAGTTCCTCCCCAAGCAGAATCTAGTATTTCCAAATTGTTCTCCTTCATACCTAAACCGACTGGTAGTCCAACTCCTATTGCTGTTGTACCACCTGCTAATCAGGAAGCGAGTGCAGACAAGAAGTTCTCTTTGCAGTCACTGTTGCCATTTCAGTCCCCAGAGGTCAGTCGACCACCTAGTGCCACATCAGAGACTGATGCTAAAAACATTACTGATTCAAATGGTTCCCAAGCTCAGGACTCCACTCCAAGTCAGTCTCAAACAGTGGTTGATTCAGTGCTAGGAAGATTGAGTCCTTTCAGGCTTTTTGGAGACAAACCTAGTGCTGAAAATACTTCACAACCAAATATATCTCAGGGAAATACAGAGCCTAAAGAAGGATCAATGGATAAATCCAAGAGTTTTTCTTTAGAGGGGTTTGGCACACAACCTGAGCGTCAGTCCTCATGTGGGGGATCAGGAAGTGGATCAGTAGAACTCTTACCTGAAACAGAATCATCTGGAGAATTACCCGATTCCATGCCCAGAGGGGCTATGTCCAAGCTAGGAGAGAGTAAAACTGAAGCAAAGCCTGCCAGTCAAATACCTGCAGAAGACACTGGATTCTTTAGCCCCTTTAAGAAGTCATTAAACTCACTCATATCAAACAATACAGCTGATGATAAGCCAGCTGAGGCCCCCTCAATGTTCTCTATTTTTAAGACAGCCGAGGCTACAAAATCTGAGGATGTGTCTGGTACTTTTGGCAATAAATTAAAGCTTCCTTTCTTTTCCTCAGATGCTCCAGTCAGTACTCAGGTGCCTAAACAAGAAGGTGGTATGCTCTCTGGATTTCTAAAATTGACAACAGGTGAAGATCCCAATCCACCTAGACCTGGCGGACCCCAAACTGGTGCTAGATCGCCTCTGTCCAGTCGTTCTGCATTGCTTGAAAGTGTTTCCAAAGGAAATACAGATACTGGCTGGTTCTCCAATCTGTTTAAAGCAGGTCCAACTGAACCACCAAAGCCACAGAATACACAAAGTATTCCCACTGTTGTTGTGAATCCTGAAAAATCAGTCAATGTAGAAGAATCTTCTGCAGATATAGTCATAGACACAGATCAAAAATTCCATAATGAGTGCCTGTCTACTGAAAATCAAAGTGAGATTAAAACAGATACACTGGATGCAGACGAAGAGAGAAATGAAAATCCATCTAAACTTCAAGATGGAGCAAATGCTAAGCAAGAGGATCAATATCATCCAAAGACTCAGGTGCAATCAAAGCCACAAACTGATACACAAGCACAACCCCAGTCTCAGGGCTTGCTATCCGGTCTTTTATCTGGCAACAACAAACCCCAAACAAGTTCTGGTCAACCTCAACAGGGTGGATTATTCTCAGGGCTACTTTCCACTGTTACTGGCCCCCAGAACTCAAACCAGGTTGAACCAGGGGCTGCATCTCCTCAGTCAGGAGGACTGCTGTCAGGAATATTTAAAATGGCTGCCCCTGAAAGCTTGACCACAAGCAACCAATTATCAGGCACACAAAAGCAACAACCCTCCAACGAAGGGAGCTCCATTCAAGAATCACCTGCAAATACTCAAAGCAACAGCCAACCACAGCAGAGCACTGGAATATTCTCTGGGCTATTCAAATTGGCCAGTGATACCGTTTCAAGCCCCCAAACAGCAAATGTCCAGTCAGCACTAGGTCCTGAAAATCAAAATGTCACTAAGCAAGTAGCATTGGAAGGCACCTCAAATGAGTCGTCTCAAGGAGCTTCACCTCAGCCTCAATCAGGAGGATTCTTATCTGGGCTTTTGAAGTTAGCCAACCCTGACACTGTGCCAGCACCTGTAGATGTATCCCAACCTCAGCAGCAGCAAACATCACAACAGAGCAATAGTCAAAAACCAAGTCAACAACAAACAGACACAAAGAGTCAACCTCAATCTCAGCCGCAGCCAGTTGGGCCACCTCCAAGTCAAACAGGAGGACTTTTTGGAGGGCTCCTAAAACTAACAGAGAATGCTCTTGCAGGGTCACAACAGCCAAATGGCCCTGGCAGTCAGCCTAATCAACAACAAATCAGCAAACCAAATGCACCGCCACAACCACAACCACAACCTGCAACAGCAAGTGGAATGTTTTCAGGATTTTTAAACAAGCTAACGACCCCAGAGAGTGCTCCTCAACAGCCACATCCTGGAAATAATACCTTGACCTCACAACAGAACTCTAAACTCCCTGAACAACCATCACCTCAGACAGGTAGCTTCCTTTCTGGCCTGTTTGGTATGAGTGCTTCAGACATTAATAATGCTAAAGATCCAGCTCCCCTAAGTCATCCGCAGCAGGAGGCCACTTGTTCTGATCAACCTAATGCACAGCAAACTAATAGACAAAACTTACAACGACAAAATCAAGTTCCACCTCACCAAGTACCACAAAGTGGACCAAGTGGAATGTTCTCTGGGTTGCTTAATAAGATTGCAGATAGTGCCACTGCACAACCCCAGTCACAAACCAGGCAGCAAATCAGTAGATCTGGTCAAGTTGAAAGTGCCCCCCAGCAATCTTCTAGCCAACAGGGTGGGTTTCTTTCTGGGCTTTTTTCAACAAACCCAACACCAACACAGTCACAACAAGAACGACCTGGATCCAGTCAACAGCAGCAGGGAAACAGGCAGCCTTTACAAAGACAGAATCAGATTCCCTCTCATACTCCAACTCCTGAGACACCACAAGGAGGTTTGCTTTCAGGCATTTTTAGCAAACTTGCATCAGTAGATACTCCAGCTCAGTCAACAAAGTCTGTTCCTGTAGATCAGCCTAACCAACAAACAAGTAGGCCAGATTCATCAGGAAAGAGTCAAACTTCTACCCAGCAGCCACCCCCTCCAAGCCAATCAGGTGGACTACTTTCTGGTCTTTTGAAGATGGGTTCAGAAGCTGCAACTCAAAAATCATCCTCTGTAGGACAGCAGCCACATCCTGTTTCTGGAAGCCAACTGCAAAGTCCACAGCGTCAAGGTCAGACTGTGTCACAAGGAGCGACACAGACTGGTGGTCTATTTTCTAGCATTTTCAAAATGGCTACCTCAGATGAATCTGTGCAACAACATACTCAGTCAAGCAATCAGCCAGAAAATGTGTCTGTTCAAAGTGCAAACAATCAGGAAAATGAGACTAGTAGCATCTTATCTGGGTTTTTGAGCAAACTTACTACAACAGCTGAAGAACCAACAGCAACAAATGAAGGTTCTCCTGGCCAGAGACCAAAACAGCAGCAACAAGATCGTTCTGGAATTAAACCTAGTCTAGGCCGCCCACAGATTCAGAGGGCGAAACCAGTTGAACTTTTGTCAATTGAAGATGGAGGTGCTGAAAGAGATCAAAAAGTTTCAGCACAAAAACATTTCTTGTCTGGATTATTTAACAAGGCATCAGATGAAGACAATTCATCTAAACCTTCTTTTCTTCAAACCAAAGAAGAACCAAAAAGTAGTTCCAATAGTGGTGCAGGTGTTCTTTCCGGGATTTTTAAATCTGGATCCAATGAACATGACTCTCCAGCAAAAAGTAAGGACCAAGAGAAGGGCTTTCTTGATAGACTAATGTCTAAGCAGAATGCAGATGAGCCCACTACTTCAGTTACCAGCAGCACCAGGAGTTCAAAGTCAAAAATAGTAAGTGAAGCTTCTCAACAACCTGCTAATCTGAATCCTGCAGTGAAATCCACGCAACAGTACATGGAGGAGATCCATAGACTCTTATATGGCACAACTACTAATTATGGATACCAAGATCTATTGTATACATTTGCTGAGCATGGTGTGATTCCCCCAGAACTGTATGAACACCAGTGTCTTATAGAAGCTCTTCTTTGGCAGCAACTGAATGATTATGCTCTGTCTGAGACCCTAGCAACACAAGTTCCAGACTGTTATTCTGCAAATCAAGTGGGAATGCCATTAACTTCTGAACCAGTTGTACAGACACCTGAATGGTGGAACTTGAAACATATGGATCCTAGTCAGTTCCATATACCCTCACATCCTTGGCAGGATGTTATCAATTTGCCATTTCAAAGTAGTCTTCCACTAGCAAATGGAGAGGATATTTTTGTATTTGACATGAGTAACACAAAAAGGAAATCCTGGGGAGGCTGTAACCATTTAGATTACTTAAGTGATAAAAGCAAAAAGCCTTGTATAGATAAAGAAGCTGCTGTTAACCTCAAAGCGGATGTACCAGCAAAAATATATTCATGCCAGTCAATGTCAGACTGTAGTTTAAATAGCAAAAATGCCCCAAAGAGGATCCCGAAACCACATTGTGATTTTAAATTTGACTCAAGATTCTTCAAACGACTCACTGAAAAAAAGGGGCCATTGGATTTGACTCCAGGTGCAGTCGACCTCAGTAGCGCTGTGGCTGCTAGTGGAGATATAGAGGCTGAGATGTTTTTTGAAGATTCTGAGTGGTACCAGCAGTGGCTTTCCTTGTTGGAGCAGGGAATGTGGTGGCCTGCTGAGGCAGGAGACTGTGGCTATTACGTTTACATGGATGAAGAATATATATACTCTCTTTTGACTGACAGGGCTGGTAAGCACCTTTATGCATGTGCAACCCCAGAGGAGAGCCGTGTTTTAGAACAAATCACTGAAAATATCTCAAGTATTCTGCATAAAAAAGACAAACCTAAAATGACACTTTGTGGTTTTAAAATACCTCTAGTCAATGAAGATGAGTTGGTTTGGATACCAGGGAAAAATCAGCATGACTCGCAGCTCCTAAATGCTCCTGTTGATTTGTCTTCAGCTCTACAAAAAGGCGACAAGATTATGAACATGAACCTTGAGCGATTCTCCCAAATGTTTCAGGAGTCCATTAATGCACAGACAGAGCAACCTGTTGACTTCAGTGTGTACAAATTAAAAAAAGTAAAAATGGGTTCACAAGAGCCAAGCATAATTTCTACAGAGGAGCAACAAGAAGCAGTAGCTGACCTCTCAAGGAAATCAAAGAATCCATGTCATGGCGGACCATACTGGAGAAATCAGGGTATTAAAGACATTTTTCCTGAAGTATCTGTGCCACGGTCCTCTTCTCCAGCTATGTCTACTTCATCAGTGGGCTATAGACAGCATCCCTCAAAAATGAAACCTTCAATTCCTGAAATCATGATTGGACATGTAGATGATAAGCCAGTTGACCAGAAAACTCAGAATAAGCAAACTTCTGGTCTTGATTTAACCGCTGGAAACTTGGTTGAAAAGACCACTACTGCACCACAAACAGCTAAAAGCACATCGTCAGCAGGGTCTACAATTACACCAAAACCTCAGGCCACTTCTAGAAAACTTCCTGATCTACCAAAGAGCAATGGAATGTCACCTACATCAACTAGGGCACTTCCTGCAACACCAGTAAGTTCAACCAGGCAGGATGGGTTTACACAGCCCAGTGCAACCACCACACCTCATGTATTACCTACTCCATCAGCCTCAGTTTTGAGCACACAACTCACAAGTATTTCTTCTAAGCCCTCTGCTGCATCTCAAAAACACAAACTGTCAAGACAGCTATCACAATCAAAACAGTCTCCTATATCAGAAAAAGTGTCTAATTTTGAAGGCTCTAAGACTGCAGAAGTTCCCTTAAAGCCAAAACCTTGCACAGTGGTGTTGAATCACAGAATATCATTGCCACCACCACAGAATTCACTTTTCAATAAACCTCAAATGGCAGTCGACTCTCTTTTTTGTAGTAAACCTATGGGTTTCTCTGGAACCATGAGCAAAAAAGGTAATGATGAAAAAACTCAATTAGATACTCATGCTGAAAGATGTATTTTGGATGTCATTGACTTTACAACAACAAAACTAAATGTTAAAAACCAGAATGAAGAGAAATCTGACACAAGTGATACAGCAGCTGTTGATCTGACTGTTGAGTTAAATAAGGAAGTGAAAGAAATCAATGTCACCTTTCCAGCTCTGGAGGTCAGAAATCTCTCCTCCATGTCTGATATATCTCTCGGAACTGTATCTGCTCCATCTTCCCCGAGAAGCAGACCACAATACTTTCCTCCAGACTGTGGTGTTCCCGTACAAACTGACAGTTGTGGCAGTGAATTACCCATATCACAAAGACAAAAACCCCAGCTTGCTAGACAAGCCTCAGATCAGTTGCCACGGGCAAAAAGTTCTGTAGTAAACTCTAACAGATTCCGGGTGGATTCGCCCTCAAAGGCAGCATTCAAGTCAGCCTCAACACCAGCTCAACTTGATAGGCTAGAGAGAGGGCCAATTAAGCAAAGTGCCAAACCCAACCAAGTGCCATTTTCCATACCTCGGGCACCCTCAGCTCATACATGTTCTGAAATAAAGACATCTCCAACGGTAAGCCCAGCATTGCAGATGCCTGCTCAAAATAAACAGATTGGCCTTATAAGGCAGACTTCACTTGCTAATGAATCCTTGAGAATTAGTCACATCACTGGACAATCATATAATGAGAACACTGCTCCAGCTAATTCAATCAAAGCAACTTTGGATATGACTTCAAAGACAGTCAGTAAAGATATAGGCACAATGATCACTGACAGCTCAGCAACTGAAGCTCTACCCCTTGTAAGAAGCAGACGTGCCTCAGTCACAGAAATTAATACAGATTATGTTGGTTTGCCTTTGCTTGTAGAGCAATCAGCACAAGAAGTAACTCTTCTCATACAAAGGCATCAATCATTACCCCAGCTCTTATCTAGTGAATGTAAGTTATTCCAAGAAGACCCTGTTTTACACATCCCAAATCATATTTACAACAAAACTGCAAGTTTGCCACTGCACCGCTCTCATTATCATCAGACAGCAACTGCTCCATCAAATTCAATTAAAGCTACATTAGATATGTCTGCAAAATCAACTCCTTGTTCGGCTGTGGTGACTGAGGCCTTTCAAAAGGAAGCACTGCGACTTGTGAGAGCACGGTCAACATCAATTTCAGATGGCAATGAAGAGCTTGTTGGATTGCCTTTGCTTTTCGAGCCATCAGTACCAGAGAAAAATATTCTCCAACAAAGGCGCCAATCATTGCCACAGCTCTTATCTAAAGACACCAAGTTTTACAAGGAAGGCCCTGTTTTACACAGCCAAAATCATCTTTATAACAGAACTGTAAGTTTGCCTGTGCAACCCTCTTGTTATCATCAAACAGCAACTGCTCCAGCAAATGCAATCAAAGCTATACTAGATATGTCTGCAAAATTAACTACTGATTCGGCTGTGGTAACTGAGGCAGTTCAAAAGGAAGCGCTACCACTTGTGAGAGCAAGATCAACATCAATCTCAGATGGCAATGAAGAAGTTGTTGGTATGTCTTTGATTATAAAGCCTCCAACACAACAGCAGAAAACTCTTCTCAGATGTTATGAATCACAATCAAATGTCACACAAAGTGATTCTTCACAACAGATGGATTTGAGTCCAGACTTAAGCCAACAAACACCAAGTTGGCAAGCGGCCTATGCTCCAGCCAATGCAGTTAAGACAATTGTAGATATGTCTCCAAAGCCAACTGAAAAAGTCCAAAAGGAAAAACAAGAAATGTCTCCAATGCCATTGATGAAAAGAAAAGCATCAAATACTGTGATTGCCACAATTGTAACACCCTCTAATTCCCAAGAAAGTTCAGATAAGGAAACACTGAAAGAAAATAATAGTGTTACTTCAAGCCAGCAATCCCTTGAAGTCAGAAGCATCTCTGCTAAAGTGAGTTTCTTTCACAGCAAAGCTTCCACATTACAAATGACACGTCAATCATCTCTTTCAGGACAACCCAACAGAATACCCACAGCACCAGCTAATACAACCAAGGACATAGTTGACATGTCTCCAAAACTATTGTCAAAGCCATCAGAGATTTCTGAAGAAGACATCATTGAAGCTGGTGTGCTGTCACTTGTAAAGACAAGACCAACCACTGATGCTAAATTATTTAAAAGACTAGCTGGTGTACCTCTAATTGTAGAGCCTCCTTTGTTTCCTAAATCAGTTAGAGGGCAAAGAAAATTGCCTGATGAAAAGTCCTATTTTTCCTTGAAATCAACTATAGCTCAAGGAATAAAAGTACCTTCGGCACCAGCAAACACAATTAAATCCACTATTGATATGTCTGTGGTCCGATCAACTTCTAAGATGTCTGAGGGATCAAAAGCAGAAATGCTTCCAAGTGGAGTATTGCCTCTTGTCAAAGATAAAGTATCCATTAACAAACATTCAAGAGAAGATTCAATAGGAATGCCATTAATAGTTGAATCATTTTCACCTTCTGAGCAGATCCCTCAAAAAACATCACACTGTATATCCTTACTAGAAGAAAAAGGTAACCCAAACCAAATGCAATTATTGGATGGACGTCATACTACAGAAACTTTGTTGCGCCAGCAGATCCCTACCTATCATCGAAATGGAATCTCAAAGATACAAACTGTACAATCTCAAGTCTTCAGCAAACCGGTTGACTTTTCTGTCATTGTTTCACCTACAAAGCGCAACTACTCCTTTGTTCCTCAGAATGGACATCCTGTTGATTTTACTAGAACTGAAGAAGAGAAATCAAGGATTGGAAGTAGATATTCCAAAAATTATAGTATTACATCTAATAAATCTTATGTTGGGGCTGTTGATTTGACACCTGACATAATGATTGACGTAAATAGAAACAAAAGTGACAATGATGTCAAAGATCTTTCATCTCCAAGAACTACTAGCATATCTACTCAGAACACATCGGCGTGTACAGTGCCTATATATACTGTTCAGAGTTCCACTATGACAAATAAGCAAGATTATCCTCAACTGTCAGGAAATCAGGAAGTATTGGCCACCAAATCTAATACTTTACCAAAATCTCAAGCATCATATCCATCTTTTCAGTTTAATGTGCCTACTCAAATGGCAGATACATCAATTCAGATGAAAAATGATTTGCATAGAACTGATCCGCATATCTCAAAACATTCTGTACAACTAAAGGAAGCACAAAATGAACCTGCTGAACCAGTCAACCCACAGCTTCTGGATAAGGTGATTCCATTTGCAAGCAGCATAAGTGTTGATTCGCACGACTCTCTCCTCTTTACAGAAATCAATGATTCCTATAAAGTAGTGACCTTCAGTGACCTGCCCCAAAAATCTTTGCCTCACATAAATTGCTCAGAGCATACAACTAATCAGCAGCCAGTTCAAATGTCTATCATCAATAGGCAGATGATAAGACACCAATCAATTCCCTCAACATTAACTGAGAATGAAGGAAGTCAACGTATACAGCAAGCTGAGCCATTTATTACTTCAACAACTGTCTCAAGACCGAAAAGTCTTATCAAACAATCAACAGTAGAAAGCTTAGGGGAAGATTGCATCCCTCAGAATGTGACAGCTACTTTCAACGGAAAGCCGCCAGTGTTGGACAAAACACTTGTTCAAACTTCTATTGTTCCAGTTATATCTGTTCAAGATGTATCCGTACCTGACCAAGGTTTGTCATCAAACTTTGTGCCTACTACTGCAAACCTGCCAGTGACGACTTCTGCCATTGTACTAGAATCTGTAGTTGTTGTACCCACAAGTAGTTCAAACTCTGAAGTTTCCATAGCATGTCCAGGGCCATTTTCATCAAGTCCAGCTACCATGCCAAGTGTTATGGATGGTCATCAACTGTCTCCATATCAAGTTTCAATTTCAGACCCATCCACAAAGACATCAGTCAAAGGATTGATATCATTATTTGATGGAGCAGGCTCACAGCCAACAACAGTTAATATCTCACAAAGAAATTATAAAATGATACAGCCAATCATCAAACCATCACTTCATCATTGTATTGAAATTAACCAAGAAATTGCTACATCTCCAAACCAGACAGTGACGTCAAAAGCAGATACATCAGCATTCAGTGGAACCATACTAACTACTGGTCAAGCATATGCTGCACCACCATCCTTAGTCGATCCACCCACAGAGCCTTTCCCAAGACCAGTATTTACTACACCCCCTTCTGTATTAAGTCCGCCTGTTGAACTTAATGAAGTTTCCCCAGTTCCACCAGCTGAAGTTTTCCCAACTGAACAGCCTTTAAGAAGTTCACTAGGACAACTTAACAGAACATCAGTTCCACAGATCACAGAGGCATTTGCTGAAAGTTGGGCTCCAACATTTAGTGGCACAATTTCTCAGCCAAGTAATGTTTTTGTAATGCCAGCAGAGTCACAGTCACAGTCTCAAGAAAACACTTATGGAAGCATTCCCTTAGCTGAAGTTTCAGTCACAAGTGATGAATCATTTCCTGTTGCCACCAGCCTTCCTTCGTCTTCCAGTGGGTTTACAGATCCCCCCTCAATTCTTCAAACTCAATTGAAAGATATACCACTTATGGTTATGTCTGGCAACCAGGTTGATTCAAGCCAACCAGATAAAATCTCAACGCTACATCATTCAGCTACAGGCAGTGGATGTGATGCAGAGTATATGCCAATTCAAGCTACTTCACAGGCCTCCATACCACAAACAGCAGTAATGTCTGAATCTGTTTCAACACAAGATATTGTGGACAATGTTAGTCAATTAGATGTTACTCCCCAACAGTTTGTTTTGTCTGAGATGATGTCTATCGAAGAGATACCTTCTTTCACTCCAGTGTCACCCACTGAGCTAGAGGGGCGATCATTAGTTAGTTCTGGTTTTGGCCCAAGAAAGATGCTTATCCCTCAGATAATTATTTCAGAGGCTAGCAGTCCTGAAGACTGTCCTAGTGAAGAAGATATATTGACAGATAAACCTGAAACAACAGAGAAAGATGATTTTGCTTTTTCTTTGATTGACAAGACCCCTATGGAAAGTACTGATGATTCTCAAGAAAATTTAGCTACAGATGATGTGGCATCTCAAGAAATTGACAGTCAGAGCATTGAAATAAATTCCTATGAAGTAATTACATCTCCAGAGGCTTTAACAGAAGTTTCTGAGATTAAACACGAAGACTCCATTGAGGATGTACTTACCAACCTTGATGCATCAGCAACATTAATACTAAGCACTGTTGAACAAAATGAGAGTATCTGCCCTGAGGCAAGCTCTCCTAAAAAAACAAATATTGAAGAAGATTACAATAAAGATGACCAGGTGTCCAGTGCTTTTAAACAAGAGTCGAACCTAGAAGATGTTGCAAACACTGAATCAACAGAGTGTGAAGAGAAAATAAAAGATCATGAAGAATTCCCTAAAGTAATGTTTGACAAACTGAGTATCACTTCTGGACCAGTGTCTTCAGGAACAGAAAAAGTAACATCAGACGACACTTCTAAAACCTTCATATCACTGTCTAAACCAAGTACAAAGGAAGATGAAATGCAGAAAGCAGGGCCTGCAATATCAAATGAAGAGGCCACACCCACCAGCACTGAACCAGCTTTTCCTTCCACTGTCAAAGACAAAGGTGTTGAAGAGCAATCTGGCAAAGGCATATTCTCACTTTTTGGCACATCTTTGGGTCAATCTCAGCCTCAGAGTGGACAGTCCATACTAGGAGGAATAATCCCTGGGTCGTCATCCTCCAAAGAAATACCAGGTACAGGATTATTCTCAATGTTTGGAAGTGCTACTCCTCAAGCAACCCCTGCATCATCTGCACCCAAAGATCCACCTGGAAAGGGCTTATTTTCTTTATTTAGTGGATCTGCTGCTCAGCCACAACCTGACCAAAAAGATCCACCTGTTTCTTGCCCAAAAGATCTGACTGTAGGACCAAGACCACTCCACATGCCTACTCCAAGTGTGGCTTCAGGAATTGGATCAAGAGGACCACCAGGACATGTTCTAAGGGCTACATCAGGACCTGGACCAAGGGGTCCAACTCCAAGAGGACCCACTTCCAAAGAACCACTGGGTAAAGGACTATTTTCTGTGTTTAGTGGGTCTTCCCAACAGACCGCACCAACAGGTGTTACTACAAAAACACCTGGATCTGGATCCTCAATTCTTGGAGGTAATTTGCCTAGTTCAGGGGCCAAAGAAAATAATGGGCCTGGTTTATTTTCCATGTTTGGTGGAAGTAGTTCTCAATCTCAAGCACCAACTGATGCTGCTGCAACTGAATCCACCAATAGGGAGACATCTGGAAAAGGATTGTTTTCCATGTTTAGTGGACAAAGTCCAACTGGAGGCTCTGAGCCAGAAGGTCTTTTCAAAGTTCCCTCTGTGTTCTCATCTGATAAAACAAAATCTACTGGATTCAACATCATGTCTTTCATGGATGATAAGAAACCAGATTCAAAATCTGTGGATGTAACCACTGTAAGGGACAGTTCTCTTACATACCATACAACACCCACACCTGAATCAATTACAGATGAAAATACATCTGTTGAGGCTAAAGAAGTGGTTCCTATAGAGAACACCTTTGAATCTCCTGTTGGGACGGATCAAAAACCGTGTGATGAAATGAAGGAAGACTCTGTGGATGCTACAGGGAGGAATGATGAAATCCAGCCATGCATAGATGATAAAACAACATCTAAAACTCTAATAAATGAGAATGAAGTGAGTGTACTTCAGACAGAGGAACAATCTAAAAATGAAGAAACTTCAGTGGTTTACAAAATACATGAGGTACAAACTATTAATGAGCAACTTAAAAATGAGGAGCGGGACATGGAAAGCTACAAAGAAACTGTAGCCACCTGTTCAAAGAAAACTGGTTGCATGACATCGGTACATGAGACTGAAGAGGTTATACTTCTGACAGAGGAACAATCTAAAAATGAAGACACTTCAGTGGTTGACAAAATAGATGAGGAACAAACTATTAATGAGCAACCTAAAAATGAGGAGCTGGACATGGAAAATTACAAAGAAACTGTAGCCACTTGTTCAAAGAAAACTGATTGCATGACACCAATAAATGAGACTGAAGCAGTTGTTCTTCTGACAGAGGAAAATGAAGAAACTTCAGTGGTTGACAAAATACATGAAGAACAAGCCAATGGTGAACAACTTAAAAATGAGGAGCTGGGCATGGCAAATGACAAAGAAGCGGTAGCCACCAGTCCACATAAAACTGATTTTAGTAAAGATATTAACCAGTTTGTTCTTGAAAATTCATCTGAGCAAGGGCGAGTTACAGAGCCTGTTGGGCTTGAGAAACCATCAGAGGTGTTATTAGAATCTGATAAAGCTGTAGAGCCTGAAAAACTGCCTGAATTACAAGAAAATGAAATGCTTTTAGAAGTTGACAAACCAGTGAAGAAAAATGTGGAATCAGAAGAACGTCTGGAATTGGAAAAATCTCAAGAAACGAGAAAAGCTCTGGATTCTGAGAAAGCCACAAACAATAATACAACTCTAACTGAAGATTCGGGGAAAGGTGATGTACAAATAACAGAACAAATTTCTGATAGCCAACAAGCAGACCTTAAGGAAAAAACTGATGAAATTACAAAGTCAGAACAAAGTGACAAAACAATAATGATGGCAACCATGCAACAATCTTTAGATCCACAGCAGATTTCTTCTGTTCAGCAGCAGCAACAACCTAAACAAGAAATGATTGTACCTCAGCCAGGAATACCAGGTTGTCCTGCTCAGCCTAGACCAAGAATGGCTGGACCTTTTTTTCAGCCCAGACCTGGAATGCCTGAACCAAGAGGACCTAGACCTGTCATGTCTGGTCAGCCAAGACCAAGAATGCCTGGTTCTCAAAGACCCCCAGAACCTGCTGCATTTTCTGGCTTCATGTCAATGTTTTCTGGCCCAAGTGCTTCTAGCAAGCCAGCAACTTCTAGTTTCTTCTCAGTGCCGCAGACCTCCTTTTTCAAATCATCACCTACATCCACAGCAGCACAACCACAACAGCAGAAGAGCTCATTTTTTAATCTCCCATCCAGCCTGCCAACAGACTCCCTCACTGGTGATCTGTTTGGATTGTTTAAAGGTACAGAAGCAACCAAATCAGATGAAACCAAGCTGCCAGATAAATCTGAAACTAAATGTAACGATGGAACACAAGACTCTAAAGAGAAAATGAGCCTCAATGTTAATGAGTCAAGTTCAGCCTCTGAATCTGAGTCAACTGTGACCGGTACTAAATTAGTAAATGAAGAACTGAATGAATGTGATTCTGAGTTGTTGAAGGTTGATGAAGAGCAAGAGGTCAAATCTTCAGATGAAACAAAAGATGAAAGCAAGGAGATCAATGATGCATCTGAAACTATTCACACACAGACATCTGAGGTGGGTTTATCCTCAAAGGTACCACCAGGAGACATTGAAACCCCACCATCTACACCAAAAATACTAACTGAAGACAAAAGGCCAACCTCACCACCTTCTAAAGGTATTTTTACTTTACCTGGTTTGTCAACATCCTCTTTTGGTGGTTTGATGTCTGGTGCAGCCGAAACAGCCAAACCTTTCAGCTCTCTTTTTGGCTCTTCTACTCCTGCCCCTTCAGTCAACATCAACCCTTCACAGCCACAAGCAGAGAGCAGTGGTCTGCTTTCCGGTTTCAAAGGTTTGTCTGTGGGTCTCTTCCAAGAAGAGAAGTCAGCTACTGCAAAGGAAGAGACAATGTCATCAATGTTTGGAAGAAAAATGGGCTTCCCATGGCAAAGTTCGCCCCCTCAGACCCCTCCTGCAACCCAGTCCAAACACCAAGAATTGATGCCTGAAGAAAATGATGAACCCGAGGCTGATAAATTGTCACTTGAATCGGACGTCACAGGAAGTGCAGATCCCAGTGATACAGAAGGTCCAAGTGACAACTCTTCACATAAGCAGCCAAGCTTTGACACAAGTCCAGAAAGTCCAACAGCACCTAAACAAGGAGTGTCCTGTCTGGAAGTAGAACATATAGTGAAACCTCAAATTTCCCAAGATTGCATAGATAAGGACAAGGAACCTCCTGATACAGATTCCAATGCAGAAAAGCCACCTGGGAGCCTTCTACAGCAAACCTTTGATAAAAGGCTAGTAAAATCATAATAAATGTCTATTCTTATACCATTTATTATGGTTTATTGTGAAGATTACACTCATTGTATTAATTTGTATTAATTAATATTAATTTTATTAAATATTATTTATTTGTTATATATTCTTATTATTTAACATTTTTCTTTTGGTTTCTTATAGTTTGTCACAACATGCATTACATAACAAACATTACAAGAACATTGCTTGCTACTGAAAATATGAAACCCTATAACTTTATTTTTTTTATTTTTTTTATATTTCAGTAAATTCAAATTAGCACTGCTCCCAGTATGTTTATTCAACTTTCTTAAGGTTATGTACTGTATACTGCATTACTGTAATGAAATGATTGACTTGTTACCCAAACACATTTTAAACATTGCCTAGGACTGAAAGGTTTAGATATGTACATCTTGATATTGACATCTTTTTCTTTCACAAGCCCGGTGGACAGTTCTCGATTTGGGTCTTCTGGTAACCTTAGCCAAGCCAGTTCCCAGTTCAGCTCTGAGCCAGAAGAACGAAGCTATTCAGACACTCAGAGAAAGCCTTCTGTTGTTGATCAACCTCTTCCAGCCACAGATGACACAGAAAAAGGAGAGAGGGAGACACTAACAAATGTGGAGAAAGAAGTACAGGGGGAGAATACGCCCAAGCCTGTTGCTAATCAGGGGAGAAACCCTGCGAGGCAGCACAGGTACGTGTTGCACACTGAATAGATGTGAATAAAGGAAGAATAAATAATCTAGTAAAGACTGGGAACTATAAAACAAGATACAATCATATGAAACCTAAAAAGAAGTTGTCTTCTTTTTAGGTTTCATATGATTGTATCTTGTTTTATATTTCCCAGTTGATTTGTTGTCCTTTTAAGGGAGACTTCACTGTTAACACCCACTGCTGTGATTGGCTAATGTCTATGCATTTGAAATAGTATTACTTGCTCTTTTAGCTCGTTTTTACAATTACAGCTCTCATGGCTAACTAATCATGAAAAGTGTTGCATTATATTCAGCTCTATGGCATTATTTTTAGAAGATTGTAGCATGAAAGGTTGCAGTGATGATCATTGTAGCCGATCACACACATGCTGAGTGCATGAAAGCAGCGATCTTGTCATTGCAACTCAGTTTCTGTACACTAACGAATGCTTTCATCTTCACTGTGCAAACGTGATATAGTTAAGAGATTCGTTGAATAAAACGGAAGTCACTGATAACCGCGTCACTGATAAACTCTCTGTTTGATTGACAGGTTCAGCACGTGCAGCACAAACGATTGCAACGGGAGCTTTCTTTGATCGCTTTCTTTATAGAATTGAATCACTGTTAAATAACAGATTATTTTTATCTACTAAGAGAAACAACGCAAGTTGATGTTTAGTCACTGGTATATATTTACTGACACACAGACAAAGAACATCTGACTGTACATGAATCATTACATTTCAGATAAGGCATTAAAATGAACACAGCTACTTACATGTTGCATTACTGTTGATCCCAGCCACTGCACAATACTGTGTAATCCTCAACGGCATATTTATTGCTTGGTAGCTCGATCTGGTTTAACACTAGGCCTATGTTACATGCGCGAATCAGTGGGCGGGCCTAAACAGGCAGTGAGGAAGTAGGCGTTGATTTTCTTCTGCAGAGGCGGTGCTTGCCTCCCTTTGACGTCATATATCCCCACTTTGAAAAACCTGTCGTTTGCTTGGCCTGGTGTCTATAAAAGCTTTTCTTTGACTAACAAGGAAGTTTTCAGCTCCGAAACGTACAGGATATTCTTATATTACCATGACCTTTTATATATCAAAAGCTTAAGGGAAAGATGATTTCTCAATTCATCACCCCTTTAACTGTATCGGAATCATGTTTTACATGATTCCAGTTTGTCACGTTTTCTGGTTTGTCTCTGATCAAAATACCCATGAAATTTAAAAGCATTTGCACACTGTTGCCTCTTGTTTATTTAGTTGCTTCTATTGCTCTCCTCATTTGTAAGTTGCTAAATGACTAAATGTAAATGCACATTTCTAGTTTTGTTCTTTTTAGTTCATGTCTGCTAGTTTTGAGACCATCTGTATGCTTGTATACTTTTAAAAGGTGACACAATTAATTTAACAAATTACATGCATGTAAATGTAATATACTTTTCCAGGAAATGGGTTAAAGTGTAGTTTTTAGCAAGTGATTTTTGGTCTAATGTCATCTTATTGTCTTTTTCAGTTTCTATGAGGATGGCCCACCTCCTTTCTCTCCTTCCCGTCTGCGCTGGTTGAAGGCTATCAATAAAGTAAGAGTGAAGCTGCACGAGGTAAGAGGCAGATGAACAAAACATCCATCACCTTTTTATATAGTGGAAAATAAAATATTTTTGTTCTCTTGATGTTTGTTTAAACTGAACCCTTCCTAGTTCACTGCCCTTCTGTTGTTTGGTGGATTGAGATTCACGTGTGTCAAATTCACATTTGACCACCATTGGTAATGAAAATAAGACATTTAGATTGATTTTAAGTGTCAGTGTGCTTACTTTCTTAAGCTTTTCCTCGAATCATACACTGGTTGCTTTGTAATCGAAAAAAAAAGTGTGACTCTTGTCATCCAATCGGCTTTATATTTTGTGATATGCTGCTGGGAAGGTTGCTTGTAGCCTTGACTTCATTCACCCTCAGTTCTAGAGGATCGTTGACTGCAGGGCTTTATGTCGTGCATTAATTATCTTTTCTTTTTTATAGCATAATGTCAGTGCAGACTCAGAGGTTGTCATATAGTATTAGTGCTGTGTCCTCGAATGGTGAAATGACATAGAGAGAATACTCTCTAGTAACGTCACTAGAGAAATCAGATAATGAGAGAGAAGTGAAAAGTAATGTGAAAATAAATGCCTTAAATTATACAATAAACTAATAAATTCATTGCATATATAAACATTTGTACATAATGTCTATGGAAGCCCATATTTCTCATACTCAAATTATTAGAAGATTGGGTATAACTTTATTTTAGTGTTCAATTCTCACTATTAACTAGTTGCTTATTATCTTGCATAGTACTAGAATATTGGCTGTTTATTAGTGCTTACAAAGCACATATTAATGCCTTTACTCTGCATGATCCTACCAATATCTTAACGTAAACTTAACTATTAATAAGCAGTAAATTAGGAGTTTATTGAGGCAAATGTTGTAGTTAATAGTGATGATGTGTTCCCCATACTAAAGTGTTTCCAAAGTAATTAATAAAATGTGATGTATTTTTACCCACACAAATGATCTTTTTTAGATGATATCAGACAAAATTGTAGGGAGTTGGCTTTTGGATTGTAGGATTTTCCTAATTAATATTTGTATTAGATCTGGTATAGATCAGATGCTGGAAGTTTGTATTGCACTGCTTAGATTATCAAGTCCAGTGTTTTTTATGTTCTCATGATTCTCATAAAACATTAGTCTGTGGTTAACATTGATATTTGCAATCTGCTTCTGCAGCTGTGTCTTATGATGTTTGCAGCTGCTAGAGAGAGCGAGCGTGGTGTTGGGTGATTGCTCTATTAAGACAAAGGCTGTGACAGAGAAAGTGTTGGGCAGGAAAGGCATCTCCAAATGATCACTATTTTTCTGCTGACAGCTTAAATAGTGCCTTCTGCCTTTAATGTTTGGAGTTTTTCTACAACTTCTTTATTAAAGGACCTGAAGTGCAGGGGCTGTTCCTTTAGCATGTTATATGTATGTGTATGTTTACATTTATGTTTGTTTCTGAAATCATTAAGTACCAGAGACGAGCGTTGAAAGAGAAAGGCAAGAGAGATTATGATATCCAAATGGCTGGATAGTTAGTGTAAAATTAGTCATTTTATCTCAAGAATTAATTTGTCATGGCAACTAAGTGACATTACTATGGAAACACAAGCTTGATTGTTGCATTTGGAGCCGCCCTTGGACATCTTTTATATGCATATTTCATGTCAATCCAGACAAAAACGCTGATCATACAACATTCTTCTTTTTAAAAGACATTAAGTGCTGGTTTAAATTGCTCTCAGATGTCTTGAGAACGAGTTAAACCCCTTATTAAGCTTAGCTGTAGTGTTTTATCCAGATGATTTCATACAGGATTAATGAAGTGAATTTAATAAAAGTTTCTGTATTAGTCAGTTTGATAGATGTTATGTTGTCAACACATTTCCCTTCATTTTTATACAGAATTTTTGATGGAAGCTAGGAATCTATTTTCTTTGAGGTAACCTGACAGAATTTAAGAGATTGGCAGAAAATTTGCCAGATTTAAGTGTTTGTGCTCATTAAAACTGAATATGAAAACTGAATTAATCACTGGTTGTTGTGGTAACCATTAGTATCCAGGTTTTTCTTTTTTTTTTAATGCAAATGTTCAAAGTGGTGACTTTGACGCTTTGAATTCACACTGCTTGCAGTGCTCAAGATTTCGATGAAGGGCATGTTGCATAATGAATGAATTAGTGTTTTATATGAACAGCTGTAGAGCATGAATGGTTTCAGTGCTGCTTTAAATTGCGTTTAAAAAAACCTATGTGGACACATTTGTTTTCATTGTTGCATAGGTTTCAGTTGAGTGTTTCTAGAGCAAACTGCCGTGAACTAATTGCAGGGTCTCACTCTAATAACCTCAGTTTAAGAAACTGGAAGGGGAAAATTTATGACGGTAAAATTATGCCATGATTAAATTATGCATGCGCAGGGTGAAATTTGTGAAAGTTTTCTTTCTTAACACCAGCACAAAATTCAGTATGAATTCATGAGAGTCTAGCCTAATGGCACACAGCTTATAAACGATCATGTTTTAATTGTATTTTTTTAATAAAAACATTTGTACATTAAAAGGACCATTCCGGCAGCGAGAATGATGCTGAACTCAATAAAGATAAATGTCTTGGCATCTGGCATATTTATTGAACCAATCAGATAAGAGTAAATCAAGTCTACAAGAAGAAGGTGGCCCAGCCTTATCCCTCACGGTTTCAAAACTCAATGAGTGAGAGAATTGTACCAAAACTCGCAGCTAAAAGAAAGACGGAACAGTACGGGTTCGGGAACTTTTTGCCCAACAAGATGTCTTTTAGAAATTTGCCATCATTTTACTTTCATAAAAATTTAAATGAAGTATTCTAAACAGCATTTTTACTCACTTGAAGGCCACCATGGGAAGGAAATGCTACTTGAAGGGTCATTCCATAAGGAGTTACAGTGACTGTTAGTAAAGGGAACATGAGAAATGCATCTTTTTGATCATTTGTGACATGTTCTTGAGATTTCGAAATCAAGGTAATTTTATTAAATTAACCTTGGATTTTAAACCTGTTTAAACGCCACATATTCTTCTTACATATCTTCTTGTTTATTTTTTTGTTTTATCAAGCACTACATTTTGTTGTGTATTTAGTATGGATAAAACACTATGGAAGTCAACAGGACAGTTCAGCAGATGAAAGAAATTCATACAAGTTTGGAAGAACTTGAGGGTGAGTAAATGATGACAGAATTTGAGTTTTTGGCCGAACTATCCCTTTACCATGCTTGAAATGGTGAGGTATCTAGTAACAGTGCACATACCCCATACATTCCCCCTGTGGAGTTGAAGCTGCTGGAGTTTTTCTTCTTACATGATGAATGACTTTGTTCTAGTGGGCGAATTGATTACCACAAGAATGATTATTTAGACATCATTCTGCTCGATTTTTTTTTGGGGGGGGGGGTTGTGCCTTCCGTGTATCTTCACATACTGTGCTTTAGTTTTTTCAAACTTTTTCTTATATGCAAAATATAAAGGCATACAAAAAGCCATATTGAACACAGGTCTGTTTATGTAGGCCAGATTTTTTCTTTGTGAAATTGAGGACAGAATATATTTATTTATATACCAGACTGGATGGACATTAATAGCCTTCAGAGCTCAAATGGCTATGCCCATTACAATAGTCATCCTCAGAGCTGGGAAACTCTAGAGACATGGAAGGGAGAAGATGTGTCAAAGAAAATCAGAACGATAGAGAGGGGGAGATAGAGGCTGAGCTAGTGGGGGTGGAGGGATGGGGTGGAGCGAATGAATTGGATAAGGAAGAGTTTCTGAGTAGTGAGTATGCACAGAATACTAACTGTAAGGAATCAAAGGCCTGTAGGATGACATTGGCTGAAAGTCACCAAAGAAATTCACCCCTCCCAATTGCACATTGCTTCCTTTTCCTGCTGATTTCCTGAAGCGTCCACAGAAACTGTGATAGCACTGTGACACTCTTTACTTCTCCAACATTGGCTTCCTAATCAGAAGATCAAAGAGAAAGTGCCTAGAGGGAGTATGGATGTGAAGCAGGGAATGCTAGGCCATCCATAGCTTGTGTATTCTGTTGATAGAGCGTCGACCAGTCAGTACAAAACATTGCAAAGGTTTTTTTTTTTTTTTTCTTAATCAACCGGAGGTTGCTAAATTGTGTAAAAATGTGTACATGTATTTTTTAGTGCTGTCAATCATTATTCGCACATTTCTTCTGTAATGAATCACGATTAGATTGGAGTTTATTTTATTTTATATTGTAATTATTTCCCAGTCACTCTCCAAATAAATGTAGAAACTACTTATTTTAAATATTTGTTGTAATGGCATCTTATGAGTGAAGACCAGTATCACTGATACTAATACTGCTACTGATGTCTCTATGAAATTGATTATTTTTTTAACATTAATGATAGACTTTACAGTATAATAAAAAGCTATCAATTTCAACATTTTTTAGGCTTTAAAAAAACAACAACTTTTAATTTAAGTGAACTTAAAACAATCTTCACATAAACCCATTATAATAAATGTCATATTTACTTGTGACCATCCTACCTGTTTGACATATTCAGAAATGTAATAAAGTTATCAAACACCTTTCTTAACTGCATAAGTTATAAATTAAATATAGATTAATCCTTATTGAAGCTACAATAAGGATTACCTTTTGTTCTTTGATTAACATTAATGACAGACATCACAGCAACTGGTTTATTAGAGGTGCTGTCACTTTAAGACCTGCCGCTGCCGAACATGATGCGGATCTCATTTTCTTTAAGTCTTTAAGTTAATTTAAGCAATATTTAACTCATTTAAGATTCCTCTTATGAGAATACTCACAAAACGGGCATTTTGCCATTGTTTGTTCAAGCGCGTTTTTCTGGTGCGAGTCTTTCTGTGCATCGTGTGTGTCTGTGTGTGTGTGTGTGTGTGTGTGTTTGTGTGTTTGTGTGTGTGTGTGTGTGTGTGTGTGTGTGTGTGTGTGTGTGTGTGTGTTTGTGTGTGTGTGTGTGTGTGTGTGTGTGTGTGTGTGTGTGTGTGTGTGTGTGTGTGTGTGTGTGTGTGTGTGTATGTGTCATTCATAGACAGCACATTCTCTGGTTCACGTTAAATGGTTTAAAAGCATTTGCATGAATAGAGGCATGATTATATTATTAATGTATTTTACATTACACTAGTATTTTTATAAATAAAATCTAATATAAATTATAGAAATGAAATAGCTTATGTAAGGGACCATGTACAGCCAACCACCCATTATCAACTAAATAAAAAACCTTTAGGGTGATACAAAACCCCTCTGCTTCATGTCCTCATAATCTCCATCTATTCTCCATCTATTCAGCAATAATGAACTGTTTACAGTGGTTCTCAACTAGGGGACTGAGGTCCACTAGGGGGCCCCAGTAATCTTCCAAAAAGGCTTAAAAAGTATAAAGTGTATTCAATATTTATTCATTATTAATATTTGTTGTAATTGCTGATTGTGATAAAAAAATATCCAATGTATCATGTACGAAAAAAAAAAAAATCTGGAACTTTATATGCACTTCTAAGCTCTCAGTTTTATTCACTGCAACAAGATTTGATTAAACAAAATTTGCAGATTTTTAATTAGCCCCCTCGAGAATTGTCAGCAAATATTTTTGTCAAAATCTAAGTTGTGCTTTTTAAAAATTATTTAGCTACATGAACTCATGTTTCCATTAGTTCACCCAAGAATGTAAGTTCTGTCATCATTTACTTATGTTGTTCCACTCCTGCATTTGTCCAAATTTGTTTTGTTTGTTTTTTTGTCCAAAGTTAATAGGGTCCAAAGCAACATGGACTTTCATTTTATGGACAAAAAAAACGTACATAATATTGTGTTCCACAGGGGAAAGTAAGTCATACAGGCCTGGAATGACATGAGGGTGGGTAAAAACTTGTAGGTGAACTAATCCTGGCAAAACTTGCTGCACACATGATGCAACTCATCTAGCACTTTGGACACCGCAACAAGATGATGTCATAGTGAGAGGAAGAAGGGTGGTTGTAGGAGAGATGTGGAGTGTGTACAAGCCTCCGCAAGGGGGAGGAAAAGAGAGAGAAACAGATGGACGGACAAGTGTAGAGTGAGTAAGGCAGAAGTGTGAGGAAGAGAGAGAGGGAGGGAGGAGGAGAATGGGTGATAGTGTGTGAACACTCACACACACGGCTGAGGGTGGATGTGTTCTTAGCAACAAGCCAGAGGAGTGTAGGAGGAAGAGACTGGAGAATCAGAGATAGAGGAGTGGAACACTGACACAAATGTATATTCTAGTTTGTCAGTAATTGAAATGAGAAGATGCCATTGAGGAGCTTGTCAGGACTATACAGACTTATTTAACTTGGGGTATAATAGAGAACATCAGCTGCTGACAGTGATTTTTTTTTTTTCAAGTTAACTTGTTGGATTACTGTGGAAGCTGCGTGGAGCTTTGGAGAAAGGGCGGGTTTAGACTTGATCTGTCATTTTCACTCCATTTGATATTTATTCTACCCTTGTATCAGTCCCTTTTTTAATGGACTTTGTGCATTGGAACTGTAATGTGGAGCCCTCTTTAAAATTCCAGTCCTTTAGCAAATTTGCACAATATTGTCCACTTATATCTGTGGTTTAATTGATCTGTACACCTTCAACATGGTAAGTTGGATGTATTTTCTCTAAATATGTTTAAATTAATCAATAAGCAATCAATATGTCTTATTGCAACCTTTCACAACATTTTTTCTGGAAAGGTTTTGCTTTATTTTCTTTATGGCGCTATATAAAAAGAGTTATTGGATTAGAATTTTATAATTGTATGTATATTTAATATATTCTTGTTAAGATTGAATTATTTCTATATGCTTGATGTGTTAAAAAGACATCAATTTCTCAAAGTTTTATGCAGTGTATACATATGTTTTAAAAAAATTTAATATCTGAACACTTTCCTCTCTTATCTAAGGTGTCATGTATTGGTTAATATAAGTGTTCCTTAGTAGTACTTAACTGTAATTTAATGCTCATCGAGTAATATAGACATTGGAGCTGGCTGGCTGTCTCACTCTCGTTTTTGTCTTATTTAGTTGCAGTGACTGAAGCTAACAGGTTGCAATTCCAGCATTATGCTTAGGTTTCATTTTTATATGAGTGGCAGATTTAATATTTACTTAGTTTACATGCAAAAAAAAAAAGTACTGTTGTTAAATTCAAAGGTCATGCTGTATGCATTGCTCTTCGATCTTGACCTCCTATGCATTTCTGGCTTTTTTATTTTCTTGATTGAGGTGCTGAGAATGTAGTAAGTAGGCATGACATTGGAAGGCCAAATACGTAGTCCACGAGAAATGGATAATGGTGCCTGTGGCTGTATGTGTAAGTGAGTTCAGCATGACCCATGTGGCTGGCAGCCAGAATGAGACCTTGTAAACAGCCTGCCTGGATACAGCAGAAGGCGTTGCTGCTTAACATCACAGTGATTACTGAATTTGCCGGAAAGGAGTATTGTTATTTTAACATCACTTTTAAATATGCACACATTCTCCCCAAAATTCCAGCATCTCTGTCTAATTCTGCCATCATTTCTGACTATTAGCTTCTCAGTTGGAGCTGTCTTGACAACATCATAATAAACTTTAGTCTGCTTTGCAGCTAATATCTGACTGACATGTAAAGCAGCAAATCATGAACTTTCCTTATTCCAGGAAGTTGAATTAAGCAAACTAATCAGATCTGAGCTTGGAGTTTTGTGCACCATTTTGTGTAATAAGCTTCAGGTTGCACAATATGGCTAATACTATAGGCTCCTATTATTTATTTCCTGTGATCAAAATGCTTAAAGGCATCTCTGTGGTAGTATCAAACAGTATCAGTATCAAACTGATTCTTTGGAGTGAAGTATAGATCTGCCATGGACACTCTTTTGACTGTGTGTCATTACTTTTGCTTTGATAGATGAATGTCCGGTCATTCCACTTGACTGTCTGGATGAAATGATTATGAAAAAATAGAAAAATAGATTGGCGACAGCAATTTTCTGTAGTTGATGGTCATTTTATATCAAGGCCGTAACCATATGTCTTAAACATTTGTTTATTTTTATAAAGCATAAAGAAACAGAACAGTGAACAATTTGCACCAAATATATTGTCAGTCCCGAGATTCTTCCCAATACATAGATCTGTGTCAAAGATTCCGGAGCAGGGACACGTTTGTGTGCTTTTTGTTTTATAATTTCACCGGAAAGAATAGAGTCTCTCTCCGCAACGGCATTAAACGATGGATTAACATGCTCATCTGTGTGAAGACTGTGCACAAGCCAAAAGAGAATGTAAACCCCGCCTACTTTGATTTGATTGCCATCTCAATCATTTTGACATATACAAGCGCTGTTAGACCGCTGACGCAGACCAGACTGAAAATGTAACTTTTAAACCTTTTTGTAATCCTAACATACAGAGTGCTACGTAATGAAGTGCAGGAGAGCAGTGCAAGAATTTCAAATATTGGGGGGGGACTTGTGCCCCTCAATGTCTATGGCGCTTACGGCCCTGTCTTATAGTGCCTCTGGTTGCGATTTTAATAAACATAATATTTTCACGCTCTGTCTTGAGTACTTGAGTACCATTAGTGTGAAGGGAACATTAAAGGGAAAATCTAATTCTGTCACACAGATTTTAATCTTCTGTCTGTGTGTGTGTGTGTGTGTGTGTGTGTGTGTGTGTGTGTGTGTGTGTGTGTGTGTGTGTGTGTGTGTGTGTGTGGACTGGTAATGTCCCCACAAAGATGGCAATATCCAAATCCTTGTCCTTGTGGGGACATTTTTGGTCCCCATGAGGAAAACTGGTCATAAATCACACTGATGTTTTTGAAAATGTAAAAATGCAGCATGTCTCCTGTGATGGGTAGGTTTAGGGGCAGGGGCAGTGTAGGGGGATAGAAAATACGGTTTGTACAGTATAAAATGCATTACGCCTATGGAATGTCCCCATAAAACATGGAAACACAACATGTGTGTGTGTGTGTGTGTGTGCTGTAGAGAGTGTGCGTTCTATATGTAGCAAGGTCATACTTGGACAGAGACACATATTTGAATCGAAAGCTCAGTGAATCGATTTATACCTACAGATAATTATTCTGTTCTGCTTGTAAATACAGTACAGATTTGAGAAGTGGTGTGCAAAACTGTGAGCTCTGAGGAAGTCATTGCCAATTAATATTCTAATTAATCTTGCAGTCATGAAGAAGCTGTTCTGTATTCATATCTTTAACCCTCTGTTGCATTATGTTGCGTCTGGGTAACAAACACACATTCTTCAGTTTGGCAGTAAAATTGTTAATACTTGATGTTGTTTTTTTGTGCAAAATGCGGAGGATGCACACTTTTTTTTTTGCTCTTGATCTCTACCATATTCAATTATTTTTAATTAATCATTTTTCACCAAGTTAAAACTAATTGTGAAGTCAAGTTGTTTGTATGTAATGAGAAATTGCTTGAAATGTTTGTTGCCTAGAAGAAAAGTTGTTTAATCATTTAAAAAAAAAAAAATTCAGTAATAGGATCTGTTTTATGCAAGAAAAGAATGTAAAATATTGGAATTCCAACACAGGAATTGAATTTTTCTTTTGCCCTCATATGTCTGTAATAGAGGTTTACGAATAGTAACATGTAGCATCTTCTGAACAAACCTGTAGGAGCTGGGTGAAATGACTCTGAAATGATTTTAGCTGCCCTCAGTGAAACATTCCTCAAGCACTCAGTGTCACAGACACCTCACTCTGGCTGGCACCTGTTTTTTTCCCCTTCCCATATACCTAATTTTCTTTTCTACCTCCCTGTCTCAATGGCATTTGCCACTGAGGTAAACACACTTCTGGTAGTTTCTTTACCCTCTGCTTTCTCCTCCCAGCATTCTCTCTTCTGTTTGTTCTGTGCCTTTGTCTTCCACTCTTATAGGTAGACAGAAAATGCATGCTTTGAAGATTTTGGGAAAACGCATACAGAAAAATCTCAACTTTAGCTCTTGTGCTTCAGTGATCTCATAAAAGCCACATTAGCATGCTTCTCACTGTGCTTATGTGAATCACTCACCCCTGAATGCCCTGCAGTGAAAGACAGAGGGAGTGAGAGCGAGAGGAAGGTGAAAAGGCGAGACTGAGAGTCATCCTAGGAGACTCTAAACAAGATTTTACAAATTTTTGCCGTTTTAAAACTCATGTCCAGTTGTTGCAAGTTAGGCAAAACGATAGAGAAAACCTCGGGTATGCATCATGTATGATATAACCCTTCTGCCTTTACTCACACTTGTAACACTGTGTTTAACACTGTGGTTTAACCACACTAACTCATCTTCTCTCAGCCTCACTATCCAATCTAAAACCACCTGAGAGCGACATAACGGACTGTGTACTTTTTTGTGGGAGACTGTGAAGTTTTGCAGTTGGTATATGTCAAATAATATAAGTAGCATTCAAACTTACAGAACAGGGGTGTCAAAATAGGATAAGGAGAATAACTGGCTCTCACTTGAGTCATACCATCTTAACATCCAGGAGTCGCTTTACAGTTCCTGAGTGTAACTTGTCTCATTAAGCTGATGCTTGGGAGCAGATAATAGTAATAGGAAAGTAAAGAGAAATATAGAGGAATAAAGAGAGGAGGTAGTTTTATTCAGGTAATATCCATCTTCATATAGAGACATACTAAAGCTCTGGAAAAAATTAAGAGATCACTGCAAAATTAGCAGTTTCTTTGGATTTATTATTTGTATGTATCTGTTTGAACATTTTTGATTCTACAAACTACTTACAACATCTCCAAATTTAAAATAAACATATTGTCATTTAGCAAAGAATGCAAAGAAATGCAATAATGCAAAGAAAACAAGTTTATATAAATTTTTAACAACACAATACTGTTTTAACTTAGGAAGCGTTCAGAAATTAATATTTGGTGGAATAAACATGATTTCCTACAAATAAATGTTTTTTTTACAAATAAATGTTCTAAATTACAATATTTTTTATTGGAAATGTTGAAGAAATATTGTCAGTAGTTTGTAGACAAAATAAAACAATTTTGATGAATGTTTTAGAATTTTACTCAAACAGATACATATAAATAATAAATCCAGACATACTGCTTATTTTGCAGTGGTCCCTTATTTTTTTCCAGAGATTTGAGATCTATACACTGAGAACCTGAATGCAGGTATAGCAAGTGGTTTCCATAGCTACTGTTCCAGTGTTACATGATTTTGCACTAACGTGACATTTTCTCTGCTTAATTGACTCTCCATATGGAGCCGATGAGCCAGAATACCTCTTCAGTTCTCCTAAAACTCACTTATTTTTATACAGTAAATGAAAAGTTCTAGAATGTGTATTTTGTATTTCATACCTGCAAGTATTTATGGCAATTTTTTTATTTTATGTTTCATATATAATTATAGATAAATGATGACCGTCAGCTATATTCCGAGTGACTATTCATTTGTGATTTGAATGCAACCCTGTTGTTCCCAAACATTGTTTTTGTTATTTTATGCATTCTGTGGCACACTTACCTGTATGTAGTAGTATACATGGCATATCTTGTTCTGTGTTGCCATGGAATGTTCTTAGCAGGTGTTTATTTTATCTTTGTGCTTGTTATCAGTTGTGTGCTTTTTCTCCAGTGAATAAGCAAAGCCAAAATAGACATTGTTGCATTTTCATCCTTTGTATATTATTGATATAATGCAAGTATTATGTTTATTTATATACTTTCACCTTCATTTATTTATTATACACTTCACTGATTTTCTTTTTGACCATTTTTACTTGAATATGTGTGTGTGTGCTCGTACGCGAGGTAGATTTGAAGAACAAAGTGACAATTTTCAGGGGTGTTTCTGGGTGAAATGAGCTAGCCACACCTATAGAGCTGTTTACTTTGGCATACATATTATTACAGTCACATTTCCTCAATTTAAATACACTTTGGTGTCAGTGGTATTTGTACCGATAATGTGAAAATTGATGATTGGACTCTTTGAATGTGAGCCTCATAATGGATATGCAGATGATAAATTCTCTGTACTGATAAATTCAGGGATTACTTTGTGGTGTTGCAAATCCATGACACAACTTTGATAAGGGAGGAAATTAACTACAGATTAAATTTAAGACATATTACCAAATGTATATTCAATCATTTGATTTTCTTAAGCGAATTGGAAAATTTGGTTTCATTGGTGTGATTTTTTTTAAATGTCTTTTTCCCTCTTAGTCTCGGTCCTGCTTAAATTCATTGACAATCTCTCACTTGTATCATCAGATGCTGTATTTCAAGCCTGAGTAATGTGATTTAGCTCCATAGCACAGAAGAAGGGAGGGGAAGCAATGTTCTCCCGCAACCGCTGCAATGGACAGGATGGCACAGGCGTCCCTCAGTATCCCCGGCCCAAAAAGAAAGCTGCAGTGCCAAAGAGAAGACAGCCTAATCCCAGAGTTGCTCTGGTGTTGCGTGGGAAAATTCATCGTTTTTTGCAGGGATCTGCTGATCATACTGTCCAACCTTCTGGTCTTTACTATGCTGGAATTGAAGAAGAGGATGAAGAGGGTGAAGATGATGTTGAAAAGTCGCAGAACTACTACAGGAGAGGATTAGCTTCAGCAGAGGTCTGCTGCTCTCCTCAGGTGCCAAATGGACATGGACTGGGAGAAGTTTCTGAAGCACCTTGCGTAGGGGAAGTGGAACTAAATCGAGAAGGAGGCATCAGGATTCCATGCACTTTGCAGCATAGCAGTAATTTGGCAGTGGTTCAAAACCAATTGTTGCAAGATATAAATGGGACTGAGTTTTCATCTGGTAGAGTACTTGATGGTGAGCCTAAAAGACAGACAGACACTCTGCTGTGCAGGTTTAATATGATGGTGCAGAATGAAGTTGTGGAGGGGAATAATGAGGACTATCAAGAGGAAGAATCGAGTACTGTCGTTGAGCACATACTGAAGGAATTGCGAGGGATCAACAAAATTCAAGAGGAGATTTCAGACTTGAGGGAGTACTTGTCATCTGTTCGTGGTTCTGTTGACGAGGTCTCTAGCTGTGTAGATGCCGTTTTAATGGAGATTGAATGCATGCGGTCTGGAAAGAAATCTGGTTTGGGGACTTGGCCAGGAGCAATGGGTGGCACTGAAGGGCCCTCCCACCATCACAAATCAAGTATCACTGTTAGTATAGGCTGCAATAAGCCTTATGCTGTTGAATCCTCAAATAGTTGTGGAGATATACACTCGCAATATCCAGTTCTTGATGGGAAACAAAAAGAGGTGCCAAGGCAGTCCACTTTAACTAGTGCAAAGACTTCAAACCACAATGAACACCATCAATTTACACGAGTAGCATCTGATCAAAGGCCAGATGTATCTCAAGGTGCATGGAGAAGAAAGCTCAGCTTTGGTTACCTTGAGCGCCAGGATGGACAGGACTGTCCAAGCACCAGTTCTCCATCTTCAGGTCAGAGTTCCAAGTCTGAGTCTGATCCAGAAAGACCCACCTCCGGAACGGGCAATACAGGGTGTGAATGTCAGACCTGGAACCCAGTGGCTTTAAAACACAGTGGGAGTGGAGAGATTGGATGGAGCGAAGATGATTTTTGCTGCAGGCAAGGCAGTTTTGAAGAGGCAGAGTGCTGCACAGGTGAAGTAAGCCGCTGGGACACATCAAGAGCTGTAAGTACTTGTACGATGGGCACCTCAGATCAAATATCCATATTATCTGGGAAACACTACAACTCTCCTGCTAGTACATGCAGTAGAGAGGATTGGAAGCAGTATGATGCAGAAATGCTCCATGAAGAACCTGGTTTGGGCTCCCATAATTGCAAAGAAGATGGTGAATGTCCTCAGTGCTCTGTGTATCAGAATGACATTTATCATGTATCATCTTATGAAAATTGCCTTGAAAGTAAGTCAATAGAAAGTGTGGTTGTTGAGCCATCCAGGAGCCTTCTATATGAAGGTACATCGTTATGTAATCAAATTGTCCCTGATTGGAAGCCTGGCTCTGCTGATGACAGTAATGTGGCATTAAATGTAAAAAAGTTTGGTAGAGCAGTTCTTGACTTCAAAACTACATTACGGGGAGCTCTGAAGAAGATGGATGGAACTAGTGATACTTTGCCTGGAGAAAAGGTTGAAGTCCATTCACCGGTCTCTGGGAAGCAACAAGGAATGGTGGTGACTGGAACACCAAATTTAGAGATGCCTCAGATAGAAATGAAGACTCCACAAACAGGAACAAACTTTTCTGAGTGGCCTCAAGCCATCAGTACTGAGAATAGCTTTGCCGAGATACCTCAATGCATCTCCACCAAAGCAAAACCTGAATCACCTCCTCACCAGCATAATATTGAAGATTTAGAACATCCTAATTCTCCAGGGTTGGACTCATCCACCAGTAATGCATCAGATGCTACTTCTGGACATCCAACCAGTGCTCATTTAACACATTGCTTCTCTACAGACATTATCCCTGGCTCTTTTTCCCCTGAGGAACTAGCAGTTGAAGACGAACAAAGAACACTAACGGGGGAAACGAAGCCTTCCACAGAAAGAGGTAGCGAAGCAGAGCTTAGTCAGCGGGATGCACGGCGTCTGAAGTGCCTCAGGAGTTTCCAGCAGATTCTGAGGGAGAAGAGAGAGTCTAGAAGACAACTCAGTATAGGGACTATGTCAACATTTTCTGAAGATGATTTGAACCCAGGTATATTGAGTTTTGAGGCCCTTTGCTTCAGATTCATTCTGTTTTGTTTTGAGGTGTTAGACGTTTTTTGGCTGAAGTTTCATATGACTAAGTTCACAGAAACCACTATGTCAGAAATGTAAAGTAAATAATTCTGATGACCATGTGTGTGCACATTTAAACGTGTCTCACAAGTACTGTAGTGTGCAATATTTAAATGCTACTCTAGAATTATTTTTTTTCTTTTTTCCTGTAAAATATCAAATTTCAGAAACTGCTGACTCTTGTAGACAGTGGGTGTTTGGTCCTTTCCTGCAGATATATTAGCAAAAGTCTTGTTCCCCAGGCCCAAATAAATTAATTACACTCATTGAACTGAAATGAAAACACATCTGACATGAAAGCAGAGTGCAGGAAAAATTTAAGAGCCATTATAAATGAATAAAACATCTCAATGAAACTTTCATGAACTGTCTAGATCAATTGCAAAGTCCCCACAGTTATGAAGTTCATATTCTCGGTCCATATACATAAACAAGGTTATTAAACTCCCTGTCTGCAGATATAAATATGTTCCTGGACAAGAAGTTTATATGCTTTAAAATGTTATAGCCAGAACCAGACAGCACACTTTAACTGGATAACAATTATGTGATAGCTTTATGTGCTATTTGTTGTTATTTCCAGATGGAAGCCAGGATGAAGATCAGGTTATACCTTTTTCACATTGTTTAAAAGTGCCTTGATGTTGTATGTTTGCAGTGCTAAAGATAAATAATGCTGTTTAAAGGGCTTTAATGTGCATGGTATTAACAGACTCCTTGTTTACTGCATTGTGTTAAATTACTTATGTCTATGTTATTTTATTTAGTTTAAATCATGCCATGTTCTTTATTGTAAGCTACGCTGCATTGTAAACATTACACACATTTTCAGACTGTGTTATTTATTGTAGCTCATTAAAGTATCCCTCCCGGTTATACTATATAAAATTGAAACTGTGATTGCAGATTAATTTAGGCCTATTGCTAGAGTTGCTGAGTCAGAGTTTTAGAGTAATTTGTTTTTCCAACAACCCTTTTGTTTTGAGGGGTTTGGCATTAGGGATGGGTTTTTGTAAGGAATTTTGTGATTTTGTTGCAATTACATCAAAAAATAATTTAATGCACTTGTAGCACTTGTAGTTATAAATGCCATTCAGTCATTTGTCCTTATTCTATATTGCATGAAAATAATAATTATTTATTAATTATACAATTCATTTTGCTAGCATATATTTTATTTTATTCATCTAATTTATGCTATTTTGCTTTTTATTAGCAAGTCTACAGCTTTCTGTATTCATTTTGCATCATAAAGTTATTTTCTCTATGTTAGATACATTATACTATTGTGTGTTTTGAAAGTAAATTAAATTGCGATTTTTCAGACAGGAAGTGTACATTAGAGAGTTTTGAGTACTTGTTTCTGAGCACTTGCATGTTTTGTCCTGTCATGACTAGATTTTTTTCTCATGACTGTATTCATGAATATATATAGAGGTGAAATTCAATCAACCAAACAGCAGGGCTTTCACTATTCCTCTTTCTCCCTGTTTCCCATGTGCTGTTGTTGTTGCCTATTTGAAGCATTTTATATTTGTTTTAATGCATGACAATATGATCAACCTTTCAGAATGTCAATGGAGACCATAACAAACATCCATGGGCCAAACCTGGGTATGAACTCTTGCTCATTCCCTTTCACTGTTTGAACCATGTTGTTGTTCAGCTGTTCTTCACCTATTTTTTTATTTTATTTTCCATTACTGTAATATCCATATGTTTTATCTTTAGGGGAGGAGGAATATTTGGCATTGATAGCATGCCTGACCTTAGGAAGAGAAAGAATATCCCATTGGTTAGCGAAGTGGTGAGTGATTTATTTATTTTATTAATGTAAATTTTTTATACCTCCACCGATAATGAAATCGCATTCTGCCACATTGCCATTGTTACCTGTCTACTGGGTATATACAGATTTGACTTATTGTAATCTCTTATCTAACCTAACCTAACCTAACTCATATAATAGAAAAGGTTGAACTGAAATCTGATCTTTTGTCATTTTTCTTAATGCTTTCCTTCACTACTAGGCCATGGTAAGTAAACCTTTCCTATTTGCGAATTTACATTTTTTTTCTTCAGATTTTACTCAAAGCGGACTTAAAAAACATTTAGGCATATGTTTACATTATTATAGGTGTAGAATGTTATTTTAGTATTAACATTGCATCCTAGTCAGACATGATGTGATTCCAGTGACAAGCAATTTGTCTGTCCACACTGAAAACACTGAAAGTGTTGTGCATTTCACAAGGCGAAAAAATATATTATACTTCAGATTGTCAAAAATGGTTGTTTTGTGCTCAGTTTCATTTTCAGTGTGTGATGCCATCACATTTGATTTGCCATTGAACTCTGGTTTGATTGAATGAGCATTAATACTGTATCACCAATATGTGTGCATGACATCCTGTCTCAGAAGGGTTTGATATTACAAGTGGTCTGTTTCTGTTTATAATGGACATTGGCATCCATGTAAATCAGTTCATGTAATCTTGTAATTGAATGTCTTCTCTTCACCCTTAAAGAGGGACATCTTATGTGTCTGGTGCATTAAAGACCAGGCGAGCGAGTATACTATCGAGAAGCTCTATTTTGAAGTGTTGTCTTCTCCAGTTCACTGACATATCCATGAGTCAGAAATGGGGAACTTTCATCACTAAGTCTTTGTTGCTAAACTATAAAAAACAAAACCCACACAGATGCATTTGACATGCTGTAGAAGGGACAAAAATTAATAAATGCAAAATAAAAACAGGCTTTGCACAACAGTTTGCATGGCAACCAAGGCTTCTTTTTTTGTAAAGTGTGATTTTAAAGATGAATATAAACAAGTTATTACACAACTCTGGAATACTTGATTATGAATGATCAGTCACTGAATTTGGTGGTCATACATTTTTTGTTTAATGAGTTGTGGATGCAACAATTGAATATTAATATCAATATTAAATGATTTCTTATTTTATATCTTGCATATCACTTTGTGGTCTGTTCTTTTATAGAAAATTTCTGTCAATATCAATCATTGTCCCTTGATTGGTTGATCAGTTGATTGATTTTGCAGCTATAATATATGGGATCACCCTGTCTGGGTTTATTTTTAATTACTGACTGGTTGACTGTATATTAAAAATAACATTATCCAATGATCTATTAGCCAGAATTTAGACATTTTGTGAATGGGTTGTTCATTGTTTGTTCCTGTTAATGCTTGCTGTAACTGGAGATTAATTATAGATTTTTGTAATTATATGAAAGTATAGTTTATAAATATTATCATATATGTTTTATAGATTATTTTATGTCTAAATTACTTTTTAGCAATAACAATTTAGATGTGCCAGCCAAATGATAAGTGACATTTTTAACTTTTCTTTTTTCTTTTTGCTTGCAAACTTGCCATTTTCTTCTAGGAATTTTGTATCAATCCTTTTGTTTAGCTTTCAAGCTTTTTTTAATTGACTGAACCTCAGGCATGACCTGCCAGCCCCCTCACTCCCCCTGTACCACTCACGATTGACTAGCTGAGCAATTGATGGCCAGGGAAAATATAAAGCCAGCCATTTGCTTGTGTTGAATCACTGTCATTAGCTATGAGAGGCTAAATTGCGCTCTTATCTCTGTTCCCGTGGAAAATCAATCTTTGAAGTATTTGTCTGGCTTTAGCTATGAAACAATCATTGATAGGTTTTTTCAGTGTGTTGTATTGACACTGACAGTCTTTATTGGCTGGTTGTTGTGGTTCTTGTTGGTACTATTCTTTGTTATGGCATTTAATAAGAAATTAGAAATTAAAGTAGACATGATGCCCTTAATGGGTGAATAGTGTTTAGCATATTAATGGGAATGTAGTAGACACAGGCATGAACTAACATTTACCAGGAATTTAAGGAAAAATAACTGTTAACGATTTTGTTAAACCCATTGGACCAGCACAAATAAAGTTACAGAACCATAAGCACATATTCATATTCAACCATTGTTCCCCTCTCTCAGTCTCTGGTACAGTCCAGGAAAGCTGGGATCTCGCACGCATTAGCTGTACGCTCTTCACTGAAAGATGAAGAACTGGTAAGACCTGCAAAATACACAAACATCTGTCGTCTATCTGCTTCTCTTTTTTTAAAATTGCTTGTAGTGACAGATCTTTTCTGCCGTATTGTGATTTGTGATGAACATTTAAGTGAAACAGATTATCAAAAAAGAAGAATGTAGGGTGGGATTTGGTGGTCCATGCATTAGTTGTTGATTGGATGGCAGCAGAGATAAACGCCAGCTTAAATTAAATTGTGAGTAAAAAGTCCTTCTTATGACACCAGAGGGAAGTCAAAAAAATTCAATACAAAGGAAACCTATGTATGGATGTATCATTCACAATACGACCAATAACAAACATTTGGAAAATAGAGAGGGTGAAGTTAATGTCATGCTGACTTTAAAGGTGTAGCAAAAATAAATGTACGTTAGTGTACACTAAAAAGACATGATTCACCAAATTTAGGATCAATGCCACACTCGTAAGCAATAACAATGTGACGAGTTTGAATATGACAAAGATTGTCAGTAAATAATGATTTAATTTGTGTCATATGTCTTTAAAAGTTTCCAGCAGGAAAAACTGTCGACTTTCTTTGTAGTATGGAAAAAATAAATAAATAAATAATAGAAATAATTATATGTCTTCAGCCAACCTATAGTCTTTCAGAAGTAATATACAGTAGCACACCAGTCATTTGTATACATGTGGTTTGTAATGACACAAGGGTCATAATGATAATGGAGTAATTGTTGACAGAATTAAAATCTTCTAGTTTTTGTTTTCTAGTTTTGTAGTGTTACAGAATATCAAAATTTGAAGTTACCCTTCAGAAGCTCTGGACTGATGAATGTCTGTGTGGGTGTACGCCACCTACACCTTGTGTAGATAAAGATGTGTGATGTGGCTCTCATTTGGTCATCACTTTGACACCTGTCAGCCCACTCCCATAACTACACCTACAGCAATATTTATAAAGCATATCTTGGGCTCTTACACTTACCTACTATTTTTTCCTTTTTACTGCTTTTTACCATTTTCTGTTTGAGTCATTCTTAACTTCCTTTCTTTTCATTTCAACACATCCTATATTTAAGCTGAGCTTTGTTTTGAAATGTCATCTTCAGGGTTGCATCTAGGGCCCATTTCTGGCAGACACTATTTTCAATTTCTTTCTCTCTCTGTAGAAGAATCACGTGTACAAGAAGACCCTCCAGGCTCTGATTTACCCTATTTCTTGCACTACACCCCATAACTTTGAAGTGTGGACAGCCACCACGCCCACCTACTGTTATGAGTGTGAGGGTTTGTTGTGGGGTATCGCACGGCAGGGCATGCGCTGCGCAGAGTGTGGAGTCAAATGCCACGAAAAATGCCAGGAGCTTCTCAACGCAGACTGTTTGCAGAGTGAGTCACTAACCAAATACAGAAAAACAAGCAACAACAACAACAAAAAACCTACGTATATAGTGTATTGTTACTTCAGTGTTCATTACAGTTAGTTGTTTATGTATTTGTATTTTTTTGCACTATTCCTTATAAGTGTTAAAACTGTGTTATTGACAGATGCTTTTTTTTATGAAAACCAACTGTTTGACCAGAAAGGTTGTAAAAATGAGTAAGAAATATGTAAGATTAAACACTAACATTAATGCTCAATTATACAATTTATGAAATATACAATTTAAATTCAACCTTTTACTTTAATGTTAATATAATTTATAAAAAATACACAACCTTTTCACTAGTGCAGTATGTTTGACATATTTTTGTTCCCTTTTTATTGTTTTATACTGCAATTAAATTATAAACGCATCTCTATAATTGCTAGGAGCTGCTGAGAAGAGCTCCAAAACGGGAGCAGAGGACAAAACCCAGCATATCATATCCGCCATGAAGGACCGCATGAAGATCCGAGAGAGGAACAAGCCTGAAATCTTTGAGATTATAAGGCTTGTGTTCGATATGAATAAACTGAACCATGCTCAGCAGATGAAGGCCATCAAACAGACTGTGCTTGACGGAACATCAAAATGGTCTGCCAAAATCTCCATCATGGGTATGGAAGCAGGGGACAGCTGTTATTGCTCTGTACCTTGATTGAAATGTACAATCGTAGTAGATGCCTTTCACTGATATATTTATATCAAACCAAAATGTATTCAGACATCTTCAACATTTTCTCACATTATCACAGTTTGTTCACAATAGTTTAGAAAATGGTAATAAAATATGACAATAACTCAGAGTTAAAACTGTCCACTGTTAAATTTATGTACAAAATTAGACAATACCAATTTAGGTCAACCAATTACCAAGCAATGCTTCATTTTGTTCAGTCTGTGGTGTAAAAGTTACATTAGGAATTAAAGAAAAAACACTTAAGCAAAACATGGTCAGGTCAAAGTGTCTGATTTTTACTGGGAGTCCACTGTATGAAGAATTTTGCATAATATGTCACAGTTTACTTTATTTTGCTATTATTCTATATATATATATTCAAGGAACAATTGTGTAAATGCAGATATCTTTTAGTAAACGCCATGTGCCTGCATTGCAATTTTGTTTCCATTATTTATTTATTTTTTACTGATTGTGACTACATTTTAAAAGATTGTTTATTTTCTGTGTGTTTGTGTTTTTTTCCAGTGGTGAGTGCTCAGGGCCTTCAGGCTAAAGACAGAACTGGTTCCAGTGATCCGTATGTGACGGTTCAGGTTGGCAAGGCTAAGAAGCGAACAAAACTATCTACGGTAACCTTAACCCTGTGTGGGAGGAGACGTTCAACTTGTGAGTCTTTTTTTCTGTTCACTTTGTTCTCTTGGAATCCCGTCTTTCACTTGCTTTGTTCTTATTCTTATTTATTTTCAGTGTAATCAGACAAAATCTATATATTTTTAATGTTGCCTTTCTCCCAGAGGCATCTTTGATCAGGAATGGTTTTATGTCACTTTTTTCTCTGATATTTTCTAAGGTTTTTTTAAAATAGAAACTAAAATAATAAAAATTATATTTAAAAAAAATCACAAATCACAAAATCACAAATGTGACAATTATTGACATACAATAAGAGTATGGAGATATTTCAAATGTGGATAGCATAGCTCAGATAATTCTGTGAACATTGAGGTCTCTGACTTTTGCTGACTTTGGTATCTTGACAAATCTGAGCACAGGTTGTTTGATTGTTGAGATCTCTCCTGAAACTCCACAGGGGACACATGAAATTCCTGGGGACTTTTGTTCTGAGAAGAATGAGACTTCAGAAAAGCGTCTTTGCTCTCCTTGTCAGGACCCGTTTCCACAATAGCTGGTGTATTATTGTGATATTGCCATGGTGGAGTGGTGATTTTAGACAATATATGCCTTATAATTATTTAATAAAGTGTTGGTTCGCTTAATACTTGGTTTATTAAATATTTTTTAATTCATTTTTTATTAATAAATATTATAAATATATTTTTAATAATAATAATAATAATTAAAAATAATAATTAATAATATCACCATAAACAATTCTAAAAGTAATACAGTTTAGTTAATTGAAA
This sequence comes from Gobiocypris rarus, assembly GCA_023029165.1. NCBI lineage: Eukaryota > Metazoa > Chordata > Actinopteri > Cypriniformes > Gobionidae > Gobiocypris > Gobiocypris rarus. Next base: position 42,661,054 of record CM040916.1, on the reverse strand, counting down.
TAACTGTAAGACTGTTTGCAGTTGTTAGAATTATAGCAACTTGTTTTGTTATAATTATTGTTAGCTGTGTTGAAACCACAGATGTGCAGATTATTTTTGTACATGCAGATACATTTTTGTGGCTTTGCAATAGTCTTTCAAATTATAGAACAAATACTATATCTTATATGAAGCAGCTGTGATTTGTTCACAACTTTTCCCTCTCCTCCCCAGTGAGTGCCACAATTCATCTGATCGCATTAAACTGCGCGTATGGGATGAAGATGATGATATAAAGTCTCGCGTGAAGCAGCGTCTGAAAAGGGAATCTGATGACTTTTTGGGTCAGAGCATCATCGAGGTCCGAACCCTCAGCGGCGAAATGGACGTCTGGTATAACCTTGGTAAGTCCCTCAGTCTGTGTGTGTTTTCAATGCTGAATGAGTAATATTTTATCTCTTTTCATTTTTTTTTATTTTATGTCTGTGGCTTTAAAAGTAGCTCTTGTGTGTTCAATACAGCTGTATAGTCATGACGTCAATTTGCAGACAAACCAGAAGTCTAGTTCACTGTGGGTTTCCTCTGGGATGTTAAACGGGCTTTTAGAATAGTTGTTTTTATTGAATTAGTTGTTTTATTAATTTGTTTGATATAGTAGTTAACATTTACTGGAAGGGGCTTTACATTTTGTTCTATAACATGGATTTTAAAACCTTTGTGTGCTTTATTGTTGCTTTAAGTTTCTTCATTAGGGCTAATTAAGACCTGATTTTTTCCTCATAAATCTAAAACTAATATTCGAAAAACCCATCAGATATTCTCAAGGGAACTAATGACTAGACAGTGCTAAATTTCTTTAGGGGAATTAGGACTAAAAACTGAATGGCTCCATTATGTCACACAAGAAATTAAACCATCTGTCTGCTTAAGGGTTGGGATTTCGGTGCAGGTCATAAACGATCTATGCCTAAAAAACTCTAATATGTAATAATAAATATCTTACTTAATTTTTAATGTTGCAATAAGCCTAAGTAGATAAAATTATATTATGTAGTGATTTGCATGAGTTTAGAAATGAAAATTTAGATATGCCAAAATTTTACTTAGCTATTCATGAAAACTTTCATGATTAATATGTCCAACTTTGGTGGTGGACATTTTACAGTCAGTAAGATGGTTTAACTATTTTACGGCCACATGTCTTCTTCTCTATTTGCATAATAATATTACCCATAAATTGTTTCTGATCAAATATTCATTGAAGAAAATAAAAAGTAAAATGATGTATTCATTTTAAAATCTTGTGTCTGATGTCTGAAAGTACTGTGTATATTCTCTTGATAATAAAAATGTATTAAATATTACTGCTGGATGTAAATCTTCTATACTTTGGCCAAGGGTCTGCATTAGGAGCAGATGCTGGTAAACTTTCATATCAGATCTGTGCAATGACCATGTGTAATTTCTGACTTCTGCAGAAAAGCGCACAGACAAGTCAGCAGTATCAGGGGCTATCAGACTGCAGATAAGTGTGGAAATTAAAGGGGAAGAGAAAGTGGCCCCTTATCATGTCCAGTACACCTGTCTGCATGAGGTAAACCACTTACAATATCTTTTTAGATGATAAATGCCTGTGTACACTAATGTTCAAAAATGTTGGGATTTTTGCTTTTATTCAAATTAATAAAAAGTGACTTTTTAATAAAGACATTTTACATTGTTACAAAACATTTCTATTTAAAATAAATGCTGAATCCCAGAAAAAAAAAATCCTACTGACCCAAACTTTTGAATGATAGTGTACATAATTAATCTCTAATATATTTATACCTAAAAGCTAACAAACAAAAAATAATTTCCATAGCGAAACACTTATGTCACTTCACCTCTTGCTTTCTTTTGTAGAATTTCTTTCACTTTGTGACAGACGTTGAAGGGCAGGGTGTGGTGAAGCTGCCTGCGGCACGTGGAGATGATGCCTGGAAGATCTACTTTGATGAGCTTGCTCAAGAAATTATAGATGAGTTTGCCATGCGCTATGGGATAGAATCCATCTATCAGGCCATGACGTAAGCCATGGAACGTTTTCTGTGTATTCTGACAGCTATAGGTCCTTTGCTGTTGACAGGAGAGTTTTTTTTTTAATAACATAAGTTGTTGTTTAAGAGTGTTTTAAATCCTAAGTGGGTATTTAAATGGACTGAATATTTGGTTTCTCTTGTGCACATTGCCAAACAGAATATTAATGAACCTTTTGTTTATTCAATAGAGAGACTTGTTTTGGTGAGAAGCAGTGAATCACAATGAAATAACTGACTTTTTGAGATGAGAAGTCTATATGCACTATATAATACACTATATTGCCAAATGATTGAAATCAGGTGTTCCAATCTTTTCCATGGCCACAAGTGTATAAAATCAAGCACCTAGGCATGCAGACTGCTTTTACAAAGAATGGGTCGTTCTCAGGAGCTCAGTGAATTCAAGCATGGTACCATGATAGGTTGCCACCTGTGCAAGAAGTCCATTTGTGAAATTTCATCACTACTAAATATTCCATGGTCATCTGTAAGTTGCATTATAATAGAGTGGAAGCAGTTGGGAACAACAGAAACTCAGCCATGAAGTGGTAGGCCAGAGCGGGGTCAGCGCATGCTGAGGAGTGCACAGAAGTCGCCAACTTTCTGCAGAGTCAATAGCTACAGACCTCCAAACGTCATGTGGCCTTCAGATTAGCTCAAGAACAGTGCGTAGAGAGCTTCATGGAATGGGTTTCCATGGCTGAGCAGCTGCACCCAAGCCTTACATCACCAAGGGCAATGCAAAGCATCATATGCAGTGGTGTAAAACACGCTGCCACTGGACTCTAGAGCAGTGGAGATGTGTTCTCTGGAGTGATGAATCACGCTTCTCTGTCTGGCAATCTGATGGACAGGTCTGGGTTTGGCGGTTGCCAGGAGAACGGTACTTGCCTGACTGCATTGTGCCAAGTGTAAAGAACTCGTAATGCTTTAGCATACCAAGACATTTTGGACAATTTAAATTTCACTTTGTGGGAACAGTTTGGGTATGGCTCCTTCCTGTTCCAACATGACTGCGCACCAGTGCACAAAGCAAGGTCCATAAAGACATGGATGAGTGAATTTGGTGTGGAGGAACTTGACTGGCCTGCACAACCTCAACCCGATAGAACACTTTTGGGATGAATTAGAGCGGAGAATGTGAGCCAGGCCTTCTCGTCCAACATCAGTGTCTGACCTCACAAATGTGCTTCTAGAAGAATGGTCAAAATACCCATAAACACACTCCTAAACCTTGTGGAAAGCCTTCCCAGAAGAGTTGAAGCTGTTATAGCTGCAAAGGGTGGGCCAACTCCTTATTACCCGTAAACCCTACGGTTCATTTAAGTTCATGTGCATGTAAAGGCAGGTGTCCCAAAACTTTTGGCAATATAGTGTATTTATGAAAGAAAAATAATATTATATATTATTAAATAGTGACATTTACTATTATTACATAACTGTTGTAGTAAAGCATTCTCAGTTTCTTACTGGGTGTCTGTCTGTCTACCTGTAGGCACTTTGCATGTCTGTCCTGTAAATACATGCTGTCTGGTGTCCCTGCGGTAATGAGCACACTCCTGGCCAACATCAACGCATTCTACGCTCACCCCACCTCAGTCACCAGCGTCTCCGCCTGTGACCGATTCACTGCCTCCAACTTTGGGGTAATGCTTACTCAGCATCGCACACAGCCAATATGGCCCCAGACTAGAGGTTGATTATTACCTCCGTTCATTCATGAGCATATGTTTAGTACAATGTAACATAAAAATTAGCTATGTAGCATTACATTTTCTTTTTCACTGAATGAAAATGTAGCTTGCTATATAGTTTGAGAGAATTTTTATCAGCAAGGATTCATAAAATTGATCAATGACATAATGACGTTTATGATGTTACAAGTAAACTATATTTCAAATGAAATATTCTTTTGAAACTTTCTATTCATAAAAGAATCCTGAAAATAAAAATGTTTCACAGTGTCCACAAAAATATTAAGCAGTGAACTATTTTCAACTTATAATAATAAGAAATGTTTATTGAGCACCAAATCAGTATACTAGAATAATTTCTGAAGGATCATGTGATACTGAGTACTGGAGTAATGGCTGCTGAAAATTCAGCTTTGCCATAACAGGAATAAATTATATTTGCGTGGTGGTGACTTGATTGTTATCACCACATAAAACCTTTAATCCCAAACCCACTGATAGTATATTATTTTCATACGACGCAGCTGAAGATGCTGTTGTGGCATCCTCTGATTCTAGCAAACCATTAATGCACCTGCTTGAATTTGTGCACAGCTACAATCCCTTTCCTTGTGTTCATGTACTGGAGCTTTCTTCGGAACTAATCTTGCTCATACAAGGATTAAATTTTTTTTAAAAATACAACATAGTGAATAACTGAAACGTTGTCTGCGTCCCTGACCCTTTGATTCCCATTCAGGTTTTCTCATTGCCATGAGACGGCTCATTCAAAGGGCTTTCTACGGTGTGCTTGTACAGTGTGTGTGTGTGTGTGTGTGTGTGTGTGTGTGTGTGTGTGCGCGCGCGCGCTGTGTCCTTGGATCAAGGTCTAGATTCTTTCAGAGAGAGATTAGTGTCAGAGAAACGTAACTTTTGTGTCTTTGAAAATATTTTTGTCATTTTTGCACTGACTCTATAACTAAATCAAGCGTAGCATTAGTTCTGGTAGATCACGTCAGTCAAGCTATCATCAGTTGACTCTCAGCTGATCCACGTCTACCTATATGAATATGATGCCTATCATAGCATCCATATATAAGGTCCATCAGTATTTTCAGCAGCTTTATCGTGTTGCTCAGGAGCTAATTACCCTTCTCCATCCCCAGCTCCTCTTCTCGTCCAGTCAGGATTTGGCCTTCCGAAATATGTTGTAAATTAAAATATGAAACAATAATGATATTTGCAATACTTTTATGTTGGTTCTTTTCTGTTTACCGTAGGGGGGTTATCGCTGCTCTCCCTGCTCTTATCCAAGCTAGGCTGCATGGATGGGCAGGGAGTTCTTGCCCAGAACAGAACCATACCGCCAATCAAAACTGTATGCTAAATGTCAATCATCTTTGACAATAGTGGTCCTGACAGAATTACATGACCAAATACTGAAAGAAACACCCTTGTTTGTTAGTTTGTGTATTCTATTCACCACTGAGTCATCTTTCTCTATGTTAATGCAGAAAGATCGGTTTGTTAGACTGCTGGATCAGCTCCATAACTCTCTCCGCATTGACCTGTCAACATACAGAGTAAGTATTCATCATGTACACTAATTTAACCTAATCTACCGGGGGAAAATTAATGCAGCCTAGCATGGTGTGGTGTAAAACAAATTACAGCTTGATTGGAATATGGCACACTATAAAAGATTAGTGCTATCAATCTATTAAAAACATTAATTAGATTAACCACACATTTTTCATGATTAAAAACACTTAGCCCCAGTTTCACAGACAAGGTTTAAGATAGTCCCAGATTAAAATGCATGTTTGAGCTGTTTTAACTGAAAGCAACTTGCACCAACATTTTGTCTCAAGATGCACAAAAAAGGCATGTTCAAAATAGCCACTTAAATGTCCTTATTGAATTAAAATCTAATCCTGGCTAATTAATCTAAACCCTGTCTTTGAAACCAGGCCTTAAATTTTTATACATTTTTATAATGTAATAATTTTACAGTTAATCTCCGAATTGTTAGCCCATTAAACAGTTTTTCACAATTTCTGTGTTCAGGATTTTTTGGGCAGGGCTAAAATGGTACCTCGATTTTGCACCGGAGCCACTGAGTATGGCCCCTCCCCTAACACTATAATAACTAGAGCACATCAGTTCAGTTTGCCCACTCAATCTCAAGGTACTGTCAGTACCGTTAGTTATCACAGCCTACAGTTTGCTAGCTAGTTTTGCTTCATCATGTAAATGCATATTACCTGGTTGCGATAACTCACAAAACAGCTCTGTGTCCTTATTTAAATTTCCGAAAAACTATGTTATCAAGAAGAGGTGGATTCATTTAGCATCTGCAGTGATTATTTTACACTGGATAGTTTTATAAACTTTCATCAGAGACAACTGGGATTCACTGATGATCTGCTGCAGAATGTTCTGCCTTCATCCTGTCTCACTGACAACTGGTGCCATTGTCGTCCATACGTTTCCACCAATGAGTGTAAGCTTTTACATGACTGGGTGCGGTTTCATCACAGACAGCGGACACGCCCCCAGCGGCCCTAATTTTTTCAAGATTTTGATTAAGCTATTAAATGCATATTTAATTTTGACTTTATACTGACTTTAACGCTGTCATCGTTAAAGTCAGTATAACGTTTAACAGTATAACGTTCATGCGTTTCTTAAGAGGTGTGGCTTTGGACAGCGCTCTGAAGGGAGGGTGCATGGGATCTAAAGCTAGCTTGCTATTGCTAGCCTCTCTGAAATTGCCTACCCTAGCTTTAATTTTTTTATATTTAATTTTAATTTTATTTAGTAATACATTTTTTTGCTATGGATTTTCATGGTTTCAAAACTTTTTTAAACGGTACTGTAGGCCTAAAGTCTTTATGTAAAAAAAATGTATAGTCAGATTACTTATTTTAAATTTAAACGTGATTTTGTGAATAAGCTACAAACAATACATTCAATAATTAAGACTCCTCACATTCATCATACTTCCATCTGTCACATTCCTCATTGATATTCAGGGAAGGAGTGGTTGACGCCTCAGGTGTGAATCACAGCATTATTCATGATGGTCCACATCCTCCCCACAGACAGCCATTCTGACAATAAGTGTCTTACAAAAGTTAAATGACTATATATTGTTTTGTATGAATGAGTGATCAAAATGGTTTCCTAACTCTAGGCAACAACATCCAGTTCTGAACAGCCTTGTGAACAAATGTTTAAAGTGTGTTATATGGCCTGATTTCAGTGATTTAACATTTGAGTTTTTTTAACTATGCATAAACATTATTTTCTCAAAACAACAAACTTTTATGTACATATTGCTCACATATTACTGTAGCCCTGTTTGTGCTGAATGCAGTGTAATCAGACTTTAGCCAATAATATGCTTTAAAGCAATTGAAAAACCCCACAAATGTCAGAACATGTCAAACTTCTTCAGGGCCACAAAATATCCTTAGGGTCCAGAGGGTTAAGACACATATCCTTATCTTAAAAGAGACTGCAGCGCTTGATTAAGATCATTGGACTTAACCAGGTGTCGGCAGTTCAGCTGTACAATGAGCTTATCTTAAAAAAGACTGACCAAATTCTTAATGACCCTACTCATCCTCTTCATCATAAATTTAGAAGAAGCAATAGGTCAACTGGTAGAATTTTACAACAAAGAATTAGAACAGAAAGGTACAATAAATCATTTGTACCTACAGCGATCAGATTATATAATGATCAAGTACATCGCAAACTATCCCACTTTTAATGATATGATTACGTCATATGTTTGATTGTCACTGTCAATTCCTGTTATTGTCTTTAAAACTGTTTAATTGATTGTTGTATTTATTTTATTTATGCTTACTGGTTTGATTGAGGTGTCTGTTTTTTTAGAGAATATGTTGTGACAAGGACGTGTAATGAACGACCACATGAATTTCCCCTTGTGGGATAATAAAGTTCACATTGACCTTGACATATCCAAAAAATCATAGTTGCTGAGATATATTTTTATGTGTACTATATACTTTAATGACCTATATATTTCAGAATAATAATGTGCATTATAGTAGAGTCTAAAATGCTGCTGATCACATGTAGTCTATATAAAACTGTTTATTGTGTTTCAGATGGTTTTGAGAGTGGTTGGCATGTATACTCTTTATAATGATATGTAGACTTGATTCATAACCTATGTGCTTGTGTTCATGATACCAAGGTCATACTGTGCTTCTCACTCAAGCTTCCTGTGATGTTCTTTGTATCCCTTTGATCTCCAGAATAATTTCCCAGCCAGCAGTAAACCACGTCTAGCAGATCTCAAATCCACAGTGGATTTATTGACTAGCATTACATTCTTCAGACTGAAGGTATGATACCGTACCTAACCCATGCTGTATTGCTCTTTTTGTTGTTTTATACTGTATTTGGGAGTTACAGGGATGTGGGTCTTTTTTGTAATACATATATTGAGTGACAGATCCTATAGAGATGAATAATTGTGTTTCATACAGTCATGGGTAAATGCTTAGCCATTTCTGTCTGCCTGAGTTCATACAGTAGAAAAGGATAATAGAAGGTTTGAAATGAAGATTGATTTCTTTGTGCTGTAAGTGAGAGGCCTTTGTGCGCGCTCTCATAACGGAGATTAGTCACTATTGATTTGACAGTATACCGCTTGTTAGCGGGAGTTACATTGTTTTTATATAGACATACTCTTGTCTTCTCTGGTGCCCCCTGTGTCCAGGTTTTGGAACTGCAATCTCCCCCGCGTGCGGCCCATGTGGTCAGGGACTGTGTGAAAGCGTGCCTCAACTCCACATACGAGTACATCTTTAACAGCTGCCAAGAGCTGTACAACAGACAGTTTCAGCCGGCAGCGGAGCCTGTGAGTAAACACATTCATGTCATGCAGGTGTATGTCTGTATACATACAGATGGGAATGCTTACACTTGTGTTTGACAGTATGTTCAAGTTTGGAGATTATATTGTCATTATTAGAGGTTGAATTTCTCTTGGGTAATCCCAACTTTTCTACCCAAGACATCAGCCTGAAATGAGTAATATTTGATATTGATCTGTTACCATAGAGACCACGTTTGTGCATAAAGGTCAGGACCATGAATCATCAGTATAATTTTGAGTTTCTTCCATCTATCTATCTATCTATCTATCTATCTATCTATCTATCTATCTATCTATCTATCTATCTATCTATCTATCTATCTATCTATCTATCTATCTATCTATCTATCTATCTATCTATCTATCTATCTATCTATCTATCTATCTATCTATCTATCTATCTATCTATCTATCTATCTATCTATCTATCTATCTGTCTGTCTGTCTGTCTGTCTGTCTGTCTGTCTGTCTGTCTGTCTGTCTGTCTGTCTGTCTGTCTGTCTGTCTGTCTGTCTATCTGTCTGTCTGTCTGTCTGTCTGTCGTTCTGTCATTCTGTCTATCATTTTGTTTGTCATTCTGTCTGTCTGACATCCATCTACCTGTCTTTCTATATTTAGCTGTTGGTCTGTCTTTTGTTCTGTCTATCATTCTGACATTTTATTTATCCTTCGACCTATCTGTCCTGTCTGTTGTTCTAACTGTCTTCCATTCTGTCATTCTGTCTATCATTCTGTCTATCGTTGTCTGCCTGTTCTATCATTCTGTCTATCGTTGTCTGTCATTCTGTCTATCATTCTGTCTTACTGTCATTCTTTCCTTTTATCTATCCTTCTGTCTGTTGTTCTGACTGTATGTGTTCTGTCTATCATTGTCTGACTGTCTTTCCTTCTATCTGTCCTTTGTTCTGTCTGTCTTTCTCTCCATTTATGTGTTGTTCTGTTTATCATTTTATCCATCATGCTATCGTTCTTTTCAACAGAAACCAAAAGAAAAGAAAGAGGTAGAAGAGGGCGAAGAAGAGGACGATAAGAAGGATGAGAAAGAAGAAGACAATGCTGCTGTAGAAGAACCAGGACCAAGCATTCAAAATTTGGACTTCTGGCCCAAACTCATCACCTTGATAGTTTCCATCATAGAGGAGGACAGGAACTCCTACAGTCCAATCATAAATCAGTCAGTGTCTGCACAGATACACACAATATCACACAAAAACACATGAGCTGATATGTTTAACCTGATGTGTCCTGTGCAGGTTTCCTCAGGAGCTAAATGTAGGGAAAGTCAGTGCTGAGGTCATGTGGACACTCTTCGCACAGGACATGAAGTATGCACTAGAAGGTATGAAGAAATATACATATATATGTATGGGAAGGTTGTGTGCCCTTGAAGTATGTCTGTACTACAAATTTATTTGAGATTAACATCACCCCATCTCTTTTTATTTGTTTTCAGTTCTTAAACATATCGTCCACAATCATTGGAAGAATGGTAAAGTCCAAAGGTTATAAGGAGTCATGAGAGTGTGAACTTGGACTTAAATGTCTGGATATAGATACAAGATAATCACATCTGTTACATGCTAAGTTTAGTTTACATCAAGTAATGTGAATTTGCATGTGAAATGAGTTGATTCCAATACACTATACCAAATACTTAAATTACAGCTTCTATGATTTTGACACAGTGAAATATTAGTATTGGGTGATTATGTACAATATCGGCCCTAATCACAGCTTCTATGATCTTGAAACAGTGAAATATTAGTATTGGGTGATCATGTAGATTATTGGCCCTACTCCTTATGTCACCACGACTGGGTGAGCCAAACTAGGTACTAAATTATAATAAATATGTTCAGTGTTATGTTAATGTGCTCATTGTGACAAGCTGTGAGCTTTGCATTGTGGAGGTTTATTTCAAAAGAGCAATGCTAATCCTGCTTTGGATGATAAGACCCCTTTAAAGATTCAAAACACTCTTTTTGGTCTCAAAGTCCTCACTCTCTTATTGCTACAGCAGAGTTAGAGAATAGAACCCCCGGTTTCGTTTTAGCTCTTCGAATAGGAGTAAACAGGAGTTAGACACCTCACTGAAAAAAAATCATCTTTTCCTTTTGATGCCAATCTCCTTTTCTTTTGAATCCACCCCTTTTATTGCACTTTTTTCATTCTTTCACAAGTGTTCTTCATCTCTTCCGTCTCTCTTGCCTTGTTTTCTTGTTTTTAGCACCTGCCACATTTCATATTCGCAGACTTGATTTTTACGCTGGTAAGACATATGGTTGAGAGTGTATGTGTGCATGTACACTACTGTTTAAAAGGTTTGGTTCTGTAAGGTTATGCTCACCAAGGCTGCATTTATTTAATCAAAAATATAGTCAAATTAATATAACTGTTATTAAAATAACTTCTATTTATATATATATTTAAAAAATAATTAATATATGCTGTGCTAAAGAAATATGTATTTTCATTATCAATGTTAAAAACACTTGTGCTGCTTAATATTTTTGTGAAAACCATGATACTTTTTTTCCAAAATACTTTAATGAATAGACAGTACAAAAGAACAGGCCTTTTTTTATTGCATTACAATGACATTTTTTTTTTTTTTTTTTTTTTTTTACTGAATAAAAGTATTAATTTATATTAAAAAAAAATCTTACTGATTTCAAACATTTGAATGGTAGTGTATGTGCGTGAAATGCATTTTCCTAGCATTAGCCTCAGTGAGTGAGTACAGCTGGAGACAGGGATGAACGGCAGTTCATTCTTAGTTTATAGCTCAGTGTAGATTAAATATGTTATATAAGCCGAAGGAAATTCGTGACTAGGTAAAATGAAATGAAATCTGTCGACTCATGCTTGTTCTCTCCCCAGAGCATGAGAAGCTGAGGTTGTGTAAAAGTGCGGACTACATGAATCTACATTTCAAAGTCAAATGGCTCTACAACGAATACGTCTGTGACCTACCCGCCTTCTCTGACACTGTCCCAGAGTACCCATCGTGAGTCACTCTGCTTCTAAAACTCTTTCAGATCATCTTTGGCTAAAGTTTTCTCTTTTTTCTTTAAATAATCTGCAGCTTGTTCTTCTTTTGAGTAGTTTTATTTTCTCGCTCACACTTTGTCATCACCTACTGTCCCAAATCGACTGAGATGCCTGTTACTTGCCTGGATGCTTTCCTCTGTTCTTTAAACATTCTTGACCATTTGCTGCTTTGCTGCCCTCCTGCTTTATTCCTCCTCCTGTTTCTCTATATTTCTTCCTTCATTTCCCATGTGTAGGTGGTTTCTGCCGTTTGTTCTCCAGTGGCTGGCTGAGAATGAGGAAGTGTCGATGGAGTTTATGAATGGAGCCCTTGAGAGGGATAAAAGAGAAGGGGTATGGTTCAGAAACGAACTTTTCTGTGTGGTCTGTTCTCTTATAAATTATTCTTGGCTGTTGGTCTTCCTTTTGTCAAATAAAATAGCTGCTTGCCTGTCTACTAACTGGAAGAGAGTTGATTTGATTCAAATTGATGTACTTCCAATTGAGTTATGTAAAATTCTAATGGTTTTGAAAGCTTTTTACCACACCTTCAGTTATTTTTGATACTTTTCAAAGGAATTTTACATATACAACATTGTTCAAAAGTTTAGGGTTGGTAAACAAATGTTGTTTTTGAAAGGAATCTATACTCACCAAGACTGCGTTTATTGGATCAGCTATACAGTAATATTGTGAAATATTATTACCATTTAAAATAAAGTTTTTCTATGTTTTTATATATTTTAAATTGTAATTTATCCCTGTGACGCAAAGCTGGATTTTCAGCATCATTACCCCAGTCTTCAGTGTCATGTGATCCTTCAGAAATCAGTCTAATATGCTGATTTGGTGCTCAATGAACATTCCTTATAATCATCAGTGTTTTTAGTGTTCTTTGATGAATAATGTTCATTTATCATTTATTTGAGCGATATAAATGTTTTTACTGTCACAATTTATAAATTTCTTGCATCCTTGCTAAATAAAAATATTAATTTCTTTAAAAAAATTATAAATGAAAAAATTAAATTTGAAATAATATGAAGGAAACATGTTAATATCAAGTTTAATATCACGTTTGAACAATATATATATATATATATATATATATATATATATATATATATATATATATATATATATATATATATATATAAACTTTTGTCAAAATATTTGTCAAAATTACATTTTGATTAGAAAAACTGAAAGGAAAATATACATAAAATGCTGTTGTAAAATGCTTACATTTCGAATGACTTTAAAAAATAAGTTGTACTGTATATGTCCAGTTTTGGACCTTGTTAGTAGACACATTAAATAAACTAGTAAGCATATACAATTTTATTTTCAAAAAAATCCTCAGGGCAAAAAGTGTCCAGAGTTGAAAAAACATCTCAAACTAAAAATCTCTCCTTGCTTTTCCACAGTTCCAGCAGACATCTGAGCATGCTTTGTTCTCCTGTTCAGTCGTGGACATCTTCACTCAGCTCAACCAAAGCTTTGAGATCATCAAGAAACTAGATTGTCCTGATCCTGCAGTGGTCGCCCAGTACAACCGACGCTTTGCCAAGGTGAAAACCAGGAGCAGAGAATGTCAGAAAGACGATAGATGTAAAATGGAAGCAAAAGAAATAGAAGCTGCTTTGTCTTTAGACCATCACCATCTGTTTATAAGCCTGTGAGACATCTTTGTTGAAACCCACACAGGTTTTGTTGGAGCTGAGATTTATTTACATTTTATTAGATTTTAGTGAGAACAATGACTAAATACTAAATGGTATTGTTTGACATGATCATAATTGTGATATTTTTGATATCGTTTTTTCAGTAATCAGCATATTGAGGTCTATTTTGGGGAACAAAACAGCAGCTTAATGCATCTGCCCATGAAAAATTCATTAGTTTTAATAACAAAGTCAGTTTATTTGCCATCCCAGATTACCAGCTCAGTACGAGGTGTAGTTCATTTACTCTACAATGCGTTTAGGTGTAATAGCTGTCCTTTCTTTTCATTTTCCCCCCTTTCACTGTCAGACTATCACCAAAGTGCTCCTGCAGTATTGTGCTATTCTAACCAAGAGCTTCTCCTACTATTGTGAGAAAGAAAAGACGGTGAGTGTTGACTTGTCAAACACTATATTTGTACCAAAGTACAGTATATTTGTAGCTTAAGGTTAAGAGTCCAATTAGGTCTAAATTCTGTCTCTTTTCTATCCTTGCGTTTGCCACTCCCTCCTGCATCTCCCGCAGCCGTGTGTGTTGATGAATAACGTTCAACAGATGCGAGTGATGTTGGAGAAGATGTTTGAATCTATGGGGGCCAAACAGGTGAGCGAGATATGAAGTGATAACGGCTAATGACATGGCCATTAATAGGAGATGAGAGGTAATGGAAGTTACGGTTAACAGTGTTGCTATACTTTGTGAGCTGTCACCTAGGCAACATTTTTATGCTTCGCTACAGATGCAACACTTTTAAAGTACTCTAGTGGTCCTATGGTATTTTTAAATTGATGATGTCAGATAAATGGCATTTATGTTTGGTGTTTTTTTAATTTTTATAATGCAACAGAAGTATTGGGCTTTATGATGTACACTACCATTCAAAAGTCTGGGATCGATATGATTTATTTTATGTATTTGATCAAAAATAAAATAAAAACATGAATATTATGACGTATTATTACAATATAAAAAAATGACTATATTTGAATATATTTTAAAATGTAATTTGTGGCTGTGACGGCAAAGCTTACTCAAGTCTTAAGTGTCACTTGATTCTTCTGAGATCGTTCTAACATGCTGATTTGAAGTTCTAAAAACATTTCTTATTATTAATAGTAAAACATTTTTTTACAAGTGTTAAAGTTGTGCTGCTTATTATTTTGTCATTTTTACAAAAAGAATGTTTTGTAAAATAATAAATGTCTCTACTGTCCTTTTGATCGATTTAATACATCCTTACTAACCCCAAGCTTTACCCTAAGACCCTAAACTTGAACGGTAGTGTGCCATATTTAGCCAAAAATCTAAGACCGCATCACATCATGCATCCTTAATACAGTAGATAAGGCAGTACCAGAATTCTCTGCTTTCCCCTGTATTTGTGGGTATTTTTATGCTCCTTAAACTATCGAGTTGTATGCTTAGCAACATGCTAACATCAGAGTGAGCGCTAGTTGAGTTTTGTGAGTTTATGAAACTGGAGGTTATGGTTTTGGTTTGTTTGTGGTGAGCAGTGAATTGAATGTTTTTTATCATTCAATGTTACACAGCTTTTTGAAGTTTCATTTTTGAACCAGAGTTTTTTTTTTCATGCATTTCGTGTGTGTGTGTGTGTGTGTGTGTGTGTGTGTGGACTGGTAATCCCTACGGTATGGGGACAAAATGTCCCCACAAAGATGGCAATATCCAAAATCCTTGTCCTTGTGGGGACATTTTTTGGTCCCCATGAGGAAAACATCTTATAAATCACACTAAGTGATGTTTTTTGAAAATGTAAAAATGCAGCATGTCTCCTGTGATGGGTAGGTTTAGGGGCAGGGGCAGTGTAGGGGGATAGAAAATACGGTTTGTACAGTATAAAATGCATTACGCCTATGGAATGTCCCCATAAAACATGGAAACACAACATGTGTGTGTGTGTGAGTGTGTGTGTGTGTGTGTGTGTGTGTGTGTGTGTGTGTGTGTGTGTGTGTGTGTGTGTGTGTGTGTGTGTGTGTGTGTGTGTGGTCAATGCGTATCCTAGCTGATCTAACCATATTTGTATTTTTTTGTGTGTGTAGTATACTGCTGAGGAACAGAGGGTACGTGAAGAGATGTATTTTTCAGATGAACCATCCCTAATCCTCTGTGATTTTGTGCTTACTATGTGTTGTATTAGACCCTTTCACTAGGTTGCAGTGCCCTTCTTGTACCACCTTAGTGCCGCCCATATGGTTCAGCCCTCCGTAGTGTTGTTCTCTAAGTATAAAATCCCTAAAATCCCTAAAACTTTGATCTCTGATTTTGCTCTCAGCTGGAGAATGAGGAGGAGCCTGAGGATGATGAAGAGGTGTGTCGAGAGACAGTGTTAATAGATAGGGTCCCCAATTACCTATACATTTACCTATAAATATTTCGGTCACTTTACAATAAGGTTTCCTTTGTTAACATTAGTTAAATACTCTGCGTTAGTTAACATGAACTATCATTGACTAATACTTCTACAACATTTATTAATCTTAGCTAATGTTAATCTTAAAATCAAAGGTTGTATCTGTTAACATTAGTTAATGCACTGTGAACTAACATGAATATGTGTATTTAAATTTTTTATGTTAACAAAGGTTGATAAATACCATAAAAATATATAAATATATTTACCCATTGTAAGTTCATCTTAGTTAAAGGGTTAGTTCACCCAAAAATGATTTACGCATCATCATTTACTCCCCCTCATGTGGTTCCAAAACCGCTGATCTTCAGAACACAAATGAAGATGTTTTAAATGAAATCTGTGAGATTTCGGTCCCTCCATTGACAGTCCACGCAACTGCCACTTAGTCATTTCAAAACGTTCATAAAGAGATCGTAAAACTAATCCATATGAATCAAGCAGTTTAGTCCAAATTTTCTGAAGAAACTCGATCGCTTTATATGATGAACAAATTGAATTTAGTCTTTTATTCACATATAAACATTGATAGTTGCTTGATGTGTGAGAACAAACCTCATTGGTTCCTGCAAAAACTCAAACGTGCTGCATAACACACGAGAATGAACCTCATTTGTTCTCGCATATCAAGCAAGCATGCTTAAGCTTGTTTACCATAACTGATGTGTGTGTTGATTAATTTTTATGTGTGATTAAAACACCAAATTAAATATGTTTAGTGTGTGAAGTGATCCAGTCTCTTCATAAAATTTGGACTAAACCACTCTATCCATATGGATTAGTTTTACAATCTTTTTATTAACTTTTTTAAGTTTCAAAGTTGTAGTTGCATTGTTGTAGAGCGACAGAAATCTCTCAGATTTAATTCAAATATCTTCATTTGTTACACAAAGAAAAACTAAAGTCTTACCAATTTGGAACGTCATGAAGGTGAGTAAATGATGACAGAATTTTCATTTTTTTTATGTGAACTAACTATTTAATGCATGAACTAATCTTACCAATTGAGACCTTATTCTAAAGTTTACTAAAATGCCTTACACTTAGACATAAAAATGTATGGTGCATTTATCAAGATTGTGTTGCTTATGTTTTCATTTTGATGCTTCTCATTTGGTGCTTGACCAGAATTAATAATATTTCGGCCGTGTAAACTATCTATAAACTTTTTCTTTATTCCAGTTTGGCAATAACTCTGTGTTTGTGTATACAAATGCAAATGTGATCTTGATTATTGAGCGTATTTGTTGAAAGCTGGGGGTCACAAACACAATATTCTGTTTTTTTGGTCTCCCTCTGCTCAGGCTATCACTGATGATGAAGGCAATGAGGTCTGTACACTAAACACTGGTACAGAGGAGTGTGTGATGCCATGAGTGTGTGATGGCATGTGTGTGTGTGTGTGCGTGTGGGTGTTTTGCAAGATTTTGTGTAAATCAACGAGGCAGTGAAAGTCTTCTGCTACTACCTACCACTTTTTTTCTGTTTTGCTCTTTGTTTTCACTATTACTCATCTTGTTCTTTATTTTTCATTACTAGTCGGATGAATCAGATGCTAAGGTGAGACACAGGCATATGTTTCACCTGATGCGCTTCTTTATGAACCTATTTATCAAACATATGAATCATTACAAATGCCTGACAGAGATATGCAGACAAAGTGACTGGATGCAGTACAGCAATTACTGTACAGTGTATGCCTACTTAACTAGCAAGTTGTTGACTGTACAGAGACTTTTTATCACTGGAATTTTAAAAGAAGATAGTTGCGCTATCAGTTAAAAGTTTGGGGTTATTTTTTTATGTTTTTAAAAAAGTATTTTATGTTCACCAAGGCTATTTGCTCAAAATACAGTACAAACAGTAATATTGTGAAATACTGTTAAGATTTTTCTATTTTAATATATTATATTAATATATTTTATTTACTCCAGTCTTCAGCCACGCTATCTTTTAGAAATCATTCTAATTTGCTGGTTTGGTACTCAAGTAACATTTCTTATTATTGTCATTGCTGAAAACATTTGCTGCTTAATTTTTTTATAACCATGCAAAATCATCTTTACTGTCACTTTTGACTAATTTAACAAATCCTTGCTGAATAAAAAAAAAAAAAAAATCTAATCTTTCTCACCCCAAACTTTTAACTGTAGTGTAAGTGAAGCTGCATTTAATTTTCACATGTTCTTTTTTTATGTGTATCTGTGTTTTAATTGTTTAGTTTATTTATGTTTTGTCTGCATTCTGTATCCACGTCTTTTCCATCAGTCTGGCATGTCGGATTCAGAAGGATCAGAGGTACGTTAAGAGAGAACGTCAGCGCTTTTTAGAAGATGCACTAAAATCAAAATCTGTGCTGATAGCTATCTATCAGGGTTTCAGTTACTCATTTCATTCATGATTTGTTTTTGGAAAAAGAATGGTGAGGTTGTGGCTGTGTACGAAATCGCATAGTCTCTTGTGTAGGTACTTATTTTGAATAAGTAGTTACTTAATGACCCCTTAAGAAGTGTTTTATATAGTATGAGTGAGTGTAGTATGAATGTAATTTGGATACTACATTCACCATGTTGTCATTGTCATGTGACCTACCGGTGTCTGTAGCATTGCTTTACAAATCCTCTCCCGTGGCCTCATGGGATAGTAAAGTGTCCATCGTATGCTCACAGCAGAATCTTTCCGGAAGAAGTAGGACATTCCGGTACTTTTTGCCTACTCTTATGAGTACTGTGAACATCTTTTGGACATCTTTTGTCACATACAGTTTTTTCATCTGCTAGATAGGAGGTAAGTATGCGATGCTGGGTGCAGCCAGTGTTTCACAGACTAAAGAAAACTCAAGGATTAAAACAGAATGAGGGCAAGTGAATGATGGCAAGATGTTAATTTTTGGGTGAACTATTGTGTTAAAACTAAAGGTGATTAAGAAAAATCTGATTGACCAGACGGGTCTTTAGATTGCAGTCGCACTCTGTCATGCACATTAAAGTTTAATTGACCTGTAAATTGCGACTAGAAAATGTAATGTAGCGCTAAAGCTTTAAAAAGAATCAAAAGCTTTTACATTTACAGCTGGGATTTGTGCCTTAATTGATTCCTGTATCCCACAGAGAGCAGAGTATCTGAATAAGAACATCAGTGAGGAATGAAAGATGTTGGTTCTCTGTATTCATACAGTAAAAAAGAGTTAGTCTAGACTCTAGTTAATAATAAGATATTGATTAGATTCATACAAATGTTTTTTAATTAGAGGTGTGTGAGTACTCTGTGTGATGTGTCCTGTGAAGTTTGTGTTCTAGACTCCAGCTGTGACGTTAATGATTACAGCTGGGTTAACATCAGCATCGGTACATAATATAGTCCAAATAAAACACAACTCCACAGAGTTACACTATGAAAGATCTGGAAAGTCCATTGAATAAATCATATACTCTAGGCGTGAATTCACTAAACAGTTGAGACACTTTTGCACACGGTCAGTGCAAACTTCTGCGTCTTATTCACTAACCCCCGCAATCCAGTTAAACGCTGTCTCCTATCTGTGTGCTGGTTAAGGCATCATCAGTCTTTTCAGCACAAAAACACTTCCTTTTTATCTAAATTAGGTTTATGTTGCACCATATTTATAATGTCTTGTTTTCTGCATTTATCTGATTTACATATTTCCTTTATAGTGTATCGAGCCATAAAACGAAGAATGCACAAAATAATGGCACTGTCACACTTAATTTAGTGAATTACCCTAATCATGTTTTAAAATGTAACATTATTCATTTGTTTATCTATAATATGAAGTTGTTCATATTATAGAGAAACATGTTCAAGTGTTTTGGGATTTAAAGACTCAAATCAAGGAACGTTTTGAGTTGGTTGGTGTTTCTAATTGGTGGCGCACTGGATTGTAATTTTAAAATGTATGATATATTTTTATCTGTAGATTGACAACAAAGAGAAGGAGAATAAGGTTGGTTTTGTAAAGAAAATTAGTGAACCCATTTGACTTTAGTGGCTGTATTGTGTTGTGAAACCCTGTTGGTCAGTGCTTGTGCATTATATACCTTCCCATCATTTCCTGTCCTCTCTTTAGTATTGTTAAAAAAATTAAAAAGTCAATAATAATAGTTAGTTAACTAAAGATTAGTCAAGTTTTGGTACTGTGGTGTCACATGTCATTTCAAATAAGTGAAATACAACAGCAGCAGTTTTAGGCTTAGCAGACACTCTTCTATATTGTCCGCACCTAATATGTCAATGTTTTGCTGTGTGGATTGTGTTAGTGTGTCCTGCCTTGCATTGGTAGTTTTCAATTAATTCTGCGGTGACATGATAAATCTTCTGCTAACCTTGAGTTTATGTGAGTCAGGTGTTGCCAGTCTCTTAGTGCTATTCTTTAGCAATAAACCTATAATTTAGCAATTTTGACCGGTATTTTGGACAAAATGAGGACATTTTAGCCGGTCCACACTGCCTGAGACCCGTTTAAAGGCCTGTTTGAGGGTTAAGACTTGGTTTTACTTTTAGGGAAAAGGTTATAATTAGGTTATGGTTAAGGAGCTAGAGATTTAATTAAATGTCCCAACAAATATACTGTGCATCCGGAAAGTATTCAAAGCACTTCACTTTTTCCACGTTTTGTTATGTTACAGCCTAATTCCAAAATGGATTAAATTAATAATTTTCCTGAAAATTCTACAAACAATATCCCGTAATGACAATTTAAGAAAAACAGTTATTTTAAATTGTAAAATTATACAATGTTACTGTTTTATTGTATTTTTGATCAAATAAATGCAGCCTTGGTGAGCATTTTTCAAAAACATAAATCTTACAAACAACATTTATAAATTACTTTAAAAAGTGCAGCAGATGGATGTCATTTTTAAAGCGGTGGACCAATCAAATTAATCTGGGCCTAATCTGGGCCTCTCTCTTCCTGTCCCAAAATGCCGTGACAACAGTGAGCATTTTGATGGGTTTTTTTCTTAGTCAGTTGGTTTCTGTAAATGAAACATCAAATTTCTTCAGATTGCTGTAATTGCCAAGTCACGCAGCAGTTTTGCATTCTGGTGGTTGTGGTTAGGCAAATTTTTCAATTCCGATCCATCTAGCCGTTTTTAATGCACAAACGCATCCGTGAACAGTCCCTTGAGTATTCGGCTGCTCCTGTTAAAAAATTCAGCTTTCTTCTCTGTCACCCTCACCCCCTGCCATTCACCCATCTGTTATTGACTGTTGTTTTTACCATCTCTCCTTTCATCTGTACGTACAGCTTGACAGGCAGAAGGTGGGTTTGCGTGAGCTAAATGCTTTAGTTTGATGTATGACCGCCGTAGTGTAGTAGTCCGTTTCTTTGTATCAGATGCTTTGTGCATCAACTTCTTCCTTTTATTACCCAGTAGAATTATATATCTAGATCCTTCTTTTCTTCTCTTCAATTATATATGCGGAAGATATTGTGTTTGAGTTCATATATGTGCGTATTTGCATTTATCAGATCTTTAAAGTTTTTCTTGGTTTGTTTTGTTGTTCTTATTGGCTTTTTGCTTTTTTGACTTTCTACAGTCTCTTGTGAAGAAGGAAAAGGTGTGTGCACTTAGAGTTTTTTTTTGGGTTGTACTGTACTTTACTTAAAGCTTGTGTGTGTATGTATGTATATATATATATACAGTTCCTTCTCAAAAAAATTTTTTAGATTCATTGCACACCAACTGAAATATTTCAGGTCTTTTATTGTTTTAATACTGATGATTTTGGCATACAGCTCATGAAAACCCCAAATTCCTATCTAAAAAAATTAGCATATTTCATCCGACCAATAAAAGAAAATTGTTTTTAATACAAAAAAAGTCAACCTTCAAATAATTATGTTCAGTTATGCACTCAATACTTGGTCGGGAATCCTTTTGCAGAAATGACTGCTTCAATGCGGCGTGGCATGGAGGCAATCAGCCTGTGGCACTGCTGAGGTGTTATGGAGGCCCAGGATGCTTCGATAGCGGCCTTAAGCTCATCCAGAGTGTTGGGTCTTGTGTCTCTCAACTTTCTCTTCACAATATCCCACAGATTCTCTATGGGGTTCAGGTCAGGAGAGTTGGCAGGCCAATTGAGCACAGTAATACCATGGTCAGTAAACCATTTACCAGTGGTTTTGGCACTGTGAGCAGGTGCCAGGTCGTGCTGAAAAACGAAATCTTCATCTTCATGAAGCTTTTCAGCAGATGGAAGCATGAAGTGCTCCAAAATCTCCTGATAGCTAGCTGCATTGACCCTGCCCTTGATAAAACACAGTGGACCAACACCAGCAGCTGACATGGCACCCCAGACCATCACTGACTGTGGGTACTTGACACTGGACTTCATGCATTTTAGCATTTCCTTCTCCCCAGTTTTCCTCCAGACTCTGGCACCTTGATTTCCGAATGACATGCAAAATTTGAGCGACAGTCCAGTGCTGCTTCTCTGTAGCCCAGGTCAGGCGCTTCTGTTGCTGTTTCTGGTTCTAAAGTGGCTTGCACTGGGGAATGCGGCACCTGTAGCCCATTTCCTGCACACGCCTGTGCACGGTGGCTCTGGATGTTTCTACTCCAGACTCAGTCCACTGCTTCCACAGGTCCCCCAAGGTCTGGAATCGGTCCTTCTCCACAATCTTCCTTTAGGGTCCGGTCACCTCTTCTCGTTGTGCAGCGTTTTTTGCCACACTTTTTCCTTCCCACAGACTTCCCACTGAGGTGCCTTGATACAGCACTCTGGGAACAGCCTATTCGTTCAGAAATGTCTTTCTGTGTCTTACCCTCTTGCTTGAGGGTGTCAATGATGGCCTTCTGGACAGCAGTCAGGTCGGCAGTCTTACCCATGATTGCGGTTTTGAGTAATGAACCAGGCTGGGAGTTTTTAAAAGCCTCAGGAATCTTTTGCAGGTGTTTAGAGTTAATTAGTTGATTCAGATGATTAGGTTAATAGCTCGTTTAGAGAACCTTATCATGATATGCTAATTTTTTGAGATAGGAATTTTGTGTTTTCATGAGCTGTATGCCAAAATCATCAGTATTAAATCAATAAAAGACCTGAAATATTTCAGTTGGTGTGCAATGAATCTAAAATATATGAAAGTTAAATTTTTATCATTACATTATGGAAAATAATGAACTTTTATCACAATATGCTAATTTTTTGAGAAGGACCTGTATATATATATATATATATATACTCCTTAATGTCTGGTGGTCAGAGCCCTGGGGATGAGCACGAGAACTCTTAAGTGACAGCAATAATCGATCAAAAACTACTAGCTGGAGAGCAGCTGAAGGCATAGAATACAACGCAAAGTCTTGAGAGGACTTATTCAAAAGTTTGACTTGTCCCATCTTGGCACATCTTAATAATGCAGTGTTTAATGTCACTTAAAATGAATAATGACATTAATAAATGTTACATAAAATAAATGTATGTTATTACATTATGCTTTGCCTTGACAGGAATAAATTTTGATTGATTTAAATTTCACAATGTTACTGTTTTTACTGTACTTTTGATCAAATAAATGGATAGAGAGCATGGTGAGCATAGAGAGAGACTTTCAGAAACATCTTACCAAGTCGAAGCTTTTGAACATTAGTGTATTTGAATTTAGTATTTATATGTATATTTTATGTTTAAGTTTTTACATAGTCATTAAAAATGATATCAGACATATTTAGCGCATTCACATTTAAAGGGGTCATGAATTGGGAAATAAACTTTCCCTTAAGCCTTTGATATATAAAAGTTAATCGGGATATAAGAATATCCTGTACGTTTCGGAGCTGAAAACTTCTTTGTTAGTGAAAGAAAAGCTTTTATTGACACCATGCCCAGCAAACGCTCGATCTCAGTATATGTCGACCATTGACGTCAGAGTGTGGAGAAATGCTGCCTCAACAGATAAATATGCCTGCTTCAATAGCCCCGCCCACTGACTCGTGGAGCTATACGGATCACGCTACCGAGCAATAAACTCGAAGAGAGTAAGATATTGTGCTGTGCCTGGTTGTGGAGGAACACAGTCCCTGCATAAGCTTCCTTCGGATTCTAATATTAGGAACGAGTGGTTGAACTTTATTTTTAATGAAGTTCCAGACATTGCACGTTTGTTCGCTTAATTCACCGCAAAACCGTTGGTAAACAAGACACAGGTCTAGACTGGATTTGTAGACATATTGAGATTAAAACACAATGCTGTGCCTTCTATATTGGATCCAACAGGAATGGTGTGATAATATTGCATTGTTACAGATCATTTTCGATTACACTATAATATACATTAGAAATAAACCTAATTAAGGCCCCGATCAGACAGAACGTGTTTTTGCAGTGAGATTACAGGCTTCCACAGGCTGTAATATCCTTTCTATTTGAGGTCTTCTTCGTTCATTGTCCTGCGATTCAGGATCAGACTCTGGGTCGAACATGTATGGGCGAATCATTACGGTTGCCATTTTTCCACATTGGACGTTTTCACAACAATTCCCCAAGTGTACTGAAGGGGGAGTCGAAACTCATTATAATATGCAAAACCGTTATCCAATCATAGCAGTGGGCATTTACTTCCAAATCTTAACATGCAGAATCCATAAGAACTGAGCGTTCAGGAGAGGCTCAAAACCAGTGTAGAAAATAGCCTGTTACTTATTCATTATGATGTTTTTGAATGTAAAAACCATGTGAATGTAATAAGTTGACCTCAGACAAAAGTATAAAATAATTTTAAAAAGCCAGTTCATAACCCCTTTAACACATTTTTGGCCCAGGTAGGGGATTATCTTTATGATGATAATTTTGTGCTATAACGACTTAATTAGAAAACGTTTGCTTTTATTTCCCTTATTATATTGAGTAATACATCCTCATTCTGTAGTACTAAAGTCATCTCTAAATATATTGCATTTTAGCAGTAAATACATACTGTTCTTAAGGCGGATATCTTTCCCCCGGCTTACCCTTTAACTGTAGTTACAATTATTTATGAATGATGTAATGCCTTATGAAGTTTATTATAAGGCATTGTGTAATGTATAATATGTGCTCATTTAGAGTTGACCTATATGTGCTTATAGTTTCTATGTTGTGTGTTATATGTGCGTTTCTATGTTTCTGTGAGTCATTATATGTTTGTTTGCATGTTTTGGCATCAGGGGGAAAAGAAGGACAAAGAGAAGGAGGTTTGTGCATGCATGTACACACACACACACACACACACACACACACACACACACAAACTCTCTCGCTCTCTCGCTCTCTCTCTCTCTGTCTCTCTCTCTCTGTGTCTCTGTTATGGGTAACATTGCCGATAGTCTCTGGATCAACAGGACTCTGTGTGATATTGAATGTCATTTTTTTTTTCTCTGTCTCAAGGATGAGAACACGACCACAGAGGTGGGTGATGGAGCCGAGGTAATAAGCTGATGCACATGTGTGGGAGTGTGTGTATGTGTGTCTGAAACATGATAGAACAAGGTCTCATTAGTGTGAGGAGCAAGTGTGTGTATAAAATCTGATGGGAAGGAGAGATGTGTGTTGTTTTGCTGTGATCCTGTCCCCAGGGCTCCAGTACCTCATTGTCAGAGTCTTGTTTTTAGGTGGAATAGGATTCTTGTGCCCTGATGTGAAACAATTACCCATGATTCAAAGTTTAAATAATGATGTGCCTCAGGCAAATTATATGATTTAGTTGTTGTCGGTGAATAAATGATCATTGTTTTAGTAAACACAGTAACAGATGCTTATTAATCTTTTTGTTCCTGTTGTTTTAGAGTGTTATTGTTGAGCAGAAGTCTAAAATACTCATTAGGACAATCCATTATTTTTATGGGTAGTTTAAGGTAGTTTTGTGTTGCCAGAATTTTGACTGAAGTCTAGTCGACTTTGCTACTTATTTTCGGCCAAAGCAAGTGATGTGAAGTTTGTATTATTTTCTCACTTGGATCATATTTCCAATAGCCAAATTCCTCAAACGTGTCCACATATTTAATCTTCTGTTCATATTCATATTATTATAATGCAACCTCCCCTTCTCCCCTTTGGTCTGAGTCTTTCGTTCATTTCTCATGTGACAGATGCATGATTTTTTTTCACCTTACTACTACATATTTAGATCAGAGTCACACATTCATGATTGAAAGATGTTGAATATGCAAAATTGTGATAATATGAACAAAATACTCTGAGAAATTAAATCAGAATATCAGAATGATTTCTGAAAGATCGTGTGACACTGAAGAATGGAGTAACAATGCTGAACATTTTTATATTTGTAATAATATTCCACAATATTACCTTTTTTTACTGTATTTTTGATCAAATGAATTCAGCATTGGTGAGCATAAGATACTTTTTTTTTAAATCTCTATAAAAAGCAAACTACTGACCCCAAACCTTTGAACAGAAGTGTAGTAAGGATGTATGCATATTCCGATACAGCCTTTTTGTTTTCATGTTTTCACAATTTTTCTTTCTGAACTGTTACCAAGTTTTTCTGGACTCACAACTGCATTTGCAAACTATATTGCTCTGTGAACAGAACCACACTAAACAACTAGCTGTCCGTCACTTCCTGCACATCACACAATACACTATATCCACTTAAACTCTGTAGATGCACACACAAAAGTTTTTTCATGTGTGATTTCGCTAACTCTCTATTAGAGATGGTGACATGAGTTGTGTCATAGAAGTTTTAGATCCAGTTGCTGTTTGGGCTCCCGTTTAATAAACTTTGTGTCCTCTATGAGTAAATCAGGTTGTCACTGCCTGTATGAATGAAAACTAATAGATTATACCTTTGAATGTCTTTCTCCATTTTATTTATTCTA
Organism: Gobiocypris rarus; assembly: GCA_023029165.1. Taxonomy (NCBI): domain Eukaryota; kingdom Metazoa; phylum Chordata; class Actinopteri; order Cypriniformes; family Gobionidae; genus Gobiocypris; species Gobiocypris rarus. The sequence goes on along the minus strand of CM040916.1, from coordinate 42,634,370 downwards.
TTCTTATTTATTTATTTTATTCTTCAGCCCAAAGATGAGGGAAAAGAGGTGTGTGGTGTTTCTCTTGCAGTCTCAACTTAAACATTTTTGCATTTCTCTCAATTCTAACATTCAGAAGCATCTGTGCCATTGAGGATTTGCTCAGATCTGTCTTTTTTTCTCTGTGCCTTTTCTTTTGTTTTCCTGTTATTTTCACTGGTAGAAAGAGGCAACAGTCAACACAAAAAAGGTGCGATAATCATCGTGGGCGTGTGTATGTATGTGTGAGAGAGACAGTGTCATGTTGTTTTGCTAGAAGCCTGACTATCTCTTCCCACCTCCTGAGACTTTCCCTATCACTTTGATAGCATAGTGCAAACAGACAATCAGACACGCATGCATTCATGATCACTTCTGTGCATTCATTGACCCTATGCAAGTCCAGGTGTATTTGTTCACTTAACCCACAATTTAAAATGTAACAATTTCCTCTACATTTTACTACAGAAAATGTCCAAATAAAAGTATATCATTTTATACTATTCAAACTAAGATATTTTTGTAAAATGTTTTGCTTGTATTTCTGCCATCTTTCTTTAATATAAATACCACTTGGTTTGATACTTTATCTAACGCAATAACATTCATGTATTGTGGTTCAGGTGTCCGAAGACAAAGAACAAACAAGACCTACTTGAAAGTTTTTTATTTTTATTTTTGCCACCTGATTGCCAGAACCTGTAATATTGTATGATATGTTTTAATTGTCTTTCTTCAGCAGCATTAAAATGACAAAGAACAAACAAGACCTACTTGAAAGTTTTTTATTTTTATTTTTGCCACCCTGATTGCCAGAACCTGTAATATTGTATGATATGTTTTAATTGTCTTTCTTCAGCAGCATTAAAATGAATAATAGAGAATGTATCCAATTTGTTTCACCTGATGTGCTTGCAGAACCATGACAAACCGACATGGTGATTTTCCTACATCCTCTCCTCTCCTTGCCTCTGCCTAGTTTAAGTGCCATATTTTCTATTAAACTAACACTTCTTCCTGTGTGTGTGTGTGTGTGTGTGTGTGTGTGTGTGTGTGTGTGTGTGTGTGTGTGTGTGTGTGTGTGTGTGTGTGTGTGTGTGTGTGTGTGTGTGTGTGTGTGTGTGTGTGTGTGTGTGTGTGTGTGTGTGTGTGTGTGTGTGTGTGTGTGTGTTACAGCTCGACACAGAGGCTGCAGATATCCTCAATGACCTGCAAGGGAAGCTTAATTCTGTGCTGGATAACCTGAGTGCCATGTTTGTCAAGAGGTAAACCTAATTTTCTGAGCCTGGATTTCATTTGAATGTCATTATTGAAGTATTTCTCCATGTTCTGCTTAGAAATGTCACCTTTGTCACAGTAGCTTCTTCAGAAAGTGTGTGTGCGTCCGTGCGCGTGTTGCTTTGTTTTTTGTTTTTTGTGAATGGGCCAAGCCCAAAATGGCTAAACTAAGCTTCTAATTTTCTTAACCACAAATTATTGGTAAGGAAATGAACACAATTTAAGCTTGTTAAGTAAGCTTAAGTAATGTAATACTTAAAAAGTCATTGCTGTCTCAGAAAAACATCAAAGACTATATTACGTTTTTGGCAGAATATGGGAAGTTGTGTGTGGAGTGATGAATCACAATGAAACACGAGTTGCATGGTGATGCTCCGCAGCAAAAATCTGCTGAGAAATATAATAATAAATGCATTGCTATCACAGTGAAGCATGGAGGAAGAGAGGTCATTGTCTGGGGAGCCTTTTTTGCTGCTGGTACTTCAGTGTGAAGAGTCATTTATTGCTTTGGAGTACAGTAGAATATTCCAGAATGTCTTGTTTCCCTCAAATGAAAAGTTATCTAAAGAGGAATGATCAAATGTTATTTTTCAAGAAGACGACGCTCCTGCCCAAATTGCAAAGATAACCAAAAAGTTGTTTAAGAACAAGTCCGTCATGCTCATGTTTTGGCCTGGTGAACAGTTGACACAAATGAACAGTTTGAAGCCTTTAACATTAAGTGGAACAACATTGACACTTCCTGTAAAAATAAATATGTACGTTGAAAAAGGCTATTCCATGCCAAGTTACTTACCTACTGTATTTGTGCAATTATTGGTAATTTTCTGACCAGTGATTTGTGATTAAAACGGTTAGAACCATTAAAAGACCACTAAATATTTTGCCATTTTTGTCTTGGCCCACTTTAGCCCTCGAGTGTATATACTATTACATTTATGCATATTTGTAAATGCTCTTATACTATTTTATTTTATAATATATTGAAGTAAGTGCACTATTTCAAGTGCACTAAGTAAGTGCACTATTTCATTTTAAGTGCACTTACAGCAATAAAACTGAATGTAATATTAACATACTTTTCAGAAACTGTATCATTTCATAATCATAATCATTCATCTAGTTTGTTGGCCTGATTTTAATCCTCAATCTTTATTCCCATAAAAATTCTCTCTCCCTCTCACAATCTGAATAGTTTCCAGGCTCGTATAAACATATGCATGCGTCAGATGGCGGAGATCCTGTACCAGATTAAAGGGCCTCTGAATCAGAACACTCGTAACACAGCGGAGGCTGATGCAGACAACGCACTGCGGCCGCTTATGGAGTTCCTCGACACAAAGTCAGTTCACCTCAAGTCCCTTCGGTTATATTTAGATCAATTTGGTTTCAGATCACTTGTCATTTATTCCACTCTAAGGGTCTTCATGTGTGCATACTTCTTTGCACACTTGGTATTCTGAACAAGAGAAGAGGAGAGTGAAATAATAACCTGTCATCAGAGGAATATCTTTGTACTGTATTTCCCCAGGGAGAAGTTCCCCAGGGAAATTCTCCAGACTTTCAAGTGTAACACATATATATATATATATATATATATATATATATATATATATATATATATATATATATATGCATGTCTGTGTGCGGTGTGTGTTGCAGCCTCAGCATCTTTGCAGACACATGTGACAAGACTGTGTTGAAGCGTGTGCTAAAGGACCTCTGGAGAAACGTTCTGATCTGCTTGGAGAAAACGATTGTGTTACCTCAGAGCAGCGACAGTATAGTAAGTCATTTTACAGGACATGTTTAGTGTTAGACACCATCAACTCATATTTTCTTGTCCACGAATTGTTTCTTCTCTCATAACACTATATATGTTCCTTGCACAAAGTGGTCATTATCAAAAAAAATTTTTTATGTATTATTTTAATTGTCAGTGTCTATATACTAGCTAGGGATATCAACGAGTACAGTGAGTGCTCAAGCAATCAAAAGTGACAGTGATGATCATCATTTAATTTCATGATGACCATTTTATGTGGTAACGTGGTCAGATTTTTCACCAGCAGTTTCTCCAGTTTTTATACAATATTTTTAAATTGTTACTGGATAACAAACTTGTACTGGAACAGGCATCATGACCATGAATCCTGTCCCTGTAGTTAACACACACAATGTTTTTCAGCCAATACTTGCAGACAGATGTTTGAGATAATCTTCTTTTCTTTTTTTTTTCTTTTTTTTACTACAGGGAGCTCAACTTCTTACCGCTGCTAAGGAACTGTCTAAACTGAAGGTATTAACCATAAATACGTGAGTAAAACATATAATCTTTAGCCTTAAAAAGTGGGTGTGGCTAATGCTTCTCTCTCATTAAAGGGAGGGGTGGAGCCAAAGAGCTTGTCACCAAGGCAATGTCTGATCATGGAGGCAGCACTGGACTCAATCAAGGTGTGTTGGTGGATAGGGCATGCTCGCTGAGTTACAACACGTTAAAGTGTTGGCTGTCTGCTTAAAAACAGAACTGCCACAGCAAGTCAACATGTTGCACACCGAGGGTTTGGGTTCTTCTAATTGGTGTGTCATAAAAGTGTGTGTGGGTTGGAGAGAGAATTCGAAAACACAGTCTGCTCACCACAGGCATGACATTTCACACGTAGTAACTTGGTCAGACAAAACAAGTTACTGTCTGTACTAGCACCTTTTTCAGTAGGAAATCATGCTAATTTCTCTCTCTCTCTCTCTCTCTCTCTCTCTCTCTCTCTCTCTCTCTCAAACTTGCTGCTGGGTAGCTGTTTTTCCATGCTGGTGGGAACGGTTTAAAAAAAGCCTATCTGGAGAAGAGTCCTGAGCTGTCATCACTGCGCTACGCTCTCTCCCTATATACACAGACCACAGATGCTCTTATCAAGACGTTTGTGACAACACAACATGCTCAGGGTGAGATACATACACATGCACACATGTTCAGTGGCTGACCTTTATCATCCTCTGCACATGGCCACACAATCTGTATAAATTATTTGACATTTGCAGGACTCTTATATATTTTTAAATGAAACATTTCTTCTTGCAGTTCAAAATGGAATGGGCATCAGGATCACCCCCAAAGAGAACGTTCGACCTGACCGAGGTGGGCAGAAAATGTATTCATCCTTGACTCTTTGAAGTGCTAGGAACAGTATCTCTCTCTCTCTCTCTCTCTCTCTCTCTCTCTCTCTCTCTCTCTCTCTCTCTCTCTCTCTCTCTCTCTCTCTCTCTCTCGCTTACACAAAATTTCTCACTTACAAAATATTTATATTTAAGTATATTTTTATTAATATTTTTAATGTGTTTTATAAATGTTACTTATTCCTATGATTTTGAAGCTGAATCTTCAGCAGCCATTACTCCACTATTCAGTGTCAATGATTCTTCAGAAATCATTGTAATATGTGGATTTATTGCTCAAAAAACCATTGTTGTATATTTTTGTTTTTGGGAAACCTTATGCAATTTATTTTCCAACAAATCCCCTGCTACATGTTTGTTTAATTCATATTTTGGCTATTTTTTATAATGCCTCACTATCTAGCTATCACTTTAATCTTTAATGGCACATTTTACTACATTTTATCGAAGTCCATTCCATATAATTCAACAATTTTGTGAAAATAGATTTTTTTTATGCATAAATCTGATCGTAATGATGAGCACCATGTTGACTGTACAGTATTTGTGAAATGAAGTGGTTTGATTGACAGGCTCTGGGGTTGAGCGGCCGATAGGGGAGGCAGTAATTCAGTTGGATTTGTCGCCCCCAGCTGGAAACACTGAGCAGAAACTTGGCGTCAGAGGTGAGAGCTCTAGAGCAAAGAAGAACTAAATGTAGCTACATTTTCTTATCTGTGCATTTGAGTGTCTGGTGAGATGATGATTTTAATGCTGAAAACACCCCTGACATCAAACCCTCTCTCTCTTTCTCTTTCAGTGATTGCCGTAAACGACATGAAATGGCAGACCTCAGGGATGTTTCGTCCATTTGTGGACGTAAACCTGTACGGCCCACAGCTCACAGAGAAGAAACGGAAATTCACAACCAAATCGAAAAACAACAGCTGGACTGCAAAGTACAATGAGGCATTTCAATTGTGAGTGAAAACAACTCTCATCTGTAAATGTTGCTCTGTTTAAATGTGTGGTTTGTAGGGGTTGCACCACTACTGATTTCTCCTAGTCGGTTACTTGTCAAAAAAATACCCAAGTTACTCAAGTCGAGTACATTTTTATTAATTGACAGCCCAATGTTTGCTATAATTATCTCTCACATGTATTGTATTGTACAAACATTAAAATAACGGGTTTCATTTTGAATTTAACACACTAAATTAACACATTGTAAATTGACTCGCAACATTATAACCTTAACATCCGCATCTTTGACACCGTACAATATGTGCATAGTCAGCATACATATATCAATAAAATTCATTTTTATAGTTAGAGGTATTATGTAGTGCTGGGTAGGTTACTTGTAATTTTTAACTAGCAGACTACAATTTGCATAACAAAAACTGTAGTTAGTAATGTAATCTAGGTTTTTTTTTCATTTTTAGGTAATTACTTGTAATCAGTTAAAAGTAATTGTAATTGTAATTCTGACTACTTTTGGATTACTTTTGACCTTACTCGTTTATCACTTACATTTGAATGTGATTATTGTGTACCATGTTAATATTTAAAAACAAAACAAAAAACAATGAGGTTAATGAAAGAACTGCAGGTTGTGAGTTGATGAAAAGCTAAGGATTAATTAATCATAAAAATGTAAAATTAAAATGAATAGGGATGAATAAGGGAGAATCAATAAATTATGAATAATTTACTACCATTGTGTGAATAATATGTAATCCATGAAAAAGTAACTGTATTCTGATTAAAATTCAATATCTAATACAAGTACTACATTTTTGGAATCTGATTTCATAATCCCGATTACATGTAATCAGTTACTATCCAGCACTGGTATTATGCAGCATTAGCCTCTTCATTTCACAGGTCTTCAACAGTAAAAAAAGCTAAAACAATAAAGGATCTGTACTTGCATCATTTAGATCTTGACTCAACCAGTTCAAAATAGCTTATGAATAAGACAAAATTCATGTAGTCTATTTGCTGTCATCGCCCTCCTGCCACATCCTCTTTGATCGCGGTCATGGCTCGCTGTTAAGAAAAACAAACTCGTCATATGGTTATTGCTCGCTCGAGTACTCGATATCTTCCGACAGCGCCGACTAGTGGTTGAAGTAGTTGACTACCTGCACACTAGCACTAGTGGTTTCAAACACCAGCATTTTCCATGAGAACAACACTAGTACTTAGTAGCAGCTAAACCTTTATATATTTTTTAAATGTATTACTGATATTGTCCACTCATATGTGTATTTTCCCCCTCCTTTTATCTCAATCTCAGCGTGTTGGGTAAAGGTGTGAGTCTGGACTGCTATGAGATTCAGATAACGGTGAAGGATTACTGTTTTGGTCGTGCGGACCGGGTGGTCGGGATCGCAGTACTGCAGCTGCGTGACGTAGCAGACCGGAAAAGCTGCGTGTGCTGGTGCCCTTTGGGCCCGCGAATCAACATAGATGAAACCGGGACCACCGCACTACGAATCCTCTCTCAGCGCTCGACTGATGAAGTTGCCAAAGAGTTCGTCAAACTGAAATCTGAGACCAGACCTGTTGAAGAGGGGAGGTAAAGATGAAGCAGAACGGTGACCTCTTCAATCGATCATAATGATGAAAGTGGACTGATTAAAACAGAGACTACTTTAAGGCGAATGAAAGACTCCCTGACTGTATCTGACAGACAAACAAGCCTTCACAAACCGATTGCACAAGGACCCACACTGTTTATAAAATCGTGCATGTTTATTCAAAGCCTTAAGAGTCAAGTAATCGTTTGACTGGCTTTGCATCACTCTTCATGATGGGCGACAACTCATAAGATGAGTGCTCACACTGAGAACAGCGTTCCCACGGTCATGGAAAATCTGGTAATATCAGGGAATTTTCAAAGTGTGATGTCAAACATGGTAGTCATCACGAAAATATTTTGTCGGCTAGAAATATCTACAATTTTGTTTTACAAAATTGATCTAGTTAATTAAACAACTGGGAAAATCATGGAAATTACATCAGCGGGAGTGACAACCTGTCACTCACATGAGATTGCTTCACTAGCAAATGACAACGTTCCAATTCACGATGGACAAAATCAAGTCCCGCCCTACATTTGTTCTTGTTCAAGATGCAGTTTTGCTCAAATATACGTCACAAAATGGAAGAAAATACTATCACAACTTTTTATCACAAAAAGCACATTGTAATGAAAGATATCAGTGACATCACAAAAAACATTTGCATGCGCAAGAAGATCAAATATAAGATTATGCGAGAGTTTTGCCAAACTATGAGTCTATGGGCTCATTCCACACAGTTTTTGTGGCCTTCTGAATGGGAATAGTCTTATAGTGGGGGGAGTGGTCTAACAAGATTTTATTTACATTGGATGTCTGTCCTTTGATTGACAGGAACACATATGCACATTTAGATACACATTTTTCTTTATTGGTCTGTTCACTAATGTGATCCTGAAATCTTATCTGTAATACCTTCAAGTACATTCACCATCTTTATCTAACTTGAAAGATGGTCTGACCTATCCAATATTCCAAAGATCATGGTTATTTCCCTTAGTTTTTTTTTTCAAAGATGTTTTAAAACAGATAAATACGTAAATATAGGCCAGCCTGTAGTGCCAGCCAATGAGAAGGGATGTACTGTATGAAACTGTTTACCTTGTGCCAAGTAGTTTGTATGCTGTCTTTTTTGAGGTGTAATGGAGTTATGTTTGGATGTTTTGTTTTGTTTGTAATATTTGCACAACCAAACAGGTGTAAACACAATCTGTAAAGAAGATTACCACATGTGCATGTATTTATTGTAAATTCCAGCTTTTGGTCATATGTTTAATGTTTTGTCAATATGTGGAAAGCTATTTATGTATTTTAAATGATGGAGATCACAGATTTAATTGATATTCTGAATTCGTTTATAAATTATTTATGAATTAATGCGTTTGTGTGTTTCTCTAAGAATGAATCTTCTGGTCTGTCACATCTTTCATTCTGCAAACATCATTGTGCTGCTAGCATTGGATGCATACTGTAGATCAGTGGTTGGAAGGCCTACGCTTATACTTTCTACCTCTCAATTTGACTGGTTCTTCCTCTTAAATGATTTGCTCTCTTCTGTTGTCCTGCATGTCAGTTATAGTGTTTCTTCTCTCTTTAGAAGTTCCTCCTAAAGGAATCTGATTCAGGTATGACAAGTCCAGCCTTGCCCAGCTTGTTGTTCAGAACAACCGGGCCATTCAATTCCCTTGACCCCTGCTTTTGATGAGGTGACCTGTTCTAAAAATCGATGCAATTGAGGTAAGACTGGTTTATGCATAATGCTAATCATTTATTTGCTTTTAATGATAGTATTTCGAAGTGGGATATATTTAATAGGTGGTGAATTAAATTAATTTTGAAGCATGTACTTTTTCACATTTAAAGTAAATCAAACTTTGTGGTGTCACATTCAGATTCTTTCACTTCCACATTTTAGGTAGGTTGGTCAATGGTCTTCTTTTTTGTTGTTGTTTTGTTTTAAATTAAATTGTTCTCTGTGGTTTTCCAGCAGATGAATAATTGTAAATGGCAAGTATAATCAATATGGACAAACATGGAAACTCTTATAAATGTTTTCTGGAAATTGGATACATGAAAAAGTGTTTAATGACAGGAAGGTGTGTGTGTGTGTGTGTGTGTGTGTGTGTGCGTGCGTGCGTGCGTGCGTGCGTGCGTGCGTGCGTGCGTGTGTGCGTGTGTGTGGACTAGTAATCCCTACGGTATGGGGACAAAATGTCCCCACAAAGATGGCAATATCCGAAATCCTTGTCCTTGTGGGGACATTGTTTGGTCCCCATGAGGAAAACAGGTCATAAATTACACTAAGTGATGTTTTTTGAAAATGTAAAAATGCAGCATGTCTCCTGTGATGGGTAGGTTTAGGGGCAGGGGCAGTGTAGGGGGATAGAAAATACGGTTTGTACAGTATAAAATGGATTACGCCTATGGAATGTCCCCATAAAACATGAAAACCCAACATGTGTGTGTGTGTGTGTGGTCCTGGTAAACCCTATGTTATGGGGATAAAATGTCCCTGCAAAGATGGCAATATCCTTGTCTTTGTGGGAGGACATTTTTGTACCCCATGTGGAAAACATCTTATAAATCATATCATACTACTAAGCAATGTTTTTTGAAATTCTAAAAATGCAGAAAGCTTTATATGATGGATAGGTTTAGGGGAATTAACACAGTTCGTGGAACCCCAAAGTGTGTGTGTGTGTGTGTGTGTGTGTGTGTGTGTGTGTGTGTGTGTGTGTGTGTGTGTGTGTGTGTGTGTGTGTGTGTGTGTGTGTGTGTGTGTGTGTGTGTGTGTGTGTGTGTGTGTGTGTGTGTGCGCGCGCGCTTGTATGCTCATGAGTGTTTATAGTTTGGATTAGAATGATTAATCTGTTTTCTTTTCTTAGATTTATGTCTTTTTAATATGTCCATAATAAGGTTATAATCATTTCCTATAATAATCTTTCAGTAAAATATGTTGCATGCATTTTTGTTACCTGACAAGTCCTGTATCAGGACTATTATAATAATTTTTTCTTACAAAATGGAAAAAAACCTAACTACATAAAGCTAATAGTAATAATACTGTTCGGAAATATTATAATATATTGTGTATTTTTATTTTATTACATTTGATTTTTTAATTCTTGTTATTAACATTTTTATTTTTTATTTTTACGTATTTAAACGCAAAATGTTTTCTTTTAAGATTTGAGTGATTGTCTATAGTAATTATAATTAGCTTTATATAAAACAACAGACGTCCTTGTCTAGATAGTTAAGTAAACGTGTATATTATGTGTATTTTCTGTGTGTGTGGCCTTGTGGTCATAGTGAACATGCTCAGTACTGCTGTTCTTTGTCAGTAGTTAGAGGAATGGGGGGGAAAAAATGGGTTGCTTCCTTTTTTGGCGTGCAGGAAATCGATACTTTTCTAGTAAGTCAGTGGGTGTGTGCAAGAGACAAAGAGAGTGAGAGATGCACAGAGATCTGAATAAAAGTTGAACAGTTTGTTACACAGGAAGAAAGAGAGTAAATACCTCTGATAAACTGTCACAAGTGTAGAGAAGTAAAGAGTAACACAGAAGAGAGCTTTGCAAGTCGCCGCCCCTCTTCCTTGTTTATCTTGCGTGTGTGTGGTGGGGTCTCTGTGTGTATGTGTGCGTGTGTATATGTGTGTGAATGAGTCTAGGCTGGATGCCTGCACTCCCAGTTTCCCATCAACGCAAAGTGAGAGCAGATGGAAGGCTGAAAAGTGAGAGAAAGGAGGAGGAGAAAGAGAAAATAAGACAAAGAGGAGGAGACTCTTTAGCTGACTTTGGTGATCTCTGGCTGGAGAAAGGAGTGCCTTGTTAGACCTACTACACACACTGCGATGTCACCGTAGGACGCTTACGGTAAGAATCCCCAGGGTAAAGGTTAGGGGCGCAGCAAGAGGTCAAGGTCGGCAGAGGGGGACTCGGCAGACAGTCCTGGAGAACACAGGAAGTAAGATAGCGGCTGTGAGAGTGAAAGAGTTTTTCGTTCCCCTCGTCAGCAGTTTCAAAAGAGGGGTGGGAGAGACTGAGAGGTTCGCGTTGATACACAGCCTGAGGGTGAGTTTTTTGTCATGGTTGCCTTGTGCACAAGTACAGAAGTTGACTTAAATAGCTGAGATGTTTGGAAATTTGCATTCTGTTGGACTGTATGAGTTTTCTACCCAGCCAACTGTCAAAGAAACATACAGAGTTGAACTCTCTTGAAGTTTCTTTAACACCAGGTGAGAATTGATTTAAGCCACTGCTGTTCTTCAGCACAGATTAAGTGACATCTTCATAAAGAATATTTTCATTTTGATAATTAGATTGCTTTTTAGTCATGTATTTTTTGTTGTTGAGAGAAATAACAGCAATATTGATAACACAAGATTAAATCTTTGAAATTGTCTGTAACTCAATGAATGCAACTTCATTTTTGCTGGATTTGTAGTGTAATATACCTGAATCTGACTTTTCCCCACTTCTGTCTGGCAGCTCTGGGGTTAAACTGGGGATTTACTCAGTTTTTACTGTGCATATTATAATGGTTGGCAGTTTGCAAACACTGCATTAACTCTGTAATATATAAATTTATCTATCAGTATCTGTAATATATACATTAGTCTATCAAACTGTGTTGCAACGCATACATCATGCATTGCTGTACATGCAATACCCTTCAAAAGTTTGTTCTAATGACTTGATGAAGATAGGAGATAGCTCATCCTGTTTAATGTCTGACTGTATACGCCTTCCTCTATGATTATATGGAATTGGTGTGTTGCACAACAAGTTGCTCATGCCTTATTTACAGTAGTGGTTTTATTTTTTACCTTAAGCATTCAACTTTAGCATGTAACTTATTCCTCATTTGTGCTACAGATTTTAATGATATCTCAAACCCAACGGCTTGCAATCAGACTTTTTGGGTGTCGATTAAAATCCCATACTTTTGTGTTTTAGCTCTTCAGAACACCAGTGCATAAAGTACAACAGTGTTTAGTCAGGCTGTAAAACCCTTTTGGTTCTGAATGGGACCTTTTTTTTAGAATGTAGAATCTTTTGCATTATTTTGCTGAATAGATATTTTCTAAAAAATAATTTAAAAAGCAAGCGAGAAAACTCACATTATTTGTCTTGCACTGTGGCAAAAACAGTCTGAATCTGGTTCTCTTCGGGTTTAGTGGTCAATGTGTGGTGGCCTTCCAGTGCTGTGTAATGTTTATGATGGCTTTGTGCATATCTGTGACTGTCGCATGACCCTGAGTTCCTCTGGTGGCCCATATAACTCATTTTCAAATACAGCAGATAAATAATGCAGTGTCAACACACAGCAGGCTCTGTCTGATCAGATATGATTGTCTCTTGTGACAGACTGTTATTGTTAATGGATGAATAATTAAAAGGTCATTAGAAATGACATGTCTTTATCTGGTAAAATGAGAGGCCGGTCCTTCATTTGCTATACCTGAGTGCTATTGTAAGGATTGGTTAAATTATTCATCTTGTCTTATAGATTTTTCCATTTAGTTGTGATTTATCGCTTTATTGCCTCTACTAGATATTGTTTTATTAGTATTTTTGGTCCCACTTTATATTAGGTGGCCTTAACTACTATGTACTTACATCAAAAAATAAGTACAATGTACTTATTGTGTTCATATTGTATTGCAAAACACTTTTGCTGTTATTGAGGTGGGATACAGGTAAAGATAGGGACAGGTGTGGTGGGATGGGTAAGTTTAAGGGTAAAGTTAGGTGTAAGGGAAGTGTCAACTGTGCCGGTATAAATGTAATTACAAAAATGTATTACAGATGTAATTACAGGCAGATAATTTTACAAATGAAAGTATGTAAAAGCATGTCTGTACACAATAAGTGGATTGTAACAATTCATTCATTTAAATGTAAATACTTAGTAGTTAAAGCCACCTAATATAAAGTGGGTACGTTTTTTTTTTTTTAAGTTGAAATTATGTAAATTGATGCACAAATAATGTCAATAAAGGCTAGTTGAAGTGTCAAAATGTATTTTCTGTACATCAGTTTTAGTATAGATAAATGTAAAGTAGATAATTTTTTGATCAATGTTTTAATCCCATGAGGTGATTTCAGTAAAAACAAGAAGTAACAGAGTTCCTCAAATTATGTTGTATTATAATAGTTGGAAGTTGCTAGCAAAGAAAGCAAAAAGTGAGCAATAAACTACTAATAACAATAACATAAAACTGAAGAAGGGCAGCTATTATTAGTTATGCTTGCTTACATCACTATCACTACTAGCATTGCTCATAGTTTGAGTTAGGGATTATTACAGTAACACTTTAATTTAAGGTGACATAGTTATACATTGTTGGTCACTGTGATGCATGTATTTTGTTGATACTGGAACAGCATTACCTATCTGAAATTTGTGTCCTAAACCTTACCCTAGCAATAAGTTATCTCTAAAATCAGAGGGAAATGATTGAATAACACAGACGTTGAAGCACATAACCCTGCTTGTAGCCTAAACTTTACATAAACCGTAAATTTGTCCCTCAAATCTGACTGGTTGATTAGAATGTTGTTCCAGGATCAACAAAGATGGTGATCCAGGAACATATTGCACTTGGTGCTATCATGTTCACCACACATTACTGCATGTTCTTACTATAATAATAACAGTAAATGATGCATATTTACAAGTAGCTAAACCAAACCTAACCCTAACTGTAACTATATAGTAAGGAAGTACATGTAAGTACAATGTAACTACATTACCTTGAAATGAACTGTAACCAAAAGTACTATTTTAATAAAACATATTATTTTTATTTTATTAAATTATTCATCTTGAGTGAAATTAGACCAATTAGCTGACATCAATAGTCAGATCTGCATCCCAGGGCCATAAATGCTAAAATATTTTACAAATTCAATTCACACCAAGTTAACATGATATCTATAGCTCCAGTCATTTATCTCAAGTGAGATGCTGTAACATTGCTCTTCGGCTCTCGGCTACCCATTGTATGTCTCTTCCCATGATGCCTGCCTCTGTTCCCTGCACACCCTGAGTGGAGCTGGGGAAATGATGAAATCCCACTGCAACAGTTTTACACTTCACATTTTGTTGCCTGCAGCTCACTACACAAACATTTACCAGAGGGTCCGCTCCAGGACGGCTTTTGTAGAGATGATGCTTTTGGCCTTTAATGTATAACTAGAGGTTCTTGAGAGGTTCATTTACTGTCCCGGTGCATTAGTGCAGGATGGGCGCTTGTGTTTATTGAGTTGTTCTGCTTGGAAAGCAACAGTTAAAGGCAACATTCCTTTACTAGCCATTTAATGTGTAAACTGCAGGAAAAGTCGTCTCTCAGCTTGTCTGATTCATAGTTATGGAGAAGTGGACCTATCGGACTTCCTGCAGCTCTGTGGATGAGGTTTGCATGGCTTATGTCGGAGGAACACTTTGGTAAACACAGACTAAATTGAATAAATAAAGAAAAAAGACTAAGCTTTAAAAAAAAATTCCGTACCTGTTTGCATTACTAAAAAGAAAAACACGTTGACCAAATTTGGAAATTCATCTAAATATTTGTAAGTAGGTTACTTTAAGTTTATTTAGATGAAACTTTCAGCAGGCATCAGGCATTAGGAGTAGTCAGTTTGGTAGTACCTATGTTACAAACTTCACATTATTCAGTACTGTGACACATGAAGTCCTGCCTTCTAAAGTAAAAGTGCCGATCGCTGATTGGTAAAGTCATTGTGTCACTGCAGCTGCCGTTAGAAGCTCCGGGACTGGACATGCGCATTGGCTGATTTACCCTGAAAAATATGTTGTTGTTGTTGTTTTGCTATTTGAGCATAAGAAACAACACTTATGGGACAGTTCATGTCATATTTTTTTTGCTGATTTTAATTGTTATTTTAATTGTGAGTTCGGCAAGAAGTTTTTGAGTTTCCAGGATTCCCCCATTCAAATAGATAGGACTTGCAAAATGCAAATATGGCCACTGAGTGAACAGACTTTCCTTGATTGGGACTATGTGTCTGATTTCAGTCAGGTGAATCAGTTCATTTTTGTAAATATTTTATTGTAATATTTTTTTTATTTTAACATAATATAATATAATTAAAAATATGGGTTAAAGTCATTACAAAAAACTACCTTTTTTTTCATAGTGAAATATTTACCTTGTGTTTATTGCCATATCAGTTATATTGTCATAAATTTGATTGTGTCACTCATTCATTCATTAAAAAGCAGCTGTGATTAAATGATGATATCATGGTTATATGAAAACCCCCTTTAAATAGTTTTAATGTTGTTGTATATATTTTGTTTTTGGTAGTTTGTAGTGTAACCAACTACTATTTTAAAGATACTGTAGTTGCTATAATGTAGTTGAAATATTTGCTACTTGTCAAACTCCAGTTTCAAATAATCTCCCCCAGCACTAATCTGCTGTCATCACCAGACTGGAGTTTTTTACTATGCAATCATTGCATTTCTGAGGAATCCTTCTGCAAGTCACAGCATGTTTCAAATGGCTTTGAAATGCATGTGGTAAAGTACCAAAGCTAAGTTTTGCAATCAACACTCCAAACTGATCCATTGGAGGCTTATAATACAGATCACAGTTCGATATAAAATGTTATAATATATGGATTCTTTTGCTTATATTAATAGTCACTATTTCTGTTGTTAAACTGTTTTGTTGCACATGCTGTTGCTAGTCTTTTAGCTTTCCCACAGTGTGTGCAGACTACATGTATTCACTTGTTTGTCATTAGCACTTCCTTCTATTGTATGACCTATCAGCCGTTGATCAAAATGTTGCAAATCACAATATTTTTTTAACCCATTCCCTCACAGTTTACCAGACTGAGTCAGAGTGTCTGTTTGTGCATTAAGGGTCCAAACTGTTGATGATTTATAGTTATTTAAAAAGTGTCACTCTCAACAACATTTCTTTTTGTCTTCAGTGGGATTCTACAGAACCCCTTGATCAATGCCCTACTTTCAAAACCAAAGTGGTTTCAGTATCTGTATTTTCACACCATTATGATTCATCCAATTATTTGTTTGTTTGTTTTAAATCCAACATGTCTTGGTAGTGTTAGCATTTGACACCACAGCCCCTTTTTTCTTTCATAAAAAAATATTTTTTTGACATAATTTTGTGATTCTATTATTATGTTTTATATGTTGTTACTTCTGATGTTATTTCTATGCTCCAAATTCTCTGTGTATTTGACACATTTACAGTCATAGGTTTTAAAAATAGCAATCAGGGCACTGTAGATTATCTGAAGTGGTGTGGAGTAATAGTGACCAGATCATGTCAGCCCATATGCAGGCATTTGAGTTATTCTGAGACACCACGCCAAGCTTATCAAAAGGCAACATCTTCATTTTTTCCTGTATATTTCTCTTATATTACCTCAGATATTACTCGCATATGCACACCCATTTGTTTTATAATCACATCACACAGGAAATGTGGAAAACAAGATAGCACTCAATAGTCCCTTTGAAAACGTACACACACATATATGACGGCCACTTGACTTCTGGGCTCTAGATGGTGTTTGTAAAGTCACCAGTCATTGTGTTTCCCTCAAAAGAGAGAAAGGTCAAAATATTGCATTTTAATTGAACTAAATTCCAAAAATGTAATTGGAATTTACAAGTGTGAATAATCAGTGATTAGTAAACTTACAAGTTTTGCCTCTTTCTTTCAGTTTCTTTGTCCCCTTTGCCTGCTTTTTCATCTCCAGCTCACCACACAGTATTTTGTCAAGCAGGTCATGCTCACATAACCTTTGTGTAATTTGATTTATTAAAATGGTAATATCAGCACATTTTATTTATTTGAGTTTTTTTATCGACTCTTATTTTTTCTTGTACAGTGAGGTTTCATCCTAACCTGAGGTGGCAGTGAGACAGGTGTTCCTGTAGCATGCGTGTTTGCAGACATTAATTTGCGTGTGTGGTTTCTATGTGTGCGTATTGTGGTCAGTGCCTTTTCCTTTTGCACCCCCTCAGAACCCCCTGTACTTGTTTCTGTTTTTTGATTGGACTTGTGTTTATATTTTTTCAACCCTTGCACTTTTTGACTCAGTGACCCTATTTAGTTCTCTCCTATTCTGCCTCTTTTCCTGTATATCACTCCTGTGTCGTGATGCACATTTGACTTGGGTGTTGTGTCTGTCTCTGTACCTTTTTTCCATACAATGAAAGAATAGAGTGACAAGGGACAGTCATACTTTATAAAGAACAAAAAAGCATAAAGTGTCATACAAATAGTCTATACAACTTGTATTCTATATTCCAAGTCACATGTAGCTTTGTGTGAAGAAAAGTTGTTTCCCTTCTGCTATACCTATCAAATAATTGTCATATGGACTACTTTCATGGTACATTTACTTTTTTCTTTTTGGTCCTTTTGCTTACTGTCCTGCTATCATTGATGAAAAGGACAGCTTTGACATTTATTCAGTTAAATATCTCCTTTTACGCTCCAAGAATAAAGTCATGCAGGTTTCAAATGACGAATGTGTGTAAAAGATGACTGAATTCACACATTTGGGTAAACTATCACTTTAAGTCTTCAAATTAAACGTAAATGGGACATGATTTGTAACCCCTTAAATATTCATTTTTCGGTTTTCATAATGACTATTTTTTTCCCAATGATGTGGACAGCATAACCAAGCTGTGGCCACAGTGGAAAACAGCTCTTCCAAAGGTTCTCTAGCATGTGTGCTGTACATTTAAAACACACATTCTTAAACACACACACACACGGTTTCTATTATTAACTCTTGTGCTGAAGTCACTCTGGAATTCAGTCCAATGGGCGGGTTTCATAAGTGCTGTTTTCTCAAACTGGACTGTGTGTGTGTGTGTGTGTGGTGCATGTACACTACCGTTAAACTATTATGCAAGTCAATGGCTACCATCAACTGTCTGGTTACCAACATTCTTCAAAATATCTTATTTTGTGTTCAACAGAAGAAACAAACATGAGGGTAAAAATGATGACAACATTTTCATTTTGGGGTGAACTATTCCTAAATTGTCACCATCATCAAGCAGTTCACACACTCTTTCTCAGACAAGGGTTTTGTTTTCTTTTCAGAGAAATGATGATTAATCCTTGAAAAAGAAGAAAGGAAGCCATGTCATTCTTTGGCTTAGACTGTACGCGGAAAAGAGAGAGAGGTACATCCGTGACACATTACATCAGAACCAATGTCTTACATCATTCAAAAGTGAAGTGTCATTTTTGTGATATTAAAATTCTTCTATCCTGTTAAAGTATGCAGAGATGGCAACTGTATAAGTAATCCATTCATTGGTTGATTTCCCAAAAAAACTGTTAACACTGTGGTGCTAGCAAAACTGTTTTTCTTTCAGCATCCTTTCAATCACGTTAGCTCATCCAATGGTGTGAGTTTAGGGTGGGACTATATGTTTGTCCTACCAATGACTGACAGATTAGGGCTGCAAATTAAACACTTCTTCTAACTTGTCTGACCTAACCAAATGAACCTAATCTAAAGCCTAAAAATGTAAAAAAAAAAAGTGATCCTGTCTCATACAGTCATTGTTTCAAATCCGAAAGTTTTTTCTGATAAATGCAGTTTTTCCTCTATATTTGTTTCTAGAGGTGGAGAGGAAAATCAGAGCAAACGACAGAGAATATAACTCATCCTTCAAATATGCTGTGAGTATGTGACAGAAAATACCACAAAAAAAATTCAAGCCTACTTTGTGTTTTGTCTGAAGATACAAAATGACAAATGTGTCATGATGACGTTATAACCAGTTTCCTCTTAACGGCTTTCAGTTATTTTCAATTCCTTTCTTTAAAAAAAAAAACTCCCACAGTCCAACACATTATTTGTCACTGTCATTGCGTGTGTTCATTTCTATGATTCAAATCTGTAAAATCTTACTTGCTAGCTTATTAGAAATTGATTTAACACGTGTGGGTAACACTTTACATTAATGTTCCCTTTGTGAAGGGTTTATAAAGGTGTTTGATAATGACTAATAACTCATTTACAAATGCATTGTAAATCGTTGATAAGCAATTATATCTGCATGAATAAAAAGGGTGACTTTAACTCAGTAACTGCCAATAATGAGCCGTTTTTAACTCACATGTTATAAATGCTTAATAAATGTATTTATTCACACTTATTTAACTCAAAACCAGATTCCTGATTTATTTCATGATGGTGCAAAAATAGCGAGACTGAAGGGTGTTTGTAGTTTTCACACATTTTTTTTTACTATGTTGCTTACCAGAAGTTACCCATGATACTCTGCAAAAAGGTCATGATGCCTATCCACAGCAATCTACAGGTGCTGGTCATACAATTAGAATATCATTACAAAGTTGATTTATTTCACTATCCATTCAAAAAGTGAAACTTGTATATCATTTTCATTCATTACACACAGACGGATATAGTTCAAATGTTTATTTATTTTGATTTTGATTATTATAACTGACAACTAAGGAAAATCCCAAATTCAGTATCTCAGAAAATTAGAATATTACTTAAGACCAATACAAAGAAAGGATTTTTAGAAATCTTGGCCAACTGAAAAGTATGAACATGAAAAGTATGAGCATGTACAGCACTCAATACTTTAGCCTGAATTACTGCAGCAATGCGGCGTGGCATGGAGTCGATCAGTCTGTGGCACTGCTCAGGTGTTATGAGAGCCCAGGTTGCCCTTATAGTGGTATTCAGCTCTTCTGCATTTTTGGGTCTGGCATATCTCATCTTCCTCTTCACAATACCCCATAGATTTTCTATGAGGTTATGATCAGGCGAGTTTGCTGGCCAATTAAGAACAGGGATACCATGGTCCTTAAACCAGGTGGTTGCTTTGGCACTGTGTGCAGGTGCCAAGTCCTGTTGGAAAATGAAATCTGCATCTCCAAAAAGTTGGACAGTGCAGGAAGCATGAAGTGCTCTAAAACTTCCTGGTATATGGCTGCGCTGACCTTGAACCTAAAAAAACTCTGTGGACCAACACCAGCAGATGACATGGCATCCCAAACTATCACTGACTGTGGAAACTTTACACTGGACCTCAATCAATGTGGATTGTGTGCCTCTCCTCTCTTCCTCCACACTCTGGGACCCTGACTTCCAAAGGAAATACAAAATTTACTTTCATCAGAGAAACATAACTTTTGACCACTCAGTGCAGGCCTGTCCTTTTTGTCTTTAACCCATGCAGGCGAGATGCTTCTGACGCTGTCTGTTGTTCAAGAGTGGCTTGACACAAGGAATGCGACAGCTGAAACCCATGTCTTGCATACGTCTGTGTGTAGTGTTTCTTGAAGCACTGACTCCAGCTGCAGTCCATTCTTTGTGAATCTCCCCCACATTTTTGAATGGGTTTTGTTTCACAATCCTCTCCAGGATGCGGTTATCCCTATTGCTTGTACACTTTTTTTCTACATATTTTCCTTCCCTTCGCTTCTCTATTAATGTGCTTGGACAAAGAGCTCTGTGAACAGCCAGCCTCTTTTGCAATGACCTTTTGTGTTTGTCCTCCTTTGCAAGGTGTCAATGGTCGTCTTTTGGACAACTGTCAAGTCAGCAGTCTTCCCCATGATTGTGTAGCCTACAGAACTAGACTAAGAGACCATTTAAAGGCCTTTGCAGGTGTTTTGAGTTAATTAGCTGATTAGAGTGTGGCATGTGTCTTCAATATTGAACCTTTTCACAATATTCTAATTTTCTGAGATAATGGATTTGGGATTTTCCTTAGTTGTCAGTTATAATCATCAAAATTAAAAGAAATAAACATTTGAAATATATCAGTCTGTGTGTAATAAATGAATATAATATATAAGTTTCACTTTTTGAATGGAACTAGTGAAATAAATCAACTTTTTGATGATATTCTAATTATATGACCAGCACCTGCATATGAACTGATTTCTTGTTTATCAAGATGAAATTCAAACTTTTGAAACTGCATTAGCCTCCTTTTTTTTATTAATGCATTTGTGAATGAGTCATTAACAGGCACTTTTATAAACCCTTTACAAAGGGAACCTTAATGTAAAGTGTTTACCCATGAGTGATTTTTAGACACATGTAAGATGATGTTTCCTCAACATTATTGAACCATCTTTCATCTGTCTTTTCTTCCTGAAGACCAATTCCATCAAGACCTCCAAATACAACCCCTTCACTTTTTTGCCTCTCAACTTGTTTGAGCAGTTCCAGAGGATCGCCAATGCCTACTTCCTCTTCCTACTCATCCTACAGGTGCGTCATACAGTCTAAAGATTACCGAATAAAGATCTGGATATTCAGGGTATTCTTTGATTAGTTCATCAATCTATTCATTCACTCACTCATTTTATAGTGATTTGGAGTATAGTGAAGTCTGTCCGAGGCAAAGGAAGTTAAGCTTACAATTTATTTCAATAGTCCACTTTAGACATTCTACTAACTATAAGTAACTTTGCAACTACATGTAAACTAACTCTCATTGATTTGCAACTGTGTACTTGCAAAGTTACTTACAGCTAATAAAATGTATTTTGGTCGACTATAAAATAAAGCGTTAGCAGATATTAAGCAGGGTCTACTAACACTTATTAGTAGATTAATATACACAATACTAATATTAGTAGAATTTCTGAAATGGACTAAATAGTGTTACTGAAGTTAGATTCTTTGAGGGTGTTTCCTCAATGTTACATGTAATGTAGTCATACATATTGCAAAGATTGTGATCAAAACATGACCCTGACTTCCCATATTAAGCCTACGCCCCACACATTCTGAATTACTAAATACTTGTGCAATAATGACTGTCTCATGATTCTGTAACTTTATTAGCTCAGCCTTTATTAGGTATGTCAGCTGACTTTGCAGCCATTTCCATTACACTCAATGGCAGCTATTTCCAGTCATGCAAGTACAGCCACCATATACAGTAATAAATTAATGAGGAAAGACTATGGAATGGTTTGTCATAATTACATTATCAATAACTTTTTAAATAAAGGATTATTGGAGTATCTTTTACAGGATAAATATACATTTCAGTTTTTCTGCTTCAAAATTCACTTGCTAAATTAAATAGTCACTTGCTGTTTCTTTGTAATTGTTTGTGAAATTTACTTGCAACTTCTGAGTGAAAATAGTTTTACAGTCACTCAACCTCCTCTACCACTTTAAAAGTGTTTATTTATAATAATAATAAAATAAAATAAAATAATAAAAAAAAAAATATATATATATATATATATATATATATATATATATATATATATATATATATATATATATATATATATATATATATATATATATATATATATATATATATATATTATTGGTGGTTTTTTTCATGCTCTGCAATATAGATTATTGGAGTATGTTTTACAAATATATATATGTCGGTTGTTTCATTCTTGCAGTCTTTGTGAAATTGAATCAAAAAAAAATTATTGTACAGAAAATCTGACTATAATCTAAATAATTATATCATAAATTGTGCTTCCTAAGCTCAGATCATGCCATCATAATGAAATATATATAAGATGTACTGTGGCTACCAGTATGCATTTAATACTTATGACATTCCAACATTACATTTTTTAACGTGTGTGTTTGTGTTGTATTGTAGGTTATTCCTGCCATTTCCTCTCTGTCTTGGTTCACCACTGTCGTTCCTCTAGTGTTAGTATTATCAGTGACTGCAGCCAAAGATGCCATTGATGATATTGTAAGTGCAAACATGTGACTTTATGCAACACACTGAAGATCTATTCATGTGTTGTTCATATTTCTTTCAGTTTTCCCTTCCTAACTGAAACTATAGCAAATACTGACTGTGATTTGACTGTATATGCCAAAGACTGATTCTTAAAGCTCACTGCTCTGTGTTATAGAAGCCCTTAATTCATTTGGTTTATTGTGCTGTGGTTAACTACATGATAAAGCTACATGATGATGGGAAAATAAAGGCTATGGGATATATCATACACCCGTTACAATGCGGCGCCAGGCGTGACGCAAGAGTTTTTTGCTAGTTTTATCCCGACGCGGTTTTCATTTTCACATCCAGCACCATGTTGTTAAAATAGCAAATGCACTCGCGCCCATCTGTTTGCCCATGGGCATGCTGGTCTGAAAACAAGGTGTGTTCATGGGCGTTGTTGGCCTGTTGCTATTTTGATGCAGTTGAAAACAACTGCACCATTGACCAACAAAAACCTGGTCTAAAGTCAAAAGCGCAGTATTTTTTGTGTTATCTAAAGGGCATGTTAGTAATATGAGCTTATAGGCGGGTGCACAACGCGTGTACGCTCTGCTTATTACACACACAGGGATGCTCAGCAGCACACAAACATGTTTAAATATAAAAAATAAAAGGATTCCTCTCTGGAGAAGCGTTCAGTCTTTCCACTCACAAATTCCGCCATGTAAATAGGGAATCCGCCATGGTACAAGCGCAACTGGCTTTTAAAGGGAATGGGAGATGAGACTCTTGAATTATTGCACGTTATGGCCAAAACACATCCATGACTCATTAAAAGACTAGGTACATCCCTTTAAGACCATGCGCCTGACGCGCTGACCATTTGTTTTTTCGTCATTAAATTAGCAAAAGTGGATTTGAACACGCACCAGTGCACCCGCGCCGTGCGCTTCAGACCATGTGCTCAGATCCTTAAAATAGGGCCCTACTTGATAAAGGGAAAATAAAGGCTATGTCATTCATGTAAATAATTTTTTTATGCCGTAAATGTTCTGAATAAAATCTCTTTAGTTTTAAAATCCTGTTCTTTATAATCGCATTGTAGCTGTTAAGGAGTGTAAATTATTTAAATATTTTGTAAATCAGACTACAGCTAATAGCACTAATTTTTTCAGTCCCCCTGTAATCCAAAGAACCTCCAGACCCTCTTCTAGATCTTAAATTGAGCTACCTTTGTTTTTCCTGTGATTAATTTCCTGGTTGGAAATAAATGACATTTAGTTAATGAAAATAACTCGGTACACATCTAATTTAAATGCCCTTTACTTTGGCACACAGGCATCATTTAACACATCAAGCCAACTTTCCTCCGAACAGCAGAAACTCGTAAAGCAAAAGGTTACGGGTCTGAATTTGACCGTGGTGGACTGGAAAATCTGATAGAGTGAACAGGAGCCACCTCAGCCACAGCAGGAATACAATAGTCCTTATGTTCCTGCTGAGGGAGTGTAGGGGAATTAGGGAATCGCCCCCTCCACTCCTCTTTCTCTCCTCGTTCATAGAACTGGGATGAGCCAGTTTCTGGACGCAGCTGAACTTTGCATTTAAAGACAGAATATTCTCCGTCTCAAATTCAAATTCATTTATCCCATGAGGGCTTCTGCTATTATTTTCTTTTTGCTTTCATGTGGTTTCTTGCTCCATTATTTTCCTTCAGTCTTTTTTCTCTTTTTATTTCTTTGCAGAATCGCCACAGAAGTGACAGGCAGGTGAATAACCGTAAGGTGAATGTGCTTATCAATGGAAAGTAAGTAGCTGGTGTCATATATATGTTTCAGCCTTACTTGTTACCTGCACACCTTTTCCTTACAATTATCCATACCAGCTTTTTTCACTCTCTAGGGTGCATTTGCCTATAAGGTTGGCTCTTTTGACATAAAAGCAGGACTTTTATTCTTATAGAATTTGTCAGTGAGTGGTCATTTTAAAATGTTTCTATAAATGATATACCTCTGGTATAATCTGAAATTTTTTGAATTTTTAACTAACTAAAAAAACAAACAAACATCAATCACAACAGGACGCAGCTGTAGACACATAGAAATGTTCTTCCTGTTGTTCTGACCTGTGTATCTTGATCACACACACACACACACACACACTGAATAGTTACTACAACGACGCCTTCTATTCTATGCTGTCAGTTTTTAAATTAGATTTCTGGTGGTCCCTCATCATATGTCAGAATCATGTTCAGCAAGATTGTTCATTTATAATTTATGTTGAGTTAAACAGAAACGAATGGTGCACACACCCTTAGTGTTGCAACTTCTTGTAATCAGAATGATGTGTTTTATATGGTAGACATCATCATTTTTTCCCTCTTTCTCTTTCACAATAGGCTGATAAGTGAGAAATGGATGAATGTGCAAGTGGGAGACATCATAAAGTTGGAGAACAACCAGTTTGTCACAGTAATACATTTAAAGATTTACATTTATATTACATTGACATGTCATGTAACTTCAATTTAACCTTTAAATCTTTATCTAAAGATTCAGGATGAGATGAATTAATTAATATTGAATTAAAACCACCTTATCTCTCTGTACCTTCCTCACAGGCAGATTTGCTCCTGTTGTCTAGCAGCGAACCGCTCAACTTGATCTACATCGAGACTGCAGAGCTGGATGGGTCAGTACAAGAAACAGAAGGACTGTTGTTGTGGTTTTGATATTTGAAGCTATATAAAATACATTTGTGTTTTTTTTTTAAGAAGCTGACATTAGTTCATGAAAAATACACAATGGATTGTTTGTTTTTGCAGTTGATTTTACACCTGATTTTCTTTGTCATTTTTATGCACAGAGAAACCAACCTGAAGGTTAAACAGGCTCTGACTGTTACCGGAGACATGGGAGAAAATTTAGAAGCTTTGGCTGCATTCAATGGTGAGGAAATATAGAGAAAGAAAAACAGAATTTCTTGCCTTATTTAATGTTTTAGTGCCACTAATGCCAAATTTATGCTGCAAATTTGGAACAAAAGCCTTTCTGAAGTGGCATTTACGTGTCTTTGCAAAGACTGTTTAACGTTGCTTAGAGGTGACATAAATTCATTTATACTGCATTTACAACAATGATTTGTAACTAGGTGCTGAAGGGGGTCAGAGCTGGCATGGTTTAGTGTTTTTCTTTTGGCCGATTTACACCTTTACACTGAATTTTGAGCAGGCAAAGACCAGCCTCATTTTGGCTATGTAATGATGCCTTAATTTTGAGAATAAAGTTGATGAAAAATGATGTCCTAAGAAAATGCAGATAAATACACATTGAAAATGTGTGTGGTTTGTGAGATTTTGTCATTTGTCACAGTTCCTCCATGATCATACTCTTTCCATTCATGGAGAGCCAAAGGGGAAAGGGCACATCCGAGATCGTATAGATATATATATATATATATATATATATATATATATATATATATATATATATATATATATATATATATACATAGATTCCTCATTAGCAGCTTTTTCAATGGGCTGCTTGCACTATACGTAAGCTGTCCGCCATATTGGAACTGTCGAAGCTGGTCCGTGAACACTTGAGAGCAAGTTTTCTGTGCTGATAGCTAGACGCGTGTATGAATATGTATATCTGCAATAGATTTCAGCAGAATTTTGCTAAACTAACTCCATAGAAGACAAAGGTGTAAGTTACCATGGTTTAAAACCTGTAATATTGAGTTAATACACATAAAAACACAAACTAACACATTCTCCTCTGTGAAAGGTTATCTCATTTGTTTGTCAAGTTAAATCTCTGCGGTTTCACAACCAGAAGCTGTGCAATGTTGTGGCATCATTGATTCATAGGGTGCTTCTCATTTTTTATTTGTGCATCCTTGTTTCCTTTCTTTGTTTCCCTTCCTCCCGTCTCAGCTCCACCCCCATAGGATGCGAGGAAAGGCTGCAAGGAAAGAAAGTGAGGACGGAGGAATCGAAGGAAAGCTTATTTGTATATTGAAATATTCTTGATCACTCGAGGGTCATCAGCTGCGCTCAAGGGATCTGCCCTTATGTTGTTGAAGTTTAGTTATTTAAGAAATTAATTAATAATAATGATAAAGCAAGATGCCCTGTTGAAATATGTGTGATATATGGTTTATTTAAACTGCAAAGCTAAAGCATAAATTAAAATTATTGTGACAGATGTGAAGGGGTGTGTCAGATTTTTCGACAAGAAAGGCTTCCGGATAGGATACGCCTGTTAATCCTAATGCAATTAGAGAATTGAAATGTTCTCCAAGATGGCTGACTTTGATCGGTTTCCGGGTCACAGGCTGGAGGATGGAGGTATCAATTAGAGAAGCACGCTTACTGTGAGTGATGACACGCTGACCATTCCAAGATGGCGGGCGCTCCGACATGTCTGAAGTGTTCAGATGTGGATCTACAAATACATATCTATGTGAAATCTAACCAGTCAGAGCTGTACAGGGCATGTAAACCAGTCTGATCATTCTTACAGCATCTCTCCTTCACACAGATATTCATTTTAATGACTTGAACTTGAGTCAACAATCAACTAAACTTTTTTAAATCTTCTTTTCTCACATTTGGCTTTTATGAACATGCAACTAGTGAATCCTTATTTTATGTTTTGTCAGCTGATCAGCTGAGACTTTCTTGAGTCCTTCGAGTTTCAAAAGAGATCTCAGTGTTCTCATTCTGTGCTCAGAAGTATACTACCACAAGTCAAAACGTATAACATCTTTTCAAGACCAAATTATCTGAGCTAAGCTTTCATGAAAAAGTTAACTTCATTGAAAAATAACCGAGAACTCTTCTCAACTTCTTAGTCTCTGAGAAATAACATTTTCCTCTGGTTTTCTCTGTGTTTTTTTTCAGGGGAGGTGTGCTGTGAGCCTCCTAACAACCGTCTGGATCGATTTACAGGCACACTGACATTCGGCACGCAGAAATACTCTCTGGACAACGAGCGTGTCCTGCTCAGGGGCTGCACTCTTAGAAACACAGACTGGTGCTTTGGCCTGGTGCTGTTTGCAGGTAATTATTTCAGATAGAAGTGTGATGTGTTTTCTGGAGCTGTCTGGTGTCCCAGTTCATTCTTTATTGCTACAGAAAATATGTAATGTATGTTTTAGAATGTCCATAGCCTAAACAGACTAGACAGTATGAACTAGGTTCATATACAGTATGTTATGTCTTCAGGCCCAGAGACCAAGTTGATGCAAAACTGTGGGAAAAGCACCTTTAAGAGGACGAGCATTGATCGACTCATGAATGTACTGGTGCTCTTTGTAAGTTGAATTTTGCATATATTATGCATGTTACATTGAGATTTCATGGTACAAAAGAGATCTATTTCAAATTCATCAAAGAATCCTGTACAAACATGTCACTGTTTTTACAAATAGATTAAGCAGCACAACTGTTTTGAATATTTGTGATAATAAAAATAATTATGTTTCTTGAGCACCAAATCAGAATATTAGAATAATTTATGAAGGTTCTGGAGTAAAGCTTTGCCATCACTGGAATAAATTATATTTTTATTTAATAAATTTTTTTTTTATATATATATATACATATATATACATATACATATATATATATATATATATATATATATATATATATATATATATATATATATATATATATATATATATAAAAATTTATATATAAAAAATTTTAAAAATAAAAACTTTTATATATAAAAAAATATATATATATATATATATATAAAGGTTAATCTATTGTGTTTTCTTTGTAGATTTTTGGGCTGCTGGCTCTGATGTGTATTATTCTGGCTGCTGGAAATGGGATTTGGGAAAACCAGGCAAGGTCAAGGTTCAATGCCTTTCTTCCACGGGAAGAGAACATAGCTTTATCAGCGTTCCTGACTTTCTGGTCCTACATTATAATCCTCAACACTGTGGTGCCCATCTCACTTTATGTTAGGTAGTGTGTGTTCATGTGGTCATACTTGTTTGTGACATTAATTAAAATGACCAAATTGTATTAAAAGTCTGAGGCCATGTACATTACATATACATTTCATATTTGGAGATAAGCAAAGTTTATGACTTGGGTTAGGACTGTAGTACTTGTAAAATTATGAAATGATGATGTAAAATTAAGAAATATTCCACACTTCTGTCTTTTTTCAGTTAAACAAATAGCTCTGCTGATGATGAAATATTGTTGCACTAATTTGGAAAAGAATGTCATTTTCATTCTCTGTGTCTACGTTTCAGTATGGAGGTGATTCGGTTAGGCAACAGTTACTACATCAACTGGGACAGGAACATGTATCATGCCCGAACTGACACGCCAGCTGAGGCTAGAACCACAACACTCAATGAAGAGCTCGGTCAGATCAAATACATCTTCTCAGACAAAACCGGCACGCTCACCCAGAACATCATGACCTTCAACAAATGCTCCATCAATGGGAAATCCTATGGTCTGGACCAATTCCACATGCATCAGTTGTTTATTATATTTATAAGCCTGTATTATTTCAAAAGATTGCCAATACAGTCATCCTGAGACATAAATCCCCCCTGTCGTGATCAAACAGCCAAATACTGTTTGAACTCAAAAATGTGTTTTCTCTGCACTACAGGAGACGTTATTGATCACTATAGCGGTCAGAGGCTAGAGATCACAGAGGTGAGAAACAAAGTCTCAAACAAACACACAGGTTTTTAATGGGTTAATGGGAGTCTGCTGGGTTAATGAGTTCAAGTTTTATAATAGGAAATGACACCAGTGGATTTCTCCTTTAACCGGCTTGCGGACCCAAAGTTCTTCTATTATGATCACAGTCTGGTAGAGGCTGTAAAGCTGGAGCTTCCAGATGTTCATGCTTTCTTCAGATTACTTGCTCTCTGTCACACAGTTATGGCAGAAGAGAAAAAAGAGGGTGAGTAATTGTGTATAATATGCCTTTCCTTTCAACATACTGCATGTGTACATTTAAAAGCACATATTGCATTTTCTTCCATGTGTTTTGCTCTGTAGGTGATTTGGTGTACCAGGCCCAGTCTCCTGATGAGGGCGCTCTGGTCACGGCCGCGCGTAATTTCGGTTTTGTGTTTCGCTCGCGCACCCCTGAGACAGTGACCATAGAGGAGATGGGGATTCAGAGGAGCTATGAGCTGCTAGCCATCCTTGACTTTAACAACGTGCGAAAAAGGATGTCTGTGATTGGTGTGTACAGTGATATTGGCTGCCATCAATTAAGTGGTTCATAAAATTCCTTTCTTATGGTTTGTGGGTTTTTTTCAGTTCGTAATCCAGAGGGCAAACTCTCCCTGTACTGTAAAGGAGCAGACACCATCATATATGAGAGACTACATCCCTCCTGCAGCAAACTGATGGAGGTCACCACAGAACACCTCAATGTGAGTCAACACCAGAGGGCGCTAGTGCGAATACAAAAAGATTGCAAAACAAATATTTAGCTCTCTCACAACCTTTAGACAATTTAACTCTATTCCAGAACCTTGTAAGCTGCCTTGGCTTTCTGTCTAAATGAGCAGTAAACAATTTCCTAACTCAAACAGCAACCTCTTAAGCAAGTGAACTACATAAAAAGCTCTGCAGATTTCCTCACAATGGGAATGCTAAATATACTAGTACACATCTTGCCCATTAACTTTATATTTGATTGTGATTGAGTCTTTTTTTCTCTGACTCTGTAGGAGTTTGCAGGTGAGGGGTTAAGGACTCTTGTTTTAGCATATAAGGATTTGGATGAGGAATATTTTTCAGAGTGGAAACAGCGCCACCATGAGTCCAGTGTGGGGCTGGAAGACCGGGAAGAGAAACTGGACGAACTATATGAGGAGATAGAGAAAGACATGATGGTATACACATACTACACTAAATATATACAGCACCATTCTTTTGTATATCAAAATATTAAGTGACTAGCTTATCATATAAGATGAATGTGATTTGAAAAAAATGATATGATGAGAGGCATTTTCAATATTTATTCATTTATGTATTTTGTCCCGAGAATGAAAAAGCACACATTTTTCTTAGATTACTTTTCTTATATTTTCTTTTTAATCATGTAAATAATGTGTGCCAGCACACATATATGCTATAGTCATTTGGTTTTGTTTAACAGATTTTTCCCCCAGCACCATTAAAGGTTATAGTTTGATGCACTGTTAATTCACCCTGAATACTAGTTTTTTTTAAGAATATGAGGCTAAAGTGCTTGTCATTTCTTCTTCATCTCGTCGTTTTTGTGTAGTTAATTGGGGCCACGGCCATAGAGGATAAACTTCAGGATGGAGTTGCTCAGACCATTGAACAGTTGGCCAAAGCAGAAATCAAAATCTGGGTGCTCACTGGGGACAAGCAAGGTACTTCATTTCTTTCTGCAATTTATGACCCCTTTTCACATCCCCAGTGTTTGGGAAATTGTAGTTTACTGACATGATTAAAGTAAGTCTTTTACTGTACTTTGCATCTCGTGAAGGCATTAAAGGGTTAGTTCACCCAAAAATGAATATTCTGTCATTAATTACTCTTAATTACCCTCATGTCGTTCCAAACCCATAAGACCTTCATTCATCTTCAGAATTATATTTTTGATGAAATCTGAGAGCTCTCTGACCCCTCCATAGACAGCAATTTAATGAACACTTTCAAAGCCCAGAAAGGTAGTAAAGACATGACTCCATGGTTCAACCTTCATTTTATGAATTCATGAGAATACTTTTTGTGCGCCAAAAACAAACAAAAATAACGACTTTATTCAATTTCTTCTAGCCTGTGTCAGAATCTTACACTGTTGACGCAGTGTAAAAAGTGCAGTGTTTCCTAGACTCGTGCGCATGCGCCGTGGTGCTCACGTGAACAGCGTCAGCCAACGGTTAGCCGGCGTTCTGGAAACAATGCACAGTTTACACTGCGTCAACAGCAAGTCATGAGGGTGAGTAGTTAATGACCGAATTAAAAAAATGTGGGTGAACTAACCCTTTACAGAATACCAATTTCTCCCCAAAGACTGTTTTAGTCTTAAACTCAAACTTTTATGTTTTGCATTATGAACGTGCATTGATTCAATTATGTAATATAATGAGGCTAGTGCTTGTGCCATTTATAATATTATGTAATGTTATAATTACCCACCATGTGTGTGGTGTGTGCTCTTGTGTTCATGTTTGGCAGGATTGTTAATTAAATTCATTTAATGATAAATTACCAAATGTCATGTACTGTCTGTCTTTCTCTACCAGAGACCGCTGAGAACATTGGCTACTCGTGTAACCTGCTGAGGGAGGAGATGGACGGCGTGTTTACTGTTGCATCTAACTCACCCGAGGAGGTCAGACGGGAGCTGAGGTAATAGACCTCATGCAGATGACATCATATGTATCATGTGCTGAAACACATGGGCGAAGGCAACATTCCACATTTGGGTGGGCCTCTAAAAAAGGGTGTTCTATAGGGAAATTTAATTTTTTATTTTTTTGCATGATTCCTTAATTTCCTTTTCCTCCTATTGTTTTTAGACATTTTTCTACTGAATTTATGTTGTTCTTATATTTATATTTGTCTTTCTTTCCTTGAAAAGGGATGCCCGACTAAAGATGTGTCCTGATACCGAACAAGATAAATTTCTTATTCCTGAGATTATCCTGGGTAATACTCCTAAAGTGGTTCAGGATGAAAACGTAAATGGAGAGTACGGACTGGTGATAAATGGACACAGTCTGGTGAGAAACACAGTCTCTTTCCCTCCTGTATATTTTCTTCTGTTTAATGCCCTAATGTGACGCTGCCCTTGGCAGTGAGATGGGTGTGTGACTGTCCAGAGTGAAACCATCTCATTTCCTTCATTTATGTATGTGTAATGTAACGCATTACTTTCCATAAAAAGTAACTCAGTAATTAGTTACCTTTTTGGGGAGTAACACATTACTTTCCCCAAAACTGTGTGACCGTATAACACTGTAATGTAATTGTCTGGATCTTTGTGTTTGTAGGCGTTCGCTCTGGAGAGCAACATGGAGCTGGAGTTTTTGCGGACTGCGTGCATGTGCAAGACGGTCATCTGCTGTCGGGTGACTCCTCTGCAGAAAGCTCAGGTGGTGGAGCTCGTCAAGAAATTTAAGAAAGCGGTCACTCTAGCCATTGGAGATGGAGCCAATGATGTTAGCATGATTAAAGGTGAATTCAGCATTACAGCAATTCGGATGAATAATCAAATAAACATCCTTAGGATCTACTTCTTTGTGTTGTCTTATGATACAAAATGGCATTTTAGACAGAATATGAAAATGTTTAATCCTTGTCAAAAGCACTGTTTAGTATTAACCGTTTAGTCAGTTTTCCTTTTAATGTTAGTTCGACTTTGTCATTTTTATTAGTTTTTGTTTTAGCAATTTTAGTACTTCAGTTTAAACTTATTCAGGTATTTTCAGTTATTTTTGTTATTTTCTTCTACTTATATTTACTTTATTTCAGCTTTTAATTACAGAAAACAGTTTTTAATAGTTTTGGTTAACAATAACAACACTGTAGTGTTAAGACCATCAATATGCTTAGAGTACTCCTAAAAGTACGTTTAGCGGATATTATTTAGTTATAAAATGCCCAATAAAATGTTCTCTAGACAAATTATGTAAATTATGTATGCCTACAGCAAGTGGTAATAAATAATGGTTAATGATTCTTCAGCTTGTTGCAAAGAATATATTTATATATTTTTTTATTTTATTTTAGATGAATCTTATTGTCTTTATTGTCTCTGTGCAGCGGCTCATATCGGTGTGGGCATCAGCGGTCAGGAGGGGATGCAGGCAGTGCTGTCTAGTGACTTTTCTTTTGCTCAGTTCCGTTTCCTGCAGCACCTCCTGCTGGTACATGGGCGCTGGTCATACCTGCGCATGTGCAAGTTTCTGCGTTACTTCTTCTATAAGAACTTCACCTTTACCTTTGTGCACTTCTGGTATGCCTTTTTTTGCGGCTTTTCCGCTC
Source organism: Gobiocypris rarus (assembly GCA_023029165.1). NCBI lineage: Eukaryota > Metazoa > Chordata > Actinopteri > Cypriniformes > Gobionidae > Gobiocypris > Gobiocypris rarus. Next base: position 42,600,557 of record CM040916.1, on the reverse strand, counting down.
AGGTGAGCCAATCTCAACACAGCTGAAATGGTTCTTCTTTCCGTGCAATTACCCTTGTTTAATATAAACGGATAAATCATTTTTAATTCTGGCATTTCTTTCTAGACCGTGTATGATGAAGGCTTCATCACTTTGTATAATTTGGTATACACTGCCCTGCCTGTTCTGGGAATGAGTCTGTTTGACCAGGTAATGTGTGTGTGTGTGTGTGTGTGTGTGTGTGTGTGTGTGTGTGTGTGTGTGTGTGGACTGGTAATCCCTACGGTATGGGGACAAAATGTCCCCACAAAGATGGCAATATCCAAAATCCTTGTCCTTGTGGGGACATTTTTGGTCCCCATGAGGAAAACATCTTATAAATCACACTAAGTGATGTTTTTGAAAATGTAAAATGCAGCATGTCTCCTGTGATGGGTAGGTTTAGGGGCAGGGGCAGTGTAGGGGGATAGAAAATACGGTTTGTACAGTATAAAATGCATTACGCCTATGGAATGTCCCCATAAAACATGAAACACAACGTGTGTGTGTGTGTGTGTGTGTGTGTGTGTGTGTGTGTGTGTGTGTGTGTTTGTGTGTGCCCTTGTTTATATTACATTGTGGGGACCAAATGTCCCCATAAGAATAGTAAAACCTGAGATCACCTACATTGTGGGGACCAGCCAGCGGATGAGTTTTTTTGAGAAAGTAAAAATGCAGAATGTTTTCTTTGATGGGTAGGTTTAGGAGCAGGGGCAGTGTAGGGTGATAAAATGTACAGTTTGTACGGTATAAAAACCATTACGTCTATGGAGAGCCACCACAAAGATAGTGAACCAGACGTGTGTGTGTGCGCGTGTGCGTGTGCGCGTGTGCATGTGTGTGTACAGGTATATGTAGTTTATGAGGAGACAAATATGAATAATAGTGTCTTCATAAACCAAATGGCTTAAAAAAACATACTAAACTGTGTCATTTTGAAATTCAAAAAATGCAGAAAGTTTTGTGTGATGAGTATTTTTGATAGTTTTGTGTGATAAGTGCTACAACATATTAAAATAACGATAAGATAAATTGAAAAAAAAGTGCTTCAACATGGATTATATGCCTTATCAAACAAAAAAAGTTTTTAACTTAGACTTGAAAACAGAGCAAGGACTTTTTATATTAACCTTTAACAAACACTAAAATATGTCATTCTCTTGTGTGTTAAGGAGATGAATGGGACCTTCTAGTATACTATATGGTTATAAACTGACTGGTTCATTGAAATGAAATATTACATAATAGTGTTTTTTATGTTTCTTCAGGATGTGAATGCTGGCTGGAGTCTCGAGTTCCCTCAGCTGTATGTGCCAGGGCAGTTGAGCCAGTACTTCAGTAAACGTGCTTTCATGATGTGTGCACTTCACAGCTGTTACAGCTCTCTGGTGCTGTTCTTTGTGCCTTATGCCGCTATATATGACACGGCGAGAGACGACGGGCGAGATGGTTCAGACTATCAGTCATTCGCGCTGATAACTCAAACCTGCCTCACCGTCACCGTGTGTGTACAGGTCAGTTTAACCTTGCATTGCAGGTGTGTGTGTGTGTGTGTGTGTGTGTGTTATTAATTTGTTTGGATGGCTAATTTTCACTAATTTTAACTCATTTCTGCTCTATCTTCCTTATAGTTGGGGCTGGACCTCTCATACTGGACTGTTGTTAACCATCTCTACGTATGGGGAAGTTTAGGAATGTTCTTTATATTGACCTTTGCCATGTATACTGATGGACTTTTCCGGTTACGTCCATCTTCTTTTGCATTTGTTGGTAAGCAGGACTTGCATCATCTCCATAGAATTGTTTTATTTTTATTTTACCTTATTTTTATTGGGTTCAGACAGTCAGAAATCAGTTGCAAAAATGCAAAATGCTTGAAAGTTTGTGAACCCCTTTTGAACAAAAAAGTTTCTTATTTTTATTTCATTTTTCACTGCCCTTTGGAAGCAACAGAAGATTTGTGCATGTTTCCTGGAAGACAAATTAAATACAATTTACCTTGATCTTCAAATTCAAAAAGGTTTAAGTTTTTCCTTCTGGAGCATCAGTGAATGTTTGAACCTTTTTTAATATAGCCTATATAGCTATTTTGCATTTTTGTTACAATTGATTTTTGATAATCAATTGTAACAAAAATGCAAAATATGTTTTTAAGACAACCTGAAGTAGTGTGAATAGAGTGCATACTGTTTGTTTGGTGTGTTTTTCAGGAACTGCCCGGAATTGTCTTAACCAGTCCAATGTGTGGCTGACCGTTGCATTGACAGCTCTACTGTGTGTGTTGCCTGTGTTTGCTTACCGGTTCTTCTGCAGCCAGATCTGTCCTACAATCAATGACAAGGTATAGAGTTACTTCACGCTGGCTACATCACATTATTGGTCTTCAACATACTGTAACACACACTTCCATTTACTTACAGAATGACAGTTAATTACATTATTATGCATATTATATGTATTATTCACTTTTCAGATCTTTTTCACTGAATTTGCACATTGGCATATCCTGAATATTCAATAATTTACTATGTTTGCATGTGCATCACAATCCTTTTAAGGTTTATATTCAGGTTGCAGCCATATTCAGAATTTGATGCTGCCATACAGTATGCTCACTTATTAGTTTTATCACTACTTGTTCCATGATAATTTAATTAGGACTAACACTTTTTACCTTCAAAAGTTATCTGACAACATACATATACATACAGTGATTAAAATAAGTATTTGAACACCCTGCTATTTTGCAAGTTCTCCCACTTAGAAATCATGGAGGGGTCTGAAATTGTCATCGTAGGTGCATGTCCACTGTGAGAGACATAATCTAAAAAAAATAAATCCAGAAATCACAATGTATGATTTTTTAACTATTTATTTGTATGATGCAGCTGCAAATAAGTATTTGAACACCTGAGAAAATCAATGTTAATATTTGGTACAGTAGCCTTTGTTTGCAGTTACAGAGGTCAAATGTTTCCTGTAGTTTTTCACCAGGTTTGCACACACTGCAGGAGGGATTTTGGCCATCTCCTCCACACAGATCTTCTCCTAGATCAGTCAGGTTTCTGGCCTGTCGCTGAGAAACACAGAGTTTGAGCGGCCTCCAAAGATTTTCTATTGGGTTTAGGTCTGGAGACTGGCTAGGCCACGCCAGAACCTTGATATGCTTCTTACAGAGCCACTCCTTGGTTATCCTGGCTGTGTGCTTCGGGTCATTGTAATGTTGGAAGACCCAGCCTCGACCCATCTTCAATGCTCTAACTGAGGGAAGGAGGTTGTTCCCCAAAATCTCGCAATACATGGCCCCGGTCATCCTCTCCTTTATACAGTGCAGTCGCCCTGTCCCATGTGCAGAAAAACACCCCCAAAGCATGATGCTACCACCCACATGCTTCACAGTAGGGATGGTGTTCTTGGGATGGTACTCTTCATTCTTCTTCCTCCAAACACGTTTAGTGGAAAAAGTTCTATTTTGGTCTCATCTGACCACATGACTTTCTCCCATGACTCTTCTGGATCATCCAAATGTTCATTGGCAAACTTAAGACGGGCCTGGACATGTGCTGGTTTAAGCAGGGTAACATTCCGTGCCATGCATGATTTCAAACCATGACGTCTTAGTGTATTACCAACAGTAACCTTGGAAACGGTGATCCCAACTCTTTTCAGGTCATTGACAAGCTCCTCCCGTGTAGTTCTGGGCTGATTTCTCACCTTTCTTAAGATCATTGAGACCTCACGAGGTGATTTTCCAGCCTTGTGGAGGTGTACAATTTTGTCTCTAGTGTCTTTGGACAGCTATTTGGTCTTGGATTCTTACTGATTTTATGGGGTGGACAGGTGTCTTTATGCAGCTAACAACCTCAAACAGGTGCATCTAATTTAGGATAATAAATGGAGTGGAGGTGGACATTTTAAAGGCAGACTAACAGGTCAGAATTCTAGCTGATAGACAGGGGTTCAAATACTTATTTGCAGCTATATCATACAAATAAATACTTAAAAAAAACATATATTGTGATTTCTGGATTTGTCTCACAGGGGACATGCACCTACGATGACAATTTCAGACCCCTCCATGATTTCCAAGTGGGAGAGCTTGCAAAATAGCAGGGTGTTCAAATATTTATTTTCCTCACTGTACATGCATACATACAATGTTGTCAATCTCAGTGTTGCAAGTTAGAAAAAGCTTTTTGCCCCCCATTTTGTTCTGCAGATGAAAAATGTGAAACTGCATTGTTTAAAATCAGAATAGTGAATTTATGAAGACTGCAGTGATTTTCTCTCACAGAATGAGGCAATCAGATTGAGGCTTGTACATGACTAAAATTTTGCCAAATTCTGATTAATACTGGAGTTTTGATGTGCATGTAAATGTAGTCATTGTGAGTAGCTGGATGAGAGAGATGAAAAAGGAAGACCAATGAGAGGAATAATGCAATATGCACATTATAGTGTAAATTGTTGGCAGTATAATGAATAATAGAGTATAAAAAGTGTCTTAGTGTTTGATGAAATGGATGGACAAACAATGAACAAATAAATATTTCCTTCTTGGTTTTTAAATACAGGTGAGGTATAAGGTGTGTAAGCTGAAGGAGCCTGCTCCTCGCCCGCGGCGCACCAGGCTCACTCGCAGGAGCACGCGCCGATCTGGTTACGCCTTCTCTCACGCCCAAGGTTATGGTGACCTTGTGACCTCTCGCAAATTCCTGCGGCGGCGACCTGCACTCACTCACCCTACGAGTTTCACTCCCACAGGACGCTCTCCGGGGTTTAAGCCCACAGGTCGGTCTGCGGGATACAGCCCGGTCGGCCGAGAACAGAACCCTAAACAGAAAGTAGAACCCACGTCACTGCAGATGTTCCGTGCTGTTAAAGACTCTTCCTTTTGAGGGTGCACCTTTTCATTCAGAGCTAGAACCAAAGCCTTAAACACCATTTACAGGATTTGAACGCTTGAGGACATTTTTACAGCTGCTGTTTTATGTTGATATGTATATAGCAGTATGTACACACACTAAGAACAATGATTCCTAAATGTGCAAAATATTGTGTGCATAGACACACTTGTAACTCAAAATGCATGTGTGGTTTACAGCAAGAAAAAACTGAAATACCTATCATGCTGATGGACAGCCAGTAGGGGTGTAACAATATATCGTGTCACAAAATATCACAATACAAAAATGCAACAGTATGTATTGTGGACAGTGACAATATGTATTGTGAATTTCACCCAAAATGAAAATTACTATGCAAGGAAAAAATTCAAGTTTACAGGTTTAGTGTCAGTACTACATTAAACTACTATATAATGTTGAATATGTATAATGTATAATATTGCAATGGGGGAATATTTGTGGGTCCTGATAATGCCAAACATCTTATGTTACCAGTAAAAAATGGCCTACATTATTTTAAATATATAGTCAGTGACAGTGCAAGCATATTCATCTAAAGTAATTCTGTACTTTCAGCTTCAGAATCATGAATATTTTAATTCTGGTGTCACCATTGTCCTGTGTATTGTGTTTCCAAGCCTATTTATTTCCACCCTCAATGTAATACCAAATTTAGCATTTTAATAGGGTGACCATATTTTGATTACCAAAAACCAGGACACTTGGCCCAGCAATGAGATACTTAAATGATACTCGAGTACCGGTCAATTTAATGGCCCAATGGAAAATAATAAAAACCAGTACATTTTCATCACTTTATAAAAAAACAGCCAGGACAGGCTTTGAAAACAGGACATGTCCTGGGAAACAGGACGTTTGGTCACCCTAATTTTAATCAACAGTAAAAAAATTTGTTAACCTTTTACCATATGTCTCGGTGTATTGCAATAATATTGTATTGTAAGTTCAGTATCATTATATGTATTGAATCGTGACACAAGGGTATCGTTACACCCCTAACAGCCAGTATTTGTTCTCTCTACTGTCATCACTACTATGGGAATGACATACATACTGGATATGAAAGAACAGAAAACAGTGAAAGCACGATTCATTGTCACGATTCTATGATGTCACAGAGGAAGTCAAAAAGGAGTTATCTAGATTGCTCGATTCAAAACACCATTTCCTGTTCTTTTCCTCTTCCAGGTACTATGTCCACTACAGCCTTTTAATATTTCATAACTTAAATGGTTCATATCATATTTTGTGTCCTTTATTTTATTCCCTGAGGTCCGTTTATAATGTAAAAAACAACCTAATAATCATCAACCTCTCTCTGGCCTTTAGAATTCAACAGCTCTTTTTTGCTACTGTACCTTTAAGAGCTCTATAATAAGGGCCGCCTTAGCATGCAATGAGTAACAATGCTGAAATACGGCCATCAAATAGTTAAGATTGGACTGACGTGATCAAGTACCTTGTTAAAAATAAATGTCAGCCTTTCTACTAATTTTGGGATTCGTTGGAAGTCGATGCAGAGTCACACGCTACAGTATCCGACAGCCAGAAAAAGTATATCAAAGGCTTAACACGTATCATGCGATCATTACCAACTTGTTACCAGCTAGAATAATTATTCTTAGTTTGGGAATAGTAGTGTCTGTCCCACTTTCTCCTCATTATATCACCATGTCTAGACAGTCCAAGATGCAACAAGACCTTTTTTTTTGAAGGACAGGAGTTTTGACTTATTGTTTACATTCTTTTATTACAAAAGATCAACAAACATTTTTTTTTTTTTTTTCATGTTATAACTTTAACTCAGAGCTGAAAAGAAATTGAGCAATTTGAACACATAATTCATAGTATTAAATGCTTAAATAAAGTGCTTTGCATATGCACATAAGGAATCTATTTATAAGTGTATTTTCAACACAGGAAAGAAACTTCAGTATTCAACTTTACTCTGTATACTTCATATACATCATATCCATACTCTAATTGTACTGTATGCAAATACTTCTGTAAAAGTAAAAAAAAAAAAAAGTTGTACAAATAAAATGCACACTTTTTTATATTCTTTAAATGTGTACGTTTGACCCAGGTCTGTTCATTGATACACATAAATTAAAAGTTCACCCCGGAAATAATTTTCTGCCGTTAATTATTCACCCCAATCGCATTCCAACCCACATGACTTTAAACAGAACATGAGTTTTTAAAAGAATATTCTGGCCACAATATAACGAAGTGAAAGAGGACTGAAGCTGTCAATCTTTGAAAAAGATGATAAAGCACCATAGAATTATCACAAGTGTTTCCTCCTTTACTGTATTTATTATAAGTCTTCTCAAGCCATAACTTTGTGTTTTAAGTTGTTATTGTCTGATAAGCTTCCACTGATGTGTGCTGTCAACCACAGCAACCACTTTCTAGAAGAAAGTCCGTCATGATGTGGATGTGGAACAACATGGTGGTGGAAAGTAAATATGTGATTTTTGGGTGCACTATCCCTTCAATTTCTTTTGATTTTTAATATTTGTTTTAGTTATACTGTATACCTCCACACTTTTAATCTGAAATCACATTCATTAGATGATAGATTAATTTTGAAAAAAAAACAGGACCCCAAAAGTGTTTACACACTTCATAAAACACATGCAATAATGCTATTACATTGGATCACAAAATATCAAAGCAATTGGCTTTTATTTTAAAGAAAAAATTGTGCCAATGCTAAATTTTTTTTCTATATATCATAATCATTTGTTAAAAACATGTAATCTTTACTTCAATGAGCTCATTGTTTCTGCCTTAAATTAATACAGTGTTTATTAATACATTGTTATACAAATCACACAGTTAGCTAAATGTAAATTTAAGAAATCCATAACTTGGACACAATAACTGACTGATAACAAATCAAGCGCTTTGAAACGATATGCATTGTGAAAAGCACTATACAAATAAATGTGAATGTAATTGACAGCAAATTATTTAATATGTGATTTTAAAAGATAAAACAATACAAATGCTATTCAAAAATATATTTTTTAATTAATTATATTTATTTTATTTAGCTATATTGCAAACACTCAAACTGTACATCTGTGGTTTATGTATGCATGCATATGGTAAAAATGACTTTTGGACCGGTTGGTTAAAACAGTAATGTGAAGTCATTTGCCAATTTCCCTATATTTATATGCAATGACAATAGCGCTGTATATATCACATTATGAAATAAATGCTTTTCTCCAAAACACGTTGGCCACAATTGCACCCTTTTATTAAATACTTTTTGCAACCTCCTTTTCCCAAGATAACAGCTGTGAGTCTTCTCCTCCAATGCCTGATGAGTTTGGAGAAACCTGACAAGAGATCAGACACCATACACCATCCTCCATATTGAATCTCTCCAGATCCTTCAGATTCCCAGATCCATGTTGGTGCTTCTTCTCTTCAGGTCAGCCTCTCGTTCTCTAAAGGGTTCAGGTCAGGGGACTAGGACGACCATGGCAGAAGTTTCATTTTGTGCTCAGTGACACATTTGTGTGTTGATTTTGATGTTTGTTTTGGATCTTTGTCCTGATGGAAGATCCAACCACGACCCATTATAAGATTTCTAGCAGATGTCAGGTTTTGATTTTTTATCTGTTGTTATTTGCTAGAATCCATGATACCATGTGTCTGAACAAGATGTCCAGGAAGATGTCCAGACCCACAACATTAAAGATCCAGCTGTATTTTTAGCCGTGGACATGGGGTACTTTTTATCCCTGTTTGCACCAAACCCTTCTGGTGGATTTGCTGCTAAAAAGCTCTTTATGTAGTTTAATCTGACCACAGAACCAGGTCCCGTCTGAAGTTCCAGTTGTGTCTGGCCACTGAATAAGCTGGAGTTTGTTTCTGGATAAGCGAGGAGGATTTTTCTTGAATCCCTCCCAAACAACATGTGGTGATGTAGGGGTTGTTGATTTTTTTAGGCTTTCTGACCCCAAGACTCAACTAATCTGTGATACTTGGAGAGTCTTTGTCCACTCAAACTCTCCTCCTCACTGTGCATTAGGACGAAATAGACACACGTCCTCTTCCAGGCAGATTCATAACATCTTTAGTTGATTGGAACTTCTTAATTATTTCCCTGATGGTGGAAATGGGGATTTTCAATGCTTAAGCTGTTTTCCTACAGTCACTTTCTATTTTGTGAAGCTCAACAATGTTTTCACATCAGAACTATATTCTTTGGTTTTACTCATTGTGATGAATGAATAAGGGAATTTGGCCTTTGTGCTTCCTTATATTTATACTTCTGTGAAACGAGACATCATAGCTGGACAATTTCATGTTCCTTGTCACCCTGGTATGCTAAAAAAAATGTAAATATTAATGGGAATATACTTCAGAGATATTTTACTCATAAAAAGTTTTAGGGGTGTCAACAATTGTGGCCAACATGTTTTGGAGAAAAGCATTTATTTCATAATGTGATTTACCCAACACTTTCAATTCTTTTACTTCAATGAAAGGTTAGAATTTTGAATTTTTTGAATAAAAGATCAAAAGGATAAACAATGCAGATTTATTTCTTACAGCCATATTTGATCATATTTACCAGGGGTGCCAACAATTTTGACCACGACTGTATATATATATTATATATATATATATATATATTTTTTTGGAACAACTGTTTTCCCCAACTACAGCTAAAATTAGACAGTTGGGCCCTTAAACCATTCATGAGACATGCCAGCTATTTAACTCCCAGTCCTGAGAGTGAAGGCAGGCATTCTTCGACCGAACAATGAGAAATGCATCTCTAGTAATGACTAGAGAGAGTAGGCTGAACAAAGAGCTGCCTGCAGGGGACCAGCAGTCCAACACCCCACCCACTCTTACGCTGCCAAGCCACAGTATCCAACGCCGGTCACCTGGACCCAAAATATGTGATTTGTAACCTTCTGTCACCTTAAAGATGGCCAGAAGTCAGCATTGTAAGAGGACGCACAGTTAGAGTATGCGCGAGGGAGGGTGCGCTTCATCCTGACGTAGCGCCGCTCGCTCCAGCCCTGCGCCGCTGTTGCGCTCAAAACCTTCACCACAAAACCAAACCAAACGTGGCGGTCGTTCGCCGTGATTTGACATCGTGATCTCTGGGAATCAAGGAGATGACATTTATAGTCAACGTGAGTATAAATGTGGATTGCTATTGTTATTATTTGATGGCTAATGTGGTAAACACGGTGTGGTGAAAGCTAACGGTACTGCCCACTGGCAATTCTTACATCACTGCTGATTCAGATTTAACCAAGACGGTGTTTTTGTTAAATATTAAGACTGAGTTAACGCAACATTACCGAGTGTTGTTATTTGAATGATTTGAATGTGGTAAAATAGACGTTGTAAGACGTGTGCGCGTGCACCGTTCTCTCCTTTCATATACGCCCGTTTCTACGCTCCCACGGTCGTTGTTAACATTAAAGGTTTGTATTGTGAGGTTTTACGGTGTTTTTCTGAGTCTTTAGGATAATGAATTATCCCGGGCCGGTATCATGGCCCAAAAGAGGCACATAGAAACAAGCGGTCATGGACACATTGTAGGTTTCTTGTTGTGGTGCTGATTTGACATCATTTATTTATGCTTCGTCTTGGCCTTGATTGATGGTGTATTGCATTTTCTTTACCAACGAATGCATATACACGTGTTAAAATCAATAGATAGGCCAACAGATACAGGGCGTGCTGCTGTTATGTCAAATATGCCATAGTGATTCGCTGTGTGCGCGTGAGGCCTGTGTTTGCGCATATCGATCACAGCACCAGCGGTTTGTGGATAAACACTAGTCACATTACCACTCGAAAACCTCTGGCTTCGTATTATAAATAATATTATTGGAGAGGAAAAAAAAATCGATTGTAGCCAAAGAACACAAAATAATCCGCATATAGGCCTGTTAATGTACACGTAACTGTTAACTGTTATGTGTGTTTGTTAATGGGCGATTCCTTTCTGTCCCCTATGTTGATTTTTACCATAAGGGTTGGGGAACGTTTCATTTCTTTTTATGGTTAATGCTTAAAGCTTTCTTGTTGTGCAATGTTTATCTTTCTCAAAAAAATAAAAATAGAAGTTATTTATATATACAATGCAATATGTGTATTATAGGCCTACCAAGTACAAATTTTTAAAAAAAATCCTCTTGCATTTTTGATAAATAATAGGCCTACAAGATCTTTTTTTTCTTAGACATGTTGAAAATGTTGCAACATAGATGAAACAATCTGAAAAAGTTACTTTTTTCAAGATTTATAGTTGTCAAAAGTGTCACATTTCCCTCAACTTTCGTCTATTAATATTGGCCTAAGTTACTTAATAACTTAACACAAACATTGAACTTTTGTTCAAAAATTTTTTGGGATAGGCTACTCTTCACAGTGTGTAATGATCGCAATTTATTTTGTGTTGCATAACGGACACCGGCTGAATGTTTCTTACTGCCTCTGAAAGAACTTTCTAGTCTGATTCCATTTAACAAAAGCAGCCTGTGTTCAAGAGATGACTGGGAGATGTTGTCATTTAAATTTGAAGCTTATTACTATTAATTTTGAGGGGTCAAAACTGACCTTGATTATGTAATATAATTAAACCGACTGTGGAAACTACAGTCATTTTGTTTTGCATATTATTTTTGGTAATTATTTTACAGTGTTACTGTTACATATGTTACAAGCAGTTACTATAGTAATAACAGTAAATTATGCATGATTACATGCAACTAACCCTAAACCAAACCCTAATCCTAACCCTATATAATAAGTACATGTTGTTATTTAATATTACTCAGTACTTAAATGTATTAAAAAAAACCCTTAAAAACACCTTAAAATAAAATGTAACCTTATTTTTTATATAAAATCCCATAATTTAATTTATTGCAATCGTAGCTGTAAGTTATTAATTGATGTTTTGGGTAATGTTGTGATTGAATTTTATAGAAGGGCTATAATTGTGTCTGCTTTTCCTTATTTTTGCTGATCAGTAGCTGGATGTTTTTAAAAAAAAAATCACGTTTAATTTCCACAGCCATGCTATGAAGTTACACATTTTTGAAAGAAGTAAATCTTTTTCTGTAGAAGTCTATTCAGAGAGTTTATTCATCATTTTCTGATTATAACCTTTAAGATTTCCAGGTCTTCCAGATTTCCAACTCTTGGAATTACTATTGTCCCTGCAGCCTGTAATTCAGTTAGTTAGTATATTCTTCTACTGTAAAAAGGAAGAGGGTCAATAATTTAGAATAGAATTGCATATTAACCTTGTCTGGCTATCACCAGACCAAGCTCTGTCTTTTAAGATTGAACGTTGGTCTGGGGAGTCTGCTATCTATGTATTTCTACTGCACAAGAGGTTTGATCAACGAGCAAAATTCAGATGACTCGGTACGCGATTGGATAGTCCTTCAACCAATCAGACCACAAGAGGCGTGATCAGCGGGCATCGATCCATCCTTCTCTATCCGTCATTGTTTTAACCCGCCAATAGCGCACCAGGTGGATAAGCCAGTCTGTGATTGGTTCCCGCAAAAGTGTGACAGAAGTAGGATAAATAAATGTACAGGTTTCCAGACTGAGCTGCAGGGCGAAATCAAATCGCCGGCAGATCAGGCTGGGTTTATCCAATCTAATATTAATCTTTAATTTTATTAAATATTCCACTGAAAAACAATCTGTACTTCTATACAAAACTTACTCAGCCACCTTGTTGCCGTCTGTCTGATCTTGGAGTTAAACGCCCAGTCTGTGGAATGTAGTAGCTGTCATGGCCTGTAGCAATGACGAGAGTTATGTAACAATGAGACGAGAGAGAGAGAGAGAGAGAGAGAGAGAGAGAGAGAGAGTGAGAGAATGTGTATTTTCTGCTTATACGTTACCAGCTTCTCTGTCCTTTTTTCGTTCTATTTACTACAGCGGTAGATTAGGATGTTGTGATGTAGCTTGACTGGTGCTGATTATTTGAGCCAAAAAATTGCCCTGGTCACCCTAACGGTCTATCACTTGTTGCTCCCTCAGTATGTCTAAGTAGTGTGTGACTGATTTGATGAAGTCAGGCTAAACTGAGTCATGAATTTCTGAAAATGGCATCAGTCTGTGTGGACTAATTTCAGGTCTAAGATTTCAGTGTTTCTCCTGCAATGTCAAGCTGAAAGTGGAACTCATCTCCATCCTGTTTTCCTTCAACATGATTGTGAGTCTGGGCTTGCAGTCAATTGTAAGAACAGGTGGAGTTTAAGTGGACTAAATGACTGGAGAAGTCTGTCATTGATTTTTGTTTTTTGGCATGGATGAATTGTTCACAATACGATTTTTTTTGTAAAGAATTAGCTAATTGAGTATTAATGAAAAATCACCTGTCACAGTTTTTGTGAAGATATTTTAATCTTCTAATACTTTTCAACTAGGAAATCTTGTAGACTGGATGACAAGTTGACAACCGATTTAAAAAAATGAAGATTGTTAAAAGAACTGATTCAGAGTATATATTTCTTAAACACACACAGACTGGCAACACATGAGTGTTGCGTAATGCAGTTTAATCTGGTCAGACTGCAGGAGGACTCAGACAGAAAAACTCTTGCTGTTTGACGCATAGATCTAATGGGCTCCTCTCTTTTGAGGTAAAATGCACAGAATTTGAATGTTTGTTGTACTGTTTGCTTGTTTCCATAATCAATTATTGGCAATATATTAAATATACCTACAGTACAAGAACAGCCTCGGGGGGAATACCAAATGTTACAATAATGGATAACATTTTAAAGGAAAGTAGATTCTAAATTCTAAAAAAGCAAATCTTTTTAGATGTCTTCCTAAATAAAAAGAGGCAAAAATCATCTCATCGAGGCCAAAAAACACATGTATATTATGATCAACAAATGTAAAATGTAGTGACAACACTGGATTGAACATGCCAAATTGGCCGTGTGTGTGAGTCCCAAGCCAGGTAATGGGAGGGTTGGGATAAAGACCTGGCCACCTACCATGGAAAAAAACATTGCCAAGAAAATTCATGGACAGTCTCTCGTGTATGGCGAAAGATGGCCATAATCACCAAGAGTCGGATACGAATTAAATGGTTAATGAAATAGAATATGCTCTACTACTCCACAGAGAGGATTTCAGGTCATTGTCAAGTTTTACACATGCAAATTACTTTGTGCTGTATCTGTCTGGCCCAACAACAGGTTACTGACCCACAGCCATTTTCTCCTTCAAGAGTTCCGCCTATCTAAAATTAGGTCAATGTCCAACGCTCACCCATACATTCCTCTTTCTTGTGAATCTCTAGTGAATTCAGCACCATTTGTACACCAGAGAAAAATATACTGAATATCAATTTGATCAAAATAAGAACAAGCGTGAGAGCTGTGGTCCATTGATTAGTACATTTCCTGTCCTATTTCTTCTCTCCCAAAATGCCAAAATCACTGTTATAAACGAAGGTGAGATACTGTAGTTTTATGTAGACCTCACCATCTCCTTTACAAGTTAAACTCTTATTATCTATTAATGATTTACAATGTGTTGTAAGATAAAAGTAAACACTTTCACATGTTTTCACTTGAAAATGATTTTAGTAGTGTTATTCATGGTTTACTACATTCTGAATCCATGATCATCTATGGACTGTGAGCAGATGAAGTATGCAGGAGCCTGTACATTGAATTACTTCATTATTATTTAGTTTGTCAGTTTTATTTTTAGTTTTGGCACTCATGATTTGTCCCAGTGGATCATGGTTTTATGTAACTTTTTGTTGAAAATGACAGTATATTAGGCTACACAATGAGATGCTAAACTAAAATGCCCTGTCCTCTTATGAACACCAGATAACTTAATGTCAAACGTGAAGACAATTTGAAACTGAATCCTGTCTTGTCTTTTTTTCCAGATGTTTTCCTTCCGCCAAGAGATCCGCTTTAACCTTTTCTTTAACGTTCCTCACTCACCAAAACCACGGATTGGCATTGGACGCGTGAACTAAAGTCCTCTGAAAACCACCTTCTGCAAATATCCAAACATTCTTCATCCTCACCCACACTAGGAGAAGATGGACAGTCCACCTAAGCTATCTGGGGAGACTCTTATTGTCCACCACATTCCGCTGGTTCACTGCCAGGTTTCTAGCTCACAAAAGTGCTGTGGTAATCCATTGAAAAGGAACAGTAATCCCTTCAGCTGCCCGGAGAACTTGGGATTGATTCGGACAACATCCCTACCTGAGAGAGACATTCTTCAGCGGGAGGCGTTGGTGTACAGCAGCCTCATACAGACGTCGAGCAGCAGCCTTAGCTCTAGTGACACTTTTGGGGATGGAGTAATGAGAGGAGGAGAGAAAAGAGGAAGGGGAGGGAGAGAAGGGAGTATGGCAAGCAACACTTCCTCTTTCACCTCAAGCAATTCCGAAGATCAGGCTCAAGGCTTACCAATGAAGACAGGTGAACGGCCAAACTCGAGACGTAACCCCTTTCTGCTCAACACTGAAGATGAAGATGATGAGGATGAAGACAATCTGAATGGATATTTGGAAGACTCCTCTTTTCACCTGCATGGAAATTTGCATGAAATCTCAAATTCAGTGCTTGCGAATGAAGACTTACCGTCTTTCCATCTACATGACCTTGGCTTCACTACTGAACCTTTTATCTTGCATGGGTCTACAGGAAAACAGTGGTGTTCTACAAATGGAACTAGTGGGGAAGCAGAGAGCAGAGACCATACAATAGATGGGACTTTTGATTTATCTACTCATATGGAGGGCCTGAACTTGCTGAGATTAGATAGCCAGCGGCGCCACGGAAGCAGTGGTTCCACCCTTTCAATGGACTGTGGTGAGCAAGAATGGGGTGAGGATGATGATTATGAAGACCAGTCCATGCAGGGCGGTAGAGGAAGCTCAGAGTGTTCCAGTCTGGCAGCACCACGCTGCTCCTGTTGCAACCTTTCTCAGCCATACCCTGAACATTTTCAGGAATCGTTTTCTGAGTGTCACCAGGGCTACGGCAGTGATTCCTCCTGTAATAGCTCGGATGGAGTGCTGGTTAACTTCAGCACGATTTACAACAAAATGAACAATGTTGTCCCGGCCAAGCCATTGCTTAATATCAATAGTTCCGGTGAGCAATCCTGTGCCTCATCTGTGTCTGAGCTCATTGGGATGTGCGGGACAGAATGTGGAAGTGGACGTGGAGCTTTCTACCTGGACTTACACACGTCCCCGATTGAACCCCCTCAGCATCCTTTGGCCACTCAAGACCATGCAAACTCTTCCTCTGTATCTCAGCCACAAGGTGCTACTATTGAAGTAGATGCCAACTGTAACTCATACCACAACCTCCTTGGAAGTGAGGGACTGTCCTCTGCTGAAACCTCTGCCAATGACCTCACCTCATGTCTTCAAAGCCAAGCTCGCTTGGTTGTAGCAACACAGAATTACTACAAGCTTGTGACGTGTGACCTTTCTTCCCAGTCCTCTCCCAGTCCGGTGGGGTCATCGGTCACAAGCTGTTCAGATGAGCACAGCAAAGGAAGCCCCACTCAGCCAACAGAGTACTACCTATTTCAACAAATGAAAGAGGATGAAGAAGATGAAGATGCAGAGCTGGTATTTTATATACTTAATTTGGTGTTGACTTGTGCTATGTCTAATTCTGTACTCCATAGCAATATGACACATTGTATCTTCTTATTTTTCTTGTAGCTTCTTCCTACCTTTACATTATTTTTCTTTTCTTTTACCAGAATGAAGAAAAGGATCCAGCTGAGATTGACTCCATCCATGAGAATGTAATTGAGGGGCAGGTTTATATCAACATCTCCCCACCTACGACAGCCTGCAATTCAGTTGGTGCTTCAGGGAGCAGTCGACCTCGCTCTCGCAGCTACGATCGTAACCTGGACAAGTCTCCATCTCCTCGCCTTGGATCCTTGGAGCGCATGCTCAGCTGCCCTGTTCGGCTTAGTGAGAGTGCAGCTCCAAGCCCGCAACCTCCACCACGTGTCACTTCTTTTGCAGAAATAGCAAGAAATAAGAGGAGAACTGGAGGGTCACCATCACAGAGGGGTGGCATAGAAGCCACATCCACACACTCTCACTCTTCTGGAGAGTTCTCGCCCATCCTGGAAGGCCTTCCACAGGGTCAGAGCCACAGTTTGCCTCCACTCACTCGATGCCATAGTCAGGGGAGCTGTGAACAGACTCGAACCATAGCAGAAGGTAAGAGCAAATTTTCTCCAATATCTTCTTAAAAAGAGGATGGTTAAATTGTTCTTTGTAAAAGCTGTTTTAGTTTGTGTTGTTTTGTCGATTTACTTATTGAGTTACACTGTAGTTTCTTGGTTGATTTTGCGACTCTTCTAGACTATTTGTTGGTTGGGGAGTGACATAATTAGATTTTCATAATTTTAGCAACATTTAGTGATTGCCCTTAACATGAGTGTTTGGTTTGTTGTCCAAGCCAATTTGGTTAGCATCTGCTAAAAACATAAATGTAAAGGTACCACTGTTTCCCTTCCGGAAAGTTGCTAGGCTGTTGTTAAGAAAGAGTTTTTAGCATGTTGATCTGCGGTTACAAGGGTGTTCTGGGTGGTTGCTAGAGCATTGCTAGGACGTTCTTGATTGTTCCTTACTGGCCCAAGTCAAAATAGCCAGAAAGTCTCTGATATTCTGGTCTTCTAGATACTGTATGATTTTGGACCCATATTGTAAATTCAGTCATCGGATACTCCTCATTATACCTAAGCCACTTGACTTTCCTTCATGTAACACAAAAAATATATCAGGATCTCCTTTCGTTTTCTGTTAAGGAATAAATGTCATGTGGGTTTGGAACAACATTAGGGTGAATGAAATATGACAATGTTTGGGTAAAATATTATTTTATGTATATCTGTTATTTTTGTAGCTGCCAGGTCAAAATCAACTCAGATACCAGAGGAAAGTAATAGCTTAGTAAAGTAACTATCTTTTTAAGCTTCATTATTTAAGGAACCAATATCTGTAGCACAAGCAGTGCAAGAGTTGCATGCTAAAGTTTAATACTTAGATTAGAGGGTTTGAGAAAGCAAGGCAGTGTCTCATAGCCGATTGGTTAGCTTGTGTTACTGCAATGGATGTTAATTCTCCTTAATGCTGTGCTGCCCCTGCTGGCTGTGACTGAGTACAGCAGTGTACTAAGAGCTCTGACATATGAGTATTCAGGCATGTGGAGCCACAGTTTGCGCAATAGCCGAGTGACGTTTCACACACACTGTGTGCCGCTCAGAGCACACACAAACACACATACCCAGAGGTGTACACAGAGGAGCTTCATAAACAGGCTGTTTTGGACATAATATCCTGGTTGTTTTTGTATATTTCTTTGTCATTGAGTTTTTGGAGCAGTGTTTTAAGGTATGTGTTTGACAGAGTTGGATTTTTTTTATATCTATGGTTATGTTTCAGTTTCATAATAAGACTCTGTTGTCTCCTTTGCTATTGCTACTGCTGAGTTTTATTCTATCTGTTTTAAAATGCTGTGTCACTGCCATAGCCATTCTAGTTTAAATTGAGGTCAGACAATTTGCTTCATATTATAATTATATGCATCTATGACCATTAATTTCATGTATAATGATTTATAAAGCTTTAGATATGGTACATTACTGTCTACTGCTGTAGATTTTGGTGTTTTGTTCTTAATCTTCTAGTCTCTTATTTTATCTCCAACCCCTCTTTACGCTTCTCCATCTCTTGTCTTTTTACCCCTAGGTGGCCTGTCTAGCTCCACGGATTCCTCTCCGGTTGTAATTCGCTATAGCAAAAATCAACGTCCAACCTCATTGCCTATTCAGCCCTTCACTTTCCAGCATCAGTTTGGAAAACCACAGGCGAAGCCTATTCTTCCCCTTCTGGACGGATACATCAGCCATATGCAGGCTCGAGGGACTGCAGCACCTGAGGGTGGTGAAGATGAGTCAGAAGAAGACCACAGGCCACCTCACGACACTTCCATTGCACCTACAACAGTGCGGCCCTCCCCACTGGGCAGCTACTCCCCAGTTCGCCTCCAAGGTGCACCCACCTCTTCTGGAACCTGCTCTACGTGCACTCCGACCCCAGGTGGTCCAAAGCCGCCACGTTCCCTCTCTTGCCCCATCTCTGCGGGTCTTCTGCCCCAGCATACCCCACCTGGAATGGCCATACGTACAGAGACTCCTAAACTCGCTCCCTTACCTCCTACACCGCCTCCACCTCCACTGATGAAGCAGAGTCCACTGATGCCTGCGTTGCCTACTAGAAGTCACTGTTTCCACCGTGGCAATTTGCCGACACTTCCCAGCTCTTGTCTCAGTCCTCTTGGACAGTTGGAACCAGCACCACAGGAAGAGCCTGTGAAAGTTTTACCAGCGTGTGTGACACAGCGACAGCCTAATGGTAGGTTCGGAGCAAAAATAACTGAATTCAGACAGTCCTAGACACTACTGTGTTGTTTGACTTGTAATTGAAATGTTATGAAACTCAAATAATTTGTTTCTGCTTTCAAAACAAAAACATGAATATGATTTGCTTTTTTGCTACTGAATTGAGTTGGATAAGCCAAAAGAATCAAGTGTTTGACTATCTGAACAAAGCCTTAGCTTCCATACTTAGACATTGGCTTTTCTATCCTTTGACTGCTGCTAACAACTTCTCTTTTCTATCTCTCCTGTTTCCACTTCTGCCCATGTTTTGCATCGCATATCTTTGGCATTTCATCAATTTCATCTTACCCTTGTGACTGTTCTTTCCCTTTTGCTACTGTTCCCTGTATATGTACATCCATCCATCTTACTTCCCATTCAACAATATTTTTTTTCTTTCTCTTCATGCTTTTCTTTTACTTCCATCCTTTGCCACCATTCCCTTTTCCTTTTGCCTTCCAGTGCACCATCTCTCCCCGCAGGCACTCAAATGGAGAGAGTACAGGCGCAAGAACCCTCTGGGTGTGGAGCACAGTAAAGACGGCCATCATTCTTTCTCTTGTGCTTTGGAAACCAAGAGACCTGGAACTCGTGTCATGCGACGTAATGTGTTTGATTTCCCGCCAACCAATCAACTCAGCTTCGGAAGACTGAATGGTGCTGACCCAATTTCTGTCACCCAATGGAAGTTTAGGGGGAGGAGCTGGAAAGGGGGCTGGGGTGGGGGTAATTTTGTTTGTAGTTAGTGAGCACTTGTTTGACAATGACGTTATCTTTTGTCTGTTTTTATTTATCATATATGATGTGGTTTTTGTTTATAGGTCAGTCATTGAGGCAACTGCCTCAGTGCTACAGCGACTTCCTGCCGGATTATTTTTCTCAGACAGAGCGCCCCCCAGAGGAATTCTGCTTATCTCCTGACGCTAATACTGACGAATCCATTTCTATAGACCTGTTGCAGAAGAAAGGTGTGTGAGTTTTAGTTTCTGTGTTGTAATTAGCATTTTTGCACTTTAAACAATGTCCAGATAGACCTTTATCTCCATATAGTAATTTATACAGCAATATAATAGCACATCTTTAAGGCTTGATGTGGTTAATATGAACCTTATTGTTGTGGTGAGCCCTTTAGCTCTTAAATGAATTATAGGAATATTGCAATGCAGTACATACATCACTCTCACATATGAATCTGCAGTAAATGTTAAGTGTGCCCTGGTGAGTAGAATGCAGAAGAGGTCTAGGTCTCGTTGTTCCCACTGGGTCCTCCAATCAATCAAACATGGCCCATTTGCTTTTCTCTCATCTCACAGAATGACAGGTCCCATCAACAAGACCCTCAAAACTGCATTAGCGCATGGGAGAGTGTGTGTTTGTGTGTGCATACTCTTAGTTGGAGTTTAATTTGATAAGATATATTAAATAATAATATATTTTCTGTACTGTCTCCGCTATATGTCCTTTTTTACTAGCTTTGGTGAAGGCCATAAATATAGCAGTGGATCTGATAGTTGCTCATTTTGGCACCAGTCGGGATGCAGGAGTTAAGGTACAACATTACATTTGAAAAAACAGTGTTAAACTCAATATACTTAAATATACTGAAGTGTCTCACTAAAGGCGGACATTTTTTTGTACATTCCTCTCTGGTCCACTTTCGCTCTCTCTTGCAGGCCAAATTGGGTAATAGCTCTGTTAGTCCGAATGTGGGTCATCTTATTCTGAAGTACCTGTGTCCTGCCATTCGTGAGATACTGCATGATGGACTGAAAGCATATGTACTGGACCTGATCATTGGACAACGCAAAAACCAGCCCTGGAGTGTGGTCGAGGCCTCCACACAGCTTGGTATGAGAAGAATGGTGACGATGATGATGATTATTATATGGATGAGGATGAAGGAAATTATTTATGTTTATCCTTTCTGTCCTAGGTCCCTCTACAAGAGTTTTGCACAGTCTATTTTCTAAAGTCAGTCAGTATTCTGAGCTGACCAATCACAGTATGAGACTCAATGCCTTCATCTTTGGCCTGCTAAAGTAAGCCTCTTTCATGTTTCGCTCTCTTTTCATCCCCCTGCTTTCCCCTTCACTCTTTCTAATCGCGTTCATCTTCGCACTGGGTATGAAAGCACATTTTTGTACCTTTTATCATTCTTTGCTTGTTAGGGCATCAACATATAATTTAGTATCTTAATAAATATTCTTTATCGTGTGACACGTTCCAAGGTCTTCTTGTTGAATATAATTTTTAAATTGCAAATGTGTCACATTATGGAAACATTGTGAATACTGACTTTAAAATGGATCATTGGTGTCATCTGTTCTATTTGATCCTATATAAAAAAAAAGAGGACATAAATATTCTGAGGGCACTGTTTGAGAGCATACAGTAATATGTATATAAATATATATATAAATATAAATATATACTGAAATTGTTTCTTTTTAAAATATACATTAGATATTGCCTTAGGTTTGGCCATTAACACTTTTAATACTTATGATGTGTTAAAACGCCATCTTGGTCGGCGTCTAACCAGGTTTTGGAACAGAGCGACAGTGTATGATTTTTATCAGCACTGCAACATGCCAGGCCTGAAAAACCCAAATCATGCTGTCTAAAGCTTTGCAGTGGGATTCAAGAAGTCTTTAGAAGTCTTCAAAGGCTCCTTTTTTGCTTTGATGGGTCTTGACATAGTCATCTCAGCTCCTGTGCAAACTTCCTCTTTTCCACATTAAAATTGCATTCAGACACAGCGCTTTGATCATTAGTTTCAATTATGCATTCCGCAGCATGCTGATCTCTCTCTCATTCTATCTATCTGTCTGTCTCACTCTGTGATCTGGTCACTCTGCTTCTTAAGGCCAATACAGAGTACAGTAATCGCTCAAGGCTCCTTGTTGTTGTTCTTGTAGTAACTTGTTTTAAACAGATTTGTCTAGTCCAGTGGTCTTCGACAGGGGGTTGGCAACCCCTAGGAGGTCTACAGCACTACTGCTTGGCAATTCTTTTTTTATTTCTTTTTTGTTGAAAATACATAACTGTTTATAGCTAGTCTTCCTGAAGTGCTGCATTTACATAAAGAATATAATATTATTTTTATATTTAAACATCCAATGGTCTAATACTTTAATTTGTAATATTTGTGTACATTTGTGTTACTTGATATGCCACATAACAAATTCACAATAAAGCTCATCCTCATACATAAGCAGACATATGTATATACACCGATCAGGCATAACATAACATTCCTAATATTGTGTTGGTCCCCCTTTTGCTGCCATAGCCCTGACCCGTCGAGGCACGGACTCCACTAGATCCCTGAAGGTGTGCTGTGATATCTGGTACCAAGATGTTAGCAACAGATCCTTTAAGTCCTGTAAGTTGAGAGGTGGGGTCTCCATGGATCGGACTTGTTTGTTCAGTACATCCCACAGATGCTCAACTGGATTGAGATCTGGGGAATTTGGAGGCTAATTCAACACCTCTAACTCGTAGTTGTGCTCCTCAAACCATTCCTGAACCATTTTTGCTTTGTGGCAGGGAGCATTATCCTGCTGAAGGAGGCCACAACAACCAGGGAATACTGTTTCCATGAAAGGGTGTACATGGTCTGCAACAATGCTTAGGTAGGTGGTACATGTCAAAGTAACATTCACATGGATGGTAGGACCCAAGGTTTCCCAGCAGAACATTGGCCAAAGCATCACACTGCCTCCACCGGCTTGACTCTTCCCATAGTGCATCCTGGTGCCATGTGTTCCCTAGGGAAGCAACGTTGTGAAACGTGATTCATCAGACCAGGCCACCTTCTTCCATTGCTCCATGGGCACCCTGACTGGTCTGCGCAACAAACTGCGATGCACTGTTTATTGGACACCTTTCTGTCAGAACCAGCATTAACTTGAGCTATTTGAGCTACAGTAGCTTGTCTGTTTGATCAGACCATACAGCCCAGCTTTCACTCCCATGTGCATCAATGAGCCTTGGCCACCCATGACCCTGTTGCTGGTTCACCACTGTTCCTTCCTTGGACACCTTTTGATAGATAATGGCCACTGCAAATCGGGAACACCCCACAAGAACTACCGTTTTGGAGATGCTCTGTCGTCTATCCATCACAATTTGGCCCTTGTCAAACCCTTATGCTTACCCATTTTTTCTGCTTCAACTTTGAGGACAAAATGTTTACTTGCTGCCTTATATGCTCACAAACAGGTGCCGCGATAGAGATAATCAGTGTTATTCACTTCACCTGTCAGTGGTCATAATGCTATGCCTGATTGGTGTATGCATACTAACTAGGTATTTTTGATTTTATAGTGTTTTTAATCAAATAAATACTGCCTTGGTTAGCATAAGAGAGTTCTTTCAAAAACATAAAAAAATCTTTGATTAAAAATAAGATTAAAATTGTATTTATTACAGTATTCAATTATTTAAATATATGAATATACAGTATTATATGCATGTTATCATGAATGCTCCCAGGTTGAAGACCCCTGGTCTGGTACAAGTGTATTATTTCTGTTATTATGCAGTAATGTTTCAGGTTTTAATTTTAGCTCACTGGCCTTTACTGTTTTTCAGCTTGCGATCTTTGGAATTCTGGTTCAATCACATTTATACACATGAAGGTAGGAAATGCTTTTTGTACTTTTTCATGGTCTTCAAGTTCAAGAGTAGTTGGTTTGTTTACAGGAATGGTGATGTAGAGCCAAGGTTTTACATACTCTGTTGCCAGCATAATTCTAATATTTAGCTTTTGTGTGTGGCTGTCTTTTCTCTCTCTGGCATGGTTCCCCAGACATTATAGCAGCACACTACCACCCATGGGGTTTCCTACCTCTGTCTCAAGGGGCATGTCAGCCACTGTTCGAAGAGCTGCTGCTCCTGCTTCAGCCGTTGTCACTGTTGCCCTTTGACCTTGACCTGCTATTTGAGCCACACCAGCTACAGAAAGGAGAAGAACACCTGAGACGCAAAGAACAGCTGTGCTCTGCACGCCAAGGCCTCGACCAATCAGATTGCTCCACCTTCCAGCTAATGCGAGGCTGTGGAATGTTGGAGTCTGGTGCACAGGAAGTGGGAATGCTGCCTCAGAGAGAAAAATTCATGCTGAGAGATGAGGACAGCCGGCTTAGGATGGAGGGAGTGACATTAAAAATGAAACGAGATGGGCGGAAGAGTGCGGGAGCAGAGCGTGAATCACGGGATAAGGAGGCTGGAGTTGGCAAAGAGTGTTTGCGAAAGAGTGACGCAGGGGAGATAGAGCACGGTGGGTGGTATGCCGGCAGGATGAAGGGAGTTGGAGAAGATTGTGAGAAGGAAAAAAGGAGAGAAGGAGATGGAGCCAAACAGAGAAACCGACAAGCTGGCTGGTGGTATCAGCTGATGCAAAGTTCACAGGTTTACATCGACAACTCTGCTGAGGGCTCAAAATTTGTGAAGTGGGAGAAGAGGAGAAAAGGAGGCATTGAAAGTCACCGGCAAAGCCAGCCACCTCCTAGAGAAGGTGTGGTTGAGGGGGCCGAAGCCATTCAACTGATGGATGAACAGGTGGAACATGGTCGGACCAGCAGTAGCAATAATAATAGTGTTGTCAATGGGGTCCTCCACCAATCAGCATTGTCAGAAGCTGCAAAGGGGAAGCCATCATGGATGGGAAGTCCACCGGAATCAGTGCTCACTGAGCTGAAGAAGAGTAAGGAGAAGCAGCTAGAATGCCAGGATGCCTATAAAGGGGTTCAGGCACAAGCAGGAGCAGGGGAGGATGGGTCGGCACAGGTGCTCCGCTGGGGGCGGCTGTTTGGAGCTGGGAACGCCAGCAAGATCGAGAAAAGTGAGCAGAAATCAGTCAGGAAACAAAGGTGAGTTGTCAAACCTATTTCCGTTGGAGCCGCTAACAACACTTTCTACAAAGGCATTTTTAATATAAACTTACAGCTAACTTTTCTACCTACATGTTCTCAGATTGCCATCTGGTTGGTTGAGTCTTGACCGTTCTGTTTTGGATTTGGTGGCTCAGTCTGTTGGAGTGGGGAAAAAAGCAGAGCAACAATCTCTCACGTCTCAAAGCCAAGAATCCCACCTTGGCCCAACTGATCAAGCACAAACACAAACACAGAATCTCCCAACACAGAGACAAGCCCCTCGGTAATGTTGTTAGACAATACATTATAACTAAATTTGTGTTTCCAAAATGGAAACCAGTGCTTGGCAAGGCAGCTACAGAATAGTTTTTAATAATCTTAGGTTTTAGGCTTTAAATTAGGCTGCCTAAATGAATTCCACAAAGGATGTCACTGTAATGACGCTCAGTACACGTCTTGTTTTCAGTCATCTTTACAACAGGTATCAATGCCTATTGCTTCTGTGCCACTTTGTAATGTAATGGTGGTTATAGAGGATTAAAAAGATAAAATAGCTAAAAAAGAAAATAAAAAGTCAAAATACAATTCAGTATGCAAATCTTACAATGACATCACTGGTGTCAGTAAGTGAGAGAGATTTTTTCTATTTATTGTATTATAGATACAAAAGTAAAAAAACATTGCACAACATAAAAAAAAACAAGACTGAAATGATCAAAGTTTGAATCTGTTTGTTTAGCGCTTTGAGATTGAGCGAGCACAATTGACAATGAAAGCTGAGGAGACTTATACACTATAAGCTGATGAGTTGATTTATCCGTGTTTTAATATGATAACGTTCATAGAGATTTTTAGATGGATGCCAATTGACCGTTCGCAAAGACCCTGCCCCCTTTAGTTACTGTTGCTATGACAAGCCATGGCGCTCTCACACCACACACACATTCTTATGTGGAGAAAATAAATCGCGGAACAAAAAGGACACAGATGACACGCCAACAGAGAGGACAGAGCAGGTTACTTTTGATATGAAACAAAGTCTCAACTTTCAAATTTTGTCATTTTTTTAAGAAATTTAAACAATAAATACCATTTTGTGGCTCTTTAATGTGTCGTGATCACTGTAACGCCTCAGTTAAAAGCTGCTAGTTAACCGATCATCTCTCCCTTCTAGTTCATTGATAAGCATCAAATAAACGTGAATGAACACTAAAAGAAATGTTGTTTCAACCACAGAAAGACGTCAGTACACACGGTTTTTCAAGTTCAAGTCCGCCAACATTAATCTACGAACTCTCCTGACTGCTTTGTCGGACAAAATGGCAAATTCGGCGATTTGAATGGTCAAATCACCTGTCAATCAAACTTGCTGCGAAGGGTGAATTATGGATTTTTTTAGGTCGGGCAGAATCTGCGATCTCTGACCCGGTTTGCTTGCTGGCTTCCATGGCAGCAATAGGTTGTGTTTTCCGCCAACTCTCAACCCGGGGTCTATTGGGTAAAATGGCAGCGTGTAGTATCGCACAAACCAACACAAAAAAAGACATTCCGACACAGAACGCACATTTCAAAGTAGAATTTTTTTTTTCAGAGAAACAAGTATGTGAACTCAGCATGTTTCCTGAATATCTGCAAACATATTATAGTATTTTTATGCTTTAGTACAGTCAAAAATTACAAAAATTACATACAGCACCTTTAAGTGCAGCCTTGCAAAGCACTGTAATTGATTAGCATATAATGTAATTATTTGAAAATGAAAAGACATTGTTATACCTGATTTCTTTCTTTCTTTCTTTGACCCCTCTGTCTTTCCCTTTGTTGTCTTCATCTCTCTGTTTTCCATCTCTTTCAGTGAAGTGAAGGCATTATGCCATCATATTGCCACAGAGCCAGGCCAGCTCAGTTTCCACAAAGGCAACGTGATGCAGGTGCTCAGCAGGGCAGACTCTGATTGGCTGCTGTGTGCTCTGGGGGACACCCAGGGCCTTGTTCCCATCATATACGTCACCCTGATTGAGGACAGACAGGAGCGCTGAAACTCATAGGCTCTGAAAGAGACGGGTGTGAGATGCGATTGGGAACAAAGAGGACGGTCACTGCTTTTCTGAATATAAAAGCTGCTGCACAAGAGACAAGTCTGACGGATTCATTTTGTGCTTGCATGTGTATGTAAACACCAATACACCAATACACACACACAAAAACATCACACTTTGCTGTTGTGAAAGCACCCTCTTTGTTTCAGTGAACAGCAATGAGCCAACCAGTGATTAGAACGTGTAGATCTAGCTTCTGAGTAGTAAAATTGTTGCTGGTTTTGCAACATAGCTTGTAATCATAAATGTCAATAGCCTTTTAAAAGAACTAAAAAACCAAATGAAGTTGTTAGATGACACTACTGGCGCATATGCCTTGTCTTTATTAAATACTGTATGATTTTATGTAATCTAGATGTTAACCAATTTATGTGTTGCGACCGACAGTGTGTGCATGTGCCCTTCAGAGGCCGCGCTTAACCTGGAGGTCATTCGTGAACATCTCGTTCTCACTCGCAAACCGTTATATCTGTATGAAGCTGAATAGTACGTCATTGAGTAAGGGACATCTCGGTTTTTACTGCAAGTCTACAGGAATTAAAGCTCATTAACGTTGAAAAACATACAACATTTTCCCAGCCTTATATAACAAGGGAAATTTGCCTATTCAGAGGCATTTTTTCTCCGACCTGTGCTGCTTTGACAGGTAAACAGATGCTATTGCCACAATCTCTGGCCCTTCATTTCATGCTTTATTTGCCAATAAGGGATCATTTACAGCAAGATTGTTTGCATGTGATTGAGTGCACCACAAATGTTTTGCTTTTCTGATACTCAACTGATTTGAAGAGACGAAATAAGCTCCACCTTTAACCTTAAATGTACTATATTCCTTCCAATAACAACCGTTTGCACAATCTGCAGGAGATACAGAAAAGGAAGACATGTCTACTTTAGACTTTTGGTTGTTTGGTTTAAGGAGAATTC
Source organism: Gobiocypris rarus (assembly GCA_023029165.1). Lineage (NCBI taxonomy): Eukaryota > Metazoa > Chordata > Actinopteri > Cypriniformes > Gobionidae > Gobiocypris > Gobiocypris rarus. The sequence goes on along the minus strand of CM040916.1, from coordinate 42,572,222 downwards.
TTTTGGCCTATATTTAATAAGATAGATCCGTCTGCAGAAGATGAACATTGATGTATAGATAAAACTGGGATGGATTTATAGAGATGTATTTAGTTGAATAAATGGGGTGGCAAATCCCTTCTCCTTCAAATATATTAAATTCATGAGATGATTTCATTCAGCTAACAATATGATCATGCTTGAATATTATCCACAACTACTTTATTCTGCTTTTTGCAGTAGAGGACAAAAAGAGACATTTGAACAAGGATGGTGAAATACCACACAAAATATTGCATTGTGGTATCATGTTGTGCATTAAATTATGGCCATTTGATGCACTGAATTTAACTGAATAAGGTGAGGCCTTATGGAAGGGAATGTGTATTATGTATTTTATTATAGCATTAAATTATTTCAGGACTTGGGGATGATCAGCAATTTTATTTAAAATGATCTCTGGCCCTCTACGACACTTGATATGCTTTTGCTGAAAGTAAAATATAAAATCATATTTTGATTTGATTTTTTCAAATTGCTTTGAGACATCAATCGATGATTGTCAGTATGTTTTTGTTAAAACAGTTTTATTTTATTTTTTTATTATTTTCTATTTATAAAACGCATTAGTCATTATTTTGTGTATTTGTAATTGTAAATATGTTGCATTCTCATATTCTCGAAAGGAAAATGACATTATTGACTTGTTATTAACAGCTTTTAATGCTAACAGTTAATAATGAAACCCATTCAAATGTACATTATATTGTTATGGGATGAGTAGAAGAAAATGCTCTCACAAAAAAATTAAGCTGCGCAATCTAGATTGTAGTGCTGCTGCTTTAGGTCAATCTTGGTCACTTAAGGTTTGTCTGCTGGTCTTCCAAATACGCTTTGCTTTTCACTGAATCCCACCTGGTTAATATCAGAGAGAGAGAGAGATTGTGAGAGAGATTGCGAGAGAAATAGCTGTCCAGTGCCTTTTTGAACCAACGTGTCTGCTAGTGAGATTTAAGAGTTTCCTCACAATTGCCATTTTTTCTGTATGAGGTGGGCGTTAAAAGAAACTGGCATCTGTTTTGGATATAGCCTGTTGTTACTTTTCCATGCAGATTGTTAGAGGATAAACACCAGTGAAAGAGAGGAAGGCTTAGTTGGTAGGTTGATGTATGTGCAATTTTCTTTCTCTCTCTGTCCTTCTCTCTATCTGCTTTGATCATCCCAATAGTTCTGGCCTGTATATACTGTATGATACCTGTAGCTCACCTGACTCTCCTGTTGTGCTCCTATAACATTACCATCATGTATGAATATCAATAACAAAGTGCTCATGTGAACACTGATGCAGTGACTCCTGTCCTTTTTTTGTCCTCATTTAAGTGTTTATGAGACATACCCCGGGTTTCACAGACAAGGCTTAAATGAATCCTAGACTAAAATGTATGTTTGAGCTGCTTTAACTGAAAGAATATTGCACTGACATATCCTGCACTGTAAATTATGTCAGTGGCATTGTTTTGTCTCTACTGGTGTACATCTTATGTTTTTTTTCTTTCTTGGGTACATTTAAAAAAAAATACTTAATTGAACTAAGGCCTAATCTTAGTTTAGACTAAGCCCTGTCTGTGAAACCGGGCCATACTGTCTTAACAATCTTTTGTTTATTATTATATTATTGTTTTAAAAATGTATTTGCATTTTTAATTCAGATCCATGCATCACTTGAATCACAAAACAGTTAGACTGACATTTCACTGATGAAGAAAGTGTATGTTTCAAGTATTAGAGAAAACAAGAAAACACACCATAAATTAGGGTAAAAAACTAAATAAAAACAGTTGTACACTAAAAGACTCTTAATATAAATCTACATTTAAGATATTGAAATATGTAGACATTTTCACAATTTTACCTGCTTTTCGCTTGACAGAAAATCAGATTGAGTCAATATAAAGTTTCTTTCTTGAATGGTATAAAACAAATTTTTTTTTTTTACATTAAAACTTACATTTGTGAACATGAAATTTTGACCATTAAAATAATAAAATGTATTTTATAGATCCGAGTGTGCTTGTCTCTAGTTCTCCAAAAGACCAGATAATAAATGTTTACATGACACAAATTGGCCATCAATATTCTTTCTGATATAAATCACAAACATTTTGCCAAAATTGTCTTAATGGACAGTGCCAAAATAAATTAACCACAGTTTCAGGGCAACACAAATTGCACAAAAAGTGCAATTTAATTCAATATCACCTTTAAATTTTACAAAGTAATGTTTCACTGGGTAAACCCTATGTATACTTTTGAATGACATCTATCTGACTTTGTTTGTTATTAAATATTGATTAGGTATTAGCCAAACCTTAAGATAAACAAATACTAGGGTACAACGGGGCTAAAGGCTCAATGGGGTAAAAGGCTCCTTTGATTTTATTTTCCTCTAAACCAGATGGAACTGGAAAAACTTGCCTCAGAACTCTCCAAAACATCCGCAGTATTTTCAAGATGCACGTGGACATTTGTCTGATCTTTGACGCGATCGTGTGCAGCAGCAAAGTTGATTCTGCACTAATTTGATCAAATATTTGATGTTTTTACAAATGTTGTAGTGTACAACGGGGTTAAACACACACCTTAAGAATAGTGTATAGCAGGGCTATTCAAATCTTACTCTGGAGGGCCAATGCACGGCAGAGTTTAGCTCCAACCCTAATCAAACTCACCTACCTGTCATTTTCTAATGAGCCTGAAGACATTGATTAGCATGTTCAGGTGTGTTTGATCAGGGTTGGAGCTAAAATCTGCAGTGCATTGGCCCTCTTGAATAGCCCTGGTGTAGTGTATGAAATACAGAAAAATATATGTTTGTATTGAACATTTATGGAGCAACAGATTTTTTTTGTGAAAATAAATCATAAAAGTGGTTTATTTTATTTAAAAATCTTAAAAATGTTTGGGTGTTGAGGGGGGCTCACCAGCATGGGGCAAAAGGCACACAGTATTGATACAAATACTTTTGCTAAATAATATGTTTTTAATAATGTCTAAGTTAATACTTGCTAAAATCACTTGCACAAAGTTTGAACTATTTTCTGTTTATTTTGATGAATAAAAGAATTCATTTTTGATCAATAAATATGCTGTCATTAAAATATGGCAATATAGAAATACATCTGAAAAAGAAACAAAATCATTTAAAAAAGTAAAGATTCTGAAAGCGTCGAAGGAGATCCCATAATAATTTAATATAGATTTACAGTAGTAACAATAAATTATATTTTATTATATGATAAGGTGGACACCTTAGTACTTAATACGTATATGATACTTCCCATCTGGATCTAACCATGGAAAAGTCAGCCAGCTGTTTATTATCATGTTAAATATGGTGCCTTTTGCCCCAACAGCAGGGGTGCCTATACCCCAAATACCATACTTGTACATATTCTTTCGTTATTGAAAAACTGTTGCTTTTAATACCATGAACAAAACTGACAAACATTAACAAGACATTTGTTTAAAAATATATTCAATAATTTTAGCGATTCTTATTTGCTACTTAAATCTACATTTTTAAAAACATAAAATATTTGATCGAATGAGCGCAGAATCAACTTTGCACTACTGCCCGTGATCGCGTCAAAGATCAGACACATTTCCACGTGCATCTTGAAAAGCAGATGTTTAGGAAAATGCTAAGGAAAGTTTTTGTGCCATCTAATGGTTTAGAGGAAAATAAAATCAATGGAGCCTTTAGCCCTGTTGTAGCCTATATGTAGCAAATAAGAATAACTAAAATTATTGAATATATATTTAAAGACAACAAAGGTCTTAATGATTTTCAAAATAATTATCAGTTGTTGTTTTTTTTGTAAAAAGATTAATGGAAGAATATGTTAAAGTATAGTATTTGGAGTAAAAGGCAACACTGCTTTTGGTAAAGGGCCATATTTAACATGATTAATAGTTTGCTAATTTTTCTATTTGTTGACATGGCTTGGTTAGATTCAATTAATATGGTTAGATTCAAAAAATAGATTGTAAATGTCATATATTAAGTTGTGTGTCCACCTTAGAAATAATCATATTTATAATGAAACCGTCATTTAAAAAAAAAAGATATTAATAAGATCATATAATAAAATATAATTTATTGTTACTACAGTAAATATACATTAAAATATTATGGGATCCCCTTCCATGCTTCCAGAATCATTACTTATTAAAATAATTTGGTTTCTATATTTTTTAAATATATTTCTAACATATTTTAATGACAGCATATTTATTGAACAAAAATGATTCATCAAAATAAACAGAAAATAGTTAAAACTTTGCTAAAGTGATTTAAAGTGACACTTGTATGATTTATTTTCACATAAAATGTGATGCTCTATAAATTTTAAATTCAAACATAGTGAAAAGCTAGTTTTTCTGAAGGTGTGCCTTTAGCCCCGCTGTTGCTGCCCTACAATAAATTACAATAGTAGGTCATTGTTGAATGTTAATTATTTTCTGATGTCTAAACAGCATACATATTTCAGGAGCTATTGCACCAACAACTTTTGCATAGTCCTCTTCAGGAAGACATATCAACCAGTCCTGTACAGCATGAAACACGTCATGCGCTGACGACACGCGCAGCAACATGGACGAATGAAGAGCGTCTAAACAAACTGGCAAACAACCATACATAACGTATGAAAAAAAACAAACATGTAGTAGTAACGCAAACGGTGCCTTCGACTACAAGTGTTTTGATGTTGAGGAGGTAGGAGCCAGTGAACAATGTGAGTACAGTAACATGATGAAGTCTGCAAAAAGGCATCACGTGCTTGTGTTGACAAATAACGCTACAGTAGCCTATCTTTGGAACAATGTGACAACACTTCGTCGAGACTTGTTTGCAGGTAAAGCTGTATTTACCTACATTATTATGTAAGCATTGTTTTGTTAGATAAAAGTCCCTCCCACTTTGAACCATGTTGTTGTCTTCACGTGCTTGGTTCACGTTCCTACTTCCCACTTTTGAAGTCGTGATGACGAGCTCATCGCATTCAAATTTTCCCTTGAGCGTTCATGTCCAATTTTATACATAAGAAACTAGAATTTACGACAATTCCGATAGCACGTAAAGGCAGCATGCATTGCCCTGAAGAGACAGACGCGAAATGATGAATCCTACTATAAGTGAGGCTTAACGTAATGAATATTAAACAGGCAATGTGATATTCGCCCAGTAGGCCAGAATAACGTAACATTTTAGAATAATGATAAGCCAGGCCAAGCCTCAGGAAAGATGCAACAACAGCTTGACCTGATTAATATTTATAATAGACTTCTTGCCATAGGAATATCTTCGGCAAACGCCAATTCATTAACTTCGCCACGAGGACTGTGACCACTGTGTCAGTCGTCATAGCCATGGTCAAAGCTGCTTTAAGACGAAAACCTGTTAAAATGTACATGTACAATAGTTTTTGCAGACACACGGACTGTGTTATTTGTACGTTTTATTGGTTTGCATAGCTTCTAAAGCAGTAGCTTGTGTCTTTGAATTCAGGTTGAATTCAGTGTGTTTTGTGCCTAATGTGTCCCCGTATCTGAGATCAGTGTTACGTAGGCCTATTCGGTTACAAATCGCACGCGTTGACCTTTTATGTTGTTGTTGCTGCTATATTCATGTTGTTTGTGAGGATACCATTCCCTCCCCCTCATTTCTTACCACCATGGCTGAACTTTCCCCTAGATCCCACACACACTCTCACACACTGGGTCCACTCTGTTAAATGGCAGTGGTGGCTGTCTGTTGGGCAGTTGTAAGGAGAAGAGCATTGAGTACTATGCGTACGCATTCCAATACCAGAGAAGGCACGGACACTGGCTGTCTGCCTCAAAGGTTTGAGCAAGACTTTTCTCGAAAATACAAACAATTTTCTAAAACTTGAATGCTTTATCTACACCTTTTATTTCTTAACTGGTTGATCATTTCTTACTGAATATGTTATTTATGTAGGCCTACTGTAGGCTTTGCAAATGATTACATTCATTTTTTTAATTCTTGAGTTTCTGTTTACATTCCTGATTGTGTATGTATAGGCATGTAGTGGAGAGTTTGAAACGGTTGCTGTGTGCACTTGATCACTTATTTGAGTATTATTATTATTATGATATTATTGTAGTGTTTAACAATATTTTGAATTAGCTTTTTTTATTTTAGTTTACATTTTTATGTGCTTTCATGTTACTAAAACTGAAAGAAAAAGCTAAATATAAATATTGTTGTTATTAATTGAAATACAACTCATATAAATAAATAAATATATATCAGTTGCATAATAATTGATTATCATTTTTAGTTCATTTTTACAATAAACTTTTAATATCATAAAAGTGAAGCAGATTCACATTTCGCAGCGTTTTGGTTGCATCATAATATTGCACACTGATGCCATCTAGTGTTGTGCATACTTTTGATAACCTAATAGTTGTATTTCTTTATGTTTTACAGCTAAACACTTCCAAAACTCAAGAAAAAAATAAAAGGGACCATCATTGTATCCTACAAGTGGGGTCAAAATTTGAATGCATAATCGACGTCCATGGGTTAAGAGAGATGCCATCACAAACACCCACCACAGACTGTTCAAGGGAACAGTCTCCTCCAATTGACCCTAAATCAGCAAGCACCTCAACAGGAAATAAGGAAATTCCTGCGTCAACTACCAGTGATCTCACTGACCGGTTAGAAGTCACAGAGGAATCTGTTTCCAATACTTTTACCATGGAAAGCTGTAAATCCAATAGGCCCAGATTTGGTGCCGGAGTTCAGGCTAAAGAGAGACTGAAGTTCATTCTAGGAGCTTCTGAGGATAATTCCTCTGATGATGAGCCTTTGGTTATGGGCCAGGCCACCAAACTTCAGCCTGGAAGCACAGAGACGCCTAACACAGTACCTACCATGCCATCAGAAGTTCTGCCACCCCCGGTTCGCTCAACCGGTTTAAGGTGAGCATCCTTAGAGATCTTTTGTTGTTGTTTAAAGTGTGTAGTTGACCAGTCTGATTAGGTTTCAAGCTGCAGATGTACTTTTGACATGACATTTAGTGTTTGTGTTTTATGTGCAATGAAAGAAAAAATTGGCTGTATAGAACAGGTTAATGAATTCTGTTAAAATCAGATCTTGACTGCAGTATGAAATTAATGCAAAAAGACTAGTGCAGATTTTCCATTTAGGGCTTAAGTATGACTCCCAATCTTGGTTTAATAGTTAACTTTGCTCTCTAGTCCTTAGATGTGCTCTTAATGTCGGTAGGGGACACTATGCACCACATAAAAAGAGTCCAATGTCAAACAGGACAGAGTTATGGACCTGAAGTACAGCCATATGGTCATTCTCAGCACACTCTGTGATCACGTGACTTTCTCATGCTTGTCACCTGTTAAAGTGACATGCCGCACATTTCAGTACTATTAATGGAAGCAATGCTCCGATGTGTACTTTCGCAGTCATTCTCATTGCGTTTCAGTGTAAAAAACATTCCAGATTGTTTCCAGAGTCAAAATACCCTAGACGTATATTTAGGGTTGAGTTGGGTCGAGATGTTTTGATGAAGTCTCCGGCTATTTGTGTGCTATTCGTGTCGAGGGACGTTGTTCTCCTCTTCAGAAAGTCACCTACTTGTCATAGGCTCAGTTGGCTTAACTTACACAGAACCAATGGATAAATGTTGATAATCTAGAGCAGGACATACGCATTTAGTTTTTCTTGCAATGGAAGTGAAACTTCAAAGGCCAAAAGGTAAGATCATTCTTTTGGTGACATTTTGTTGAGTATGTTCATGTAATTTATTGCAGTGTGCTGTTGCTCAAATGTTTGGCCAGATTGTAGGTTATAACTTTCAGAAACTTTCCACAGATTCCACACTAGGTTTATAGCATGTTTTTCTTAAACAAGTGGTGGTAAATGGAGGTCTTCGTTTGCATGGGGGAGGGAACATGAGAGGGAATGAGGAAAAGGGAGGGAACATAAAACGTGTTAGCTGTTGTTTTTCATCTCCTGCATTATCATCGGATACTTTGCCATGGACGGAGAAGGAGGGCAAACACTCAACTGGTTTCAGTGCCTTAAGAGGTTGGTACCAGACCAAACATGCACTTTGTTCTCTAGAACCTCTCTTTTCTAAGTGGACAGGATGTTCTTGGCATGCATGCTGGAAGTATAGAAAGGGGTGTAGTTTCTGTTGTTTTTCCTAGCAGTGTAGCGCAACACAGCAGCTTGTGAGTTTATCTTAAGTGCACAGTAGTTTTAGAATGGAGTTTTGGAATGCAGAACATAGGTTGCATTTCAGCAAAAACCTGCACAACTCAAAGTAAAGACTGTTTGAGCTGTACATGAAGTGTTACATAATGTAACTGAAGATGTTAGCATGTTTCTTTCTGAGTTCATATAAGCTCTAGGAGCGGAGAACAAATGAAAACTGGAGAGATAACGGCAATGTTTGAATGGTTTTCCCGTTATCACCTTCAGATAACATTAAAAACAAATAGACACTTGTTAATTGAAAACATGGAAAGCATGAAGTAAATTGAAATTGAAAACATGAAGTATCAGAACGTTACATAATAGTCAAGAAAAGGATAGTAACTTGTCTGATTTTTTGTTTTTTTGTTAGAGGGTCATCGACAAATAAAGCTTCAAAAAAGGTGTTTTCAAAACTGATGTAATGCATATTTTTTAGTCATGTGTTTAAACAAGTTTAAGTTATTGAATAACATTTCAGTTTTTAAATTATTTTTTTTACTTTCTTTTATGTCAAGCGGTACAACCAAATGGTTGTATGTGTATATATACTGTAGTTGTACTTTAAAGAAGACTCCACTGTATTTAGAAATACGGCTTATTCAACTTCTTTCCTACATTTAGATATGTGGGCAAATGCATTTTTGTCTCAGTGCATGCATTGTTTTAGTTTGGAAGGGTCGCTGCTAGCTTAGCTTAGCATAATGAATGGAATCCTATGTTGCCAGCTAGCCTGTCCCGAGTAAAAGTGATTAAAAAAGAAAAAAAACACCTAATTACTTCTTGTGGCCTGCGTATTCACAACATATACAAATAACGATGCGGATAAAGACACAACACATGAAATCCCACAACTTCCGTCAGCATACATTTCATGTGTTGCGTGATTATCTCTGCGCCCAAGTAGCAGTGCTTCGCCTGTGCTTACCCATAATATAGTCCATAGGAAATTGCCTAGTCTTAATCTGCATCGCTATTTGTACTCGTTTTGAATACACAGGCCACAAGAAGTAATTAGGTGTTTCTTTTTTTTTTTTGGATCACTTTGACTTGGGACATGCTAGCTGGCAACATAGGATTCCATTCATTATGCTAAACTAAGCTAGCGGCGACCCTGACAAACTAAAACAATGCATGCACTGAGACAAAAATGTTTACTGTTATTACCTTGTCAATTCATAATAAAAAAGCCATATTTGCAGTTGTACCTCCCTGACATTTAAGAAAATACAAATTGCTAGACAAAAGTTTTTCAATTATCTCAACAGCTTTAAAACTACTGATATTTATCAAATATGTTTATATAAAAGGTTTCAAGCCTAAAATGATGCCATGGTTTTACTAAATTTACTAAAAATGTATTATAGAATAAAGCGATATATGTCATGAATTTATCAAATTGTTTTAAAAGGAAATAATGCACAAAAATTTACACGTTATGTCATTGACCCAATACTCTACACATAATGAGGCAATTACAAAAAAAAAATAGTTTTTGTTTTGTTGAATTTAAAACGATAACAATTGATTTTAGTTTTTTTTTTGACAAAATAGTATAAAATTGTAATATTTATAGGCCAACATGAAAATAATTATCGTCTTATTGATATTGGTCAGAATGGTAAAATTGGTGCCTCTCTAAATGCTGCATAAGGTAACGTGTCTTATAAAGAGTGGCTTTTTTGAGTGACACAAATCTAATAACACAAGTTTTGTTTCCATTGATTACTGCATAAAATAAATGAAGTGTGATCCTGCAGATGATCAGCAATTATTTGCCTAGATTAATATGTCACCTTGGCATATGGTAAAGATGGTATTTTAAGCTGCATGCGTTATTTGTTCTTCTTCAGTCCACCTTTTACAGTAAATTGATTGCATTACATTTGCTTTTGTATAAAAACGTGGGTCTGTGACTTGAAGTGTGAAGTTAGCTGTAGTCTTACAGTTCAGGGGTTAGTTCAGTTAGTCAGTACTGTCTGTAGCCTTTATGATAACACATTAAGCTGTGATTGGCTGATTTGCTTGTGTGAGCATTTATATTATAGCACACTTTGACATAGGTGGAGAGTACAGAGGCCAGATCAGTAGAGAACATGTTTACTGATCACTTGACTGATTCGATGGATTCTTCCCTCGTATGTATGTTTTGGTAAAGTTTTATCATTTAGTATGCTTATATTGGCTTAAATGGTACTTAATGATGTTTCTCGCTGAGTCTTATGTAAGTTCTGCACTTACATACACCTTCATGTTTACTTTACATTATTAGCTGTTGGAGCCTTAACCATGGTTTTTATTTAGATATATTGTACATGATCATTTAAATATGATATTTTATGTCTGTAGGCCTAGCATGTCAGGTCCCCATCTGCTGAAAAAAGGCAAAGAACACAGGAAGATGGACGTGCATAGAGATTTCACTGTTGCATCCCCAGCTGAGTTTGTCACTCGCTTTGGAGGAAACCGCGTTATAGACAAGGTCAGAGACATGTGTTTGTGTATGTTGTTTTATTATTTTTCATTAATTGAATATGTATGTATGCTCATGTAATTATCTCTCACATTAGGTGCTGATTGCTAATAATGGCATTGCTGCAGTTAAATGCATGCGTTCAATTCGCCGCTGGTCCTATGAAATGTTCCGTAATGAGAGAACCATTCGCTTTGTGGTGATGGTCACACCTGAAGACTTGAAAGCCAATGCAGGTTTGCAGAAAAGAAAATCAAAGTTCAACCTGAAACACTTTTGTCACAAGTTATATTTTATTATCTAACATTTTATTTTATTATTTATTTATTTTATAAATCATTGGTACTGGACTTTTGTTTTCTATAAATATTTATTGAAAAAATGAAAAAGTTAATTGTGTGTATCTCCAGAATACATTAAAATGGCTGATCACTATGTGCCAGTCCCCGGGGGCCCAAATAACAACAACTATGCCAATGTTGAGATGATCGTGGATATTGCCAAAAGGATTCCAGTGCAGGTACGTCCTCACCAGTATCTGTCTTGGTGTGTATCAGATGTGTATTTTTCATCATTACTGATGATGTTGTTTTTGTCTTTTTAAGGCCGTTTGGGCAGGATGGGGCCATGCTTCTGAGAACCCCAAACTACCAGAGCTCCTCCATAAATCAGGGATATGTTTCCTAGGTATTTTTTCACATTCTCATCTATGCCTGTTTAGCCACCTTAGCCTTGCTAGTTGAAGGACAGAGGATGTTGATAGGGTTGTCTTTTTCAGGGCCTTCTAGTAAAGCCATGTGGGCATTAGGAGATAAGGTGGCATCTTCCATCGTAGCTCAGAGTGCAGACATCCCCACATTGCCCTGGAGTGGAACAGGTGAGAGATCCGGTGCACGTCATGACCTGTTGCTAGAGCTCTCTTTGTGATGTCTTTATCTCTCCTTCTTTGCTTTTATCAGGTCTGAGGGTTGAGTGGGCAGAAGAAGAACAGAGACATGGTCGTGTGATCAGCGTTCCTCCTGAACTTTATGTGCAGGGTTGTGTTAAAGATGTGGACGATGGACTAGTGGTGCGTTTTCGCTACAGAATCTGTTACAGAATTTAGAATTTAACATTTGAGTTACAGTTTGACTTCCAACAACTTGCTAATTTTATGTTTTCTTGTGGTTAGAGTGCAGAACAGATTGGCTACCCTGTGGTTATCAAAGCATCAGAAGGAGGCGGAGGGAAAGGAATTCGAAAAGTGGACAGTTCTGAAGACTTTCCCAGCTTTTTCAGACAGGTGCACTCTGCTGTATTATTACTTAAAATAATGAAATCCTATCAAAATAAAATGCCTATTTCAGGGTAGTTACAGGTTTGTATTCATTGCATGGTGTTTCCGTTGTTTGTTCTTTGCTACAGGTGCAGACTGAAGTGCCAGGTTCACCCATTTTCATCATGCAACTAGCCGAGCATGCGCACCACCTGGAGGTGCAGATCCTGGCCGACCAGTATGGTAATGCCATCTCTCTTTTCGGTAGAGATTGTTCCATCCAGCGCCGCCACCAGAAGATCATAGAAGAAGCTCCTGCTACCATTGCCTCCACCGCCACTTTTGAACAAATGGAGCGGGTGAGGCAAAGATCTGAAATATTTCTCGGCCATGTTGCTTGTGGCTAAGTCTAAGGGCTCGTAACTTGGAGTACTTAAAATGTATCACGCTAGAGGCTAGTTTGTAACTTTATAACTAATTTGGTTGTTCAATTTGTTCTTATAGCACAATGTAGCTAGTAGGTCTTAAGGTCTAATGGGTAGATACTGACGTAGTTACATTTCAATAAAGTTTTAATGTAACGCAGTGAACGATGTTTAGTAACCCGTAAGTTGTAACTTTTTGTCAGTATGCAGTGCGTCTGGCTAAAATGGTGGGCTACGTGAGTGCTGGTACAGTAGAGTATCTGTTTTCCGAGGATGGAAGTTTCCACTTCTTGGAGCTAAATCCACGGCTACAGGTGGAACACCCCTGCACTGAGATGATTGCTGACGTCAACCTTCCTGCTGCACAGCTACAGGTAAAACAAAGTACAGCTGTCAGGAGGTAACATAACTCAGAAGTGTGTATGCTATAGTTACCCCTCCAATAGTGCTGCTGTTTGTTTAATGAAGTTTTGAGGTACACACTGCAAAGTAGCAGGAAAAAAACAAAAACAAACATTTTTCTCTAATATTTAACAGATTTTGTTATTGCTGATCATAATGTTTTGGTACCCTCTCTTTGTAGATAGCGATGGGGATCCCTCTTTACAGAATTAAGGATATCCGTCTGCTGTTTAGTGAAGCTCCGTGGGGAGACACACCTATTAACTTTGAATCTCCAGAATGCATCCCCTGTCCACGGGGACATGTTATAGCTGCACGCATCACCAGTGAGAACCCAGATGAGGTGAGCAATTAGTTCAGGTTTATGTTAAAAAGCTTGATTCAACAAGTCTTTACACAATAGCTTACATTTGTTGCATATTCTGTACTGTATTGTTAAAAAAAAAAGATTTAATTGAATACTAGCGGTATATATTTTTAAATTGTACAAAATGTACTAGACTTCTTGCCTGTATTCACTCAGTAGTGTCATTTTAGTTACATATGCATAAATAGCTTTTCTTTTCTTTTTTTACTCTTTAGAGTTTGTGAAGGCTACTTTAGCAGGTTATTTCTTAATTAATTAATTAATGTATTTATTTATTTATTTGTCTTCATAAGGGCTTTAAACCAAGTTCAGGCACAGTGCAGGAGCTGAATTTCCGCAGCAATAAGAACGTGTGGGGCTACTTCAGTGTTGGAGCAACCGGAGGTTTACATGAGTTTGCAGACTCTCAGTTTGGACATTGTTTCTCCTGGGGCGAGAACCGAGAAGAGGCCATCTCGTGAGTCCATTGAGATCAGCAGTCTTTTTTTTTTTTGCTCTTTAGAAAAAAAACTAGACAGAGCTCTCTTTTTATGGTGAATAAATGAAGTTTTTGTTTCTGTGGCCTGCAGGAACATGGTGGTAGCCATGAAGGAGCTGTCAATCAGAGGAGATTTCAGGACCACAGTGGAGTACCTCATTAAACTACTGGAGACGGAGAGTTTCAGGAACAATGACATTGATACTGGCTGGCTGGACCACCTAATTGCAGAAAAAGTGCAGGTAGGACCCAAACCTGGGAACTGTCCCAGATCGAGACAAAGTGTCTCTAGGAACTCTGTTCTAATTCCGGCCCATGTAAAATTAACTTGACACCGTTTAAGGTAAAGTGACATATGTTTTATTTTGCTTTATTGTATGTTTCTCTTAGGCGGAGAGACCAGACACCATTTTAGGTGTGGTATGTGGTGCTCTACATGTTGCTGATGCAAGTTTCAGAAAGAGCATGTCTGACTTCCTGCATTCACTGGAGAGGTATATCCACTGCTCTGGCAAGCCAGCATCTAAGGCCTGAAGATACCACTTTACTGTTTTAATTATGTTTTAATGCATTTCTTTGTGTTTTAGGGGCCAGGTGTTGCCTGCTGCTAGTTTGGTCAACACATTCAATGCTGATCTGATTTATGATGGAGTCAAATACTGCCTAAAGGTAACATAAAACACGCTTTGTGAAATACCTTTGATCATCTTTTGATTTATGATTAACAGATGTGAATGTATGTGCTTGTCTCTGGGCTACAGGTGGCACGCCAGTCACCCACCACGTATGTTATCATAATGAATGATTCGGATATTGAAGTTGATGTCCATAGACTTAGTGATGGTGGTCTACTGCTTTCCTATGGTGGCAGCAGCTACACAACCTACATGAAGGAGGAGATTGACAGGTTAGAGAAGCAGAGGTTTTGTGCTGTAAAACAGTGTACTTGCTTATGTACCCACTTACATTTATTTGGTCTTTTTCATATGATTTATAGCTATCGCATCACAGTGGGTAACAAAACGTGTGTTTTTGAGAAGGAGCGAGACCCTACGGTACTCAGGTCGCCCTCTGCTGGAAAGCTGTTGCAGTATGTGGTCGATGATGGTTCTCATGTTTTGGCCTCCCAGCCTTATGCTGAAATTGAGGTAAAGAAGAGGCAAAGTATTTTACATTTCTATGTAGCTGTTTCTACAGAATGCACTTTATCATGCTGTATATGACCTTATGTGGGACTGACAGAGATGGATGCAGGGGGCAGTTTTAACTGAATTATTAGAGTGTTTGTTTGCTTTTGTCTCATTTTTACAGGTTATGAAGATGGTGATGACCCTGCATGTCCAGCATTCCGGTTTCATTCACTTTTTAAAAAGACCAGGAACCGTATTAGAGCCTGGCTGTGTAGTGGCGCGAATGGACCTGGATGACCCTAGTTGTATTCATCCGGTGATTTTAAAAAAAATTGTTTCTCATAAGATGAATTCACATGATGAAATTCACTTCCTGTGTTTTTTAGTCTTGGGCAAATGTTAAAAATATGATAGTTGTCCCATTAGGTTGGTTGGCCCAAAGATGTATTGGGGAGTTGACGGCCACTTAAAAATGTACAAATATGATTGCTGTAGCATGAATTGGTTGCAGATGCCATTTGGTTTGATATCTAATGAAGTAACATTAATGCTCGAAAATGAATATAATTCATGCAATTTTTTTTGCTTCTTTACTGGTGTAATTTTTAAACTCACTCCCATATGCAATGAGAAGTTTTAATTTTTTGTTCTCCTCCCTCAGGTAAAGCCGAACACAGAGGCATTACCATCCCAGGAGCCATTACCCATTGTAGGGGAGAGGCTTCATCAGGTGTTCCACAATGTCCTGGAGAACCTGGTGAAGATTATGAATGGATACTGTCTGCCAGAGCCATACTTCAGTCCAAAAGTGAGAACACTGGTCAGACTCATAGCTGCATGAAAACAGTCTCCTAACTATCCATATGTCTTTACAGCTGAAGAAGTGGGTCGACACGCTGATGAAGACACTTCGGGATCCATCTCTACCTCTTCTTGAACTGCAGGAGATTATGACCAGCGTGGCAGGGCGTATACCAGTTACTGTGGAGAAAGCAATTCGAAAGGTCATGGCACAGTATGCCAGTAACATTACCTCTGTGCTCTGTCAGTTCCCCAGCCAAAGGGTGAGTGATGAAATATATATGCTTATCTGAAACATAGATTGTGCTCCTATCTCTAGACAGTATTACATATAGTCAAATGTAACAGTCTCCTCTTGAAACCTTCAAATATATTGTCACAAACCATTATCCCTAATAATGATTATCATTTAGTGATAAAATGTACCAAATTAAATTACTTGATATATTTACTTTGTAAGGATATTGTAGTAAATGACAGTTCTGGGTCAACATTCTGTTTTTAATCAAAACTTTTCTAGATAGCAAATATACTTGACAGCCATGCTGCTACGCTTCAGAGGAAAGCAGACCGAGAGGTTTTCTTCATGAACACTCAAAGCATTGTGCAACTTGTGCAAAGGTGAGAAATGCCTGATGACTCCCTAATAGAGCCTACCTTTTCTGTTATCTTAAGATAACAAAACAAAAGACTGCTCTGTTAACAGAAAATATCAATATGCACCTGTTTTTTTTACAAATTTTTAGGTACCGTAGTGGAGTTCGGGGTTATATGAAATCAGTTGTGCTGGATCTGTTGAGACGGTACCTTCAGGTGGAGATGCAATTTCAGCAAGGTAAATGCAAACTGTAACCTTGATAATACCATCACAGCAGAGCAAAAAGAAAATGATTTCACAAGTTTTACCTTTCTTTTCGAGAATATATCAGGAAACATAATGGCAAAAGGTAGATGACGTGCACAAACAATATGGTACATTTTAATAAGAAATGTATAATTCTCTCACTTTTCTCGACAGCCCACTATGACAAATGTGTCATCAATCTCAGAGAGCAGTATAAGCCTGACATGACTCCAGTACTGGAATGCATCTTCTCCCATGCTCAGGTCTCCAAGAAGAACATCCTAGTCACCATGCTCATAGTAAGATCCTTTCTGAACTACTTAACAGTCTTTTTTTCATTTTATTAAGATGTGGCATTGCCAGCTGATTCCCCCAATCATTATGGAAATAAGAACAGAGTGTACAAGTGCCTCATCTAAGGAGTAACATATCTCAATTCAGTAATGGACACATTGTGTTCTCATTTGATATATATATATTATTTTTTTTTTTTCAGGACCAGCTGTGTGGCCGGGACCCGATGCTTGCTGATGAGCTCATGGTCATTCTTGATGAGCTTACACAACTCAGTAAAATGGAAAACTCTAAAGTGGCACTTCGGGCCAGACAGGTATGTACGGAACCTCAGTAGTCTTGGCTTTTGACCTCTGCTGAACTGTTTAAAAGTTTGAGTCAGTAATGTTTTTATTAAGTAAATTAATAGTTTTATTCAGCTAAAGTGAATTTTAGTGACAGTAAAAATATGTTTAATGTTACAAAGAATCATAAAAAAAAAAAAAAACCTGCCCAGCTTTTTTCAACTGCATACATTTTGTACAGCACAGTATGTGGTAAGCAATACACTAGCCATAACAAAACTATATCTCTCTTCAGGTGTTGATCGCCTCTCATTTGCCCTCATATGAACTCAGACATAACCAGGTGGAATCCATCTTTTTATCAGCTATTGATATGTATGGGCATCAGTTCTGTCCCGAGAACCTCAAGGTAAAGCAGCAGTTATTATTTTATCGTTACCACTTTAACACTTTTTTTATATTTTTGACGTTCTAACAAAGGCAAAACAAGTCAAAAATCATGCATCTGCAGAAACTCATCCTGTCTGAGACCTCCATCTTTGACGTCTTGCCCAGTTTCTTCTACCACAACAACCGTGTGGTTTGTATGGCTGCCTTAGAGGTCAGTAAAGCTTGTATTTTTCTCCCCAAATGTTTAGTGGTATGTGGTCAGGACATTCCATGTATTTTTCTGGAATTTCTCAGGTATATGTACGGAGGGGATATATTGCTTACGAGCTAAACAGCCTTCAGCATCATCAGCTTCAAGATGGAACATGTGCAGTAGACTTTCAGTTCATGTTACCATCATCCCACCCAAACAGGTATAGCAGCAATCACATGTAAATCTTTATATCCAGAACAGGGCTTACAATTATGTTTCTCCCATTACTTCAAAATCAATGGGAGTCTTGTGGCCAACTTTTTTCAAATACAGAAGCTTTTGGTATGACCTTCATGAATGGTAGTTAATTGCTGTGGTGCTTAACAGACTATACTGTTCATGTAATAGAAAACAATTTAACCTGTATGTACAATTCCCCTATATTTCCCAGCCTTGATATTTCTATTAGATCCCCTGTAACATTTATTTTCTTATTCTGACATTGTTTTCTTTCCTCTGAACCCACGTAATACACTCTATATGTATTAGCATCTCCCTAATGAAGTAATATTTAACAGAGTGAACAGCAACAGATCCCGTCTTACACTCCTAATCTCCCCCCTTTGGGCCTGGTTTGGGTTCTTTTTAATAAGCTATACTGGGAGATGGTATTGAGCACAGCTCTGGGGCAATCTGATTTCACACAATTTTCACACTATGGTGGCTTAAGATTGATCAACATGCTTTGAAAGAAGAATGTGATTATATTGCAATTACTTTTTACACATTATTAAAAGCTTTATTTAAAATAGGCACTGAATTAATTTACTGAAATATATATGTTGACATGAAGTCAACTGACCCTGTTTACTTTCTTACTAAACATTTTTGGTCTCGTTGTAAATGATTGGTCAAAAGAAAAAAGTAATAATATATTATGTAGTGTATATATCAAAATATAAAAATCATAAATGTCATATTATGGAAGTAAAATGGGTTGTGAAGACCTTTCTGTGGCATTTCAAAATATAAAATATTTACAGTTTTCCAGAAAATCTGAGATCTAGTTATGAAAGTCAAAGCAGATTGGTCAATCACACTAAATCACATTAACTGGTGTTTCTGTATATGAATAGCTTTAAGTGTTTTGTCATTGAATGCAATGTGATTTTATTACTGTTACTTTGTTTCCTAATCTCTTTTCACTCTAATGATAAATAACGGTTAATATATATTATTAATACTTAGTTTTTTTTATAGAAAATGATTTCTACTAAGATTGTTTTTAACATAATCATAATAAACGAGATCCAAAGTTAGAGGATGAGGATCCCATGCTAACACTCACCTGCTCTCATTTCAGAGGGAGCAGTCCTACTTTGAACAGGTAGAGTACAGCTCCTCCCAGCACGAGTCAGCCTTGTGTGTGCACTATCGTGTATGTCTGCAGCAATGCATGCTGGCTGCATCTACAGTATTTAATGACTTGAAGAAATTTGGCCTCAAAGGGACAGTTCTTTTTAATTGTTTTATCTGGATTTAATGGCTCTCACATAATTCTACAAGCCTAAATTGGCCTTAAATGTGCTTCCAAACAACACCAGTATGAAAATGTAGACTGTTTACCAATTCATTCCTGACACCATGCCATTTTAATTTAGATGAGCCACGTAATTCAATTTCACTCAAACTGAGAATTTAGAGAAAGATTACTGAGAATTGTGCATCGAAACTGCCATTAGTTTATGCTTTTGTCCATAATCGGCACCCTACTTTTTTTTTTTGCCTGTTTGCACTCTCTATCGCTCTCTCTCTCTCTCTCGCTTTCTCTCTCTCTCTCTCTCTCTCTCTCTCTCTCTCTCTCTCTCTCTCTCTCTCTCTCTCTCTCTCTCTCTCTCTCTCTCTCTCTCTCTCTCTCTCTCTCTCACTCACACACACCATCTTCTCCCCCTCTCAGATTGTCTGTTCCTGTGAATGATTCAGGAGAGTTTCAAACAATGCGTCGTCAAGGCAGTGAGCTCTTCCTGGAGGGAACGCTGTCGCCCCCATGTCAGAGGATGGGAGCCATGGTTGCCTTTCATAGTTTTGACCACTTCAAAAGGTGCCTTTACATTTTATGCTTATAAATAAAGAGTTGGATTAAATTGGAGATTCAATCTGATCTGTGATTTGCTTGTATTGGAGGTGTTTTGATGAAGTGATCTTTCGCTTTGCGGATCCGCTGTGTGAGAGCGCTCTGTTTTCTGACGGCTGTTCCACCTTCTGTGATGGGGAGAGCTGCAAGGTGAGAGTTAGGAGGAAACAAGAATGATTCACCAAAAAAAACTGTCAACAATTACTTACTGTCATGTTGTTCCAAACCTGTGCGACTTGCATTCTTTTGAGTGAACAATTTTTGGTGAACTATTTATGTCAGTGTATACATATATACTGTTTCAGAACATGAAGGAAAACCCCATACACATCATAAATGTGTCTATCAAACAAGCAGACACTGAAGATGATGATGCTTTAGTCACAGCTTTCACTGCCTTTGCTCACTCTAAAGTAAGTATTTTAAATATTGTTGACCTTTTAGCTGTGTGTGCTGGTCATCTTGACTCTTTGTGTTTATTTCAGAAAGCTCTGCTCTATGAATATGGGATCAGAAGAGTGACATTTTTAGTTGCACAAAAGGTGAATGCTCATATACATTTGGCATTGCCTAAATATATATTGTTAATCAAAAGAGATTAAAATTGTATATGCCTTTCTTCCCCCTTAGCGGGAGTTCCCGAAGTACTTCACGTTTAGGGCCAGAGATGAAGTACGTGATGCATCTGTTGATTTGATCATTTAAAAATGTACATTATAGTAACAATTTCCTCTTTCTCTCTAGTTCCATGAAGACAGAATCTACCGTAACCTGGAGCCTGCTCTAGCCTTCCAGCTTGAGCTGAATCGTATGCGTAACTTTGATCTGACGGCCGTTCCCTGTGCCCATCACAGGATGCAAATGTACTTGGGTGCTGCTCGCGTGGAAGAGGGGGCAGAAGTCACAGATTACCGCTTCTTTATCAGAGCAATCATTCGTCATTCTGACCTCATTACAAAGGTAACTAATATTCCTAATAGACAGTTTGGAATCTTGTGTCCTATTTTAGTAGGAATTAAGCTGTATGTAATAGATTTGAGGACTTTTGCAGACATTTAGTAGTCTTGCTCAGAGAAAGGCAAGGTTTGATTTTAATTACTTTCTGTGACTGTTGTTAAACCACAGAATTTTAATCTGGTCTAAATATCAATATTTGTTTATTTGGCAGACAATTTGACCAAAGTGCAGTTTTTTTATATACATGTTTTAATTTATACATTTATAAATGTATGTTTATTAGTCTGTTCCCTGAGTATCAAACCCACAACCTTGAAGTTGCTAGTACCTGTTTTATCAGTTACACTACAAGCTACAGAAACACTGTTCCAGTCTGCAGAAATAAATTGGATAGGTATCTTATCTGTTTTTAGTCAGTGTGTGATTATGTTAGTCTAACTTAACATCATCATAAATTCATGCTTGATTAACCTTTGGCGTCAATCATAAAAATGAACCATATTACACAGAATTATTACACAGACTGGTGCAAAAATATACTTGTTTAAGTACACTACCATTTTTTTTTTTTTTTGAAAAAAGTCTTTTATGCTCACCAAGGCTGCATTTATTTGTATCAAAATACTGTAAAAAATGCAATATTGGGAAATATTATTACAATTTAAAATAATGGTTTTCTATTTGAAAAAATCTTTAATGTAATTTATTCCTGTGATGGCAAAGCTGAATTTTCAGCATCATTACTCCAGTCTTTAGTGTCGCATGATCCTTCAGAAACCATTCTCAAATGCTCATTTGGTTGCTTAAGAAACATTTCTTATTATCATCAATGTTGAGAACAGTTGTGCTACTTAATTTTTTTGCATTTTATATTTCAGGATTCTTTTATGAAAAGAATGTTTAAAAGTTTGTAACAATGTTAATGTCTGTGTCACTTTTGATCAATTTAATGTATAAAATTATTAATTATTTTAATAAAAATCCTACTGTCCTAAAACCTTTGAACAGTAGGATATGTATTGATGTACATTATGTCTAAAACTTCCAAACTGGCAATAGAAGTTAAAATGTCAATACTAATGCTTAGATCTTAAATTTAAAACTAGAAATACAAAGTTCTTATTTCAATATATTAACAAAATATGAAAATATGACATCGTAGTGTAGGTTGTTGATGTGTATTTTGAGGGTATTTTTTGTGATCTAAGTTTGATTTAAAGTTTTTTTGATTAAATTTGTTCGCTCTTACTGTAGGAGGCCTCATTTGAGTACTTGCAGAATGAGGGAGAGCGGCTGTTGCTGGAGGCGATGGATGAGCTGGAGGTGGTGGCCTTCAGTAACACACCCATTCGTACTGACTGCAATCACATCTTCCTCAATTTTGTACCCACTGTTATTATGGACCCTTCAAAGGTTAGATTAAAAAACACTGCCATTGCTCCTGGGCTGTACTGCAGTTTTAATTGCTTCTTTTCCTACAGATAGAGGAGTCTGTCCGTTCCATGGTGATGCGGTACGGTAGTCGTCTGTGGAAGTTGCGTGTTCTCCAGGCTGAGCTGAAAATCAACATCCGCCTCACCATGACCGGAGATGTCATTCCCATACGCCTCTTCCTCACCAATGAGTCTGGCTACTATCTGGACATCAGCCTATACAAGGAGGTCAATGACCTCGCCACTGGACAGGTGCAGCCCACATTCATTGTAGTTCCTAATTAAAGTGGCATTGTTAGGATTATGATTACAGCAAATTATACATTTGCCTAACACAAAGGGCCCTATCATACACCCGGCGCAATTCGACGCCACGCAATTTTTGTTAGTTTCAGCCTGACGCAGTTATCATTTGCACGTCCAGCGCGAAGTTGTGTAAATAGCAGATGGACTTGCACCCATCTTTTCGCCCATGGGCATGCTGTTCAGGCACATCTTTGGCGCATTGCTATTTTGAGACAACTGAAAATGACTGAGCCACTGACCAACAAAAACCTTGTCAATAGCGCTGTATTTTTTGTGTTATTTAAATGCCGCGTTAGGTTAGGCAGGTGCACAGCGCGCGTATACTCTTGCTTATTACACACACAGGGATGCGCAGCAGCACACAAACATTTTTAATTATTCAAAATAAAAAAATCCTCCCTGAATATTAATAATAAGATGATGATGATAAGTGTCACAAGTGCATATGTACAACATGTTTCACAGCACAATGTCGTGTTCAGAGGAGAATCAGCTCAGACACAACTGCAGCTTCTTAATATATTTGTTTATCAATATGCTTTTGTACTCATTGTATTTGTACAGCTGCCCATTTTCTTCTCGCCAACATCAAAACCTTTTAATAGTGCAGGACTGATACACCACAACATAGGGTCATACTGAGTCTAGTTATAAGGCAGTTTACTACTCCTGCGTTTTCTCTTGTCAACTTAAACTATTCACTACTGACTGCTCATCAGCTGGACCATCCTAGTTTTTTCATTTGTGTATTAATTTGTGTAATATGATCAAAAAATTACAAAAGACTGAAATCCCTCAAGATTAAGTAGATAGAAACTGTATTTACATGACTGTAAAACAAGAAACTACCAAAACTGTTCCTCTGTCCGCTGAGTAAAACTTTGAAGTTGCTGTTGACGCCAAGGCCACCCATTGTCCACAACAATCTGAAGGATATGATTTTTCCAGTTGTTGTGATTTACTGAATAAGGGTTCAGGATAAGGATTTTAAAAATGAGTTTGTATGTTTGTATTGTATGCCCGATGAAGTCTTTTAGAGCTTGGCATAACTAGAAAAATGTATATTTATAAAATGTATAAAAATGCCCATGGAGTTACAGGATTTAATTACATTTTCAGGTCTAGATTGTCCACACATATATCCAGGTTTTCCAAACAGTGGGAACCCTGGTTCTTGAAGTAAAAAACTGTTGTTTGAAGTGGGAATTCAAATAAAGTAATCTTAATATTTTGCTTATTTTAATGCTTGCTTTTTAACTGCAATGCAATGATAGAATTGTCTGGGTACCTAGTGTTCACAGCTAGAAAAGAGGGTTTTGAGCTTAATGTCATCCAAGCAAGATGCCCAAGCTGTTACTTAGCTCTTATTACTATTACTATTATTTCATGCCAAAAGAAATTTGCTGTATTCATGTTCTGCAGATAATGTTCCTTTCGTATGGAGACAAGCAAGGTCCACTGCACGGAATGCTAATCAACACACCATATGTCACAAAAGATTTGCTGCAGGCTAAACGCTTCCAGGCTCAGAGCCTTGGCACCACATACGTCTATGACTTCCCTGAGATGTTCAGACAGGTGCGGTGATGAAAACAGTTCTCACTGTGATTTTGTTTTTGGGATGTGTTGTTGGGTTGTTGACATTCGCTCATTATTCGTTTTTTCTGTTGTCAGGCTTTGTTTAAGCTTTGGGGACCAGGAGACAGCTACCCTAAAGATGTGTTGATGTGTACTGAACTGGTCCTGGATTCTCAGGGGAGCCTTGTGCAAATGAACAGACTACCAGGAGACAATGAGGTGCATCAATGAATTCTTACCATATTTCTTAAGGAATTTTCTCTTAGGCAGTGTGTACACTGTTATCTCAATCCTCAAGCAGAAGGTGAACATAGTTTGACTTGTGATGTAGCCTGGGATCATAAATCACACCGTGTTAGTTCATTTAGCCCCCCAACTGAGCTTTTTTTTTACTCCATCACCTGATGAAAGTTTGGTTCCTTGTCTGTGTCTCATTTGGCTTGTTCAGTTTAATATTGATATTGAATTAAATTGAGCTGAATAATGACATTGTCTTTTTAGAGCTGCTTTACAGCTGAAATTGTATTTGTTTCATAATTAAGAAACTTAACATTAATACGGTTATTTTCTTGTTTATTACTGTTAGCTTTGAAACCATCTGTGTTGTCTAAAGCGGTATACAATTAAATGTGACTGGACTTTCATAGTAATAATTCTGCCTATTAAGGAATACTGTTCATCAGTCAGACCCAGGGAACATTTTCATAATTTGGCTTGTAAAGAATAATTTTTTTAATATGTAAATAAATTAATTTGAACAGTTGAAATCACCAAAGTAAATGGATCAGTCATTTGTATGTCCTCCTTTTCTAGGTTGGCATGGTGGCTTTCCGGATGAAGATGAAGACTCCTGAGTACCCAGACGGCCGAGATATCATTGTGATCTGTAATGATATTACCTATATGATTGGCTCTTTTGGGCCCCAGGAGGATCAGCTCTTTTTACGGGCATCTGAGCTAGCCAGAACAGAGGGGATTCCACGCATCTACATCTCAGCCAACAGTGGAGCTCGTATCGGCCTGGCAGAGGAGATCCGTCACATGTTTCAGGTGGCTTGGACCGACCCTGATGACCCTTATAAGGTGACCTAAAGAGTTACAATGTAAAATCAAACCACTGCACTTCTCATTTCAAGCTTTTGTTCAAGACCATTCTTCTGTTTTGTCCTCCTGCAGGGTTTTAAGTACCTGTATCTGACGCCTCAGGACTACACCCGCATCAGTTCCTCTAATTCTGTCCACTGTCACCATGTAGAGGAGGGAGGCGAGTCCAGGTAAGCCTACTGGTTTTAACATGCACAGAAAGACCTATACCGAAAAACTCTCTCCTCGGCTCTTAAGTGTTCAAATAATGTCTTAGGTACATCATCACAGATATCATAGGGAAGGAAGATGGACTTGGAGTGGAGAATCTGAGGGGTTCAGGCACTATAGCTGGAGAAACTTCCCAGGCTTATAAGGAAGTCATCACCATCAGCATGGTGAGACCTAACATCTACCCATAATATCATCAGACATTTTCCAATATGCCAGAAATGAAACACCGATGTTTATTGTATTAGCAATATATAGTTTTGTATCAATGGTTTATACATCTAGTAACCATTTAAGAGTGTCCGTTGTTCCTCTAGGTTACATGTCGTGCCATAGGAATTGGTGCGTATCTGGTACGTCTAGGACAAAGAGTAATTCAAGTGGAAAACTCCCATATCATCCTGACTGGGGCTGGGGCACTAAACAAGGTGTGGAATTCATACACTTTATGAACACATTACACTTTACAGTGTCATATTTATGTTTCCTTTATTCTTGAGGATTGATAAAGTCACTTCAGTGATTTTTAAGTCTTAAATTATTGAACTCTAAATGCATTTCTTTGTAGGTGCTGGGCCGTGAAGTCTATACTTCCAATAACCAGCTGGGAGGGGTTCAGATCATGCACAACAATGGAGTGACGCACACCATCGTGCCAGATGACTTTGAAGGGGTGCTCACTATACTACAGTGGCTATCTTACATGCCAAAGGTAGACTGTTCTTAAACATGTCCATGTTATCCCCAAAATAAAATAATAAAATAGACATTATAATTCACAATTAAGCAAATATAAGAAAATGAAGGTTAGTTGACACATTTTTATTAGGCAGGCATTTATACTACAAGTTCTCATTACTGTCATTTTTTAAAAAACTGAAATTCTAATGAAAGTTTGTGATTTTATATTTATTCTAAATGATGATTCTCAGATTCATAAAGTATTGAATGCATAAATAGGCACACAATTTACCTTGATATACACTACCGTTTAAAATTAAAAATACTTTTATCCAGCAAGGATGCATTCAATTGATCAAAAGTTACAGTAAAGACGTTAAGAATGTTTTACATTTCAAAACATTACTGTTTTACTGTGTTTTTGATCAAATAAATGTAATGGTATGTTGCAGTGTTACAAAAATGCTTTTTTGTGACACTTTAAATTAATAAAAAAAAAAGTTTTTATTTTCTTTATTGTGAAAATATTTTATAGTCATGATCTTGATAGGCTATAAGTAGTTTTGTTTTGATTTTTCAAAATGACAAAATGGCAGAGAATATATTTTGTATTAACTGTGTCATAGCATGTTTGTTTTAGATTTATTAACTTCAAGCCCTACTGGTGTTTGCTGTTATAATTTAGAGCAATCAGAGTCCAGTCCCTATACTGCCTCCCACTGATCCAGTAGAGAGAGAGATCGATTTTGTTCCCACAAAAGCCCCCTATGACCCTCGTTGGTTGCTTTGTGGGCGACCCCATCCCAGTAAGAATCACATTTTCCACACAATCTGTTGCATACATTTCAACACATACTGTGGACCTGCCTGCATGGGCGCTCATGATGATACTTCAAACTCAGCCTTTCTTTCTTTGAATTCGTATTGATAGCTGTAAAGGGAGCATGGCAGAGTGGATTCTTTGACCATGGTACGTTTATGGAGGTGATGGCTACCTGGGCACAGACAGTGGTGGTGGGCCGAGCAAGGTAAGAACCAGAACTTTAAGTGAAGATGTCAACTGTCAGACAAACAAACATTTGATTTAACTGAGCGAATATTCTGAGCTGAGTGAGACTGTGAATGTCATACAGGCTGGGTGGGATTCCTCTTGGGGTCATTGCCGTGGAGACCCGCACAGTTGAGGTTGCCATTCCAGCAGATCCAGCCAACTTAGACTCAGAGGCCAAGGTAAGAGTCCTGACTGATGTTTTAGGCCCTGATTGTGGCTCCCCTTTGGGATTGCTGTTAGTATGACCATTTATTGTTATCAGTATTGACATAAAGTGTATTTTCTGCCTCAGATCATTCAGCAGGCCGGTCAAGTGTGGTTCCCAGACTCTGCATATAAAACTGCACAGGCTATTGAGGATTTCAACAGGGAGAAACTTCCACTTATGGTGTTTGCCAACTGGAGAGGCTTCTCTGGAGGCATGAAAGGTATATACTGTAGTTTGTCTTCATATTTTAGTTGATTTAACATGACTGTTCAACATTTTCAGTTTTTGAAAGAAATAATACAGAAAGGATGGCTTAATTAGATTTTTACATTGTTACATGAAAATAAATTTTAAATAAATGCTTTACTTTTAAAATTTCCATTCATCAAAGAATCCTGAAAATAAATGTATAACAGTTTTGACTGCTTTCAACATTGATAATGAGAAATATTTCTTGAGCACCAAATCAGCATATTAAAATTATTTCTGAAGTAATAATATATCACAATATTACCATTTTTACCATATTTTGGATCAAATAAATGCATCCTTGGTGAGTTTCTTTTAAAAAAACAAACATTTGAACTGTATTTTAAGGTGTTTTCTTTGAACTTGTTTGCTCTGTATGTCAGATATGTATGACCAGGTGCTTAAGTTTGGTTCTTACATTGTGGATGCCCTGCGAGAGTTCAGCCAGCCTGTACTAGTCTACATCCCTCCTCATGCTGAGCTTAGAGGAGGATCATGGGTCGTTATTGACCCCACTATAAACCTTCAACACATGGAGCTCTATGCAGATCGAGAGAGCAGGTGAGCACTTGGATACAGCTTCTCTTCACCACTCTAAGGGCCAGATTTACTAATGGGGCAAATTAGCATGAGTGTAATTCCATAAAAGCGCAGATGGGAGTGGAAAGTTCTGTGCATTATGTGATCTACTGATGACGCACACGTTAAAGAACAAAGACGCAGCTGGATCAGGCTGCCTAAATCTGGCCCTAAATCTTCTCTAAGTGTTCTGCCCACTGATCTTATTTGATTCCTGTCTTCTCTCCAGAGGGGGTGTTCTGGAGGCCGAGGGCACTGTGGAGATAAAGTTCAGAAAGAAAGACCTGCTAAAGACCATGAGAAGAACTGATTCTGTATATTCTCAACTGGCTGAGCAGCTAGGTACCGCTATTAATCAGACTTCAACACAAATGGCTTTTCAATGGCTCCGGGAATATCTACTTCCTGTGACACACACATGGTTTACTTTTGTGCTCCACGTAGGCAAGCCGGAGTTATCAAGCCAGGATCGTAAAGACTTGGAGGCCAAACTGAAGTCAAGAGAGGAGTTCCTTCTTCCCATCTACCACCAGGTGGCAGTGCAGTTTGTGGACCTTCATGACACTCCTGGAAGGATGCAGGAAAAGGGTGTCATCACGGTATAAACATAAGAAACACTAATATTAGGCACTTGAGGCTCCATGTCACTATATACCCTTTCATGAAGAGATTATTTTCTCATAGCTGTGGATCAAAGACACATGCAAGAAATGTACTAGTGGCCATTGTGATTTTTGACAATAACCAAACCAAATGTTTTCAGGACGTCCTGGACTGGAAAAATGCTAGGTCTTTCTTTTACTGGCGTCTGCGGCGTCTGCTGCTGGAGGAGGTGGTGAAGGGGGAGATTGTGCAAGCCAACCAAGACCTGAGCAATGGACACATACAGTCCATGTTGCGCCGCTGGTTTGTGGAGACAGAGGGAGCTGTAAAAGTAAGGAAACTTTTACTTTAACTAAGGATCTGGAGTGATTTGCCAAACTATTTAAAAATCTGTAAATGGATTTTGGTTATTAAAATTCTAAATAAAAGAATATTTACATAATAAAATAAAATAAACTAGTAATATTACCTTGAAATAAAATAAGTTGAAGTACTAAAATCACTAAAACTGAAATAAAAATTTAAGTTACGTAGAAATATTTAAAAACACAAAAACGTATAAAAATGATTATAAAAAATTAGAACTAACATTATATAAAGTGTTTAAATGCTTATTCAAAGGATTAATAATTACTATAATAATACTAAAATAACACCGGTGGACAGTATAGTCAAGATCTGCTAACTCTTAAAATTCATCTTCATTACCTGAACTACTAAAATTAGCAAACTTGACCATGAAACAGTTATGTATCTCATGTGAGGTAATTGTTTGATATTGGGATATTTTAGGCATATCTATGGGACAATAACAAAGTGGTGGTAGAGTGGCTGGAAAACCATCTGTCCCAGCAGGATGGAACACGTTCCGTCATCAGAGAGAACATCAAATGCTTAAAGAGGGACTACGCTCTCAAACACATCCGCAGGTAATTTTCTCTCACTTCGACAGGCATTAAATTGCATTTTTAGATGCATTATCATACACTACCATTCAAAAGATAAAGTCGGTAGCACTTTGACAGAAGTCTCCTATGCTCACCAAGGCTGTATTTACTTGATCGAAAATACAGTGAAAACAGTAATAATGCAGTTTAAAATAAATGTTCCCTATTTTATTATATTTTAAAATGTAATTTATATCTGTGATGACATGTGATCCTTCAGAAATCATTCTAATACGCTGATTTGCTGCTCAAGAAACATTACTTTTTATTATCAATGTTGAAAAAAGTTGTGCTTCATAATAATTTAGGGAAAACAGAGATACATTTTTTCAGGATTTTTCTTTTTTTTTTTTAAAAAAAAGAGCATTTTATTTATTTTTGTAAAGATTTTAAAGTTTTTTTTGTTACTTTTGATAAATTTAATGTCGCTGCAGAATAAAAGTATTAACAAAAAACCTAAAAATGACCTCCTTTTGAATGGTAACATCAATCTGGGTTTTCCATTTCTCAAATCTGATATGATTCCTAAATCTATCAAACCGCTACTAACTGTTGTAAAATAACAGTTGAACTCCACGTCAGATTTACCACTAACGCAATGACCAGCTAAGTGGAAATCAGTCAGTGGTTGTAACAGCAGACCTTTCGAGACCTGTAAAGCGATTTTCTCAATGACTTTTCCTGCACTATATGTTTAGCTTAGTCCAAGCCAACCCAGAGGTGACTATGGACTGCATCATCCACATGGCGCAGAACATCACTCCCTCACAGCGAGCCAAAGTCTGCCACCTGCTGGCCACCATGGACAACTCCACCGCCAGCTGATCACATACATGCCATTTCAATTCATCTACACATAGAGAGGTCTTTTGAGAATCAGTAGTAGAATTAAACAATAACGCTTAAGAGCTTTACAAATATTTTGGATCAACTCATTAGTCAGTAGACTTAAAAGCACAATTTAAAAAAATTTCCAGCAATCACATAGTCCACTTACTCAGTTGCTGTTTGTGTGTGTGACTCTCAGTGATCACGTTAGGAGAAACATTTCTCACATTGGCACCAGAGTATTACTTTAAACTCACTCTCAAGAGAGGGAAAGCAGTATATAGTATTTATATATTCACGTTTGTGCCTTTTGTGTCAATTTTGTGGGTGTAATCGACATATGAATGTACAATAAGTGGAAAAGACTGAATATTAGATTATTTTATGGAATCACTAATGCTCTGAGCGCACATTCACGCTGTATGGCACTTCCTCAGGAATATATGCAACAATTATTAAGCAGAACAAACGGAGTAAATCTCTATTATTAGAGTAAAGTAACAGTATTATACGTAAATAGAATCACTCTGTAAATACCAGGGTAATTCTTCATAATAACTTTAATTTCTAATAACATACAGTACAATATATACTGTAATGCTTAATTGTTAATGTACATTCATATTGTTACAAATGTCATTACATTTTGATTCATATTGAATGTACATTAACTAATCTGCTAAATGTTATGTCATAACATTAATAAAACGATTTTATAAAGCATTATCAATATCACTGCCACTTTATGTAATGGCTTGAATTTGGGTTGTTTGTATAGTTTACTTCACTTGACTGCAAATAATTATTCTGTTCATATTATTTACGTCATATGTGCTGGTTATATAAATGGATAAATATGTGTACCTACTTGTGCTGTACCGAGCTCAACTGATAGTTCTGATTAAAGTCTTCTTGATCAGATTGGTTGCCTTTCATCGGTTTTGTGTGCTTTATTAAACGTACAAGTCAGAATAAGAGAAGAGCCTTAACTCTAATCTAGTCCCTGACTGTCTTTGTTGACTGTATATCAGGATGTTTTTAAATGAAATTCTTAATTATGAATTAAATAATGTATGTTTTCATCTTGGTGTTGTGGTCATTTTTTTTCAATTAATATTTATCTTAATCTTATAAATATACATGGGTTAAGCAAAATATTACTTAAATGACAAGCCACCTTGCAGTATAGTTGATGCATACTGTATATGCTTGTCACGTATGTACAGCAGAGGTTAAGAACATTTTATCCAGCTTAAATGAATACATCTTTCAGTCTGAATGTGAAATTTTATTGCTTGCATTTGAAATATTTAGATATGTACAATAAAAAATGATTCATCACCATTTCAGCTCTTTTCATAAATATAAATAAACAAACATTAAAAGAGCAGATACAGTGTCTATTACAGTACAACAAAAGACACACAACTACAGTTACAAGGCTAACAATGAAATGGACAAAATGATAAGAAAACAAGTTTCTCTTATGGTACAGAAAAAAAAGCTTGGCAAGAAACCCAAAATCATAATTCCTGTTATTTTTTCCTTTGTTTCTTCAGTGTTGTGATAACTCCCAATTTGCATTAGGTTTGAGAGCAGCACTGTAGTTACTTATGATGTTCGGCCACAATGCCAGTATTGCGATCTGCACTGGACTGTTTTAGAAAATCCCTTATAAATCACACTCTCTCACCATGCAAATTCCCTAAAAAAACATAATTGCTGATTTGGTCCTTTTAAAATCCAATCCAATCAATATAGTCAATGCAAATTTCACCACCGAACACTGTTACATCACCATAAATGCTATAGGATTGAAAAGCTTTATGGATCCTGCGGAGTAAAGCTCAGCTTGCTTAATTTCTTGTGTGTGCGATTAAAGCAAAACAATAGGCTTTGTTCCTCCTTGTGTGTTCATGTACTGGTTAGAAAGGGCATCTATGGCTGAGTATGAAGAGTAGAGGCCTGTCACCTGCAGGTCTGGGTATGGCAGTCCTCCTCCATTGGACACAGGTGTGACACTGCCAGTGTCCAGGTCACAGTCAGACAGCCGAAGTGGGGAGTTACTGAGAGTACCTAATGCCTCCAGGTTAAAGCTGTCATCCTTCATCTCCTCCCACAGGTTACCTGTAATCATAAAGGAAGCCTGTTAGATATCAGACTCGAGTGGAGAAACATCCAATGGCTTTCAATACACTAGTTGATCATTTTCTAGTTTACACATACCTTGCCATGTGAAGTCCATTATACTTGGGTCCAGTGCGTCCACCTCTGAATTCATGTCGGTGTGAATTGTGTAGAAGTCGCTGTGTTGCTTGGCTGGATGCTGGGGCCGGGAGCTGTTTGTCAGGTCAGGGATGGTGTGGAGTGGGGGTGTCTGAGCAGGAGCAGGGGAGGCTGGAGCTAAGCGAGACTGATTCTGGAACTGCAGTTGAAGGTGCTGGTGCATGGGGAGACACTGTAGAGACAGAGTGACCACTGGCTGGGGCTGCATCTGAGCTGCTATCGGAAGGGTCTGTCCTGGTGGGCAGCTGGGCAAGCGAGTCATGCCAGTATCAACGGACTTCTGTCTGCAACTCTCCGGTCTGTCTGTAATGAGTTTGTCTAATTCATCTGGTAAAAGAAAAAGTATCAAAACAGGAAAATGTAAATGACATTGTAGTTTTATCTGCAGATTTTGGGCAATCGGAGTTGACAAATTCACTGAAAATCGCATAATGTATGATGGGCTTTTTTTAAGCTTCAGACTATGATTCTATCCAGTCAGAATGTTTGATATTTGTAGTAGATTTTAGAACACATTGTATTCACTTATGTATCTCCTAGTATCATGTGTTTGGAGTGACTTCAATGTGTGTAGTGTATTCCATTTCTATGTGTTTTCAAGGGTGTTCTGGGTTATTGTGTACTGCCCAAAGACAAAAGAGCCCACACTGAAGTCTATGATATTCTGGTACCCAGATATGGCTTGTTGTCCAGAATACCAGTATAAACAACAAAAGTGTCTAGTAGTAGAAAATATTATAAAGATGACCATTATATTAACAGCTATCAATACAAGATGAAATTGCCTAACACGGATAATAGTCACGAGATTCGAGACCTGGGTTGGCCATGCTGCGACGGATGGCTGGGAGATCTTTGCGTTTCCATTTCTGCATCTCTTCCTCCATCTTGTCGATCTTTGCAGGATTGAGTGCCCAAAGACAGCCTTTTCTAGATGAACCACTCATCTTGTTCTCCACCTTCTCAAAGCACTTGTTCAAGGACAGGTTGTGGCGCACAGAGTTCTTCCATCCATCAGGCGCTGTCTGTGAAACATAGTTATCGACGATATACTGTAAGTAACATTTATTTGATTCCATGGCGTGTTTGCTCAGTCCATCTATTTTCCAGTGTGCTTTTACATAAATCCCTCACCTTGAAATAAGGGAAGTGCTCTTTCATAAAGCTGTAGATCTCACTAACAGGAAGGCTGCCGGTTTTGCTGTTCTTTAAAGCCATGGCAATCAGACAGCTGAAAATAGATAATATCAAATGTAGTTAACTTGAAAGAAAATTACATCTTGTTCCCTTCCCAGAGAATTGTAATGTTTTTCAGAGGTTGTCGCAGTGAGCTTTTAGTCACCTGTAAGAATAGATGGGTTTAGGGAAAGTCTTGGGCTGCAGGTCCTGGTTGTGAGCAGTAATACGGGGCTGAGGAAACAGACTCTGGCTGTTGTAGTTTCCATAAAGTCCACCAGGAGAACACTAAGGAATATAACAGAAATGTTTTTTATATTATATAATTTTTTGAATAATACTGTTTTGAGCAGTCTTTACAAATAATAAAAAATACTGAACCAACCTGTTGGTTTGCCTGAGTGAAAGTGAGCACTTGCTGAGGGGCGTTTTGGTACACTGAAGTGGCACAAGGAAACCCAGGGGAAAACTGTGGCATCTACAAACACAACAGAAAAATCCATTTACACAGGTTTCTTTTAGCTCAATTGCAAATGCTTGTTCAGTTCTGAAGGATCCTGGTTGTAGTGTGAATTAGTTTGAAATGCTGAATCTGAAACCTCACTCACGCTGTTGATGGCCAGAGGGCTGTGCTGCATTTCACCCTGTAGATGAATCGCAGATCCCGCTCCTCCAGCTACCGTCATGCTATTCAGCTGAGCTGTAAGATTTTTCCAAAGTGTGAGTATTTGGTTTATAAATGGGGATTTACTCCACAACTGTTAATACATTTTATAAATAAACTGGGTCAAGAAGCTTTGGTAGACAATGTCAGAGTGAACACAAAATGGAAACATGCTTAAGAAATAAAATTGTTAAATTAATGAATTGCTAAAGTTGACAGCAAACAAATAAATGAATATGAATAAATAACAGCATTTAATTAAATCATTGATTAAGGCTAAGCTAAGATAACCGATATGATGTTACAGATGTTGTAAATTAATTCGGGGATTTTTTACTGGCATTTTTACCTATGTTCACGCTAATTGTATACACAGTGTATTAATCTCCTGACCTGTTTGCCGCTCCAGCAGGCTGTTTTGAGCAGAACTGGCGAAGTCGGGCCGTCCACCGCCTATCTGCTGCAGCCGGGGAACGTCCACAGAGGTGAGCCAGGACAGGGACTGAAGATCACCAGGCAGCTCGTCCTTCAGCTGCGAAGGGTCGGTGGTCAGCAGTCTGCAAAAACATAGTATAGCACTCAGTACTGAAACACAAATATGAATAAGACAAGACAATAACTGTAGCATAAATATGCTCTTGAACTATTCAACTGAATTTAGTTTTCTTAAATTAATATTATAACTCTATTATTTTCTTATTTTTCAGGCTTTCTTAAATAAATACAAAATAAGCAAGTCTTCTTGTAAATCTATTGTTAGGGAATAGAAATAAAAAAATACTCTCATCCTCTGATCTATTCCAGTGCAGGCAGGTTTATTTACTCGGCTATTTCTTCATTTGCACTAAGCATCAAGAAAGCAGAGAAACCCTCTTGAATTCTCTCCAGACATCCCTACAAACTCGCTATTCAGTCTAATAATTGGGGTCGCTATGACAACCCTCACTTTTCAGTTATTTTGTGTGTCTGGACACTTCAGTGCCCCCCTCTCCATTAAACCAACCTCTAACAGTGGTCAGGTGACCAGTGCCTTCTTCACTGTCATTGGCTGAATCATATGTAAACAACGCATGAGATCATTTGAAACATGGGTATGTGGCACACGTTGCCTGCAACAGTTGGTCCAGCCCCATTGAAAAATGATCACCTATTGTGTCCCAAACGACAAATCTGCACAGCGGCACGTGGCTCTATTGTTCCCTGCACACACCCCCCTAAAAACCCTTCCTTGATTGTCTTTACCGTTTTTTTTAACCAACCCCATGCATTAATCTACTGGAATGACAGGCCTCACACAACAGAGAAAAATAGGATGCCATCTGTTTCCCTGTCCCTTTCCACCCAACCCCTGTCCCCTTCTGCCCCATCCCCCCCGCCTGGAGGCATCAGACAGTACCTAAGGGGGGTGGCTGGGAGGGGGTAGTTGAAGGAGTTGGAGGTCAAGCCACACTGCACACACAGTCTGCCACCTGAATAAATTACAGCATTGAAGGAAGAACTTAGGGACGTGGCCTTGAGCACTCTGGTTGCTCCAGTTTAGAGCTTCTGAATAATGATCCTTTACACACACACAGACACACTCACAAATATGAAACCTTAGACACCAACGTGTCGAACGCTACAGTTGTGCGCAGTCGTCTTCTTAACGCCTGTCCCCATACAAAGACATGAAAAAGACACCTTGCAAAGGGACAGTTAAACACCTGGCTTTATCAGACCTGCATCTTTCTGACGAGTGTTAATCAGTCTTTTTCTGTTGAGTGTTCTCTTTAAAGGAATTCAACTGGATTTCTCTGCCCTTTTAACTTAATTTGTTTCAATTATTGGTTTCCTCAATATTAGTTTTGTAAGCCGATATTCACCTACAGCATTTCAAAAGTGTTATTTAGCATTTAAACATTTGTTTTCAAAGCCCTTTAAGTGTCTGCCAAAAGCGTGTTTAAGACACACTCCCTCATATATTTAAGAAATATCTGCATGTATATGCTGTTCTTATATATAAATATAACCCATTTTTCTTAAAAATATACATGCATGTGTGTGTATATATATATATATATATATATATATATATATATATATATATATATATATATATATATATACATATACATATATACACATACACACACACAAACACACACACACATAATAATAATTATACACAGTACACACACATATATTATGTAAACACAAACTTTTATTTTGGATGCGATTAATCAAGATGAATCTATTGCCCAGCATTATTTAATATATTTTATATTATATCTGTATTTTTTTTATTGTTTACCTAATATTATATAAATATTGTAATATTTTATATTAGGTGTGTACAATCCTTCACATAAAGCCTGAGAGATCCAACAGATCTAAAATAGATTTTGACATGACTATAGCCGACAATTCAATATTGCCAAGAGCATCCACTTGTTGTATTGCCAGACAATGGCTGCGCTGTAACTTCAGAAACATTTCATTTGAGAAAACGAAATCTTACACCGTAGGTCTGAGATTGACTTATATTCTACCGATGCACAGACATAATAAAGGAAAATAATAATAATGGTATTCATTATAGTTCTGATTTAAAAACGGTGCTTCAGTAATTGGAAGGGGTGGGGGCTTTATTTTGGAAAGACTTCATAACATGCCACATAAACTCAAATTTAGGATCGTCAACCAAATAGGGCCTACATCCTTGTACTTATTAGCATTTCTGAAGTGCAGTTGTAAACCCAGCTGTGTATTGGACAGTTTACGGTCATTAGGGTGCGGTTATACAAGTGGAAGAAAAAATGATTTTATTTGCTCATTGATGCAAACCATTACGTGTCCCACAGAAAGGGGGAGGCGGGCGCACACAGTCACGGTTTATCACAGCTCAAGTCGCCCTCGTTTACATTCTAATTGGGATCCACTTCTCCTTGGTGACCCGTGGGGGCCCCCTTCAAGGTACTCAATCCCTCCGTGTGCCGACAGCGGGCGTGTAAACAGAGCTGATGCTTTCTGACAGATCCATTCAGAGCTAAGATGATGTATTCTCTTGCTCCTTTCTTATTCCACAAACCCCAATTCCTTGCCTCTCAAATCACACCTTTATTTTACAGAATATGGAAGGTGGAGATTGTATTAAGATTAGCAGCGCTCTTCTTCCCAAAATTATCTTTTTATTTGCTAATCTGCTCAAGGTTCAAAAGCAATGGGTTCAGCCATCAAAGGAAATCACCCCCTACCTGTAGTCTTGTGCGGAGGTGTGGTGACTTTGTCCAGGGTTTTCATGAATCCCAGACATCCTGCTTGTAATTTCACTTTCAATCATCTTCTGGCAGATAAAATTCAAGTAAATGATCCATGCAAAACAGAGAATAAAAGTTATTTTTTATAAATGTGCATTTGGTCCAAAGAAACACAAATACACATTGTACAAATATGTGACTTTTTCAACATCTGCGATGTAAAAATCAACAACAACAATAATCTGACTCGAGTTTATCACATGGCCACATAAAAACACATTCATTTGCGAATATTAATAAAATAGTCGATGCCCAACAAAAACTTAAACACTGTCTGTGACTGAGCAAGAAAATGGGGGGAAGAGAAATTATTAAATATTAATATTTAAATAAATAAAAAGATACTACTTTTGACGTTTGTTTTGTTGACTAATCATCAGACGTCATCAGTCACCGTTAAATTACCTGTCAGTCTGCTCGCGCGTTTCAATATTAAATCTTAAATGTTGTAACTTACTTAACAGAAAACGTACAGACGAGAAACTTTTTGCAGTTGTTTTTCAAAACACCAGGTGATAATTAAAGTCAGACATTAATGTTCAGGTTGTATAAAAGGTTGTAAAAGAAGGTGCGCAGCCTCTTGACGTAACTTATTTTAAAATAACTAATACAACACGAGATAAACGGAATCTTACCTTGTTTCTGCTGAAGTTGTTCTGGGGTATAGAAAATCTTGGGTAACGAGACGGAGGAAAGCTCTACTGTTGGTCGGGGCACTTGTTGTCCCGCAAGAAAAAACCGTTTTTTAAATTTCCCTCGTCTGTGCGGTTCGCTCTAGACGGTCATGCGCACTGTGTGCACACGCAGCGCGAGCCGTGACGAAGGGAGGGGGTCTCGTGCTCTGACTGACAGCTGTTGCCTTGCCTCCACAATCACGCAGATTATCTGTCAGTGACTCAGAGCATCTCACCTACTGGTTTCCAGTGTTTTTAATTCAATCAATACTTTTCTTCCTCAGAGACTTGTGTTTTTCTTCCGTGTTTTCGTTGAGCAGTAGTCCACAGGTGCGCTTTTTCAAGTCCGTTACAACTTCTTATCCACAAAAAAATAGAAACATAAAGCTGAGCGTTTAGACAAAATCATCTGTTTCTACTGCAGGCATCGTTTTAATTTATATATAGACTATATATTCCTATAAACTCGGAGAAAACTAATATAAACTCCAATAATCCAGAGACCTGTACCGAATTCAGCAGTGATTTCCATGTTCCCTGTAGCCATAGGCAACGTACAATAACACAAATACCAATTCCTGATATTATTGTCCACCTATATAGCCTATATGTAGGATACTTAT
The DNA here is from genome assembly GCA_023029165.1 of Gobiocypris rarus. Taxonomy (NCBI): domain Eukaryota; kingdom Metazoa; phylum Chordata; class Actinopteri; order Cypriniformes; family Gobionidae; genus Gobiocypris; species Gobiocypris rarus. The sequence goes on along the minus strand of CM040916.1, from coordinate 42,533,012 downwards.
ATTTTTAAACAGACAGACCTAAATAAAGACACATCCTCCCCGTGCGGTTCTGTGTGATATTCTGTCCTAAGAAGAGCTGTAGTTCAGTCTAATGCTCGTGTTTTAACCGCCTTTAAAGCCGCGTCGTTTTGGTTACACTGCGGCGGGAAAAACGCACTGAGAGGCGCGCGCTGGACATGACAGACATCACACAGATATGACAGGTTCGCCCCCTGGTTGAAAATGTAATATCATGCCGTGAGTTAATAGCTCTCCTGTGTGTGAAATAAATACGAAAGACAGCAAATAATTATATTGACGTCACATAAAGTGTTTTAAAGCCGTTTACAGTATTTTATTTGTAACCTAGATATGCTGAGTCAAACAAACCACGTGCACGCGCATATCTAATTATCATGGTGCTGCTTATAATTACAGGTATTATTGTGATTAATAATAGTAAGACCACCGTTTTATGCTATTTGTATAAGTGGGTAGAGGAGAAAGGAATCCAGAGTAAATTCAAAGCAACAACCAGCACATAATTTCCACAGTTCTTCATAATTTAATAATTTCCTATTTGTCTTTAAACATAACTTCAGGAAACTTTTTGAATTTTGAAATATAGGTTTCAAATCCTGTGGGAAGTGATCCGGTCGGTGTCGTTAATTGACTTGAACCACATGGGACACTACAGATGGTAAATCGCGAAGTCACAATGGTTACAATCAATGCGCACTTGCAACGGACAAAAAGACGCTCCCAAAGTAGAGCGCTGGGTCCTAAAGCCCGTGTGTGATCAGGCTCAGCTATTCTACTAGACTGCGTGCACTTCTGTTAAAAGTTTGTTATGTTAAAAGAAAAACAATGTGGAAATGCTATAAAAACCTGTCAATTGGTTTAAGTTACCTTAACATACACGGCTATTTTAGACATCACATTTATTGAAATTAAAAAGTATTTTTTTGTTAATTATTGGGTTTCATTTGACATCATCATTAATATTTATTACATTATTTTAGTGTTGTGTGTTACCGTGGTGGTGTTTTGTATTTGTGTGGATGAAACTGAGCACTGTTAGCCTATAAAGAGGTGTAAAGAGTACCTGAAAAGTAAAAGTACAGATACCTTACAGCGAAAATGACTCAATTTCTATTTACAAGTCACCAAGTCTTAGAGTAGGCCTATATGATTTTAACTTGAGTATTTTGAGTATTACAGTAGGCTAAAGAGTAGGTCTATACAGTTGCAAGTAAAAGTATGTAAACTGTTTGCAGAATCTGTAAAAATGGGAATAATTTTAACAAAATAAGAGATCATACAAAATGCATGTTGTTTTTTATTTAGTGCTGTCCTGAAGATATTTTACATAAAAATGTTTACACACATGTGCGTCGTTGCCTGGATGATCCATGGCTGTTTTTTTGTTTTGTGATGGTTGTTCATGAGTCCCTTGTTTGTGTACTATAGCCTATGTGAATTCTTTTTTAATTTTTGATGTAAAATATCTTATTCAGGACAGTACTAAATAAAAAACCACATGCATTTTGTATGATCTCTTATTCTTTTAAAATGATTCACATTTTCACAGATTCTGCAAACGGTTCACATATTTTCCAAAACTATATACACTTAAAAGTTGCTAATATTCTTGATACTCAGTCAAAGTACAAAGCAGCCAAAAAGATACTTAAGTACAGTAATCATTTACAAATTACATTTACTTAAATATTTTACACCACTGTATATTAGTATTTAGTGGAAACGCAAGTTGTGATGAACTTTGATCCTTCATAATTTTCTGTACCAACACTGTTATGGTGGTTGTCAGATTTGTCAGAGTGTGACCTTGCTAGTTCAGGAGAAGACGGCTGTTGGATTTACGGTTAAAAAAAAAAAAAAAAAAATATATATATATATATATATATATATATATATATATGTATATGTATATATATATATATATATATATATATATATATATATATATATATATATATATATATATATATATATATATATATATAATTTTTTTTTTTTTTTTTTTTGTGTGTGTGAAAAAGTAGGCCTACTTCATTTTTTTTACAGTGTAGCATTATTTTAGTGTGTAGCTATTTGTATTACCCTAATGGTGTAAGCTTACCACCTGTTTTAGGATTGTCTTTTGACAAACAGGTTCATACAGTTGTCATACAGAAGTCACAACACTGTTTCACACTTAAGTTGTTTTGATTTTGATATTAATTGTTTTAACCCAATCACTTGTAGAGTGAAATCATTCTTCTTCTGTTCTAACCTCTATTGGTTCTTTCTGATTCCTAGACTAATGAGAGACCCTGAGTGACCTTTGGGTGGCTGTCTCCCAGACCGAACGCAGGATGACATTGGACCACAGCAGAGGAAGGGCCTTAAGCATTGTCTACAGACGATCTGTCTCTGAAGGGTCCGAGGGTTCATTAGGAAACCTTAAAGAAGCTTTAGTGACCACATGGTAAATGATTAGCAACAACCTTTTTGGTTCTGCTGAAACAAGGTATAGTATAGAAGTGTATGAAGAAAGCATCTGAAACATGCTAGCAACAGGTTTTACACATAGTTTTTATATTCTCAAAAATGGGGTCAAAACAAAATTGATATTTATATGGCCATTGTAATGTTCAATACACTATAGCAAACTACTTTACATAAAAATGCATATATCAATTGCCACTCATATTAATGAGATGATATTTAAATGGATAGTTTTATGAAAAGGATGATTGAGAGGCATCCCTCAGAAGCCTGATGTATCATATCTGATACTCACATTTTAACATGATTTTTTTTATAATGATGTCTGGATAACCAAGAAAACACATGTAAAGTTTCTTTGTTCATCTAAAAATACAAATAATAATATTATCTATATTTTATATTTATAAAAATATGTATTTTATAAAATATAATGGTAACATGGAAATTATCATGGAAATTAAGGGAAAAAAATATATGATCCTAAATAAAAAAATAAACAAATTCAATAAATAGTAAATACAAATTTTCCCTTGTGAAATGGCTTTAACACTCGTCATTCTGCATTGACATTTATATGTGCACCGGAACAGGGGATCGAGTCCATTTGGGCTTATTCTTCCAAACTGTCGCCATAGTTGTCAGGATGGCGTCTTTTTTTCACCTGTCGATAGCCGCTCTGTGTCTGAAGGAACTGCCCGAGAACCACTTTTGCCTCCGTCACGGAAAACATACAAACATACAAACATACATCATGTAAACATAATGGCCGACATATTGCATCACAAAAAATTTATGAGGTCATGTACAAATATTGTGCGATATATCTATATATTGATTATTGCGACAGGCCTAGTTGGGTTCATTCATAGTCTATGTTAACTAATGTAGTTAACTAATGTTAACTAATAAAACCTTATTGTAAAGTGTTATCAATACGATGTAAAATGTATTCTTACATTCACTTTATAAAAATCAGGAAGGACTTAAGGATTATAATAAAAGGCCTTTTACTTGCTTAATAAGTATAAATTGTCTATCAGATGGCAGAAGCAAAGTTTTGAGGCCTTAAGATTGGAAATCAAATTATATAATAGTAATAATTTACAAAACTTCAGGTAACTAAATTCTGTGTGATACCTTATCATGTTACAAGAGTCAATATGTTTGTTAAACATGATCACACTTTACATTGTGATTATTAACATTAATGCAACTTAATCTGTATCCCAACATCAATAACTAGCAAAAATGCAACAGTGTGCCTTGCCATACATAGAAAATATTTGTAACTCTTAAATCAATTGATTGAGCCCCCTTGTGTTAGTGGTCACCTCCTATTCTTCTGTTTCTGTTCTGACCTTCAAAGTTCCAGTTCAAACACCACGTCTTGGGGGTCACCAATCAGGTCACCTCTTGACACTAGTTTGACCTTTAGTCATATCAGCAGGTCATGGCTGACCTAAACTCTGACAGGGAGAGTAAATGAAAGCTTTCTTCTCTCTGCTATTCATTCAACACCTTTAAAAACGACTTGTCGTCACACATGGCTTATGTCAAAACAGTTGCCTTTTGGTTGATTTGTTTGAAGATGCCTCGGGCAACCTCAAGAGTATTTCAGGAACTCTCACAATGGAACGTCTTCACGTATCTATTAATTGACAAGCCACTTCAGCCTGGAAGCTTTTATTGAATATTCATTCATTAAAATTAAACCAATAAGAATATGATGATTACTGTCATTTAGAACACTAATATTTTCTAGTTGTGATTTTTAGCTCATACTGCTCACGAAGCACACAGCAAAAAAACTGAAGGAACACAGCTAATACTTGAGAAAAGCGCACATGAAAACGAGAGAGTGAGGTGGGACTTTCGGTGGGAACGCGACAAAGCCGGTGTTATAATACACCCTTATTCTCAGCTTGGAATCTCTAATGGGAAAATCAAGTGCTGTGACTCCTGTATAATAGGATTTGCCGGGTCTCGTGCTGCATCAGGGCCCAGTGGGCAGCACAAAGCCTGTTAAGGCTGGACAAGCATTACTAGAAAGGGGGGTGTGGAGCAAAACGGGCCTGTGGTGAAGGGGGCGAAGGTAGCCTTGACAACAGAGGTTGTGAATGGGACAAGTGTGAATATGACTGTGGATAGAATGGTGTGCGTAGTCCTACCTTTACAGTGCAATGGCCTTGATGTTTGCAATAGTTGCAGAAATATAAGGCCATTTGATGAAAGCAAACAATGGATTTCGAAACAAAGTTTAAAGCAATATTCAGGTTCATAACAAGTTAAAGGAACGTTCACCTTTGTGGGGCACACAAAAGAGGACATTTTGAAAAATGTTGGTTTTAGTGACTACTGTCTTTCATTGTATGAACAAAAAAAATATTCTCAAAAATATCTTCTTTTAATATTCCACAATATAAAACAGCATAAATCTTGGTTACAGTGAGGTGTTTACATTGGAAGTGAATGATGCTAAATTCAATAATGTTAATATATTCACTTTTTAAATTATAGCCTCGAGGCATAAACAATATGTGTGTTAACATGATTTTACAGTACAAAAAATTGACCTTTTCAGTGTAAAATTGTCATGTCACCATGACAATGCAATGCCATAAACCCGAAAAGTTCTGACAGAAGAATTATTGTGACACATGGGGCCCTATTTTACGCAATGATTTTTTAAAAATTTTCACGTCCAGTGTCACATTGTTTAAATAGCAAATGCACGCATGGGCATGCTGGTCTGAAAACAATGTGTGTTTTTTGGCACATTGCTATTTTGATGCAACTGGAAATGCAGTATTTTTGTGTTATTTAAAGGGTGCGTTAATAATATGCCCCTATAGGCGGGTGCACAATGCGTGTACACTCTGCTTATTAAACACACAGGGACGCACATCTCCGCTCAAGCATTTTTAAATATTAATAATAAAAGTCTTCAGTCTTTCTGCTCGCAAATTCCACCATGTAAATAGCGAATCTACCATGGTGCAAGCGCTACTTGCTTTTAAAGGGTATGGGAGATGAGATGATTGGTTTATTGCACATTACGCCCAAAACACACCCATGACTCATTGAGAGATTAGGTACAACTCTTTTGAACCATGTGTCTGGCATGCCGACCGTTTAAAGAGGGCCTATTGCCTTCATCGGACGCAAGTGGTGTGACGCGACTAAAAGCAATTAAACTTATTATAAATTGTGGCTGCATCCGAAATGGCATACTTCCCTAATATATAGTAGGCGAAAAACATTATGTGACAAACTTATTATGTCCAAATTCACAGTACCCGGGGGACCTACTTCTTCCGGCAAGATTCTGAAGTATGCAGTGAAGCAACGTAACTGATGCTCATAGGTCAAATGATAATGACAACATGGTGAATGTAGAACACATTCATACTATATAGAATTGTTTTAGCGGCCATAAAGTAATAATACTTAAGAGAGTATTATTGAGAGTATACCAGTGATTCTGTCTACACTGGATGTGGTGCGACCCAAGTGACAAATCTCCGACTGTAAACTGATGCATAGTTCTGTTTATGACAGAGGACAAATGCTTTGCAACAGTCACATCTGGTGTAGACACGGATATCTCGGTGTTACAAGTTTTTATATATAAACGTTACATTTCTGCTACATTTTAAATTCTCAAAAAAAAAGACCCATTAACTTCCGTTGTACTTTGAACTTTGAACTTTAATTGATTTATTTATTTTTTAAATGAGGGATACGTTGTTAGGTTGAGCATCAGCTTGTATTGAACCCTATATTCATTTAGTCAGGGTTAAGTTGATATAAATAAAGTTCAAGTGCACTTCAAAGGAAACAGTCTTCACTTGTCACCTTGTTTAAAATTAGCAAGAGCGACACTGAACATCACATGCCTGTCAAGCATGACACAGTATATCTCTCACACTTGAGATTCAAGGCAAGTGCTGTAGGAAATTCAATCTTTTCTACTGGATTATTTGAGTCATTAGTGGAGCGAAAAGAGATACCAGTCAGTTGTCTCAAGCATGAGTCAGATAACAAAGCAAAGGGAAAATTAAGTTGGGCTTAGTAATACTCCCTGTCTAAAACCTCTTAAAGTCTAGTCCATCCTAGAACCACATGAAGTAATTGTTCGTTGGCTCTGCTAAATTACAGGACAAGCTGTGATTGAATGCCTAACATATGCTGAGTCTTGAGCCAGCTGGCTTCAAGTGGCCAAGAGCATGGTGGAGTGCTGTCAACCCAAATGACAACTTTATTGTGCGTCTCTTTCAGACTCACAGATTGAATATACAGTGGTTAATTAGCCATTAATTTATTTCCCTAATCAAAGATCAGAAACAGGAGCTGCTCTGTTGTAATGTTTGGTATTACCTTAGCAGTGGTAGAGGACTGGGGGAAGGGTTGATATCCACGTTTGGCCAGATCGTGTTTCTGTATCTTTGTGTTACACCCAGCGCAGTGGTAGACACCTAGGTAAGCACTGAATAAGATCTCTGGTTCTCTGAACCCCCTCCTGACTGGTCCATGAATCATTAAATACCCAGGCCTTGCAACCAGAACATGGGTCATTACTGTGAAGAGCACAGCAATAATAGATGGACATCCTCTCAGCTTTTGAGCCACCTAAGCTTGAACCGCTTGCGAGCCTTGTTAGAAACGCTTGAACTTTTAAGGAGTTTTTAGACAAGTTTCACAGAAGATTCTTTCTAGATTCACAGTGGAATTTTGGGTGTTCCATGGCACGTGTGGGGATGGTAGGATTAGTTTGGCTCTAGCTCGATGTGAAAGGATTGTTTAAGACAAAGTTGGTCTTGATGCGACAAGTTCCTATATTTTAATCGGCGGCTGACCCAATCAGCTTACAAGATGCAGGTAGGATCTTTTTACATGTATCTAGAGATATTTGCTTAGCATATATGTTCTAACTGCTATTATCTTTACATCAGCCAGAAATGCACTACAGCAAAGAAAGCAATTGCATAGAAATAAGAGCAATGATGAAAAGAAAATATCAAAAGAAAGATCAAAGGAAAGCAATACATTTCAGCATTCAAAGTGGCCATTAACATGCTCTTATACTCTTTCAGTTTCTACTTCCTGTTTTTATTCTGTACACAATTGACAGTGAAAGCTTCAGTGTAGCACAATATCCAATATGTCACCCAGTTGATTGATCAAAAGCTGTAAATCTGTCAAAACTTTTGGTTTCTTTACTCTGAGAAAGAGAGATGTAACTAGACCTCACCGCTCACTTTAGGAGAGTGCTACTATTGCCCATTATGTCTAGTCTTTCCTTTTCTTGGCCAGGCCTGCTGAGGAGTAGGATGTCTTTACCATATCTTTCTCTCTCTTCCTCTCTCCTTCCCTCCCTCTCTGATTTGGTTGAGGTCATCTCAACTCAGCCGCGACTGACACTTTAGACCAGGCAGAAGGACCATCTCTTAATTATAAGACAATAGCTTTTATACTAAAGAGCACCAATAATGTGACAAATGTGATTTTAAATACTTTGTGTGTTAGTATTTTATTTTCTTTAAAATGGAAACACTAAAGCTTATAACTAAAGAAAAAGAATTTGATCTCTTGGCTTTGTGGTTCAATTTTGTTTTTGCATTTCGTACAGGCAACAACAATTAAAATATGTTTGACCTTAAGAGTTTTGACTAAGATGACTGTTTGGTGCTTATAGTATTTTATTGGTAGAATTATCTATTGTAGAAACATGCCCATTATTAGTAGTAGATTTTTTTTTTTTTACATTATTATGTGATTTGAATATCTGCACATACTTGACAGAATGTTTCATATGATCTTAAAAAACCTTTTGTTCTAAAGACTTACGCTCAAATGCTTGAAATTAAGTATTGTCATAATTAATTCTGAAAAACGATTTACATATAAAAATAAGGAATGGGTGGGTGTGTCCAAACTTTTGACTTTATATGTGAACCATACGGTTCCTCAGACCCATTAGAGTGACTGCTTTTATTGCATCTCTCATTTGAGAAGAGGAACAGGATTTTCCTGTGCTGATGTCCATGAGTCTTATCACACTGAAAGTGTCACACTATAAACATTAGCAACCCCTCTGTCCATTGTTCCTCATGTGACATTGAGTTCAGCTTGTTCCCATGTGGGGACAGAAACTAGAGAGGGGGAGTCTCCACAATAATGCTGAGATTGAGATTGGTTCTGACATCTCAAATGGGGGATCTTCAGTGATATTGTTCACCTGCCCCTTTGGCTTAAAGCAGGGGGAGAGGGGGAGGGGCATGTTTTGGGGTTGTCGGTAAGGACATGAAATGGTGGGGAGCGTGAAGTGATGTGGTGGTTTGTGATTCACAACTTAGGGGTGCATGTGGTGGGATGAAAATTTTATTGGCGGACAGGTGGACGAAAATCTTCTATCTGAGAAATACGTCCCCCTCCCGAACACACACAGTACCCTTGATTACGGTGTTCGTATAACTGCGGCGTTCAGAACAAGCCTCCATTGTGTGCCCTGAGGGCATGCTAAATGAGTGTCTCAGAGAGCAGCGGGACACAGACCGTTACAGCACAATTTAGTCTGTCCTGTTGTCTCAAGAAGGCCTCATTTCAGAAGCTCTCAGATCAGACAAATATAAGCAACCCCCTCCCTCCCTTCCTGTGTCCCTCCTTCCCTACATATCTCCCTCTTTCTCTCTCCCTCTTCTGCTACTTTGCCCTCTCCCCCTCTACATCCAACCAGCCCGCACCAGCCCAAATAGGCCAAATCTCATCTATTGTCCTGGGACTGCCCAGTGTGAAATTCGGTGTGACATTAAATGTTTTCTAATGAATAAATTTTGAAAGGATATGCAGAGAGAATATGTGTAATGGAATGTAGACTGCATTTTAAAAGCTTCTTCATTGTGCATCGTCTTTGGAATTTACAGGACAAAAAAGCTGGCCTCTTTCAGAGCTAATGAGGTTTATGGGGGTGAAAGGGGGGCGGAGGAGATTTTGGGGGCTTCTAGTCGTTAGATTAGACTTAGGTTTTTTTCCCCCTATTCAGTTTCTTCTTCCAATTTGCTATATGAAAGTCAAATATCCAGGGTTCTAAAAATAAATAATAAAAGGGAGAGGACAAATTACAGAAAAATTCTTAAGTAAAGAGAAGACCACTGGAAATCTTAAAATATCTTCTAAAAATGCAAAATTTTAATGCATGCCTCAAAAGTATCTTTCTTATATTAGAAATATACTTCTCTATTCTCTTTACTAAAATAAGTTGACAGACACCGAACTGAGGAAGTAACTAGAGCAAATTCTGATCATTAGGATTGATGACTATTTCGTTTTTGCAGACATATTGTTCAGTTTTTGGCTAAACCTCTTTCTGATTTCCTTTAAAGCATGAATAAGCTATATATTTCTATGCATTGAGGTCCAATATGATTTTGGACAATGTATTCAATTAATTTCAGTTTTACATTTATTCTGTTAATTTACACTGGTCACACTTTTTATTTCTAATGGAGACTAGATATTGCCATTGATCAAATCTGCTTTATTATTGATATTGGTATTGGCTTTGGCTTTGATTATACCCATATCTCAGGGAGTGAAGACATGCACTCATGGCTTTCATAAGTATCTCTCAGAGCCAAGTTAGAAGATGGCTGCCTGACGTGTACTGAATGCTGATGCGGTCACCAATCACAATGTGCTTTTTAAACCGGTTTCTTATAGCAATAGCAAAGCTGCCATTCATAGGGACAGGAACATGGTCTACTCATTGCAGATGATATCTCATTACAAAAGCCTGTACAATAGAGAACAGCATTATAAAGTACTTAGTTAAACATCAGCAGGGGATTATGCGGTTGGATGATCGTGACTTAATCAGAGACCTTAGACCCTGATTCTCGGTCTCAGTCTCAACATGACAGCAAGTCTATTAATAAAAGGGTGAAGAGTTGCTAGACTCTGTAGCTGATTATAATAGCCAATTCCATTTTAGTCCTGCCACTTCTTCATCCATAACCAATATCTCAGAGGAAATGACTCACTGATTATTTAACTGAAATGGGTAGCTATTTGGGCCTGTTTTGCTTCTTTAAAAACTAAGCTTCTGATCCTTACGGATCTAGAATGACACAATCCTATAGACTTGGTCAGTGTAAACAAATTGCGTTGGGTCATGGTCAGTGTTGTGCTTGTCTGATTGGCAGAAAGGAAAGGTTAAGCTGGGTCAGTTGGACTTGGAGGGAGCCCTGATTGCCAGAGACCGAGTTGGCATCCAGGACTTTGTGCTTCTTGACGCCCACAACAGTGAAACAGCCTTCCTGGACAATCTGAAAAAACGTTTCACAGAGGATTTAATATACGTGAGTGAAAAACAAAGGTTAATTTGTGTTTTTATTCATTGTGATTAGATCTTTTATAAATCAAAAGGCATCTCCATACTCACAGACTTACATAGGTACTCTGCTGATATCTGTAAACCCATACAAAGAGTTGGACATCTATAACAAGAAACAAATGGACCTCTACATGGGAGTGAACTTTTTTGAGCTCCCCCCTCATATGTAAGTGTTTGACTTTACCTTCATTGACAAACTAGTCAATAAGACATTTTAAAATAAAATGTTGTACATATTTTGTTCTTTTCAGTTATGCATTAGCAGATAATGCCTACCACACCATGCTATCAGAAGCCAACAACCACTTTATTTTGATATCTGGGGAGAGCGGAGCAGGCAAAACTGAGGCCTCCAAGAAGATCTTGCAGTATTATGCAGTCAGCTGCCCTAGTTCCGCCTTACTTGACACTGTGAGAGACCGTATGCTTATGTCCAACCCTGTACTAGAAGTAAGTCTAACAATAATATTCATAACAGGTCTGACATTCACCATGTATTCAATGCATTCATCAAATCTGTTTTTAGGCATTTGGAAATGCAAAGACGATGAAAAATTACAACTCCAGCCGTTTTGGGAAGTATATGGACATCCAGTTTGATAGCCAGGTATAGATGCCTTCTAACTTCATCCCATCAATAATACTGCACTTTAAAGAAGGTTCACACTTTATTTATATGTAGGGAGATGCTGTTGGTGGCCACATTCTCAGCTACCTGCTGGAAAAGTCTAGAGTGGTTCACCAAAACCATGGTGAGAGAAACTTTCATATCTTTTACCAGCTGGTGGAGGGAGGGGAGGAAGACCTACTGAGGCACATGGGCTTGGAGAAGGACACTAAACATTATAGTTATTTAGTGCAGGTATGGTTTCTCATTTTAAATCTGGTGTGTAACATAACTACAAAATAGTTGCAAAATCTAAGTAGAATCAGACTCTTCAGTATTTTTAAAAAATATGTTTGCTGTCTTAATAGGGAGAATGTTCCAATGTGAGCTCTATTAATGACAAGAACGACTGGAAAACTGTTAAAAATGCATTATCGGTCATTGACTTTGATGCTAATGACATTGAGGTAAGGAGAGTTGCAATTTTTAAAATACAATATTTTTCGGATTAAATGATCTATGATAGACGCTGCCTCCTTTGATAATAAACAGATCGTTTTTTCTTTAATATAATAGCACCTCTTTGGGATCATAGCTAGTGTGCTCCATCTAGGAAATGTGCACTTTGACGGGGACACCAAAGGTTATGCTACTCTAAACTCTAATGCAGCTCTGCGATGGGTATCCAAGGTCAGTTTTTGGTAACACTTTATTTCAATTGTCATTAGACATTCTACTAACTATGAGTAATTTTGCAACTACATGTCAACTACCAGTCATTAGAGTATTAGTAAGTAAAGTTAATATCTTCTTATACTTTTGATGGTCCCCCAACATACATTCTACTGACTATAAATAACTTTGTAAGTACCTATTCAACTTATTCTACTAACCCTGACCCTAACCTAACAGTCTACTAACACTTTAAAGAGAGTTAGTTGACATGTACTTGAAAACTAATGAGAGTTAGTTGACATGTAGTTAGGCATATAGCAAAGTTACTTATAGTTAGTAGAATGTCTAAAGTGGACTATATAAAAATGTATATATTCTAAGTCATTACACATCTGTGTAACATTCCTTTTTTTTTGCATTTATGTTCAGCTGTTAGGGGTCCATGTTCAGGTCCTTCATGAAGCTCTTACATTCAGAAAGATTGAAGCCAAATCAGAGGAGGTAAAATAAGTGCATTTGTGAATACTGTCTTTAACCAAAATCCTTGTCGAAGAAGGCAATAATTGTTTTTCTGACCCCCAGGTCTTGAGTCCGTTCACTGTTGATCATGCTATCTATGCCAGAGATGCCCTGGCCAAAGCCATCTATGGCCGTGCCTTTACATGGCTGGTCAACCGAATCAATGAGTCTTTGGAGAATAAAGTAAGAGGACAACAGAAAAAAAGTTCAGTTTAAATACAATTACCATTTGAAGCCAGTGTATGGTTACACTGTAAATCTATTGGTAGAATTTTGCTGAATACCACTGAATGATTTTTTTTAAATGCTCTACCGGACAGCTTTAAAGAAACAAAACCTAAACAACTTGCTTCATTCTTTCCCATATGAAAAAGTATCCTCATTCAAGTATTCCATTTTTATACTTTAACTCTTTCCCCACCAGCGTTTTAAAAAAAAGTTGCCAGCCACTGCCAGGGTTTTTGACCATTTTCCCCAAAATGTATAAACCCATAGAATATTTTTTTAATGAATATCTGAGAATGCAATATATCAAAAGAAAGAGCTGACCCTCTTCTTTAAAACAAAAAACAAAACAAAAAAACAAATGTTTTATTCTAGCTTCATGCATTCCTTTTTTATCAACACTTGAATATGGGTGAGTTTCATAAAAAAAAGCAAAAAGCTGAGAAAATCATGTTTTTGTGAAAGACTACATTTAGATCAGATTCAGAGCGATGATCAAACACAGATGGAGTAGATCGAGTCCATCAACACCTCTAATGCTTGCACAGTCCTGTAGCTCGTCCTGGGTCCACATTTCATGCAGTAACATTACAGTTTTAATTCTTTGATTTGGTTATGATGTTTAATGTTGACAATCATGTTATTTTACAAATGCATCTGTTTACATGTGATCACTTGCTTTACTCCGTCTTACTCGAGTGTGTTTTGATCAGGAGATTCAGTACTCATTCAGGAGATGCGTAATAGCGCCCCCTAGCATCTAACAGTGAAAACACGGAAACACAGAAAATTCTGTGTTTGGCGGTGAAGCGTTTTCTCACAAATAACGGAAAATTCCATGTATACTTTCAGCCTACTTTTTATGTACTTCTCAAAGTCTACGTTCATTTGGCCTAAACTTGTACTCAATCTTTTGATCAAGATATATTTAAAAGTAAGTAGTAGCCTATACTTGGCTTTTAGTTGTGTTTACTCTTTTGATTGAGTAGCCTATTAAATACTTTTTTCACATAGTTTTACATCCTGTCTTGTAAACTTACACTGTTTGAAAATACTGATTTATAAAGAAAACAGATATGTTTCTAATTGTGAATATCTGAATCGATGTGTAGGCTAGTCCACTGGTAGTGCACATATTTACTTCAAATCTACTTTACTATCCATGTTTTCACTGTTATACGGTAGGGGGCACTATTAAGCATCTTCTAAAATAGTACAGAATCTCTTGATTAAAACACTGGTAAGGAAGAAGAAGAAACAAGTGATAGAAGAACAGCATATAAGTTCAAAACTGCCTTAAACATTAAACATTAAACAGTGAAATGTCGAACCCATAAAGAGAAAATGACTATGAAGCTTTGGGGTGTTGATGGACTCAATCTACTCCATCTGTGTTTTAATCCTCAATCTGAATTCGATCCTAACGTAATTTTTGACAAAAATGTGATTTTCTCAGCTTTTTGTTTAAAATTTTACTTTTTCTATGAAACTTACCCACATTCAAGTGTTGCTCAAAAAGGATGCATTAAGCTAGAATAAAATGTTTTTAAAATGGAAAGAGTTAAAGTGCAATTAAAGGTATATTTCAAGTATAAAACATTAATACCTAAATAGGAACATAGTATACTCAAAGTGCAAACAAAAAACTATAAGTATGATGTTATGTTCACTTAAAGAAAACTTATACTTCATGCTTCATAGAGTATACTTCAAAGTGTACTTTCATAAACTAAAAAAATGCGCTACAATATTTGACTAGAAAACTATCAGTATACCTATAAGTTCACTTGTAGTAGCCTATAGTTGCCGTCCAAATAAAAAACTGTAAACTAGTTGTGTTCTCAAAGTTTACTGTTACACTTGAACTTAAAAGTACTGAAACAGTACACTTAAAAGTATACGTCTACATTTAGTATACTACATGAAGTATACTTAAAATATAGTTGAACTTTAATTAAGTATACTTACTTATTTTTTGTAAGGGTTACCACTTTCTTTTTTTAGGATTCTAACAGGAAGACAGTCATTGGATTGTTAGACATCTATGGATTTGAGGTATTCACTGTCAACAGGTATGCCTTTGGAATTAATGATAGATAGATAGATCTAAGAAAGAAAGAAAGAAAGAAAGAAAGAAAGAAAGAAAGAAAGAAAGAAAGAAAGAAAGAAAGAAAGAAAGAAAGAAAGAAAGAAAGAAAGAAAGAAAGAATATTATAAAATAGATACAATATTTTGTGTGCATGATGTTGTAGATTTTTTTTCATTTTATGTCTTTGTGTGCTTAGTTTTGAGCAGTTTTGCATAAACTACTGTAATGAGAAGCTACAGCAGCTCTTCATTCAATTGACGCTGAAGTCTGAACAGGAGGAATATGAAGCAGAAGGAATTGGGGTGAGTTAGAGCACATCAATAATTCATCATTCAATGATCCTCTAAAACTGAAAAAGAAAGTAAGTGTTTTCTCTCACTGTGTTTTAGTGGGAGCCGGTGCAGTTCTTCAACAATAAAATCATCTGTGACCTGGTGGAGGAGAAGCACAGAGGAATCATCTCTGTGCTGGTATAGAATAATGAGAACACCTTTTACACACCAAAAAGACATACATAGATATTATTAACTTTTTGGCATGAAAGATTCCTGTTTGTGGCAAACTGTAGCATTGGAGAACTTGTTTCTTTTGGTATCTCAGGATGATGAGTGTGTAAGGCCAGGTGATGCAACAGATCTCACTTTTCTTGAGAAACTTGAAGAGAAAATGGGCAATCATCCCCACTTTGTAACGTGAGTTTGTGTTATATAATTCAGTATTGTATGTGACACTAAACAAGCGTTCCTCTGCTTATGTATCTGTTAATTAATTCAGTACTGCTAGAAACTATCAGCAGTGTGAATCTTCACTACAAGCTCTGATTGTGAAGAATCAGCCAAGCCTTGTTGTATTTGAAACTGAAGCATTCACCCCCTGGTTTGGCCACATTGTCTCTCTTAAGCCTTGTATTGACTGACACCCTGATGAACAGCAGTTTGGGAGACAGGGTGATGTTGTGTTACTCACTCTTTATCAAGGTCAAATACAAATTAAGTTCCAGAATTACTGACTGAGTGCCAAGAACCTCCAGAAAAAAAGAAAGAAAAAAGTTATTGTACTTAACTGGTAGACCATAGCACTAGAAATGTCAAGGTTGTATGATTCCCAGGAAACACACATCCAAACATCCTGCAATAATAACTTTCAGGGCATCATAAATGTATTTCTAAGCAGACCAAAAGTGATTGGATCTAATAGAGGGGGTACGTGATGTTGAAAAAATAAAACATTGATCATATTTATATTAATAATATATAAATAATATCTATTTGACAAATAATATAAATATTAAAAATACATTGGAAAAATACAAAATGGTTAACTTCAAACAAAGCAAATGTTCAGCTAAATGTTCCTCTAATTAATCAAATTTGTTAGAAAAAAAAATGTATGTACAGTCTACATTTGTATTTATTATCAGTACATATAATAAATCAATGTACAAATACAAATTATTATGTCAATGCATGTGCAATATAAGCATCGTAAATCAAGCATTCTGCATTAGTTCAGGCAGGTCACGTAGTCAAACTCTGCTATCAGCTGATTGGAGAAATTCCAACCGCCCATATCAGCTGATCTGATTCCTATGCACTCAATTGGGAACTCTCAAACAGGGCGCCTTACTTAAGCGTAGCTTGAATTCAATCTGCCTGCTTCTGCTGCACTCTGCGTCACAACCTACCTCCTCCCCAGCTCCTCCTTAAACTGTATTTAACTTAATCAGTGTCATTCTGTTGTCATTGATGCATACTCTGTTCTAAATGGGGGTTTCGATGACCTCCCAGTTTAAAAATGAGAGGTTGACCCCAGAAACTGCTGCTGTTCCCTGTCTTGGCTTTTCACAGAGCTCATGAAAAGGATGTGGAATTTAGAACAGAGCCATATCACCAAATGTAAATTTTATGCAAAATATGCCAATCAAAAGTTGACTAAAAGTTTGTCTATGGTGTTTTTGACATGCGTGAAATAGTTTGGTAACACTTCACTTAAAGGCTTTATGTATAATGCATTATACAGTTATTTTTAATGCAGTAATTATGCTTTGTAATGCACTTCATAATGTATTATATGGTCTCATGAATAATTGTAACCTCAGTTATAATACTTTATAATACTTATATATTCATTTAACACACCTTTAGCAGTATAATGCATTAAAACACATGAAAAACCACAAATATCAGAATCTGCAAATATTATAATGCATTCCCACATGAAAAAATACTATAGTATATTATAGTAAAATTACAGTAAAATTACTCTAGTAAATACTATAGTGTTTTTGAACCGTACTATACTAAATATACTATAGTAAATTAACAAAGTGTAGTAAATACTATAATATACTACAATTTACTATAGTATATTTACTATAGTACGGTTCAAAAACACTATAGTATTTACTAGAGTAATTTTACTATAATATACTATAGTATTTTTTCATGTGGGTTTTAACTTTGGTTACAGTTACTTTTGACAATATATAATGCTCAGAATGTACATTATGAATGCCTTTATGCATAAGGGCTTTAAATAAAGTGTTACCAATTGGTTCTTGCCTGATGAAGATTAAGACTTCTGCTCAAAGTTTAGTTTTTAGTGATTTGATTTGATTTGATTTGATTCTGGTCTTATGAGAGAAATTTCCTTTGCTCTTCTGTGAACTGAAGGCATAAACTGGCTGATAAGAAGACCCGTAAGTCTCTGGAGAGAGGAGATTTTCGTCTTCTTCATTATGCAGGGGAGGTGACCTACTGTGTTGTGGGTAAGAGAAGACACAGACAAACACATTTCAGATAAATAAACCTCTTGAATATGTTTTTTTTGGCTTTCACAACCTGTTGTTTTTTTATGATGCATTCTTTTTGTCTTATTTCAACAGGGTTTATTGACAAAAACAATGACCTTTTGTACAAGAACATCAAAGATGTAAGTGCACAGGGTGTACAATAAAGGATAACGCTGGTCAGGGTGGATGAAAGGAAAATGGCTCAAAAGCTGCTTAATTATTTGCTTTCTCTTACTTTTGGTCCTACAAGAGTTAATGGCAGACAATGTGTGTGCACATGTGTATTTCTTATGTGTCTGCATTTGTGTATCTGTAACCAACAGGTGATGCGCCTGTCAAAGAACCCAATAATACAGCAGTGCTTTCCATCCACTGAGGGAGACAGCAGGAGAAGACCTGAGACAGTGAGTCCACTTGCTGAGTTAAAAAAAACAACAACAACATGTTTTTAGGATGAAATGCAATTGTATGAATTGCATTGTGGGTACTCAAACCACAGTAAGCTTTGATATACCCAGATGTCTTATTTGTCAAAATGTGCTATAGGTAGAACAGAACATACTGTGTCGCACACATCTTATAATGCACCGTATTTTACATTCCTTTGATATGATATATGAAACCAGAAGTAATTTCAAGAAGTAATTTCAAGATTGCATGTGACTTAAACTTTGAATAAAAACACAAAAGAACACAAAAGAAAAGTTTAAATAATAGTCAAAATAATAAGAATTACACATGCAACACAGCTCATGTGTAGCATATCATGTTTGAAACACAATACAACGTTTTATGATTACACAATCAATTAATCAACAAAACCCAGATCACAGACACTATACTGCAATTTTTTATGTGATCCAGGATGAAATTCCGTACTGAAAACCTTTAAGCCCCATTCACACCAAGGTTGATAACTGTAATGATAAAGATAAAGTTAAAAAAAAAATCTAAATATAAAAGAATAGCATAGGAACAACGTTGTTGGAATCACTTTCAAAGCAATTTTTTCCCCAGCTGATGAACGCTAACAACATTAACAGCCAATCAGAATCCATCCTGCTTTAAGAGCTCAAGCATTTAAAACGGCAGACAACAGAACTGTAGTGCACGCTTATTAGAATAAACAATATTGTCCACTGGTGTGGATGATAATATAGATATCGTTATAGTTATAGTTATAGTTCTTGTTGTGAACGGGCCTTTAGCATTTCTATAAATTGCTGCTAAACAGTGTAGCCAACTAATGCTATTTTAAACCAAGACAACTGAAAAAACAAAACAAAAGCAAATGAAATATACATTTAAACGCACAATAAGTGCGATTTTTGGATTTAAATATCCAAAAATCACTAGAACAATATTATATATTTTGTTGACTTGTGTACTTACTAGTGCTGGGTAATCGATTAATCATGATTAATCGCATGCAAAATAAATGTTTGTGTTCAGATAATGTGTACTGTATTATTAGGCCAATGTATATACAAATACACACACATGTATGTATATATTTAAGAAAAATATGTTATATTTATATTTACATATATACAGTTTATACTGTACATGCAAATATTTCTTAAATATATACATTAAGGAATGTGCATTTATATATACATAATAATTATACAAAGTACACACACATATATTAAACACAAAGTATAATTTTGGATGCAATTAATCGATTGCACTACTTACATTATCCCAAATGTTTGCAAGAATGTTTAAATCCAGAGAAATAAGCTATTTTAACCAGGACACGGACCGTGTCTATGCGTCGCCTATCAATGATATCATACCCGCGTTAACCATCGATTTTTAGAATTGTAGAATTTTTATTTTGTAGAATCCAT
This sequence comes from Gobiocypris rarus, assembly GCA_023029165.1. Classification (NCBI taxonomy): domain Eukaryota; kingdom Metazoa; phylum Chordata; class Actinopteri; order Cypriniformes; family Gobionidae; genus Gobiocypris; species Gobiocypris rarus. The sequence goes on along the minus strand of CM040916.1, from coordinate 42,513,368 downwards.
GGAAACACCAAAAACACTTTAATATACTATGTGTTTTATTTGACAGGTGAGCAACTGTTTGGATGCATTCATCAACAGAAAACGAATCATTGTTGTATAGCTCAACACAGTTATTGTTTAAATCTTGTTTTCTTGATGTAGTACCATGTTTTACCATGCCTAATATCAATCTAGCATTCTGCTGTGTGCAACAAGTGTCTCATAGTAGCCGCCGAGTGAATACACAGAGTAGCATTGTAATATAACTTTCAACACAGTCAAATAATGTATCTAATAAGATGAAACAGCACTGCTTTACCCCACATATGCATCACCAGAAAAAGCGGAAGTGCTTGTCTGCTGCATAATAAAAGCGCCGCGAAATCCAGACCTCATCAATCTACGCCTTTGAGCAACCTCTAGCGGCGAAAGATTACATATGGTGGATAAATATATATATATATATATATTTTTTAAATGCTGCTGCTGCTGTGACAGCTCACATGATATCTAACTAAATGTGACATCTCATTTATTCTGAATTTTAATATGAAATCTGCAGGTGGCTACTCAGTTTAAGAACAGTCTTCTGCAGCTGACGGAGATTCTGACAGCAAAGGAGGCGTGGTACGTGCGCTGCCTCAAGTCCAATGACAATAAACAGCCAGGTGAGGTACTTGTGTAAAAATCTGAATGCTTACAATGCATAATATGTAATCTAACTCATATTTTATGACAAGATGTGACTATTATAATTATAGCAAGAGAATGTTTGTTTACTTTTGTGTGTCAAATGCATTTTTATTACATCACAGGCAAGTTTGATGAAGTTCTGGTCAGGCACCAGGTGAAATATCTAGGGTTAATGGAGCACCTGAGGGTCAGACGAGCTGGATTTGCATATCGGCGTAGATATGAGGTTTTTCTACAGAGGTATGCTGGCATTCAAGGCCTTTAAAATGACAGCTGTTAGCTTTTCAACATTGAAATACTCTGCATATGCAATGTTCCTTAGGTATAAAGCACTTTGTCCTGCCACTTGGCCCCACTGGAGAGGTATACCTTCAGATGGGGTGGAAACCCTGGTGCAACATCTAGGCTACCAGCCTGATGAGTATAAAATGGGCAGGTGAGCTGTTTCAGACTTTCAACTTTACAATTTAATATTGAAAAATTTGCTGTTTTTGACCACGTAAACCACACTTTGAGTGCGTCTCAATCAACTCCTTAGTTCAGTTGTCAGGGCACTGATTAGGGAGCTGTCCATTTTAAGGCCTGTCTGATTCACGACCTAGGAAGCTGAGTTGAGACGCACACCACATTTTTAATGCCACCTCCTTCTACAGGACAAAGATATTTATACGATATGCAAAGACACTTTTTGCCATAGAAGATGCCTTTGAAATCTGCAAACATCAACTGGGTAAGCAACAGAGACCTTGAGAGAAACATAAAAATATATATATATATATATATTTACAGTTCCTTCTCAAAAAAATTGCATATTGTGATAAAAGTTCATTATTTTCCATAATAAAATGATAAAATTTAATATATTTTAGATTCATTGCACACCAACTGAAATAGTTCAGGTCTTTTATTGTTACTGATGATTTTGGCATACAGCTCATGAAAACCCAAAATTCTTATCTCAAAAAATGTGCATATCATGAAAAGGTTCTCTAAACGAGCTATTAACCTAATCATCTGAATCAACTAATTAACTCTAAACACCTGCAAAAGATTCCTGAGGCTTTTAAAAACTCCCAGCCTGGTTCATTACTCAAAACCGCAATCATGGATAAGACTGCCGACCTGACTGCTGTCCAAAAGGCCATCATTGAGAGGGTAAGACATCATTGAGAGGGTAAGACACAGAAAGACATTTCTGAACGAATAGGCTGTTCCCAGAGTGCTGTATCAAGGCACCTTAGTGGGAAGTCTGTGGGAAGGAAAAAGTGTGGCAAAAAACGCTGCACAACGAGAAGAGGTGACCGGACCCTGAGGAAGATTGTGGAGAAGGACCGATTCCAGACCTTGGGGGACCTGCAGAAGCAGTGGACTGAGTCTGGAGTAGAAACATCCAGAGCCACCGTGCACAGGCGTGTGCAGGAAATGGGCTACAGGTGCTGCATTCCCCAGGTCAAGCCACTTTTGAACCAGAAACAGCGGCAGAAGCGCCTGACCTGGGCTACAGAGAAGCAGCACTGGACTGTCGCTCAAATTTTGCATGTCATTCGGAAATCAAGGTGCCAGAGTCTGGAGGAAGACTGGGAAGAAGGAAATGCCAAAAAGCCTGAAGTCCAGTGTCAAGTACCCACAGTCAGTGATGGTCTGGGGTACCATGTCAGCTGCTGGTGTTGGTCCACTGTGTTTTATCAAGGGCAGGGTCAATGCAGCTAGCTATCAGGAGATTTTGGAGCACTTCATGCTTCCATCTGCTGAAAAGCTTTATGGAGATGAAGATTTTGTTTTTCAGCACGACCTGGCACCTGCTCACAGTGCCAAAACCACTGGTAAATGGTTTACTGACCATGGTATTACTGTGCTCAGTTGGCCTGCCAACTCTCCTGACCTGAACCCCATAGAGAATCTGTGGGATATTGTGAAGAGAAAGTTGAGACGCAAGACCCAACACTCTGGATGAGCTTAAGGCCGCTATCGAAGCATCCTGGGCCTCCATAACACCTCAGCAGTGCCACAGGCTGATTGCCTCCATGCCACGCCGCATTGAAGCAGTCATTTCTGCAAAAGGATTCCTAACCAAGTATTGAGTGCATAACTGAACAGAATTATTTGAAGGTTGACTTTTTGTATTAAAAACACTTTTCTTTTATTGGTCGGATGAAATATGCTAATTTTTGAGATTTTGTGTTTTCATGAGCTGTATGCCAAAATCACCATTATTAAAACAATAAAAGACCTGAAATATTTCAGTTGGTGTGCAATGAATCTAAAATATGAAATTTTAATTTTATCATTACATTATGGAAAATAATGAACTTTTATCACAATATGCTAATTTTTGAGAAGGACCTGTATGTGTATGTATATATATATATATATATATATATATATATATATATATATATATATATATATATATATATATATATATATATATATATATATATATATATATATATATGAATGAATATTGTGAACGTTGCTTTTACAGCTACAAGAATACAGGCCAAATACAAAGGCTACAGAGCCAAAGGAGAATTTCGAAAACAGAAAGAGGCTGGTAAGTAAAAGTATTTATTGATTTATATAGCTACATTATGACAGTCCATTAACCCTCATCCTTTCCTCGGCCCATTTTGACCCCAAAATCATCATCTTTTTTTTAAACTGAGTGTTTATCAGAGTGGTCCAAGACCCTAGGACTTTTGCCACACTTGAACGAATGCATTAAAAAATGACTGGATTTTTGGAGTTTTATGGTTGGAATTTAAAAAAGTAACAAATCCTTCCCTTGTGGGTCAATTTGACCCCAATAGGAATTAATGGAATGTGAGGAATGCTTCAGTGCACATAGAAATGCTAAAAATTCTAACTAAAAATGCTAAAACTTTATAATGTCTATATGTGTCTGAATGCATACTGAAGATAAATACTTTAGGACCCAGTGGAACAGCTCATTTTCTCCATATAGAGCTATAAGGCCATCTAGTGGCAAGAGTCATGAAATATCATGTTATATGATCTTTTTTTTCCACAAGAGGTCGTCTGAATTAAAAGGATTGTGCATGAAATCATGTTATTTTGAATTTAAGTTTAAAGAATGTGAAGAATGTGCTTAAATTACTATGTATTATTTATTGATAAAATCTAGTCATTTAAAGATAAATAAAATAAAAACTAACAACAACAAAAAAGTATGCGCTATTATCATTTTTACTGTGTGATTCATCTTGTTTTTTGCCATCATTTAGCTACAAAAATTGAGACATGTTGGAGAGGAGTGCAGGCCCGCAAAGAGAAAGACCGCAGAGCCTGGGCTGTAAAAGTCATTAAAAAGTTAGTAATATTAGTTTCTAATATTAATACACTATTTGCCAGGTGTATAACTTTTCACTAAAGGGATGAGATGGCATCCCCATTATAACATGATTTTTATCAATGCAGGTTTATTAAGGGCTATATGACCAGACGTGATGCAAAAACTACTGACAACTCTGAATACCTGGCCTTCGTCCGACAGAGCTACCTGAATAGACTCAAAGGCAACTTACCAAAGACTGTCCTGGACAAAACCACATGGCTGACACCTCCCCCAGTCATGACAGAGGTTGCAATAATTGTCTGTTAATAGGATCTGAGGAACCCAACAGTGGCTCCAAAAAGTGTTTATTACAAATAAATAAATAAAATAAAAAGATTATTTTATACACAATGGTAATTCAAAGTGAATTACATAAAAATAGGTTAAAAAAGGGATAAATCAAAATGAAATAAGGTATACAATAAAAGTGCAGTGCGATTAGTAAAATGCAGAAACTCCTCAATCGGAATGAACAGCTGAATAGATATTTTAAGCCTGAAGCACATAAGCTACACTTAAAAGTAAATAAATTTCAGTGCATTAAAATTGGCATCTAAATAATTGCCACTTGATTTGATATGTTGTTATCTATTCTTCATTTTTAAGTGCTTAAAGTGCCCCTATTATGGTTTTTTGAATATTCCCTTTCATGCAGTGTGCAATATAGCTGTTTGTGAATGCAAATGGTCCGCAAAGTCGAAAGTGCATGATAAATAAAGTTATTGTCCAAAAAAAAGAATTGATTCTCTGAATTGCCTAAACCAGTTGTCAGGAATTCGAATTCAGTAATGGCTAAACATCACTAACACATTTGCATAATGCCCGCCTATGTTCTACGTTGTCTGCCTGCTTGACCCACCCTTCAATGTGGGATTTTCAACACACTTGCTTGAAAGATGGGTTAGTACCCAGTTTATTAATCACAACCTGTGAGTAGATTAATGTATATATTTTCAAAAAATATAGTTTTGTGTTTTATATTGTGTAGGTCTCCAGTAACCGTCGTACTGAAACAGTTCTGCTAAGCAACTGATGGTGAGGAATTACAGTATCTCTTAATTTACATGAAACTGAGTAGCGCATTAATGAGAAACGTCCTACTCATGTTGTCCTTGCGATGGAGGTTGGGATGAATAAGTCCTTCCGATATTTCATCATCGGAGTCGCGCTCGGATTGATATGGTAAAATCGCCGTCATTGTTACTGTCTTTACAGTATGTACAGTCGTTGAGGACTGAGGAAGTCTCCGGAAGTTCAGTTATGGTAACATCCGTTAGCTTCTGAAACATGCACTGTAAGCAGAAGACAAGTCACAACAGACTAGGCCATCTGGCCTATCAGAGCAGAGTAGCACACGGAAAGGAGGGATTAAGAGAGACTGAATCATCGGACGAGTCGTTTCAGAATCATTGAAAAAAGTGATGTGCAATGTATATTATGAGAAAATTATATTTTTTTGACCTTGGATGCATGTAAACTTGTTGTAGGAGACCTCCAAAACAAAATGAGGAATTTTAGAAATAGCATTGGAGCACTTTAAGGCAAAACACTGCAGGGCAAATCGTTTTTTGAAAAAAAAAAAAAAAAAAAAAAAAAAACCTTTAACTCCAGTATGTAAACAAAATTAAACAGGAATTTGATCTGGCTTTATCCAAAGTTCATTTTTCAGTTTTTGAACATTTTATTACATAATACCTCATTTGCACATTTAAACAACATTTCTGAAAACTTGCGAACCAAAATAATGTTTGCGGTTCTTATTATGGTGATATCTATTCAATGTTTTTACCCTGTCTTGCTTTGTCCAAATACTTTATGCATATTCATGAGTAGGATTTTTTTTTTTAATATGGGAAAGTCTCTGCTGCTGTTGTTTGTAGACCTCAGAGATTCTACGACAGCTGCACACACGTATGATGGTGAGGAAGTATGTGCGGGGAATTACGCCACAGAAGAAAGCACAGGTCACTATCACACTTTCATCCTAATCACCATGTTTATTAACTGGCTAATGATGACGATGAAGACTGAATGCTGTATCTTTTCGCAGCTGCAACAAAAAGTAGTAACCAGTGCCATCTTTAAGGGAAAGAAGGATAGCTATCCTCCAAGCATCTCTGCTCCTTTTGTGGACACTAGAATCAGTTAGTACAGTTTATTTTACGTAAAAAAGCACTTCGTTTTGAACAGATCTTTTGGCATGTCATAGGCATTTTTGTTCCATATTCCAGATGAACAAGATATCGATATGAGGGTTCTTCAGACTATACGACATGAACGTATCAAGGTAAATCAGAATCTTTTATGAGATTAAAAAGAAAGGCCCGCTTGTTATTTATTCAGAATAGAATAAGAACCTGTTCTCCATACACCACCTCAACACAACATCTCTCTCTGCAGTACAGCGTTCCTGTGGTGAAGTATGACAGGAATGGATTTAAACCCAGACAAAGGCAACTTATTCTCTCTCAGGCTGCAGTATATCTGGTAGAAGAGGCTAAGATCAAACAGAGAGTGGACTATGTTTCTCTAAAAGGTAGGTCCTGAAGGGAAAAGGGTATGCAACTGAAATAAAAGACCTTTACAGAACTTTTAGTCATCGCCTTTTAATCATTTCTGTGTAGCATTCCTACCTGGGCATTATCTTTACAGGTACAACTTTGTGCCTTATATACCCCTAAAGGGTACATGTTAGTACCTACATTACTATGGGACAATAATGTACTTCTAACATACCAGTATGCATCATAGAGGTAGATAAGATACAAAGTGTACCCTTTAAGGCCATGTTGTACCACTAAAAGTAAAATTTTTGCACTTTTTTTTTATAGAGACTATGTCAAGTAATATTTTCTGTAATTAGAAACTTCTGTATGTTACACTACCGGTCAGAAGTTTGGAGGCAGTATTAATTTATTTATTTTTTTAAGAATCAAGGCGCATTTATTTAATAAAAAATGCAGTAAAACAGTAATATTGTGAAAGATTATGACTATTTAAAATACTGTTTTGTATTTGCAAAGTGTAATTTCTTGTTCACACAGGTGCTTCTGTCAGTAATCTGGGTGACTCTGTTATGATCCTTCATGTTGCTTTTAATGATCCAAAACAGAAGGTGAGGAAACCAGGCTTTCACGGGATGTATGTAAACTCTCCACTCTAAATGATTTCATGGTAGAACGTTATAGAAATAATGCTTAATTTGCATGTACTAATGTGGTTTCCTTTATCCAAGGGGGACTTGGTACTTCAGTGTGACCACCTGTTTGAAGCTTTGACCAAACTGGCAATGATTGCAAACAAGCAGAATAACATCAAGGTTGTTCAGGGAAGGTAAAAACACTAACATCTCCTATTTTCCAACCTGTAATGTTCATTTGGGAACAATGTGTTAATGTCTGACCTTCTCACAGCATAAAGTTTGAGATCCAGACAGGAAAGGAGAGCGGGGTGGACTTTAGCACTGGCCAAGATCCTATGATTTATAAAGGCAAAAATGGTCATCTGATGGTGGTAAGTGATTATTTCTGCATTTCTGCTTAATTTAACATTATTGTTCCTGTGCTTAAGACTCTTTTTTTGTCAAAGGTGGCTCCACGGATCAAGTCTCGGTGATCTGAAGGCGGTCACCAAGTCTCTGTATATTTCATGAGGGAAATCCTTATGGAAGAAGATATCTTTCTCTACTTCCCAAAACGTGATACACACACAAGCTCAGTATGTGGAGATTCAAAGCACCACTGATCATTGGAAATACAACTGGAAAATTACAGCTACAGAGAAAAAGAAAGCTGTTTTTGTCCAAGTTGTTTAGGTTATGGTTCCTGTGATGACATTTCTTGTAAATTGAATATTTTATTTGGTTACTTTCATGCTTTGTTGTTGAGCCATATTTATAATATTGTTTTATACTAAGATACAAACCTCAGAAATAAAAGATGAACAAAAGCAGTTCGGTCTAAGAATTTTATAGAAATCTTTATTTGTGATAACGTGTATAAATAATTTGTATGTAAAACATTTTTTATTCATGTGCACGTCTGTACAAACTTCTCTACAGTATTACAGATTTCATAGTTTTTTTTAAATACACCTTTAATAAAACTAATGAGCACAAACTATCCATGATGCTACACGCTGCAGCGAAAGAGAGCTCGCACTCCTCTACATCATGAAGCTTCTTTGACGTGGCCAAGTCTCTGATTACACTGTCATACTTGGTGTCCATTACTCAATTACAGATATACATCCGAAGGCTTCTGACTACATCTCAGTGTCTTGTATGTGATCGCTTACAAAATCCAGAAGCGTAATTAACTTGATGGAATTGAATACAGTGCAGCAGAAAGGTATTTAAAAGCATAATCTGAATTTACTGATTGTAGCTCAAAGGGCATAGAAAACTCACTGATCATCTATAAGAGCCTGCTCATGTACATGAGTGAAAGCACCATAACACTATACTCCCCTCTACTGGCCAAACTCATAGACCTCAAAAGTCCAGCACAGATCAAGTGCAAGTGACAGTTTGCCCAAATATTTTTTCACAAGCATAATAAAATGAAAAGTAAAATAATTTCTATTACAGTCTCCTCTAATGAGTGCAAAAACAGGGGAGCTCTGGATTGAATTCTCATATCCTCCTTCACTGAAGACCGGTAAAATTTGCTGAAAGACACTATCAGCACTGTTAAATGGCTGCTCTAACACTTCAATTCAAAGCAGCAAAGCATACAAAAACAATGAATTGGGGATAAACTAAACTAAAAAGCCACAAGAATCTAACGTTCATGACAAAACAAAACCAAAAATAAAAGCACAGTATTAATCTATAAGGCACCAGGAACCCTACAGTCTTCAATCAAACAGTAAATGACAAAATGGACAACAAATACTCGGGATGACAACTCAATTCTGATAATATTCATTAGCTGCAAATCTACAATTAAATGAAAGTTTAGCTGATCAGCTTGATATATTCATTGTAATTTGCTTTATGAATTGCAAATAGGGCAAAACGTTAAGGGAATGTCATGAATGCAGTAAAAGTTACTATCCATCTGTTGTGCGCTTCTGTTCATCTCATAATAACGTTTTAGTAAGGTCCTCAAATGCACAACTGATGTTTGAGTGCATGCTGCACTGCCCTATATGCTATATTCATGTAACATTATCAATACTAGCTTTTTTGAGAGTATCCCTTTGTGTCTCTAAGGAAGCAGACTCTGTATAAACTTGACTGACATGTCCGTGTGCAAATAGAGGGGCCTAACTGAAGCGCTGGTAATTGTTAAGGCACTGAAAAGTGGAGAAACCGCCGGGTCACTGGTGGTGGTGAGTGCGGTCATCGGGTCGCTTGATATGGATCCTTCGCACTCTTTCAATTCGCTCCCTCTCTTCGTCCTCGTCGATGTGGTGGGAACGACCTGCAGCGCCCCCTGTGGCCTCCAGCAGTGCATTGTCTGGTCCACGGCCATCTTGAGACTCATAGAGCAAGATGTTGAGGGTCTCTTCATAGATGCGAGCCTCTGGGAACTCGACCTGTGATGGAGGGAAGCATTAAAAAAGGTGAGTGACATAAACTTACAATATTTAAGATGGCATTTCTGTTCCTGATGTTTAACAAAAACAGGTTTTCTGCAGGTAAAACTTAAGACCAAGTAAAGAAAATGTAGAGAATAAATTGAAGGGAACAATATTTTTTTCTAAATGTAAATGTTTAGAAAGCAAAAAATGTGTTTATATTAGCAACACTTCAAAGTTTGAAAATACAATTTCCAACAGATCTCCATAGTGTTGTCACGATACCAAAATTATGACTTCGATACGATACCAGACTAAAATACCTCGATACCGATACTAAATCGATACCACTGTCAAAATACCACCCAGTAAAATTAATTGAATAATATGACAACAGAACTTATTAATCATAGTCTTATTTAATTTTTAACTAAAAACTCACTTGGCCAGCATGTTCCTGTCCTGTTTTTTGACCATTTCTTCTAATTGCAATTTTTTAAATTTTATCTTTGTTTTTAAAAATAAGCTAAAAATGCAAATTACAAACAATATGACAAAAACAGTGCCTTATTTTTCAGCCATAGGTCTATTCAACAGTATAGCAAGTTAAAAAAAACTGCTTAGTCTTCACTCAATAAATTAACTATACACTGATTCTTAATGAATACATTAAAATTATTTATCCAGTCATGGGGTGGTTTTCTTTTTTTCATTGTTGTTTGATTAACATTAATCACACAGAATATTAGATCCGGCTTAACACCGATCCAATTACCTCAACTGTACACCTTCACGAAAGACACCCCCGACTGTGTTTACCTGAATACTCACAGGATGTGCATTTTGACATATTTTTGACCATTGAAACCCATAATCCAAAAGAACTGAATCGCGATCGCATGTTGTCTGAAAGCCGTTTGCGCGCGCGCGCGCGCTATATTTTCTCATGCGCGCATGTTTCTGTTGCTTTCTTTGTCATGCGCTGCGCGTGTATATTTAACTCTTCTGCTTCCAATGTTTAGTGAACGGTGGAGAGCTCTGCACACACATCCTGACTCCTGCTGTCACTCATCGACACAAATAAATACAGCTCTTATTAACGCGCGGTCCTTCTTAAAGTACCGGTACTAATAAAATTCCATATCGTACCGTTTGTAATAGCAGGGTATCGCAATACTTTTCTAGTACCGGTATATCGTGCAACACTAGATCTCCATTACTTTTTTAAATTCATTTTACAAAAAAATGGCTTGCGGTTTGTATACCTCTACTCCCAACCACTAGATTTGGAAATAACTTATTGTACCTTCTGATCAATCTGCAAAAAAGTAATGTTCTTCCTCAGTATCTTAGATCTTGCTTTCCAGTGCAAATGTCTAAAGATTCTTAAATGAAAATACATTTATTGGATAAGAAAAATTACATAAGTTAAGTCTTGTTTTCTGATAAATTAAGTGTTAATGACTAAAACAAGCAAATATCTGCCAATGGGTTCAGAATCAACTCGATGTAAAAAGAAGTTTTCATACTCCATTGACAGATTTGCAACATTTAATGCCACGACTTTGTTAATTTAAGACTTTCTGCCCTTAATTTGTGGAAGTGCAAACTTTTTTAAACCTGCAGAAACCCTGATGATAGACTGGATAAAATATTTGATTTGAACCATGTGGCTGGACTGATCCCCCTTTACCTTTGTCTGCTTCTTCTCAGTCGCGTAGACTATTGAGGTGCAGCACACCTCTGCAATCTTCCTGCCCTGGCCATAAAAAGACCAGCAACAAATCTCATCGCCAATCACATCCTTGATGAAGAGCACTCGGCCGTTGAACCTCAGAGACAGCTTGTCAAACAGCTCGATGTTCTTCAACATGTTGTCATCAGAGTTGCTACAAAGAGAAAGAGCCAATCGATCAGGTGAAAGCTCAACAGTATACGTCCCAACCTAAACCATGTAAGAAGAAACTAATTTTACCTTGTATATGAATATTTATTGTTGCTCCTGTTGTACAGCAGTTTGACTGTAGGCTGCAAACACACAGAAGGACAAGTCAAAGTTCTGTTCTGGGCATAAGCAAGTAGAATTTCTTTAAGATGGACATAGTTGTGAAGTGTTTGTACCTTATTAGCAGTCGCAATTAGCCTCTGTTCCTCCTTTGATGATGTCACCAGTGGAACTTTACAGAATGGTTCATACGCATCTTTGTTCTGAAATGGTTTGTAAACCCAAAATGTACAACATAAGATTAAATTAAAAAAATACAAACAATTTTTTAACAATTATATTTTTCTTGAACATAGAAAATGTTAGTTCCGAGAAATTCTGTCATCATTAACTCCCTCATGTCATTCCAAAACCATAAGACTTTCATTCATCTTCAAAACACTTTTGTGTTTTTGGAAGTCTTTTTAATGAACCCTGAGAGATGTATTTTGGTCAGTTATACCAAAAAATCAGACACTTCAAAAAGAGGTTTATTCTTTTTATTCTTTTTCTAGTCTTTTTAAGAGACATGATCGCTTTAAACTAAATTAGTTTTCATATAGGCATTTATTCACATAAATAAAAATAACTTTTCTAATTTCTATTTTTAAATGTAATTTATTCCTGTAATGGCAAAGCTGAATTTTCAGAAACCATTACTTCACTGTCACATGAACCGCCAGAATTTGTTTTATATGCTGATTTGATGCTCAAGAAACATTTCTTATTACAGGGTTCCCACACCTTGCTTAACTTCAAATTCAAGGACCTTTCAAGGATTTTCTAGGTCCAATTCCCTCAAATTCAAGGACTTATGTGGGGACACATTTCAGTTGAAAACAAGATTACATTGTGTTACCTTGTAAGATACATTGTTACAGTTTTCAAATGTCAAACTATGCAAAAAAAAACTCTTTTTTGTTATTATCTTTGGCCACATGACAGATCTGATATTGTATATGTCGTATTTCTGTTTTGTGTAAAATTGAAGAATATTCAGTACATCTTATACTGTATTCTAAAATGATCTGATATTACCTTTAGCATGGATTTTATTTAAAAGAGCTCAGGCTCATGTAACCAGAAGTTAAGAGTTTTTCTTGCCTCACCGGTTTACATTATCTTAACAAACAAAGCAATTTAACATTACATTAAATAAAATATTTGAGCAAACAGTTTATGTTTATTGAACATTATATACAGTAATTTGACTGAATAAATGTGGGTTCGGTGTAAGCACTGAAAACATTGAAGTACCATTGTAGTAATTTTGTGTGTGCATAAATGTGATGGCAACTACAACGAAGTACCTCACGCGGGAAACACTTAACGTAATGTGTAAATGCACACAACTAACGCAAATCAAGCAAGCTAGTATGCATAGGCCACGAAGTGTTAGCTAAAAAACACAATGGACCGGAGGGAATTACAATAATATGGATTTTTTTCCAGAAAACTACTTGCACAAAATAAATTCAAGCACTTTCAAGGACCTGTATCCATGTGTGTTTATCTTCAAAAACTAGGGCCTTGAATTTTTTTTTATTTTTTAGATTTACACACTTTCAAGGATTTACGGGCCTGTGGGAAACCCTGCATTATTAAAAATAAAAATTTAATTTTAGTTTTTTAATATTTTTGTGGAAACTGTGATAGACTGTTAGTGTGTAATATGTGAATAAATGGAGGAACAGAAATGTCTCAGGTTTCATTAAAAATATATTTTTGAGGGTGACATGAGGGTGAGTAAATGATGAGAGTTTTAATTTTTTGGTGAACTATCCGTAGCCAGCACTCTACCTGCAATGCTGCCTGACACTCATCCACCAAGCCCTGCACCAGGTAATATTTTGCCTCTGCCAGTAACTCCTCCGTCTCCCTCCGGCTCTCAGGTAATGGGACGACTCCATCCCTGAGGTAGTTCAGGATGGTCCCAAAGTGTTTCCCACACCTGTCAATCAGAATCCAGCCTAAAGAAAGATCAGAGGTGAAAAGTGAGACCTGGAATCTGCATAACCACACATTTGCAACCATTTTTTTCATCATTCTACTTGAACGCACTTTCAGCAGCGTTTACGGTAAAGTTACCTTCACTATCCGTGAGGACCTCCATACGGCCACTGAACATGGCCTTCAGCATGGTATCCTGCTTGGTCAGAGTCTGCATGGTGGTGTAGTACAGTGCTCCCCCGACATTCAGCTTTACGTATTTGGAACTGGGACTGGACCCCTTAAAGGAGGTGGTCCGTGTTGTAGCTGCCGGCACAGCCGAGCTCACCACACTTTCTCCTGACATCTCTTCCTGAAAGTCAGACAGGGATGGGAATGAATGGTGATGAAAGACACACAATTTAATATTCAGTTTCTCACTGGGGATTAATAACATAGGAATCTATATAGCAAACCCCCCCACACACACCACTATCATTCTTTAAAATGTTAATGAAATGTGTATGAAGCGAGGGACAGTGTGGAATTTCTTTAGATGATCAATTAAAACGTGGCTTAAATTTCAATTTAAAAAAAGTTATGGACGTGTTTAAAAGTTTTAAGGGATGAGGCAATGCATATCACTTCACATATTCCCTTAAGTCCAATAAAATTGAACACATGAACAAACTGATTAACTGTAAAACATTAAAGCATGTTAACTTATCTATCATTCAATGAGGAACCAGGTTCATCGCAAAATGAGTGTAATGACGTCACACCAAAACCAGCTGGGATTTTTCAGTTAAACGTTATGTTATGCCTGTATATATTTGTTTGTGTGTAAACATATGCGTCATAATTAAACACGAAGAAAATAAATAGTTAAAGTTTAAGTTACTCATAGGAAACAGATCACTACGTTACAGGAGCTAAAGAGCTAAACTAGCACACTAGCTTGTTATCTCAATTTCTTTAAAGAAAACACGAAGTTACTGATAAAGACCTAATAATTACACGCCAAAATAAATAGTAATTAAATTATACTCTAACAAAAGCGGATAATTTTGGTGAAATATCAGATAAATAGCATTACTTACCATAGAAATCCCCCCGATTCTGTCGGGCCTCTTGGAACGGGTCTGGAATTAGATCACTTCCGGTCGCAACCCAGAGTCGTGCACGAGGCTGCATGTTACGCGCATACAGTCACTGGGGCAAATAAATGATCGCACTTTTCATTACAGTAGATAGGAAGTAACTCCACCTGTCCAGTGTCCTGTCATTTAATATTCACACTTCCTGTAATTGTACCTGTACACTTGGGGCTGTGTCTAACAAAACAAATTCATACAAATAACTTGTCTCTTATACAAAAACAAAGATAAGTTCACAGTAAAAAGCACCAGATTCCATATAGAGCTCAAGATGCCACATACCACAATGTTTTTGGACACGTAGGCTGAAAAATAAACGTGAGAAAGGAACACACACACACACACACACACACACACACACACACACACACACACACACACACACACACACACACACACATTGTACCAAAATATAGACTGTTTTCCAGTGACTTTTCCCCCACTTTTTAAATGGTTCTTTAATATTGATAAAGAACAATCATAAAGGTGTTAAGGCAGCTAAGTTATTGAAAGCGACTATTGGTGTTTTAGATGTATGACTGACTTTTGATATCAGATGAAAAATATTCGATTTTTCTGTGTCGGTTTATAAGGATTTCATTTTTATGGCTGTCTTCCTCTACTGTAATTTCAACATAAACGAACTAACTAATTAACAAAAACACAACATCAACATTTTCATCTTTCGGTCGCAGCCCAAATGTATCACAAAGGGTTCCGCCAAATGTTCCACAAAGGGTTAGTACAAACAATAGCTTCTTGCTGTTCTAATCCTCAATTTACTCGTGTAATATCGCTTTAAAAATTAATCGACATCAGTGCACTACGACAACGACAAAGAACAAGATCCATATTTCTTGTGAAAGTGGATTGTCATGACAAATATTCCTCCGGAAGGATTACGAGGTTACACCGTTAATGGATTAGAGCTGCGGTGTTTGGGTCGCTCTTTTGTTTACATCAGTTTTCCATTTATTATCAAACGCTCAGGTAAATGAAACCTCTGTGCATAATGTAAAGACTTTCTTTGCATTTCATTTGAAACACGTTTGTCAACTGACAACATTTCCCAAGCGTTGCCAGCTCGCTGAATGTTGCTAGCTGGATAGCTAGTGTAAATGTTATTGTCTCTGTTGGTTCATTTAACTCACGTTGCATTTTTTGTTCAAATCTTCAACTAATGTAAAGCTTTAGTGTTAATATTGTTTCCGTTGTGTGCTTTTCCTGTCGTGTAACCACTGTTTCGAGTAAATTATAAGGACTCTCTTCAGTTTTGGGCTGATATAATTCTGTCAGATGCTTTGTGATCTGTTGGTGTGTCTAGTAAAATCTCTCAAATGTTTATAACATCATCTCCAGGGTCATTTTATTACCAAAATCATGTTATTTTAATAACACGACTCATGGCTTGCAACTCAATAGATCTTTTGTACTTTAAGATACTATGCAATGTATTAAATAAAAGTTATCCCAGTGTATTACTCTTCTGTTCTGTAGAGTCCAATGGATCTGCAGAAGAACATGTGTGAATTTGTGATAATATTCATGTGACCCGTGGAAGCAGAAGCTTTACCAGTCACTGCATTAGGGCAAGGTAATTGTGTGTGTGTGTGTGTGTGTGTAAGATAAAGGTCTCACATATTTAAAATTGTAAATGAGACATTCACTTTCTTTATTAATTTACCATGCTTTGAATATAAAAGTCTCTAATTTTACACTTCTGTACTTGCATGCATAGCCTCTGACTTTGTTTTTGCTCTCAGCTGTGATGTAGATTTTTGTTCTCGGGCATGACATTTTAAAGTTTTACCCACAGTTAAGATTGAAAACATGTTCACCGCTACCCAAACGTCCAAATCCCAGTTTCTGGATAAGGCCAGGATAGCACGGGAGGAACGGAAGGGTTATAAGGAGAAAGAGAGAGCTGCCACACAAATCCAGGCTCTGGTCAGAAGATTCCTCTGCCGTTGCAGGTTGCAAAGAGAAATCAGGTTAGGGGTGACATTGACCGTTCTTTCCAATAGTCAAACCATTCTAGACAGTCGTATCTTTGCTGACTTTGTTGACCTAAGATAAAAAAAAAAGTAAAAATGAGAAGTGAAACCTCACAGAGGAAAATTAAAGGTGAATAATTCAGTATTAATACTTTCTTCTTATGTCTATAAGAAGTTGTTTGAATTTTAGGGTGTTGAATAATGTAAATACTATTTTAAATAGTTTGTTTTGTTTGAGCCAGTGTTATTTGGGATTGTTAATATCCTATTATAGTAATTTATTCATTTCATATTTTTTTTATTTAAATTTAATTTTGTGCTTTATCATTATTATTATTTTTTAATAATTCTAAATTAATTTTGTATCAGTTTTACAGTTTTAGAATTGCTGTTGCTGTTTGAGAAGGTATGCTCTGACAGATTTTTCACGTTACTTTCTGTTTCAGGAACGAGGTTGATGATTACATTGCAGTCAGCGATGCAGGGTCAACAAAAAGAAATGCGTTATCCATCTTCAAAATTGCTAGAAAATTGTTATTTATATTGAGCAAAGATGATAAGTTGGTAAGCATCACACAATGTTATGTTTTTAATTTAAATACATTTTTTAAGACTTTTTTAAGGATATTATTAATAATGGCATTTTATTTTTTTGTCTTCCACAGAGATTTGAGAAGTTGTGTAGAATCATACTAAGTAGCATGGATGTTGAGAATGAACCTAAAGTAAGCCTTTAACCAAGCAATGAAATAGATTTTTTAATAATATATATATATATATATTTTTTTATCCTATCCTAACTTACATTAGTTCCACATTTCTACATGGTTGTGACCAGCTGTTATTTTTCTAGGTATGGTATGTATCTCTGGCCCTTTCAAAAGATCTTACCATACCCTGGCTGAAACAGATCAAAGATGTTCTTTGGGTCTCGTGTGAATTCCTGAAAAAACTGAAGGTAATATTTGTCAGTTATCTGTACAGGTCAGGAAGTGCTTCTTGAGGAATGCTTATTTCCTGTGTTCCATTTCTCTCTGCAGCCTGACATACTGCAAGATAATAAATTGGTGACGCTGTACCTGACAATGCTGATAACATTCACTGACACATCAACATGGAAAATCATCCGAGGAAAGGGTTTGTGTCACGTAATCTTTTGAGATTTTTTGCAGGCTAAAATACTTAGAACCATCCTAGAATTTCCTGTCTTTTTTTCTAAGGTGAGGCCCTCAAGCCTGCTTTAAACAGGATTTGTGAGAACATCATGGGACATCTCAATCAGAAGGGCTTCTACTCTGTTCTTCAGGTACTGCTCATCCAAACAGCCAATCAGAATCTAGTTCAGGCTCTCAGTATATAATTTCAAATAATTGTAATATGTGGTTTGCACTATTAATTAAGGCTGTCAATATAACTTTGTTAATGTAGTGCTGTTTATGTCTTCGTCTTTGAACTTTTCCCAGCAAATAACGATACATTTACATTCAAAGATTTAGGGTCGCTAAATCTATATTTTCATCAGCCATTACTCCAGTCCTCATTGTCAACCCTTATCTGATTATCTGATTAAACTTTTTAACTGATTGAAAGCTCTAGCTTGAACTTAAGAGTTAAGATAAACAAACATTTTACATAATAATCATCTTTGCTATTTGCAGATTCTGCTTACAAATGGATTGGCAAGATCCAGACCTTCCCTTTCCAAAGGAACCCTCACGGCCGTTTTTACGCTGTCACTCAGGTCTGTTGCCATGAGAACTGTGTTTGCTCTCTGAGACATCTCTCGGTCTGATTACATCAGTAGCTCTATTTCTGTGAAGTTGCCTATAATGTGATGAGCTTTTGGTTCTGGTGCATTTCAGGCCAGTTGTCGCTGCACATTTCTCAGACAACCTGCTGAGGTCATTCCTCCTCCACATCATGTCTGTTCCAGCATTCATCTCGCACCTCAACACACTTACTCCAGATGTAAGAACCAAACTTATGCTGAAGGATAATAGCACCTCATTTGCACGCACATCTTATAACAAAAAAGCTCAAAATAAAAATTGTGAGAATATGATTTCACCTTTCTGATTTTGTGCTCCTTGCAGTGTATGGTCACCATGCAGACCCATGACCTCTTTCGCAAGTTTGTCTTGTTTTTAAGCCGAGAGGAGCAGTGTTTGGATATCTGTGTGTGTCTGGAGGGAAGCCACACTCTGTGCTTACTAGGTAGGCATGTGTGCTTTATACACACACTTTTTTTGGCATGCGTATTTGGAGAACGTTGATGGACTGGTGAATGGAGAGTTAAGAATCAATACTTCAGATGTACACTGCTTGGCCATTTTAGCTCTTAGTTTGTAATTCCTAGATATTTTATCTCATCATCTCTCTTATGTTTTGTTTCCAGGTAACCTCATTCAGCTGGGATACTTCAATGTAAAAGTTCTAGAGCAGGAAGCAGGTCACTTTGTCAAGGATCTGACAGATATGTTGTCATACTGTCAGAGATATGTGTCTCAGAAGAAATCCAATCTCACACACTGGCACCCAGTGTTGGGCTGGTTCTCCCAGACTGTTGACTATGGGTATGTCATTGTTTTATTGACAAAATAAAGCAGATAGTTTCTGGATTAAGCAGTCCTTCACTTTCTCTCTCTTTTTCTCTCCAGGCTTAATGAGTCTATGCCATTGGTAACAAAGCAGTTACAGTGTTTGTGGGGAGTTCCAGTGATCTGCACTCTCTTCTGTGACGTTCTCAGCAAAAAGCTAGAAACTCAAGATCCCACCCCACCACCCCCTCTTCAGCAAAGCTCATTACAGAATAACCTGCCTGTCAAAAGTGAGAAATACATCATTTTAAACTATACATTTACCATACTCATAGTCATAGAACAGAAGTTATTAAGTAGATGATTACCCATGGACATGGATTATCATTAAAGCACCCTCAAGGATGTTGACTCTGCATGAGAAGACCACTTTTTTTGCACTAACCAGGACCCACTAGGGGGCCTCAGCACACTTCCAAAGGGGGTCACAAGATGGCTTAAAATTATTTAAGATTTGACAAAAGAAGGTTTAAAATGAGATAAAACAGCTTAAAATAAAAAAGTACACTGAAATCCTGTATCTTATTTTAAGTAATTCCATTAAAAAAATTATTATATCCTTAAAACCAGGGATGTCATGTTGTTGGACAACCTGGATGTACTGTATGAGGTCATTTTAAATTGACAAATCTATATAAATTAAGTCAAGCTCTATAATATTTTTGATGGGTACAAAAAAGAAAGGGGAAAAAAAGGAAAAGTATTGTAAATTATTCATTGGTAAAAAAAATATAAGATAATATTTTAGATGGCCCTCAAATATTGTCTTTGAAAACAGGGGGCCTTGGAGGTTATAGGTTGGCCTAAAGGAATCCACACAGTCTGTTTTAGTGCTGTTTAAAACCAAGGATAAAAAGTACATTTTGTGATGCTAGTTTCATCAAGTCTGTATTCATCCTGTTGTCACTGAGGAACCTTGTTAAACTCTGCACATTTAGATCTGTTCAAGAGAGCGTTCCAAAAGTCTGCGTCTGTGCGGAACATCTTGAAACCGGTCGGGGGGAAGCGTGTGGATTCAGCTGAGGTCCAGAAAGTGTGCAGTATTTGTGTGTTGTATCAGACAGCCCTCACCACACTCACACAAATCCGCCTGCAGATTCTCACAGGTACGTGTTTTCATATGAAACCATTTATGAAGTCAGTGCTGTTTACATGCGTATGAATGTACATTCACACAAGCAAATATTTCAGTAATGTTTAATCTCTTAGTAAAGTATTGTATTTTATCAGAGCCAGAGGTTAATGCACATGCTCCAAGAGTTTAAGTACAGCTCACCTTGTTTCCAAAAAAAACCCCAAAAGTTTATGCTTTCATCACACTTTTTGCAGAATAATAGTTGTCTGAAGGGTAGGGTAGGACCAAGAACACTTTAGTATTTGCCAGTGAAACAAATTATCGGTCCTTTCAATATTTTATGTCTTCATAAATTAGATTGATATTCTTGTTAATCTTGATTTCATGGTTTCTACTTAAACTCTGACTTTCTACTTAAAGGACTGACGTATCTGGATGAACTGCTGCCTAAGCTGTGGGCATTTATCTGTGAGCTTGGCCCTCAGGGTGGACTACGACTCTTTATGGAGTGTCTCAATAATGACACGGAAGAGTCCAAACAGCTCCTGGCCATGCTAATGCTCTTCTGTGACTGCTCCAGACATCTCATTACGTAAGAGTTGAACAGTATACTGGTGACGGTGCTTCTATTTTCTATTTATTTAAAAAATTGATATATATATTTTAAAATACATTTTTATTTCTACTACTACTACAAATAAGATTATATGTATGTATGTATGTATGTATGTATGTATGTATGTATGTAACAAATGTCAGAGATAGCAGTGAATGTGCATGTTGTTCTGTGATTTATATTACAGGATTCTGGATGACATAGAGGTGTATGAAGAACAGATTTCTTTTAAAATTGAAGAGCTTGTCACCATTTCCTTGTTCCTCAACACATTTGTGTACAAGATGATCTGGGATGGTATTTTAGGTGAGCAGGTATTATTTAGCCCATAGGTTTGTTTTTGCAACTGAAAAAAAAAGTTTTTGTAACTTTTTATGTTTATGCATTCTTTTGTCCAGTCTTTTTCTCCAGTCATTTCTTGTGGTTTAGATAAACCACTGTTTTTTGAGCCATCGCCAGTGATAGAGTGCTTATTGTGTGTGGTGACTGTGGTCATTAATTTGTTTCAGAGAATGCCAAAGGGGAGAAGCTGGACTTATTCCACAGTGTTCACGGCTGGCTGATGGTTCTGTATGAACGGGACTGTCGCAGGAGGTTCACGCCTGAAGATCACTGGCTCCGAAAGTGTGTCACTCTTACATATTACTGAGCCAAATTGCTCTCTTGTTTTACTTTAGAGTTGGGGTTCGGGTGCATTCAAATACAAACTACAGAGATTATTATTCTCCTTTAGGGGAAAGATAAATGTACCGGCCGACAAAGCGGGTCTCATTTGTTTTCTTTTTGTCTGCACATTTAATACAGAGACCTGAAACCCAGCCTGTTGTTCCAGGAGCTGGAGAAAGGCAAAAAAAGAGCACAGCTGCTACTTCAGTACATTCCTCATGTCATCCCACACAAAAATGTGAGAATCAAAGAAATGATTAATGCTCATGTGCCACAGGTCATGTATGCTTTAGTAGATTGATCATTCAATTCATAATTCAATTCGACAATTCGATTGATTCATTCTCCATTTCTCCATCTCTCCCAGATCTCCATTTCTTGACATAGATAATCCAATTTAGACTGACCAAATAAAAATCATCTTCATTTTATTTTTAAACACAAAATGTGAAATGTACAGATGTGTCTTTGTTGCAGAGAGTGCTGCTGTTTCGGAACATTGTGACAAAAGAGAAGGAGACTCTAGGATTGGTGGAAACAAGCTCCGCCTCTCCCCATGTGACTCATATAACCATTCGACGCTCACGCATGTTGGAGGTAATGGATGCTTTGTCATTCATTTGATAGATACAAATATACACAATGAGTATTATGCTTATTAGCTTTCCTTTAGCTCAAACAAAAGAGCATGGCACCAAGGTCATTGGTTTGTTTCCCACAGAATGGATGAACTAATAAAATGTATACCATGAATGCAGTCACTTTGGATAAAAGTGTCAAACGTATAAATGTGAATGTAGGATAATAATGATAATAGTAAAGATCTTTTTCTGTTCCTCACTCTTTATAGGATGGTTATGATCAGCTGCGGCGTCTACCGGTCAATTCCATTAAGGGAGTGATCCGCGTGAAGTTTGTGAATGATTTAGGAGTGGATGAGGCTGGAATTGACCAGGATGGTGTGTTTAAAGAGTTTTTAGAAGAGATAATCAAGAAGGTTTTCAACCCAGCGCTCAATCTATTTAAGGTACACACTGCTCTCTCTTAGTCCAAACGGCTGGGAGCAGTTCACACAAACAATCCTCATAAGAGCTTCCTTACTTCACCAATGAACCTCAACTTCATCTTTTTTCTCTCTGTTTCAGACCACCAGTGGGAATGAGAGATTATACCCCTCCCCAACTTCCAGCATCCACGAGAACCACCTTCAGCTATTTGAATTTGTTGGAAAGATGCTGGGAAAGGCCATGTATGAAGGCATCGTGGTGGATGTGCCTTTCGCCTCTTTTTTCCTCAGTCAAGTTTTAGGTCACCATCACAGCACCTTCTACAGCTCCATAGATGAGCTGCCCTCCCTCGACTCAGAGTTCTACAAAAACCTCACCTCTATCAAGGTCTGTGCCAATGTGACTTTTATAGCATTTGTACAGTTTGGCAAATGCCTGATTTTAACCATTATGTTTTCAAGGTTTGAAATGTCTTTGAAATTGATGTCCAGTGTGATTAAAGTAAAAGAAAAATG
Source organism: Gobiocypris rarus (assembly GCA_023029165.1). Classification (NCBI taxonomy): domain Eukaryota; kingdom Metazoa; phylum Chordata; class Actinopteri; order Cypriniformes; family Gobionidae; genus Gobiocypris; species Gobiocypris rarus. The sequence continues at coordinate 42,490,278 of CM040916.1, read as the reverse complement.
ATTCATGACAAATAAACATTATTAAATATCAAGTAGAGGACCTGGATTCCTTGCGCATCATGAGTCTTATTGCTTTAATGTATCGGAAGTCTGTGATAGGTGTCCAAAAATCACATCGACTCAATTACTTAAATTTTACCCAAATTCACTAGGGCGAACAGCTGCAGATAAACATCAGATTAACGTCATCATATCCTACAAGGCACCAATAGCAGTTACCGAAATCTGTTACCCTTAAATACTGTTAATATACTGTTAATAATATTGTATCTGTTATATAACTCCTTACTAATGAAAATTATGTGAAACATTTAAGGTGAAACTGATACATTTTTATATAGAGGATGTGAAGATTTCAAGGTGAAACAGCGCAGCTGACCCATTCAGATTCATAAAAGGTTTCATATTAATTTTGCTCTTGGGGTAAAAGGAGCATTCAATGGAGATTTATTTTTTGGTGCGAAAGGAATGGGTCTTTTTTAAACATTTAATGTTCTTAATATTTTACAATAGGCTATTAATTTAATACATATTTATTCTTTAACTTTTTTCCATAAAAAAATTTAAGTACATTTTATATCACTATACTTTTGTGTTAGTCTTTAAATTACAGAAAACTAGCCTTAAGTGTGTAAGTGTAATGACATGCCATCTCTGTGTATTGATTTGATTTTCAGCGTTACGATGGGGACGTCAGTGATTTGGGTCTGACTTTATCTTATGATGAAGAGGTGATGGGGCAGGTAAGCAACTTTTGTGTCATCAACCTACTTTGTTGGTTCTTGTGACTATTGACTTTCCTTGTTCTCTATTATACTCTTTTCCTTTATTTGTCTTTTCACAGTTAGTCTGTCATGAGCTAATTCCTGGTGGTAAGACTATGCCTGTCACTAATGAAAACAAGTGAGTTCATTTTGTTTCTTCAGTCAAGTGTAAAAAAAAAAGTTCATGGCAGAGCTGCCTCGTATTCACATTCAATACCATAAGAAGAAATGAAAAAAACAGATGAAAAAACAAATTAGTATTGGAAGCAGAGCGGTTCAAAAGCAATTAGGGATTTGCAACCACACACAAATAATTAACTTATCTGCAAGCTTAGAATAGGACAGAATAAAATAATGTTTTCCAGTTCATGTTTTGTCATTAACTCTCCTTCCACCCTTCAGGATCAGCTACATCCACCTGATGGCCCACTTCCGCATGCACACTCAGATCAAGGAGCAGACCGCAGCATTCATCAGGGGCTTCCGCAGCATCATCAACCCAGAGTGGCTGCACATGTTCTCCACCCCTGAGGTCCAGAGGCTCATCTCTGGAGACAATGCTGAGATAGACCTGGACGATCTCAAGTAAACCTGCAGTTCTTAACTCTGCCCTTAAAGGGTTTTGCTTGTCAGTTTGTTGATTTGGAATACAAACTAAGAATGATGCAATGCATTAAACCCAAATTGCTCTCTATAGTCAAGAAGGAAGCATCTAATGCATCACACCTTCAGTGCACAGACACCCCTCATTGCTAGGCAATGAAAGTCGTCTGAAATAGTGCTGTCACAATATCATATTTTCACTTCACAATTGTTGTGGCAGAAGAATTCACAATAACCAATATTATTTTGTCATTTTTGGCCTTCCAGTTTTGTTTCTAATCATACACAATTGTTGAAATATCTTAATTTTACCATTTATATCCAGAGCCTAATAACTTTTTGCCACACCTGCCAATGAACCAGCCATATTTTTTTATTTATTTTTTTACTGGCCATGAAATATAGATGAATCCTTATTAAAGTTACAAAAGTTATTCAGTCAAGAGCAGTGTGCATATTATTCTGCTGTCACTTTATGAACTAAAGCACAGATCCAATATACTGTTGCACACATGCGTTTTTCTCACAATTTTGCATTGTTTGAATTCATAAAAATATTACTCGGGATTGACGCCGTTTCATATACTCTCCAACACTGATTTTTACTCGCATTTGATGCTTGGCGAGTGTTCGTTTTAGGCCCTCTTTATATCCATTGTGCAGATCTTTCCATAATCAGTCCAGAAATTGCAATGTCCACATGTAGGCCTAATAATCATATGCTGTTAAGAACAGTCATAAAAAGGTTAGTCATAGGGTTGCATGTCATTTTCTTTGTCTCCCAGGAAGCACACCGTGTACTATGGAGGTTTCCATAGCAGCCACAGAGTCATTCTTTGGCTGTGGGACATTCTCTCCAGTGACTTCTCCCCTGAGGAGAGAGCCATGTTCCTGAAGGTAACACTTATCTAATCTTATAGAAGTTATTTCAATGTTTATTGCTGTATATTAAGTGGCTGTTTCATCACAGTTTGTCACCAGTTGCTCAAGACCTCCTCTGCTAGGTTTTGCCTACCTCAAGCCCCCTTTCTCCATCCGCTGTGTGGAAGTATCTGACGATCAGGTTAGATCACTACATCATCTTAATCTATACACTGTTCTGCAAATATGTTGTTCTTTCATCTCTCATTTTTTGTTTGATTGTGTATGCAGGACACAGGTGACACTTTAGGCAGTGTTCTCCGTGGATTTTTCACCATCCGTAAGAAGGAGCCAGGTGGTCGCCTCCCTACATCCTCCACTTGTTTCAACCTGCTCAAGCTGCCCAACTACAGCAAGAAGAGCATCCTCAGAGACAAACTCCGCTACGCAATCAGCATGAACACTGGATTTGAGCTTTCATAACCCATGCTGGTTCGTTCTACATGAACAAACACAAACATCTACAAACATGAACATCAACAAAACTGGCGATGGCCTAGCTGGTAAAGGTAATCACACAGAGGTCGAAGTAGGAGACGTTACAAGATTACAATCTTGGTTCATTGGCATTGTGGCCTTCAATTAAGGCTCATGATCTTGAGTTGCTCAAGTGCTCAAGCTCAATTTTTCCATCAATGTCTACTCTGTCTTGTCCACCAAATGGAAAGTGAACGAATGAACGAGCTAACTTAAGCTAGTAGAACTGAGCTAAACGTATCAAGTCAGACTTCGAGACTCTTTGAGGAGCTCAATCATAGAAGTATATTAGCGTGTACAAACATTACCTTCAGAGAAGTTTTTGAACCACTTGAAGATCCATTAGTGTTATGTTCTTCATTCTCAGCATTTGAAGCCAAAAGAGCTCCAAACGCCTTATACAATCAGTTTTAAACCAGCTCAATTTAATGTTGTCAAGTCAGGATTTCATTGAAACCTGTCAATCCGAGACTGAGAAACTCAACTCTGTGTGTGCATCCAAAGTAACTCCGAAACTAAATCTGGTTGGGTCTTCATTGGCTTCCAAACACTATGCCCATGAACACTCCTAAACCTCCTTTTAAAGTTACAGCAGATAAAATGGTGGATGTAAAGATGTAAGATCTGCAGAAACAGTTCAGCGTTGTCTCTCAGGTCTCCGTGTCTCACTCCCCCAGGAAGAGAACAGGAAAGCAATACTAACGCAATGCAAGCCATGCAACTCAAGACACAAAGGAGGCTTTTGCCTGTTTGAATGGCAAATGCTTTCAAACCCATAGCGCACTAAGCATCTGCTGGACTTGAGGACAGAGCGCTGAGAGGAAGCCCAGCACTGTTGACTGACTTCAGTGAGGCAGAGCCAGCAGTATGTCTGATAAGAGATGTCCCTGCAGAGATACATCTTTCCTTTCCTACTTTCTCATGGTATACACTACAGGGCCCCAACCCAGAATGCATCATCGGCCTAATGTCATGTTGACATTTCTTTTTGCTCACTATATTATACTCGTTATTCTGCTCATGCTATTCATCTCTAATGCTGTCTTAATGACAAACTAATACAGGCAAGAACGCAACCACTTAAAGGAATTTTACTCCAGCTTGGAAGTAACCAATCATCACATGACAAATCACTCTCCCTGACATCTCCCACGAACTCTTGCGGTGTATACTGGAATTAAGCCATACGGTGAAGACGACTAGCTATCAAACCAGCTCTTGTAGGGACTTTTTTTTTCTTTTTCTTTAAGGGAGAGTGTTACAGTGACTTCTCTGAAAGGTCAACGGGCTCAATGGAATATCATGAATTGTTATTCCAAGTGGACAAAAAAAAATCTCCCTTTGCATGATTTCATAGGATGATTCAAAGGATTCCATGTCCGTGTCACAAAGGTCAGAGTCTGCTGTTGCTGTTGTTGTATTGTTGCTTTTCTTTTTCTTTGTCATAAAGAAGGTTAGGGCCAGTCTGTTTAGCGATTCCCCAACCCCCTCAAAATCTAAAGAAAAAACGTTCAGAAAATATGTTTTGCAAAAAGAAAATGAAGCCTATTTTTAGCTACATCAAGATTTAAATTGACCATCAAGAAAATAAATGTACATGCATTGAATATATTATTAAAACAATTATTAAACGATTAAATAAATTATTTAAATATATTATTTATATGAATTTGAAAATTATCATTTTAAGTATCCATCATGGTAGTATTTGTTGTACTACATTAAATATTTTTTTATGAAGTCATTGTATCCGGATAATATTTGGGGATCTAGTGCTTGTATTTAGTGCAGCTTTATTTTGTTAATGCAAAATATGTTTTTTGTTTTCTTTTGATTTGTGGGATGAGTTATGACTATTATGTCCCTTGGTTTCAGGTCTCTAAAAAGCTGTAAACGGCTGTAGTTATTCCAGAATATATATGCAAACCCTCTTCCCTTTGTATGCAGTGTATGCAAAATGATACAGTTAACCTACCATTATCTGTCTGCCCCCCTCTCCCAGCTCTTCATAAATCAAGGCATGAAAGTATCTTCTGATGCATAGAGACATTTGTAGATGTGAAAATGGCTTTAAGCTCATGTAACTTTTTTTGTATGCGTTGCTCTTAATGTTAAGTTAAAAATGTATTGTCCTAATGCACAAGGGCTTAGGCTGTGTCCCATAGCAGAGTTTGGTATTTAAATTAACTGACATTAACATACTATTCCCTTTGAAAGATGTTCAAGTGCTATGGTTGGTGTTGTGGATGGGGAATGTGTTTGGCTTAACGCTGTAAATGCAAAAATATTCACGTAAATGAAGAGTTTTTATGGACTGTGCTGTGTATGGTGAAATGACTCACCTGAATTTCATGATGTCACAGAATCTTGCTCTCTCTCTCTTAGATAGGGATGCAACAACCTTTAAAGTGTCTGTTCTCTATTCATTTACCTGATGAAGAAGTGTCTTTTGAATTTGGTTGCACTACGTGAAATGCAGGTTGTTATATACACAGTATATTACAAAAGCAATGGCATTGTAAAGTTATTCATGACGTGTACAGTAAAATTTCCTCTGTAAAATGTAGACTTTTATTTGTCGATCAACCATGTAAACATTTGAATATCCAAATCTAAAAACTTTACTAAACAACAAATATTGTCTACTGTCATTTATTTTTTTATTTTTTTGGTGAGAGGCTTAACAACATGACTTTTGCACAGATTTCTGTCCCGATTTACTGTCAAAGCCAGTTGCCAAAAGTCAGAGACAGTCTGCAGATTTTGGCCGACTGAAGTCGGCAGATCTTACAGAAAATAACAGTATGATCGCCACACATTTTCCAGTTTGTATTATGATTCTATCCAGTCTGAGGATATCAAATATTGATATATCAAGCAGATTTTTGAACATTGTTTCTGCGTGAGTTTGTTGTGTTCGGTCAGTGTAAAAGTATGGTAATGTATGATCCTCAGTCTTTTAGATGCCAAGTTGTTTTTCTGTAACCATTTGCATTCTTTAATAAAAATAAAAAAATGTAGTGTTCCAGCTTTAGAACATTGTCATATTGGAGCTGCAATATCTTATCCATATCAGAGTTGGAGTTTTGGTCTTCAACTTGAAACTTCTCAAAATCGTATAAACATGTCAATGATCTGAATCTTATTTCTTAGTATCTTACTTCTTATATGGGTCTGAGTCTTATCTTAGGAAAAGACTATAGTCAGTTTCCAACGTACTAAAGGTGGAGATTTCCTTGGCTCAGCATCTTCAAGATAATTTCATGGCTTTGTAGAACAATAAATCCAGGTATTTTTTTTGTTCTGGTCTTTGACCAGCCTGATCTGGGTCTTGAGGAGTCTACCCTTGGTCTGGGTCTTGAGGAGTCTACCCTTGGTCTGGGTGTTGAGGAGTCTACCCTTGGTCTGGGTCTTGAGGAGTCTACCCTTGGTCTGGGTCTTGAGGAGTCTACCCTTGGTCTGGGTCTTGAGGAGTCTACCCTTGGTCTGGGTCTTGAGGAGTCTACCCTTGGTCTGGGTCTTGAGGAGTCTACCCTTGGTCTGGGTCTTGAGGAGTCTACCCTTGGTCTGGGTCTTGGAGGGTCTGGTCTTGACTCTAACTCTGCTCCATATTAACTATATAAAGAACATGTGTGATGCATGCTCTATGTTGTAACAACAGAGAATGTTACTGTATAATGCAGGGACAAAATGTGTGAAACTTGAGTTTACTTAAAGTAAACGTAGCAGTCACATGTTTTCAGTGAGTGTTGCAGGTAAATCTGTTTATATAACACCCCCTGTTCTAAGCTCTTTTGCATTAACTTATGATGCCTTTCATTTTTCTCTCAGTCTTTGTGTAGAGCACTGCCAGAGGCTGAAGTTCTGCTCACCCATGGTGCACTGCTGGATGTGTTGTGCTGATATTTTTTAAACTGAAGAACCATGAGCTCCCCACCAAGTCCTTCTCCAACCAGGTGGTTCAAATCCCTGCGGAGGTTAGTACGACTAAAATAAAAATGTGTTCGTTTTTAATTGATGCGTTTAAAATGAAAAGGTGTCTGGTGTCACCTAGCTTAAGTTTTTTTTTGTTTAAAGTTTACTGTCTTTTACACCCATTAAAGGTGCACTATGTGACTTTTCCGTCCGCTAGAGGGCGCCTGTTCAAAACAAAGGCGTAGTTTGATGACGTTAAGTTCGTAGTTTGATGACGCGCAGAATCTTGGGACATGTTGTCTTCACCTCACAGCCGGTGGAAAAGAATCGGGATTGGACTCGGGCAGAAATCATGTTCATGGATGCGATTATTAACTTTACTGTATATGAAGCAGAGCAGGGGCGAGTGCTGAGGGAGCTGAGTAAGGCCGCTGGAGAGATTGTTCAACAAACATACTGCTCGCGAGTAGCGGGACTTTTATTATGACGGGACACAGTTGCCGGCTCAATCTCCGCTTTTCCGGTCATGAGTATGAGGTAACGCAGCTCTTTATTATATTAGATACATTTAAGTGTGTTTACAATGATGTTATGACGTTACTCTGTGCATTTGATCGGCGGCTGCTGTGACACTTGTTCACACTGCAGTGAGAGTAAAGCTTTTCTGCAAAATCAAACCGGAAACGAGGGTAACGCAGATATGACGCAATTGACAGGCGACTCCCTCAGACGCTATGCTCACACGTCCCGGTTCATTGGTAAAAATAGCGATTTTCTCACAATTTACAAATAGTTGGAAACATTTGGGATATTGTAAGAACTCAACTGAACAAAATATATAACACTGGCCTGGTGGTTTTTGGATATTTGACTGCAAAAATCCTACATAGTGTACCTTTAAATAACAAATCCCCAAAATGTATTATATACACTATACAGTGCAAAAATACACCCATTTACACTTGCTCTGATTTTCAGATTTTCTTTTGTAATTTATATTTTTAACATTTATTTTTAAATTTAGTTCAGACTAACTAAAGCTTAAGAAAAATATTTTGAATTTCAGACTGATTGTTAATGAGAGTGGTGATAAAATGACTGCTTTATTGCAAGTTGGGGTTGGTAAAGTCAATTAAGGCTCATGATCTTGAGTTGCTCAAGTGCTCAAGCTCAATTTTTCCATCAATGTCTACTCTGTCTTGTCCACCAAATGGAAAGTGAATGAATGAACGAACTAACTTAAGCTAGTAGAACTGAGCTAAACGTATCAAGTCAGACTTCGAGACTCTTTGAGGAGCTCAATCATAGAAGTATATTAGCGTGTACAAACATTACCTTCAGAGAAGTTTTTGAACCACTTGAAGATCCATTAGTGTTATGTTCTTCATTCTCAGCATTTGAAGCCAAAAGAGCTCCAAACGCCTTATACAATCAGTTTTAAACCAGCTCAATTTAATGTTGTCAAGTCAGGATTTCATTGAAACCTGTCAATCCGAGACTGAGAAACTCAACTCCGTTTAAAATGAAAAGGTGTCTGGTGTCACCTAGCTTAAGTTTTTTTTGTTTAAAGTTTACTGTCTTTTACACCCATTAAATAAAAAATCCCCAAAATGTATTATATACACTATACAGTGCAAAAATACACCTATTTACACTTGCTCTGATTTTCAGATTTTCTTTTGTAATTTATATTTTTAACATTTATTTTTAAATTTAGTTCAGACTAACTAAAGCTTAAGAAAAATATTTTGAATTTCAGACTGATTGTTAATGAGAGTGGTGATAAAATGACTGCTTTATTGCAAGTTGGGGTTGGTAAAGTCTGAATTTATTTGATTAAAAATACAGAAAAAACGATTGCGAAATATTACAATTTCATGGTTGTATTTCAGGACAAGGATTGAGGATGTATGTCTGAAGAGTGGAGTAGCAGCATGTTCAGAGGTCCTGAAGAGAGCCAGAGCAGCTTTCAGGGCCAGACGAACAGCCCAGGACAGATTCAGACTGGCCCAGCTGGAGGCTTTGGTGCGCATGTTGATGGACCACGAGTGTGACTTTGCAGATGCTCTTGGAAGGGATTTGCATAAGGTAATATAACAAGAGTTTCGTACAAATAAGTCAGATTAACTAATTATCAAACGATTTTTTATGAATATAGTTTTTGCATTGTAGCCTGGTTTAACTAGTGTGGTGGAGATAATAGTAAGCACAGGTAAAACTATGATGGATCCTCAGTACTATGTTGTTTTTTTTTAAACAAACTGTGGCATTTAAGCACATTTAAAAACTACACTCTAAAAAATGCTGGGTAAAAAGCAATTTTTTTGAGTGTATTGTGCTTACCAAAGCTGAATTTATTTGAATTAAAAATATAGTAAAACTGTAATGTTGTGAAATATTATTGCACTGTTTTCTATTATATCAAAAGCCTTGTGCTTAAGCTTTTACTCAGTATTTGTGGAAACAGTGATACATTTTATTTTTCTGAATTCATTAATGAATAGAAAATTCAAAAGAACAGCATTTATTTGAAATAAAACGTTGAACGTTACATTTTTAAAAATATTTAAAAGTCAGTTTAATCCACATTTTAATCCATCCTTGAAAGTGTTAATTTATTAAATTAGTGTTAAAATCTTACTGACCCTCAATTCAAGAATGAATTTGCTCAATTCCCATAAAAAAAACTAAATAATTTTGTAAAAGTTGCATTGAGCATTGAGATGCATCCTGTGGCTAAAGCAAATTTAGGTGAAATAAAACATTCTTTGTGACCTTTCTCATACAGCCTCGCTTTGAAACGGTTATGTCAGAGCTGATGATAGTCAAAAGTGAGGCTCTCCACACAATCAGCAACTTGAAGAAATGGATGGAGCCACAACGCATAGAACGAAACTGGGTATAAACCGAGTAGTGACTGAAGCAGACACATTCCCCAAAGCACAAAGCCTCACATTGTGTTTTCTCTCAACTTGCCAAAGTAGCTTATGACAAAGACCATAGCTGGTGTTCTCTGTCACAAGATTAGTTAGTACAAGTTATTAGTATTTGCCTTTATAAACATGTGCTAAGCAGTCAAATGATACTGATTGTAAAACCTGGTGAAGCTTTTTTTATGTTTCATGATGTCAGCCATTTCACTCCTGAACCAACAACAATGCACTAAGGTGACACTGCATAAATAGAAGTTCCAAAAAGAGTTTTTTAGCAGCGATGCCTTAGGCATAGCAGAACGATTTTTGGTTACTCAAACCTTTCAGTGATTAGTTCTTAAAGTTCTTAGTTTTTTCTCAGTGTGAACCTTTCTCCACTATAAAGAACCTCTTGTGGAATGGACAACACATTTGCTTGTGTTGTGGTAAAATGGCACAATTTCTTTTAAAATGTTTTACAGTAAATTGTATTTAATGCTATTATTTCTACAAGACTACGTTTTCTATGTTTTTTCCTCACAATATTAGAGCAGTGGTTCTCAAACAGGGGGCCTCAGAATGATTTCATTTATTTTCACATAATCTATAACATAATTCAAATTCTAAGAAACCAGTTTACATTTTTATTGAAATGTCAAAATACTTTATTACAAAATTTAATTATTATTATGATTAACTATTATTGTTTTTGAAGAATATAGTTCTTGCAACTTCTAGAAGTTAATAATTGAGGTTAATTAAATGATTAGATACTCCCAGTTTTTTAATAAAAAAAAAAAAAACAGAAACAACTTTATCATAATTAAAACAGAACATTCCTTTTATGAGGTTCTGTTGGATATTGCGTTAGACAATATTGCCAAAGCTGAAAAGGTTGTGAAACAGTGTATTAGAGTGTTTTTCTGAACATTACACACATCTTTTTTTTTTTTTTTTCTACTGAGAGGTCAACTCTGTCTGTTTTATTCCCAGGCGACAGCGTTTGATGAATGCCTATTGGTAAATGAGCCGCTGGGTGTGGTATTGATCATTGGGAACTGGACCAGTCCTCTCCAGCTCTGTCTGGTACCTTTAATAGGTGCCATTGCAGCTGGTAAGTTTGGTTCATTTGATGAGAAATCAGTTTAAAACTCGGCAGAAGCTCAGAGGTTCATGTAGATTGTCTACAAACTGGAAAGTTGGTGGTTCGATCCCCAGTTCCACCAGACCAAGTGTCGAGGTGTCCATGAGCAAGACACCTAACCCCAGCTGCTCCTGACGAGCTGGATGGCGCCATGCATGGCTGACACCGCTGTCTGTGTGTGATTGAGAGAGTGAATGAGTGAATGTGATACAACATGTAAAGTGCTTTGGATGGCCATGGGTTTGTTAAAAGCGCTATATAAATGCAGTCCATTTACCATTTACCATCATTTATAGGGCTTTTTATTTTTTAAAGGTAACTGTGTGATTATAAGCCCATCAGAAACCTGCACTCATACAGCTGAGCTTCTGCACAGACTCATACCATCTTACCTGGACAATGTAAGTAAAACAGCATTACTACTTTGAGTCCATTAGCACAGCAGTGTTAAATATATCCTGGTTCTTTCTCATTGTTTTACATGTGCTTCATTTCCAGGAATGCTTTCACTCTGTTGTAGCAGCAGCACACGAAATTCCAGAAATGATAGACCTTAGATTTGATCATGTTTTCTTCTCCGGTAAGGCCTTGCTGATCCCAGATTATTTTAAGATGCTATGATGTCACATGGGCTATCAGAGATAAGTACAAGTGTGGGCTCTGTAAGAGGCTGCTTTTAGGACACATTTTCAGCAGTTATTACTCCAGTGTCACATGATCCTTCAGAAATCATTCTGATTTGCTGATTTGGTGCTCAAGAAACATTTGTTATGATCAATTGAAAACGATTGTGTGGCTTAATATTTTTAATGGAACTGTGATGCATTTTTTCATGATTTCAGGATGAATAGTATTATTAATAGTATTTTATTTTACTAATAATATACACTGCAAAATATGCTTTTCTTACTTAGTATTTTTGTCTTGTTTCCAAAATTGTGACCCTGGACCACAAAATCAGTCATAAGTCGCACGGGTATATTATTAGCAATAGCCAACAATACATTGTATGGGTCAAAATGATACATTTTTCACAACAACAAAAATAAAAATAAAAAATTCATAAGGATATTAAGTAAAGATCATGTTCCATGAAGATATTTTGTAAATTCCCTTCCATAAATATATAAAAAGTTTATTATTAGTAGTAATATGCATTGCTAAGGACTTTATTTTGGGCAACTTTAAAGGTGATTTTCTCAATATTTAGATATTTATCACCCTTAGATTCCAGATTTTCAACTAATTGTGTATCGGCCAGATGTTGTCAAATGGAAATCTTGTTTATTCAGCTATCAGATGATATATAAATCTCAATTTCAAGAATTTGACCCTTATGAATGGTTTTGTGATCCAGGATCACAATTATCTGTTAACAGGTTAAGAAAAATAATGTTTTTTCTGTTTGGGACAGAAACAAGACAATTTTTCTTACCCCATTGGCAGATCATTTTGCTTTTTTCAAGCAAAAACACTTCGTCCTGATTATTTTCCCCCAGAAAATGTCATTTTACTTAGTAAAAGCATCTTGATTTAAGGTTTGTTTTAATATTTAGACTAGAAACTATTTTATACACATCTATAAAATATTATTTTTCTTATTTAGTATTTTCTTACTGACTTAAAAAAAAAAGTCGCTTTTGATCAGTTTCATGCAACCTATTTAAAATAAAAAATAAAAATCGCACTGACCACAAACATTTGAACGTTAATATGAAATGTGTATACATTTTAAATATGTATGTCTATTAAAACATTTGGTCAACTTTTAGGATTAGAGTATTATGCTTAAAACAAATTAAAAGCCACACAACTTTAACTATGATGATCTTTAAAGCCTTTAACAGTGTTTAATTTTAAAATATACACTTCTCAGGGCTCAAAGTGCTGCAACTTTATGGATTTATGTATTTGTGAGATTTCTGTGTCAAAAGTCTTTTGTACTAACAGCTTTAATTCTGTTTTCTTCAGGCGATAAAGAGAATGGGATTAAAGTAGCTCAAGCTGCTGCTCGCACACTGGCTCGCATGACTCTGGTACTGAGTGGTAAAAACCCTTGTTATGTTGACAGTCAATGTGACATCAACACCACAGCTCGTCGCATTACCTGGGCACGATTCCATAATGCTGGCCAAAGTTCTGTGGCACCTGACTACATCCTGTGCCATGCAGATGCCAAAGAAAACCTCCTGCAGGCCCTCCGCTGCGCGCTCCAGCAGTTCTATGGGACCGATCCACGCGAGTCCAGGAGCTTCGGCAGGATAGTGAATGAGGAGAACTTCAACAAGGCCAAAGACCAGCTGTGGAGATCTGGAAAGGTGCTTATAGGAGGTCAGGTGAATGAGATGGAGAGGTACATTGGTGAGTGGAAGCAGCGTGGCATTGCCAGACATGAATCTATTGAAATGCTAATTAAATCCAACATGGTAATGAGTTATATATGTGTTTTTCTTCAACTCCAGGCACTTGTATGTCCCAGGGTTTAGGTTTAAGTTATAATAGTCATAAATCATTTTAGTATTCATTGTATATTTCTAACTTTTTTTAATTACAACTTTCCTATTCAACTGTAATTTCCAACACAGCAAACAGTTTTGGCTTTTTGTTTGTTTGTTTGTTTATTTATTTTGGTTTTTACCAAGAAGACAATACCTGAGATTAAATATAAGACTTGATATTTAAAGAAAACATTTTTTTTATTTTAAATATTAAATATTTAATTTTTTGTGTCATTTTCAATTTAGCTCTACTTAATTATGCAAAAACCCTCCATACATGAATAATTGACACCAAATCCAGGAAAAAATAAAAAATGATATTGCTTAAAATGCATCATTATTGTCTTTTCTTATAATTCAAACTGAAGCACCAACTATTCTGACGGAGGTCATGGAGTCTGATCCAATCATGCAGCAGGATGTTTTTGGACCCATCCTTCCCATACTGATGGTCCAGGATGCAAGTGAAGCTGTGGCCTTCATCAATTCCAGAGAGAAACCACTATGTGTGTATGCTTACTCTAGTAACAACAAGGTAAATACTTCTCCTACAACCTAAGGGCAATGCTACATTTAAATGATCTATGTTACTCATAAACACATGCATTTACTCTCTCACTCTTTTTCTAAGGTGATTTCCAAGATAATGAATGAAACATCTAGTGGAAGTTTCTGTTTGAATGACAGCGTCTTACAGAGTGTGATGGTGGGATTGCCATTTGGAGGAGTTGGTGAGGCTCTCATTTGATCTGATTACAGCATACAAAGAAATCAGGCAGTGCAAACACTATTTGCTAAAGTGTTTAATAATTAAAGGAGTTGAATCCAGTAACATTCAGGATTTCATTGACAGGTGCCAGTGGAATGGGCTCCTATCATGGTCAGTACAGTTTTGATGCATTCTCTCATAAGAAGTCCTGCCTTCTGCGAACCACCCGGATTGAGTGCATGACATACTTGCGTTATCCACCTTATGAGGAACGCAACCTGTCCTTGGTCAGCCTGGCCAGCTCTCTGAATCTGAGGAGTCAGGGTTGGTGCACTATTCTGTAAGAGCCACTGCTGCAGAGAGGACACAAATCAAATGCCTTTTTTTCCCTCACTGCTGGAAAGTCTATTAAATCCTTTTATATAAATCAATTTTTAAACCTATGTATAAACTTGTGTATTTAAACATGAATTTTGCTTGACTCTTCTTTACAACTATGCAGGGACAGTCCTCTTGGAGTAAACGGCACATTTATGCTATAATAAATAATTTAGCAGATACTTTTATCCAAAGTGACTTTGAACAATGCAAGTTATTCATTCAAGGGAGAAACCAACACTAGTGTTTTTTGTAATGGAAACATGAAATTACAAATATACACTACCATTCAAAAGTGTGGGGTCAGTAATATATAGGCTATATATTTTTAAAGAAATTAATACCTTTATTCATCAAGGATATTGGACACGGACTGTATACTGTGCATACACTTTCAATGGAGGAGGAGAAAGCTCTCTGACTAAATCTAAAATATCTTAAACTGTGTTCCGGAGATGAACAGAGGTCTCACGGGTTTGGAACGACATTAGGGTGAGTTATTAATGACAGAATTTTCATTTTTGGGTGAACTAACCCTTTAAGCAACTCAACCGTTTTCAACATTCACTCAAAAAAATATTTTATGATGCTGTTCACTTTATTTAAGCAATTCTTATTTAAGAGAGACTTTTTAATGCTTAATGTTTTATGTTGGTATTTAAAAGTTTTTGTTATGTTAGTGTTTTTGGAGGTTACCATTGTGGTGAAGTGTAGAGCATGTGCTTGGGGTGAGGACCTGCTAATAACAATTATAGTTGTTTTAATTTTAGACAAAATTAAGAATGTTAACCTGATTTAACAAAATGGCATTGAATTACGTAAATAAACAATTTTAATTAAATTCAACATAACCCAATAACGTGGAACCTGTTGACATAAAAATAATTAAGTAAAACCCACATATTTTTTTGAGTGTTGATAATAAGAAATTATTCTTGAGCAGCAAATCAGCATATTAGAATGATTTCTGAAGGGTTAATGTGACACTGAAGACTTGAGTAATGATGCTGAAAATGTATAAATACCATCACAGGAATATTAAATTATACTTTAAAATATATTCAAATAAAAAGGTTGTTTTAAATCATATTTCACAGTATTACTGTATTTTTGATCAAACAAAGGCACCCTTTCAAAAACAAATGTAGTAAAAAGCCAGACTTATTCATTTTAAACTTTAATGTATTTTTATATTTATATCATAAAATCAACATCATTTCAGGGTGCAGATGGTAATATTAAACCAATTTTACAACAGTAGTAAATCGAAGTACTACATACAGCATATATAAAATTACCATTTTAATTTTACATGAAGCTAAACTATGGGATCATGAATATCCTACAAACTTCATCAGAATATGATTGCAGAATGTTACACATTTTCCTGCTTTAATATGTTCCCTACATGTTTATTGTTAGGCTTCTCAAAACTTCATAAAAGTATACTCTGAGTCAAAAAGCCAAGTGTTTCTGTAATTTTTATATGTATTTGAGACAAGGAACATGGTTGAAATTTTAAAAGAGAAACAGATGTTTTCTTCTTCCCCTATTCAGGTCTTTTGTAGATGGTTTCTGCATTGCCCTCTTTCATTGCAGCATACCTAGCCACCGTGAACAAGTAGTCACTCAATCTGTGGAAGCAAAAAGTATAATGTATACTTTTTAATGACATAAAATTTATAATGACAAGGATAATAGAATAAGTTCATACCTGTTCAGATATCTGGCAACCTCAGGATCTGTCTCACCCGAACGGACAACAGGGGCAACACTGTAATAGATAACATTTGATACTGACATAGCTGTAAGGTAACACAAGTGGAACTGAGAATATTGTTTGTGTGCACGTGTATGTGAGACTGACCAGCGTTCAGCCCGCCGACACACTACTCTGGCCACATGTAAAGCTGCGCTGCTTTTCCCTCCGGACTGCAAATTGAGTATGACATTAAATGGCTTTCCCTCAGTAATCGCCTTACTTACAATATTAAATGTCATCAACATGTCATTAAAGTCAGCATGAAACAGAATTTGCGATAGTCTTTTTCCCCCTATTGTGACGTATATCCAAGTGTAACAGCTTCTCGAACAATAAAAAATGTAGGGTGGGACTTGATTTTGTCCATCGGAAATTGATTGGATCGTTATGGTTTGCTATTGCTGTGATCTCTTGTGATTGACAGGTTGTCCCACGTCATTAGAGAAGAGATGTTGTTGCAAGCGGGAGGGGACGTTATTTTGATTATAGATTACAGTGGCACATGAATTACATAAAAATATAAATTGTCAATTTTGATTTCATGGTGACTTTAACAACCCAAATCAGACACCAATTGCAATTTCCAATCTAGTGTCTAATTGACATTAAACTCTGAAGATTGTGTAAGCATACATATTTATGGAACATACATACAGGAAGTATGAAGTTGGTGAGTGGAGGCAGCTCCTCTGTCAACAAATCTATCCACCTCTCCAACTCAATCACAGCTTGAGAGCTGAACTTTGTTTTCTCTGTTTGGAACAGGAACATAAGAATAAGGATCTTAATTTACTGTTAATCTATGCAATTAAATATTTTAATGCATTTAGATGTTTAAAAAAAACATCCTTTGGTTCTGCTTAGAGCTTACGGATGTGACTGTCTCTAGCTGAGGAACGTGGAGTGGCAATATTTGATCCTACATCCTGTAGTACACACTGGATCTGTATAGACAAGAGAAGCATGTGGACACTTATGACATGCAAAAATGTAAACCATGTGCCATTGATTTGAAATCATTTTAAAACTGATAGCCACTAAAATCAACTTGATACCAGTTGGTTAAAAGTAAAAGTGGAATTAATTCTGTGGAAAGGGTTAGCATAATCTATTTGCACATGCCTTCATGCATTTAAAGAGTGGCTTAAGTGTCCAAATAATTTCAGGTCCACTGTAATTAAAATTCATTGCTTCTCATCAAACATCAGAGATACACAGACCTTATCCAGCTGATCTGTGAATGAATGGCCACTGTCAAGGCAAAATTCTCTTGCTAACCTGAAAATCAGATGTTTTATTGTTGAAAAGCATTTTAAAGTCATTTGACCCACACATTATGCTACATTAACTCAATCCATTACCCAATTGCTGATGATAATTCATCAGTTGTTCCCAAAGCATCAAATATAAGATCCTCCTTTGGTCTCCTCTCACCTGTGAAGGTACTGGAAAAACCTAATGAGGTGAGACATTGAAAATACTTTCAGTTTGGCATGCAACTCTAGCACCCAGTACTATAATTCAAAATCTTAATATATAGGCTGCCAGCACGAATAACCATTTATGTATACTATAAAATGAAATAACCTTTATCTCCAGTTTTTGTGTATATCTTGGGAATTCTCCTGTTTTCTTCAGATGTGCTGGCATACCTTGGAAAAGTGAAAAAAAACATACAAAGTATCTGAACTGAGTCACTGTAAGTTAGTACATTGGCTACATTAGCCTGAAACACATGTGATATGGGTGATATTTTACCTTCTTTCATCCCCAAACACAGCCTGCATCTGCTTTATGCTCATACATGTCCCTAAACGAAGAACACGGTGAAGACCTGTGGACCTGGTCACGAAATATAACATCGTAAACGCTAAAACATTTGTAAACGCGCTTCTGTGTTTATTATTGACCGTTTTGACAGCTTTTGCTGCCCGTAGACGGACGTTCTATCACGCAACCTATGACGCGAGGTGGTGCGAATTTCGATTGGTGTTTTGAGAGTCGGTGACTATGAAAGCTTAATCCTGATAGGCGGGTTAAGAATCAGCGATGTGAGAGCTCAGTCCTGATTGGTCCAGACTGCAGCGGAGTTTCACGTGTATGGCAATGGACGAGCCGAAGCGATGGGTAACTGTGTATGACACTTTACCTCAGGATTTCTCGGTTATTTTAGCTAAACTGTTAGTTTAATCTGATACAAGAGTAGTGCGTTGAATTTAGCTCGGTGGATGAGCACATATATGAGATTTTAGCAAGGTTTTATTGCTTTGGTCAGCATATACTGATACATTTTGTGGGAAATATATTACAAATTCAGAAGTTTTACGCAAGCTCTTGTTTTCAGGATGCAAACTAGAGAGTTCTTCGTTTCAGCACCAGGGAAAGTAATTCTCCACGGTGAGCATTCTGTCGTGCACGGAAAGGTGGGTGTTTAATCATCAGAGACCCAAAACATTGACGTCTTTTAATTGTTGATTTTTTTTTTCTTTCTTTTTTTCCCTTCATTAAAGTGTTTTAGGAATTCATTGGTTTTTAGACAAATCTAATTCTAAAAGTTTATGAAGGATATATATATATATATATAAACTGCATTTGCAGTCGTCTCATTGTATATTTATTTCATTTTGCTACAAAAACTGTGCATTAGATAAGTTCATATTTTGAGGCGATGTAATAATTTTCAGATCACTAAAATAATGTGAAATGTTATTACAGATTAATGTATTCCAGGTCGAATACTAACTGACATTTTAATTTTACATTTTAATTTTGTTAAGGTGTCAGTTGGCACTGCAGTAACTTAGATTTTTAGCAAGCTGTAACATTTAATATGTAGAGTATCAGCTATGTTTTTTTACATTGTACATTATTGTTTTTTTAACCAATATATATATATATATATATATATATATATATATATATATATATATATATATATATATATATATATATATATATATATATATATATATATATATATATATATATTATATATAGTGGGTATTATTTAATTGTGTATTATTTAATAACAACTGTTGCATTGTTGATTTTAGGGTTAATAATGTTCAGAGTAAAAAAAAATATTATTGAGATCATTCAGCTTTACTGTATCCAATGTACTGTTGGAAAAGTGAATTTTAAAGGTATAGTTTAACCAAAAAAATTAATTTTGCCATTACTTTCTCACCCAGTGTTGTTAATAATCTGTCTGAGTTTTTTTTCTTCAGTTGAACACAAAAGAAGATATGTTGAAAGGATGTTGGTAATCAAACAGTTGACAGAAGCCATTGACTTCCATAGTAGGAAAAAAAAAGGATGGAAGTCAGTGGCTAAAAATACCACAATATGTTTGCAGATATTTAGGAAACCTGCTGAGTTCACATACTCATTCTCAAAACAATGCTAAAGCCAGTCATTCTGCCTTGAAATGTGCATTCTGTGTCGGAATGTCTGTTTTTATTTGGTTTGTACGATAATGCACGCTGCCAGTTTACCCAATAGTATTTCGACACCCCAGGTAGCCAGTTGGTGATGAACACAGCATATTGCTTCCATGGCCAGCAAAACAAACTGGGCTAGAGATTGCAGATTCTACCTGACCTAAAAAGCATTAGCATCCATCGAAAAATCTCTATGAACAAAAGTATATTAAAATGAGGTATCAAATTACAGTGTTTAAGTCTCGAGCTTTCCATTGTGATCGCTCCTGTTGCGACCCGCGTGGCAAACAATATTTTGAATTTGGACTGCAGTCCCCAATTCAATCACTAACTGTCATTCTTACATACAGCACCTTTACAGTCCCTCTTCTGTTCAATCTTAAACAGGTTGCTTTGGCTGTGAGTTTGAATTTGCGCACATACCTGCGGCTACAGTCCACGTCATCTGGTGAAGTGCGCATTAACCTCCCCAATATTGACACTTTTCTGTCCTGGGAAATAACTGCACTGCAGCCACTTCTGGCTGGGTGTAAAGGTGAGAGGAGATAGATATCTGTTTTTTTTAATAAAATAAAAAATAGTTCACCTAAAAATGAAAACTCTCATTATTTTCTTCTGTATATACCTTGTCTGTTCATTGAAGTTGTAATAATGCAGTGTCAGAAAGCAATCATTTCTGGCCTGTGTTTTTCTTTGACTGTTCATTGTTTCAGCAGAGCCGGGGGACCTGAAGGAACTTGACGCAGATCTTTTGAAGAGACTACGTGAATTCACAGGCATTTCAGATGATTCCACCGACACAAGAAGCATGGCAGTGTTGGCTTTCCTCTACATGTACCTGACTGTTTCTGCAGAGTAAGAACACTTAAACTCTCTGCATCAAAGTGCCCTATTATGCTACCTTTCACGTAATGTGTAATATAGCTGTCTGAAAGTAAAGGTCTGCAATGATTCAAAGATCAAAGTGCACAAAAAATGTAGTTATTTTCTTTCAAAAGAAAGAACAGGTTCTGTTTGTAACACAATTGCATAATCTGCATAACAATTTTTGTTTGTGCACACTTGGCAAAAAAAGCAAATCCAGTATGGTAAAACTGACGCCATCGCTGCTGTTCGTATCACTCTTAAGATAAAATTCAAATATGTAATGGGCATTTCGTTTCCGACATGCACTGTAAACGGTAGACCAGTCACTATAGACTGGGCCATCTGACCATTCAGAGCAGAGTAGGCTCTCAGGAAGGAGGAGTTTAGAGAAACTGAATCCTTGATAAAAAACATTTCAGAAAAGAGATGCTGCTTTAATTGTATATTATGAGGAAATCAGAGTGTTTTTTTTACATTGGATGCATATAAACCTATTGAAGGAGACCTCCAAAAAAAAATTAGGAAACTTTAAAATAGCATAATAGGGGCACTTTAAATCTGCAAATATTTGAATGCATCATGTGAACACTTGCTGTTTTTTTTTTTCTAGAGCTCTGGCCAGTATCACAGTATCTGTGTGGTCAGAGTTGCCCACAGGAGCTGGTTTAGGCTCCAGTGCCGCCTATAATGTTTGCCTGTCTGCCGCTCTGCTGTCTGCCAGAGGGACCATATCGGCTCTTACATCACAGCAGGAGTCAGCCAGGTAACATTTCATTGCAATGAATTATGGGGCCTTTCTGTAGGTAAGGATTGTTTCATTTACTTTTAACTCTTTAAAAGTAAATGGATCACCACCATAATTTTTCCTGTCATCTTCCTACTCCCCCCAACCCCTTCCCCTGTTTTAACAAGAAAAGTTTAAGACTAATCCCAGACTAAAATGCATATTAACTGAGTGCAACTTGCACAGATGCATCTTAAAATATGCCAGTGCCATTGTTTTGTCTACAGATGCACAGCAGTAATGTTTTTTTGTGGGGCACGTTTGTAAAAGCTACTTAAATGTCCTAATTAAACTAAGGCTTAATCCTGGCTTAGTTAAGCCCTGTCTGTTAAACCAAGCCAATACATTTTAAAATGCAATTTATTCTTGTGATTGGAAAGCTGAATTTTCAGAAGCCATTAGTTTGCTTAATGTTTCTATGGAAACTTTTGTACCATTATAAATGTCTTTACTGATAATTTTGATCAATTTAATGCCTACTTGCTGAATAAAGGTATTAATTTCTTAAAACTAATACAGTGGGTACGGAAAGTATTCAGACCCCCTTACATTTTTCACTCTTTGTTATATTGCAGCCATTTGCTAAAATCATTTAAGTTCATTTTTTTCTCATTAATGTACACACAGCACCCCATATTGACAGAAAAACACAAAATTGTTGACATTTTTGCAGATTTATTAAAAAAGAAAAACTGAAATATCACATGGTCCTAAGTATTCAGACCCTTTGCTCAGTATTTAGTAGAAGCCCCATTTTGTTCTAATACAGCCATGAGTCTTTTTGGGAAAGATTCAACAAGTTTTTCACACCTGGATTTGGGGATCCTCTGCCATTCCTCCTTGCAGATCCTCTCCAGTTCTGTCAGGTTGGATGGTAAACGTTGGTGGACAGCCATTTTCAGGTCTCTCCAGAGATGCTCAATTGGGTTTAAGTCAGGGCTCTGGCTGGGCCATTCAAGAACAGGCACGGAGTTGTTGTGAAGCCACTCCTTTGTTATTTTAGCTGTGTGCTTAGGGCCATTGTCTTGTTGGAAGGTGAACCTTCAGTCCAGTCTGAGGTCTTGCGCACTCTGGAGAAGGTTTTCGTCCAGGATATCCTTGTACTTGGCCACATTCATCTTTCCCTCGATTGCAACCAGTCTTCCTGTCCCTGCAGCTGAAAAACACCCCACACCATGATGCTGCCACCTCCATGCTTCACTGTTGGGACTGTATTGGACAGGTGATGAGCAGTGCCTGGTTTTCTCCACACATACCACATCAGAGAATCAGAGAATCTTATTTCTCACCATCTTGGAGTCCTTCAGGTGTTTTTTTAGCAAACTCAATGCAGGCTTTCATGTGTCTTGCACTGAGGAGAGGCTTCCGTTGGGCCACTCATAAACCCCCGACTGGTGGAGGACTGCAGTGATGGTTGGCTTTCTACAACTTTCTCCCATCTCCCGATTGCATCTCTGGAGCTCGGCCACAGTGATCTTTGGGCTCTTCTATACCTCTTTCACCAAGGTTCTTCCCCCCCGATAGCTCAGTTTGGCTGGACGGCCAGCTCTAGGAAGGGTTCTGGTCGTCCCAAACGTCTTCCATTTAAGGATTATGGAAGCCACAGTGCTCTTAGGAACCTTAAGTGCAGCAGAATTTTTTTGTAACCATGGTCAGATCTGTGCCACAATTCTGTCTCTGAGCTCTTCAGGCAGTTCCTTTGACCTCATGATTCTCATTTGCTCTGACATGCACTGTGAGCTGTAAGGTCTTATATAGACAGGTGTGTGGCTTTCCTAATCAAGTCCAATCAGTATAATCAAACACAGCTGGACACAAATTAAGGTGTAGAACCTTCTCAAGGATGATCAGAAGAAATGGACAGCACCTGAGTTAAACATATAAGTGTCACAGCAAAGGGTCTGAATACTTAGGACCATGTGAAAGTTTTTCGTTTTTAATAAATCATCACGGTGATTGAGTAATTTTATTTCACGATAGCGATATATATCACAATATAGTTATTTATTCTAACCATTGACCATATTTAACTTTTTTAAGTTTGTTTAGCATGAAGAATGGTTGTGTACCTGTTAACTGAAAATGTTCTGTTTGTGTTGTAGATGGTGTAAAGATGAGATGGAGCTGATTAACAGGTGGGCGTTCATGGGCGAGAAGATCATCCATGGTAACCCTTCAGGGGTGGATAATGCTGTGGGCACATGGGGTATGCTCTCAGCCTGTGACTGCTGTCTTATGCATTCGGAATCATCTTCATTTGATGTATTTTTTTGTACTACATCTCTTTATGCTTTCTATAACAGGTGGCTTTTTAAGATACCATTCTGGTAATATAACTCCATTAAGCAGGTAAAACATTACTCTACAAAATGATATCTCAATATATGTTTTAAGTTACTGTTCCGATTTATCAGTTAAGTATATAAAAAGTTGTTTTAGTGAAATTACAGAACCAACAACATTTTCTAAGTGTGTTATTGGGTTCATTTCCTCCCCAGGGTCCCCATTCTGAGGATCCTTCTCACTAACACCAAAGTACCACGTAGCACCAAAGTGCTTGTTTCTGGAGTGAAGGACAAAATTAACAAGGTAGTAAATGGCTCCCCCCAGCCCCCTTCCATATTTTCATTCCTGTGCCCTTCAATTAGCATAATGGCCGGTGTTGTATGAGGAAGGAACACTCCAGGGTCCCAGTGCTGAGTGCCTTTTATAAGAGGTCCAAATGAAACACTCTGCCAACGCTCCTGTGCTCTGTTACCCTGACAACGGCAGCAGGTAGCTTCACAGCTGGCACATCCCGATTGGTGAAGTGGAATTCTGGTATTATTAGGGTGGAAAAGAGTCATGACAGCCTTGCAAGGGGTCGTATTCTACACTTTCGTGGCATTATAAGTCAAAGGAATAAGCCATGAAAAAGTGTAATTTAGTTTTACTCAGCCATCTCCACCCTCTTTCAGAATTTGTTTTAAAGGTATGGTTGACCCAAAAATGAATGATCATGACCCACCCTCATGTCATTCAAAACTGCATGACTTCCTTTCTTCTGCAGAACACAAAAGGAGATCGTTTATAGAATATCTGGTTGAATGAATTCAGCACGATGGCAGGACATCATGCTTCAACTTGACACTTAGTAAAGCACCGAAGAGCAGATGCCATTGATTTTTCTATTTTAGTTTTTTTGTGTGCCAGCCAGTACTTCAAACTCCAGCCTACAAGGTGGCATACATTAACTATAACTATTTACTATTTAGCACTTTGAGATTCTTCGGAATGAAAAGTGCGTTATAAATAAAATCTATTATTATTTATTATTATTATTCAACTGCGTCTGCTAATTTAATGGCAGCTGGCAGAACTGCATGATACTTTTAACCCCAAACCAGTTAAGCGCAAACCCCACCACAGTCGATTTCATCGCACATTCATTGGTTATTAGAGAATGTCGATGACCGCACATTGGACTTCTATTCCAAATAGCAAGAGTTGCAGTTGTATGGTGATATTCTGCTTGACTAAGGATGACCATTATCTTTTACTGTGACAAGCTTAAGCTGATCATTTTTCTTCATGAATAATGTTGTTCCCTCACCTGTGTTTGTGCAGTATTTTTCTGTCCTTTTAGTCCTCTGCACTGTGTCGTTTTGCAGTTTCCCTCCATAATGAAGCCAGTTCTGGAGTCCGTCAGCGCCGTGTCCTGCACCTGTGAACAGACTCTCACAGAGATTGCTGCACACGGACATTCAGCTGAGCACTACAACATACTGGAGGTACAATCATACAGAAGGAAATGTGCATTTATTAATAGATACAGTACAGTATATTATTATTTGTGCCAGACATTTGTTTTCAATTTTTGCCACAGACAAATTTGGAGAATCGTAAAGATTTATTTCATGATTGGAAAAAAAACCTGCAGTTGCTTTTGTGATTTAATACAGTGAAAACTTTTGGGATTGGTAAGATTTTTTTTTAATGATTTGGTGCTCAAAAACATTTAGGATTAGTGTTGAAAACAGTTGTGATGTGTAATAGCCTGATTTTAAAACTACATTTTATTTAGAAATATTTGATGTATAGAAAGGTCAAAAGAACACCATTTATTTAAAATATATTTTTTGTAGCAATTTGAATGTCTTTGTCACTTTTGTTCAATATAATGCATCTTTTCTAAATAAAAATATTACTTTATTAAAAAAAAAAACCTTACTGACCCCAGTATTTTAGATAATTTTTTTTGGTTTTTGTTTTAACGTTATTTTCCAGGCAAAACATTACTAACATAACTAAACATTACTAACATTATTACAATCATTGTTTGGGTTTGTGTGTCATCATTTAATTTTTGCATGTAAATAAGTAGGTCCAAATGGACATGGGCTGGTGACATGAAATTCTCAGTCAGTGGTATCAATCTTAGCTGAGACATATATCATACAGTTTGACACAAATTAATGCCTCTGTTTCTGCCTATAATCTCCTGCCCTCCTTCATTTCCTTTAAATAAAAAGTGGCAAAAGACCGAAGAAATGATCAATATTTGTATTCAGAGAAAGCCCTGATGGATGGAGGAATTTCTATTGATCATTTTTAGACTTTTCTCTGTGTGTCATGTGTCATCAGGAGCTGATTGATATAAACCAGCACCACCTGAATGTGATGGGTGTGGGTCACTCGTCTCTGGACACACTGTGTAGGGTCACTCTGGCCATGGGGCTGCACAGCAAACTGACGGGGGCAGGAGGAGGAGGTTGTGGAATCACTCTCCTACGACCAGGTACCAGTACACACACCAGAATAACAGAAAAAAGATTTTGGCACTTGTCCATGCAAAAATCTATGCCTTTATGCTAGAAAGTAATAAGTGGCAAATTCAAATATAAGAAATGCAAATTCACGCCTGTACAGCTCGTGCAACTCTTCAACAAGCGACAGCCCCAAAACATCACTGCTCTAGAGGAGATCTGCATGGAGGAATCGGCCAAACTACCAGCAGCACTGTGTAAAATGGGAAAACAAAGTAACTTGCATGACTTATTTGAAAAAGTAACTCTGATGTTTTGCTGTAAATGTAAGAGTAGTGTATTATTTTACTAGTTACTTGAAAAAAAGTAATCTGATTAAGTTACTTGTAATGTGTTACCCACAACACTGCTCAGGCTTTGTGATGCAACTAGATAACCTTCTGTCAATTCTGAAACCTGATTTATTATAATTGTACCAATCATTGTTGTTTTTGTATAAAATGTCTTCATGGAACCCTAGGGTGTATATATTTTTGATATGCTTCCTGTGGTTAATCAGTCTGATTGCTGCATATTGTTTAAAAAATCTCCATGAGGGTGGCACCCTGCTGACTGTGTGACTGTTTAACATGATTTGTGAGGTAAATCTCGCTTGTCACTCTTGCCTGACAAAGCTAACAACTTGACGCAGCAGCTGTCAGACTGGGCCATACTCTTTGTTTATGCCTGAAGCCACTAACGCATTGAATTTTAATCAGGATCTTAGAACCCTTAAAAACAGCCTTCAATAAAGAGGAGACACAATGCAGGAAGAAGCCGGGCAACTATTATGGAGTGATGTTAGCCTAGCAGCTTGAGTATGACATTGTCATTTCTAGGCATGCCTTGTTAAGGTATGATGAAGGCTGAATTGAGATTCCTTCATTTGATTTACTGACAGGATTGGTCTTTCTCAGCTGTTGCGTCCTGACTCCTGCCACTCCTTTAAATCAGGTTGTTTACCATCTCAGCGTCATTTATAGCTTGTTTCAGTTCAGTACGGTACTTAATTTTTGTTGTTTCCATTTTTAGAAGTTGTGAATGGTACCCTAATTCCGAACCGTACCACTTTTTTGGCACTCCAAAACAAATTTAAGAACCTTTGAAATAGTCTAATAGGGGCACTTTAAGCCAACATTTTGCTCATACTTTTCATTACATTTAATTTTCCCCCCACTTGACATGGCAAAGAGGTCTGTTTTTGTGTCAAGCATGTAAAATTACACCGTTTAATTTTCTAAAAAAAAGTATAGGGACATTATCAGCCACCTGGTAATGCGCGCGCACACACTGATTCTTGGGTTTCATGTTTGAGGGTTTGGCAGATTGTCAGACCACCTGCATATGGTCAGTGCTTCTGACACTAACAACTGGGGGGAAAGTTGCATTTCACCAGGAACAATGTTGCAAAGACATGAGGCTCAAAAAAATAATATATTTTCATACAAACTACGCTTGTTTCTCTTTTTCTCCTTACATTTTGAGTTGTGCTGTTCATACAAGTGTTAATCCAATCCTCCATATTATATTACATTATATTGTATTACATTATAATATAATATAATAATACATTATAATATAATATAATTCACTACTGTTAAAACGTTTGGGGTAGTTTTTTAACAATATTTTATAGTTAAGTTTCTTATGCACACTGTACACTAAGGCTTGCATTTATTTGATCAAAAATACAGTAAAACAGTAATATTATGAAATGTTATTACAATTTAAAACTGACTTCTCTTTTTTGAGCAAATGCAACTGTAATTTAAACTGAATTTTCAGCATCATTGCTCCAGTCTGCAGTGTCACATGATCCTTCAGAAATCATTTGAATATGCTGATTTGGTGTTCAAGAAACATTTATTATTATTATCAATGCTGAAAGTTGGGCTGCTTAATATTTTTGTGGAAGCCATGATACATTTGTTTTCAGATTTTTTTTATGATTAGACACAATTTATTTTGTAACATTATAAATGCTGTCACTTTTGATCAATTTAATGCATCCTTGCTGCATAAAAGTATTAATTCCGTATGTTATAATTATGTTATGTATAATTATATAATGTTATGTTACCATTATATTATAGTATGTTACCATTATATTATATTATATTATGTTATAATTATATAATGTTATATCATATTGTTATTATTGTATATAACAATATGATCATATTGTATATATAATATATTATAGTGTTATAATTATATTAAGTTATACATTTGCACAATTTAGCTTAAACTCCATGGGGCTTTTGTTTTGTAGAGAGTAATTTGTCTTGGTGTTAATGGGTATATTTTTGTCCGCTTTGTTTGCAGAAACAGATGCATCAGTGATTCAGAGCACCATTGAGGAGTTAAAGTCTTGTGGCTTTGACTGCTGGGAGACCAGTATTGGAGCCCCTGGGGTACAGCGGCACTCTTCTGCTGCACTCAGTCAGGATGTACTGAAGATCCTCAACACTTACTGAGACGCAAAGGAAACATTCTACTTTATGCTTCATTGATATCAGGAATGCTCATCGCTGCTGTTACTCTGGATCTTGGTTTGACAAATGCAGTTCATAATACTTGGGAAATGTTATTTTGAAATTTGGGAAATCATATAAAACATACACTTATTGCCTGTTGAATTAAGAAATACTTGTTTGAAATATATGTGTATTATTATTACATTCAGAGTGTTTATGCATTGTGAATGTTATTTTTCACACATCAAAAATCATTTTTATATGCCACTAGATGTCAGCAGAGTGTAAGACATGGATTTAATACCGCCAATTTTATACAGTGTGTATGGAACGCAAATAATATATTTCAAGTAAATATGAATTAAATTAATTTATAAATCATATTTAATAAATTCTAATTTTCTTTTTCACAAAATTATCCTTTCCTGGCCTGTCTGTGTATTCCTATCTATCCTAGCAAATGTAGTACGATCATCTCATTTGTCAAAATGTTTCTCAACACGGATCGCATTTCCAACCAGAACTAGCACAGCTTGGAGCATTTTGGACTGTGTACAGCCATTGTATTATTGTCACTAAACCCAAAGTAATTACTTTTCAGTTCTTTGCTCTTTGTCAGAATATTTTGCACCGGAACGGTTTTGAAGCCAAGTAGTGGATGCAAGGATGCATTTGGCTGTCGACCAGACGCAGGCAGCCCAAGTTGATCTGTGAAGCGCAGTGATGAAATAAACGCTCTGCACTTTCAGCAGAGCACATTTCCCCACAGTCCCAGGAGAGGGGTGTAATTTTAGTGGGGTTTTTTTGTAAGGAACAGATAAAGAGGGCTATCTTCAGCCCGCAAGAACGAGCTAGTGAAAAGGAAATGGATTTGCACTGAGATGAATGTGTTCCTGTAAACTGAAGGACAGAGCCTCTTATGCTTGAACAAGTCAATTTGATAAGACCTGGGAGGTCAGAGATACCTTTGAAAATGAGTGCCTCCAGTTTTGTAAATGTGAAGCCGTCAGCATGCTCATAATCCGGGGGCATTTCGGAAGTGAGGAGAGAACGTAATGCGCAGCGTAACACCAGGCCGGAACTGCACTTGCATAAACTGCTTAGAGTAGTCTAACAATTAAGTCATCTATGTTTTTTTCTTAAAGACTGGTCATAACTTTTCAGATAGCTACATAAAAACGTAGATTGGTCTAATTTGAATTCGAAAAGTAAGACCGATTAGCCCTGATTTTTATGCAACAGGCCCCAGTTTGGGCAAGACCTATTTTCTTCCTCTTTTGTCTTAATTGTATTTTTTTTTTATTTTTAGCATTTTTGTTTTGTCTCAGTCTATATGCTTTGCGCAGAAAAATCTGTTTTTGTATCTGTATCTGTTTTTGTCCACATAATGCATGTCAGGGGAGTTCAAAAACATTGGACCCCACTGACTTTCAATGGACATTTTTGTTTGACCTATCCCATTAAAGGTAGGGCAGGTAATAATTGGTTAAAACCTTTTTTTTTTTCCAAATTAGTTTAAACTTGATTTATATATCAATACATAATTAAAATGTAAATACTCTGAAAAAAGAAAGTATAAAAATTGAGTGTCTGTAGACATCTCATGACTGTTTTAAAGACATTATTTCCATTCACTCCACCTTCTCCCTTCTGGGCTCTTTCCAAAGCCACGCCCTAAACACATGAACGCGCTCCGCCGAGCTCAGCTGGAGGACGCATTATTTACCTGAGACGAGAGGTGGAGAAGAAGGAGCGGAGTGCATGTAGTGAGTGACATCATGTCAGAATCACATGTAATAAAAAATCTAAATTTATCAGTATGAATATAAACAAATAAGATGTCTTTTAGTACTCACTATCAAGCTAGAATACCGATAGGCCTACTGGTAAAGTTTAAAATATATTTTTGTTTGATTCGGTAACGAGCTAGTTATATTTATAAGGTAAAGCTAAAAACGGTTAGCATTGATACATGTTTTTCCAATAACATCAGTTATACTGTGATGAAGATGAATTTAAGTTTCATATACTTTTTCAGACTACGTACATTTTACATTTTAAAATACAATTATGTATTGACATATAAAGAAAGTTTAAACAAATTTGGACAAAAGTGTTTTAGATAATTCTTACCTAGCCTACCTTTAAGTGCTTGAACAGTGACTTTTAAAGACAACATACATGTTGCCTGTCTGTTGAAATAGTGTTTATTTATTTATTTTACCTGTGTGTGTGTGTGTGTGTGTGTGTGTGTGTGTGTGTGTGTGTGCGTGTGTGTGTGTGTGTGTGTTTGTGTGTTTTGCTTATACTCTACCATTTAAAAGTTTTGGGTCAGTTGTTTTTTATTTTTATTTTTTTAATTATTATTAAAGGGATAGTTCACCAAAAAATGATCAATCAATTTTGTCATTACTCATCCTCAGTTTGTTTCTAACCTGTATGAGTTTCTTTCTTCTGTTAAAAACAAAAGAAGATTTTTAAAGAATGTTGGTAACCAGACAGCTGATGGTAGCCATTGACTTACATAGTAGGAAAAAAAAAGAATACTATGGAAGTCAATGGGTGCTGTCAACTGTCTGGTTACCAACTGTCTGGTTCTTTTGTGTTCAACAGGATAAAGAAACTCATACAGCCTATGTTTGGAACAACATGAGGGTAAATTAGTAATTAAAGTAATTAGTAATTAGTAAATTATAGTTTATTCAGCAAGGGTGCATTAAATTGATCAAATTCAAATGTGACAGTAAATACATTTTATAATGTTACATAAAGAATATTTCTTATAAATATATATATATATATATATATATATATATATATATATATATATATATATATATATATATATATATAGTCCTTCTAAAAAATTAGCATATTGTGATAAAAGTTCATTATTTTCCATAATGTAATGATACAAATTAAACTTTCAGATATTTTAGATTCATTGCGCACCAACTGAAATATTTCAGGTCTTTTATTGTTTTAATACTGATGATTTTGGCATACAGCTCATGAAAACCCAAAATTCTCAAAAATTAGCATATCATGAAAAGGTTCTCTAAACGAGCTATTAACCTAATCATCTGAATCAACTAATTAACTCTAAACACCTGCAAAAGATTCCTGAGGCTTTTAAAAACTCCCAGCCTGGTTCATTACTCAAAACCGCAATCATGGGTAAGACTGCCGACCTGACAGCTGTCCAGAAGGCCATCATTGACACCCTCAAGCGAGAGGGTAAGACACAGAAAGACATTTCTGAACGAATAGGCTGTTCCCAGAGTGCTGTATCAAGGCACCTCAGTGGGAAGTCTGTGGGAAGGAAAAAGTGTGGCAAAAACGCTGCACAACAAGAAGAGGTGACCGGACCCTGAGGAAGATTGTGGAGAAGGACCGATTTCAGACCTTGGGGGACCTGCGGAAGCAGTGGACTGAGTCTGGAGTAGAAACATCCAGAGCCACCGTGCACAGGCGTGTGCAGGAAATGGGCTACAGGTGCCGCATTCCCAGGTCAAGCCACTTTTGAACCAGAAACAGCGGCAGAAGCGCCTGACCTGGGCTACAGAGAAGCAGCACTGGACTGTCGCTCAAATTTTGCATGTCATTCGGAAATCAAGGTGCCAGAGTCTGGAGGATGACTGAGGAGAAGGCAATGCCACAATGCCTGAAGTCCAGTGTCAAGTACCCACAGTCAGTGATGGTCTGGGGTGCCATGTCAGCTGCTGGTGTTGGTCCACTGTGCTTTATCAAGGGCAGGGTCAGTGCAGCTAGCTATCAGGAGATTTTGGAGCACTTCATGCTTCCATCTGCTGAAAAGCTTTATGGAGATGAAGATTTCGTTTTTCAGCACGACCTGGCACCTGCTCACAGTGCCAAAACCACTGGTAAATGGTTTACTGACCATGGTATTACTGTGCTCAATTGGCCTGCCAACTCTCCTGACCTGAACCCCATAGAGAATCTGTGGGATATTTTGAAGAGAAAGTTGAGAGATGCAAGACCCAACACTCTGGATGAGCTTAAGGCCGCTATCGAAGCATCCTGGGCCTCCATAACACCTCAGCAGTGCCACACATTTCTGCAAAAGGATTCCCGAACAAGTATTGAGTGCATAACTGAACATAATTATTTGAAGGTTGACTTTTTCTGTATTAAAAACACTTTTCTTTTATTGGTCCAATGAAATATGCTAATTTTTTGGAATTATGGGTTTTCATGAGCTGTATGCCAAAATCGTCAGTATTAAAACAATAAAAGACCTGAAATATTTCAGTTGGTGTGCAATGAATCTAAAATATATGAAATTTAAATTTTATCATCACATTATGGATAATAATGAACTTTTATCACAATATGCTATTTTTTTGAGAAGGACCTGTATATATTATTATTTGTATTATTTATTTTTCTGAAGGATCATATGACACAGAAGTTGCTGAAAATTCAGTTTGCCATCACAAGAATATATTACATTTTAAAATATAAGAAAATCTTTCCAACTATTTTTTTTTTTTTTTACATGCGTAAATCAGATTTGCACATCTGAGTACATTAAAGTGTAAGAATCGGACTCAACGGAACCATCTCAGTGCTCTGAGGAAGTGACCTCAGACCCCAGAAGTGAGCCGTTGTCCTCTTGCCAATCATTGCGCGTGACATTTACCCACAAACTCGCCACCAACCTATTCATTCACACTATGAATAATGCTTTTCCTGATGCCATCAGCTTTAAAGGGTAAAAATGAGTCGCACCATCTAACTTTCCCATTTTCTCAATGCAGCAACGTCCACTTTAGCCCGATCCAATTTGGATCTCATCCTCTGACAGATTGAGGAATCGCTTTTCAATCTTTGATCTGGTGTAATGAAAAGAGAGAGGGTACTGCCTGTGAATGCGGTAACCGGATTAGCAGAGGGAGGAGAAGGCGGCATCGGCCGTTCGAGGGGGAACAGATGAATGAGTAAAGCTGGCTTTAACCAGAAGAGAGGGGGCCCAGGACCGCCCCCCGCCACCGAAATCCTCATGACCTGCTGCTAGTCATGTGCCTTGTGTTTGTGCTGACAAACAATTTCACAAAATTGGATCCCCCAAATCGTTATCGACTTTTCCTCTTTCCTTCTCTCCTGCTCTCGGACATGAGAGCCCTTGATAGGGCCGGCTATGAGTTAAACACTATTGGCAGTTTTGAAGTCTGTCCAACAAACAACTGGCAGAGAATGTTAGAGAGAAAAGGTCAGTTTGTGGAGGGAATAAAAAAAACTGGAATAATTGATTTTTTTCCTTCTTTCTTTCCCTATCTCTGTTGTTTTTATTCATTTCTTTAAATGTCAGAAGGCTTTTGTGTGGCATAGGCAGACAGGTTGTATGAATGAATGGGGACTGGCTGGCTGAGGCTGCCTTTCGTGAACCTTGACCCTCTGTGTGGCGTCCTCTCTGCGCATTCTCTGTTGTGTCAAATCCATGTCTTCGTCCCCCACCGTAACCCCAGCTTGAATTTAATTACCACTGAGCTCTTCAATTTAAATTGCATTGATGAAGAGCAATGAGGAGGAGGAGGGGTGAGCCATACCTCTCTGTCTCTTCTCCCTGCGAGGCACAGATGGTATTTTTTATCAATGTCAGCGGCAGCTTCTTTCTGCACTGATGAATAGATTCTAAGGATGGCCTGACATTATTTCAGATAACAGAGGCAGCCAAGAAAAGGGGTCAAGGATGGAGAGGAACGGCAGGGCCATTGAAATATAATAAAAACAAGTATTCAGGACTCAACCCAGCCCCGCTTTCTGTTTGTATCTCTTGCATGTTGCCTTGCATAAAGGAATGTCAGGTGAAATGATTTCCTTTTCATGTGTACGTTTAACCAAAGTTCAACAGTGACGGGAGTAAATGTGAGGACATGAGTTGTTTTTATTCCTCTTTTCTCTGTGCATGTGAGCATGGTGTGGTGCTGTTTGACTCGTTCTCTGCAGGGATGTGACACTGCGCGTGATAGATATGAACTCTGAGTTTGTCTGTGCCGCTCTTGTAAACAGATCATAGCAGAAGAGTACGCTGACAGCATGTCCTCTTTGCGAGAATCGCACGGATAAAAATCAGCATCTGACCAGCTCTGTGAGTGTCAGTATTTTTCAATCTTCTCCACAGGCTTTGCCTTCGATTCCATTTTTCCCGGGAAAGTAACATTCATAACCCCTCTTTCTTTTTCCTCTTTTCTTGTTCTCTGTCCTGTCTTCTTTTTTTTCTGTCCTGTCATTTACATCCTTGCTTCACACTTCCGGATTGTTGCCTTCCCTGTCTTTTTCCTGTCATGTTATTTTCCCCTTTACTTTTCATGTTATCATTTTCTTTTTTCCCTCTCTCCTCCTTTCCCCCTCATTTCCTCTCCCTTCCACATTCTTTCCTTTCCATGTCCATGTCCATGTCCATTTTGTTTTCTCTCTCCTCTCCTCTCCTCTCCTCTCCTCTCCTCTCCTCTCTCCTCTCCTCTCCTCTCCTCTCCTCTCCTCTCCTCTCCTCTCCTCTCCTCTCTCCTCTCCTCTCCTCTCCTCTCCTCTCCTCTCCTCCTTTTCCTTTTATTTCCACATTTCCTTTTTGTTTTGCCATTACTTTTTTCCTCTCCTTTATACTGTCCTGTTATTTTACTCTTTACATTTCGTTTTCTGACCTTTCCTCTCCTCTTTTTTGTTGTTTCACCCTTTCCTTTTCATGTTTTATCATTTTCTTTTTTCCCTCTCCTTTCCCCTTTCCAAAATCATGTTCTGTAATTTTCCTTTTCTCTTCTCCTCTTTTTCCTTTCCTGTTATTTCCACATTTTTTTGCTTTGCCATTACCTTTTTCCTCTCCCTTTTCCTGTCCTGTAATTTTACTCTTTCCATTTCCTGTTCCCCTTTCCTCTCCTCCTTTTTCCTGTCGTGTTGTTTCCCCCTTTCCTTTTAATGTTTTATCATTTTCTTTTCCCCTCTCCTCTCCCTTCATCTTTCACTTTGCTGTTCTGTAATTTTCCTTTTATTTTTTCTCTTTCCTCTCCTCCTTTTCTTGTCCTGTTATTTCCACATTTCCTTTTCATGTTTCTCATTTCCTCCTCCTTTTCTTTATATTCTATTCCTTTTCTTTCCATTTCATTTTTCCCTATCCTTTTCGTCATTCCTTTTTCCTGTTCTGTAATTCCCCTTCCTTCCCAGTTCCTCTTGCCTGTCATTTTTCTCACTCCTTTGCTTTTCATCTCCTATTCTCTCTAGTTCATTAGACTTATTGATTTTTAAACCTAGCAACTTTAGCAAAGTCAAGACTGTAGTGATATTTCATGGGTAAAGCTTGGTGCAATTCCAATTCGCGAGAAGGCTTTTGTCTTGCCCACCTGTGACCTCCTGCGACCTCCTCACCTTCTTCAAGAGCTTGTGGCTCTGCAGCTGAGCAGGGCTCTTTTCTCTGCTCTTCTTGAGAAGATGCTGCAAGGGTCAGGGTCAAGGTGGTGTAAAATGAGAGTATGTATGGGAGTTTGTGTGTCTTTCAGAGTGGAGAAAGGCATTCCCCTTCTGCCTGGCCCTGGTGAGAAGTGAGAGCAGAGGTCAGCTGACCCCATTAAGGCTGTCGGCTGCAGAAGAATCTGGCACAGACCTGCAAATGTCGAGAAGCTGAAGCATTTGTGTGTGTAGGAGAGAAAAGAAGTCCTTGTGTGAGTGCTTGAATAGGTGGGATGAATCCGTGAGAACAGAAGACTGCAGCGTCTTATAGACACTTCAGGTTGATGAATTCACTTAAGGTCCTGTCTTGATTAATGATCACTTTTGATCCAATATCATTGTTATTCACAGTCTCAGTGAAAGCATATCAGTTCAGTGATAAATGATTCTGTGTAGTATGTTAATAGCACTTGAAGTTCCTGTTTCAAAAAACAATAATGTACCATTTTTTAAAATTATAATAATCCCATGGTATTCTTTGTAGTACCATGAAAATACCATAGTATATAATATAATATGAAACAGTAATCAAATTTTATAGGTAGTTGGGAATACTATTTTAAATAGCATTTTGATAAATTGTATTTAATTTAATTAAATAATTTAAGACTGGAGAGCCTTTTTACAACCAATTTTAATATAAAATTTCGATTTTTCATTAAGTCTAAAAAAACATGGTGTAATAATAATAATAATAAAAATGTATTGTATATAGCGCTTTACAAGTAATAAACAAAAATATACAAAAACAAGACAAATACATGCTGGAAACAATACAATACACACATCGAACACCACAGACCATCATGGAATCTGAGTCAGAGGCATAAACCGGAAAGAAAAATATACAAATATCTTTGTGTCGTCATAACCTATTATATATACCATTAAATGTATATCAAGAATACCATTATACTACCAATATATCAGACTACCATGATATTTCCATCTGAGACTCCCACCACCACAAATCTTTTTATAGCAGAGAAATAGCATAACATTCTTTATTATGTCAGTGTTACTGTATATATACCATATTGATTTTACAATATAAAATATCTGAACTGTACTAAGTGTAGTGTTTGGGTGCTCAAGTCTACAGATCTAATTGCAGAGTAATGCTTTTGTTGTACTGTAGGTTTTGAAGAGCTTCATTGATTTTTGTAGCAGTGCTCATCTCTGCTTGGCTAACGCTCAGAGCATGAAGCCTGTCAGACTCTCCTCAGAAAATCTCTCCGAGCAAATCGAAGCAGTTTAGAGTGGAGGGTGTCGGGAAGGGCACCTTTACCTGCTCTAAACACACACACACACACACGTTGGGTTTTCATGTTTTATGGGGACATTCCATAGGCGTAATGCATTTTATACTGTACAAACCGTATTTTCTATCCCCCTACGCTGCCCCTGCCCCTAAACCTACCCATCACAGGAGACATGCTGCATTTTTACTTTTTCAAAAAACATCACTTAGTGTGATTTATGACCTGTTTTCCTCATGGGGACCAAAGATTGTTCCCACAAGGATTTCGGATATTGCCATCTTTGTGGGGACATTTTGTCCCCATACCGTAGGGATTACCAGGACACACACACACACACACACACACGTTTGGTTTGTTTCACTATTTTCGTGCAGGACATTGTATAGACTTCCATTGATTTTTATATCAGGTTAATTATATTTTCTATCCCTTAACCCAATCCCTATCCCTAAACATACCCATCGTAGAAACATGTGCAAAACAATAGTTTTAAATAAAAACATGTTTTGGCCAATTTGTAAGCATTTTTAACTAGTGAGGACCAGTCAGTTGTCATACTATTTCACTATATAAGTGAGGACATTTGTGCCCTCACAAGTATAGCCAAACAAGGTATACACACGCACACAGACAAACACGCACACACACACACACACACACACACACATTCATGTTCTATGAGGACATTCTATAGACATAATGATTTTTATACTGCAAAAACTGTATATTCTATCCCCCTAAACTTACCCATTACAGAAAACTGCATTTTTACATTTTTAAAAAACATCACTTAGTATGATTTATAAGCTGTTTTCCTCATAGGGACCAAAAAAATGTCCCCACAAAGTAAAGGACTTCAGATATTGCCATCCTTGTGTGGACATTTTGTCCTCATAACATAGGGTTTACCAGTAACACACACACACACACACACACACAGTAAAGAACGCTTATAAAACATAAGAACGCTTAAAAACATGAAGAGATTTTGTCGCTTTCTGAAGCTCTATTCCAAAAAATAGTGAGCTGCCCTGCACGGGCAGAATCCTAGGTGAAATTAAATATGTGAGTGATTTGGAACGCTCTACAAAAGCAGCAACTCAGGCAGCAGTAAATTTCCCATTCATTTTCTCCGTAGGGGAATTTATTTTTAACAATATAGCATAAACCTCTAAGGCAGAGCTATTGTAAGCTACTAAGTTTCCGATGAAACCGTTAGTCCACATTATTTCAACTTATTATTTAAAAGTGGACTTCCAGGTAAAATCATTACCGATGATTATGCAAAGAAATGTCCAACAGTCAAATTAACTCTTTTGCACCCGCCACTCCCATGAAACACTGCAAATGATGTGGTAGAGTCTCTCTTTGCTCTCAAAATACATATGTGTATGTACAGTATGCTTACACATATACCCAATCAATATCTTTAAATCAATAGTATTGTATTTCTGTCATTTTGTTATTAGCAATGCTTCATTGGATTGTAGTTCTTTCACTCAATAACGCTGTTAAAGGTTCAGAAGGTGATGAAACACTGTTGATATTGAAATCAGCCCAAACAAACACACCCCTCCCTTCATCGTTCCACCCCCAAAATGCATGACCACGCAATGCAAGAGTGGATGTCTTTTCATACCTGAAGTAGAGCAAAATAATGCTTCGTGAGAAATAAAACAAAGGAAGAAAAAAAATGAACATACAGGACACAAAAGTATAAGAAAGACTTGGTTGCTAGCTGCCAGCAGCATGCTAGCTCCAGACAAACAATGACACTCAAAACTGTCCTGTTACTATAGCTATAACAACAACAGCATATCTTGGTTGTGTGAAACATAGCAAAACCAATGTTACTCACATATTGTATGAAGCAGAAACAACACAACCTCGGCGTCCGTTTTCAGGCCTTCCTGCTTAGGTCTCTCCAGCACTGGAAAGCTTTACTTATATTAATACAGGTCCTAAAGCACTTGTCTGATCATAACCTTTATTTTTCCAGTGATATTCCTGTGACATTTTCTCTTTTGTAATGTCTTTCAGCCATCTCTCTTTCTACAGTCCTTCTTCAAATCTACCTCTTCCTCACGCTCTCTCTCTTCCCCCATCATGAGTGTATATGCCCCTTACTGCTGATTGGCTACAAGTGTGGTTTATGGTACTCGGGCCGATCCACTTTCAACAGCGTTTTTAATGTTGTGATTTACTCTGTAGCTGGTTGGTTTGGTTCAGATCTTTTATGAAGGCTTTTTAAAAATCCATATGGGAAACATGAATAGGAAAAATGCTTTCGGAACCAGGAAAAGGTGAACGGGCACTCTTGCATTCTATAACGCTCCTCACAATTGATTTCTATTGATTCCTAGTTGCGAGGCTAGTGCTGTGACATAATACATAATAAATAATTTTATGTATTAATACATAGCACACTAAAATATTTTATAAAGTAATACATTTTTAATGACACCAAGCTGTGGTTTTTTATTTCTTGAATGTTTTAATTAATCCAAATATTGAATGAAAGTTTGTTTATAATGAACATTTCTTAGGTCTCATCCTGAATTTGTTCATCAATGCATTCTGGGGTTCCTTTCTTTATACATCGACACATGCATTTATTTCTTAGAATTTGTCCAATACAAGGTATTTTTTGGAGACAGCATAATTAATTTTCCTACCTTTTGAACCTTTGTGTTGTTAAAGGTTTTGGAACAGAGTTTGAGGGTCTTGCTTTTATCCACATTTGCCTAATTCAAAAATAACTCGCGCTCATTGCTATGTCAAACCGAATTTCCTGAGCTTTCATAACTTCACTGTGAATGACAGCTGATTGCACGGTGGATTTTCAGGTGTCTAAATGTAGCCTTTGTGGATGGACCGGACACGGCCGCATGTCGGAAATTAATTAGAGTTTAGTTAAATCCGTCATCCGACATTCCGCTCAATTCTCT
The DNA here is from genome assembly GCA_023029165.1 of Gobiocypris rarus. Taxonomy (NCBI): domain Eukaryota; kingdom Metazoa; phylum Chordata; class Actinopteri; order Cypriniformes; family Gobionidae; genus Gobiocypris; species Gobiocypris rarus. The sequence goes on along the minus strand of CM040916.1, from coordinate 42,450,169 downwards.
CTCTCCTTTTAAAATGCAGATGTTCATTTGATAAGACAGCATCCTCTGTCCGCAGAGATAAGCATAATTTAATCCAATGCAAATGCAATTGCTTGGGCGCTTAATGGAGAATATAACATCCCGCTCTGATTTCGGGGGTGCATTTAAATAAAAATTGAAACAAGCACTAGGCATCCGTGCCAAGTCCAATCCCATCTCATGGAGATCAACCGATTTGATCTGCATTTGAATAAATTAAAATTGAAGATGTACCATCTTGATGTATGAGAAATCATCCATGGTGCTTAGAGTGATTGAACCATTTCATCTTCTGCTATCAGTTTCACCAGTGGATATATACATGCTAATTTTGTGGTTTCATTCTCCATCTATTATGACTCGGACCTGTAGCTTGGATTTGTCCTGCGGTCACCTTGGCTTTAAATTATGTGTGCAAATGACCTGCGGTGTGCCCTGACCGTGCCGGTGCTTCGCCTTCCTGTCTACCCACTCGGCTGCTGTAATTAGAGCTGTGCAGGTAGGAGTGTTCAGATTTCATCTGCTGAATTCCTGATAATATCTAATAATCTGAAAGCGTTTTAAAATTGGTCTCTCGTGCTCATGCATTATGCAAGAGTTGCTGATTGCTTTTTTGCATAGATTAGCAATCATTTTACAGATATCTTTTAAGAGGGAAAAACGTTCTGTGAGATGTTCTTTAAGGATGTAGAGACTTTAGGTTTTGCATTGGCTTGCATTTGAGATGCTAGTTACAGGTAATTTAGGTCCCTCTCTCGCGCTCTCTTTCTCGGCTCCTGATTTCTGCCTCCATGCACATCATCAGCAGAGGAATGTCTCTAATTTCTTGTCCTCTTTCCTCTTGATTACTCACTTGTTGAGCATCCAGGCATCTGCACAGCTCGCCGTGTCCAACGCTGTTTCCCAGAGTTCTAGTGCTGTTGAGCAATCAGCACACATTAGTCATCAGGAGGCACAGTCATCTGCATATACGTGAGGCTTATTTCCCCGTCAAATACTTGAGAAGAGTGACCTCTCCCTACGCGGCATGAAACAGAAGGTGCTGGAATGAGCGGGGAAAGGAAGCCGTAACCTGGCCTCCGCCGTGCGTCCCAGGTGAGCTGTACAGCCTCCATCTCCCCAGCAGCCATTTGACCTGCTCGCCGTTGGGTGCATTCATCTATATTAATGCTTGAGGTGTTAAATGCTCCGAGTCACCTTGGACTTCAATTGCTGTCAGGAGGAAAGGTGCTGTGACATGACAGCGATATTCTGTAATGAGAAAAAAATGTTCCACTGAGCTTTCAAGTGGATTTAAGAACGTTTCTTAATGCAATGTGTCACAATATGAGTGACGCGCAGTGAGCCGCACAAGAACTGAAACCTAGCCCAGCACAATACGGACTTTTGAAGGAGCGTGCAGTCTTTTTTACACTTCGAAACAAAAGAAATCGATATCATTTTTTGACAAATATGTTTAAAATGTTTTACATTCACTCAGTGTGGTCTTTTCATGTTGAAATCACATGACCAGCTAAAAATACTCACTTTATCCAGCCCCCTTATTACGAGACACTATTGGAATTATTAATAATAATTTAGTTTTTACCTGTAAATTTAGTTTTTGTGTGAGATGCTACAGCTGAATTGCAAGCAGACACATTTTGGAAAGCAACAGCATACGAAATCAAGCATGCGTAGCTAGTAATATCTGCGTTCACATGCTTGCGTGGCATATATTTGGGGTCTGAAGGAACTCTGACTCTGTCCCAGTTCACATAAAGGCATTCACTAGAGGAACATTTTCATAGTTCCTATAACTATTGGGGGAAGTATCTACTTTTTGGTGTTTTTGCACCACAGAAACAGGAAACAATTCTAGTTCTAGAATGCCTTTTGGGAGGACTGAATTAAGGGTCTAACCCAACACAATACGAACTACTAGTGACGTAAGTGTATGTTGATGAGTGTATGTGGAACACCATTCGAAGCACTGACACCTGACATTTTAAAAAAAGCATGTAAACACACAGTTTACATATACTTACTCTGCAAAATAACTCTACGAACAAAGAAAACAGCGATAAGACAAATATACAGAAAGCTTATATAAACGGCATTAACCTGTTGCCTTTGTCTGCGGTGTTCTTTTCTCAGCCTTGATGGTTTGGATTTGTAGCAGCACAAGTTGCCGTGCGATTATCACAATGCTGCGCTTAAATGACATCGCTGTTGGCTGGCCTACATCACTTCAGAGTTCCTATACTGGCAGGTGCCAGTGCAACCGGGAAAATGGCCCTATATGGGGAAAATTTGGGGAAAAGTGTTGGCATCTAGTTCTTATAACTACCTGTTGAAAGTATGTACTTTGCTGGTTATGTCAAAGTAAATCATAATGCCATGAAGTCAACCCAGGCTTAAAACATTTCTTTAGCGACATTTCTGCAAAATGATATAAAATGCAAGATAAAATACTTTGCTTCTTGTACATTTCACTTTAATGTGGCAGTTTGGAAATTAAATGTGGGGGGTGTGTTTGCTCTTTTGCATTTGAAATAACGTTCCACCTACACTTAACCCTACCCTAAACTTAACTGATACTTTTAACAATAGCAAATGTGAGATAAAAATGAGATTTTTCGAGTGTGTATTGGCAAGTGTTGTTCTACGTCAGGTGGGCGATCGAGCAAGTTTACTACATTAGAAAAGCCATAAACATGGAGCTGGTTATGTGACCCAAATGTGGAAATGAACTAGTTTACAAATCATGCACAGTATCAAAAGTGTTTTGATGTCACAACAAAAGAGGAACCATGTTAAGTTAATAATATCCAAATATAAGGTTTTAATATCCAAAAACCACTAAGACAGTGTTATACATTTTGTTCAGTTGTGTACTTATAATATCCCAAATGTTTCCAACTATTTGTAGATTGTAAGAAAATTACTATTTTAACTAAGGACCCGGGACGTCTGAGCGTGGCGTCTGGGGGAGTCGCCTGTCAATTGCGTCATATCTGTTTTACCCTCGGTTTCTGGTTTTATTTGGCAGAAACGCTTTACTCTTAGCAGTGTGCAACAAGTGTCAAGGCAGCCTCCGAGCGAGCGAGTAACATCATAACATCATTTTCTACATACTGTATCTAACATGATAAACAGAGCTATGATACCTCATACTCATGACCGGAAAAGCGGAAATAGCGCCAGCGCCCGTAGACTGTGTCCCGTCATGATAAAAGTCCCGCTGCTCATGAAGCGTGTGTTGTTCATCTCATTAACAATCGCTCCAGCGGCCTCGCTCAGCTCCACAACACTCGGTCCTGCTCTGCTTCATACTACAGTAACGTTAATAATCGCATCCAGGAACTTGATTTCTGCCAGAGTCCTATCCCGATTATTTTCTACCGGCTGTGAGGTGAAGACCACATGTCCCAAGATGCTGCGCTCAAACTTGGCATCATCAAACATCGCCTTTGTTTTGAACATGCACCTTCTAGTGGATGGAAAGTTGCATAGTGCACCTTTAACTAATCTTATGTGTTATTTAACAGTTGAGATGGTTCTTTTATGCTGATCTATAACCAGACACTAGCCGTGTTTAAAAGGTTGTGCAGGATGGGCTTGTTGTAACACTGCGTTACAATGAGCCCCTATTAGAAATATCCTACTCTATACTTTTGTGAATTCTATTGAGAAACCACAAGACAAATGTCAATAAAGACTAAGTGTTCAGAAATAAGTAATTATTATTTTGAACTATGCTGTAAAGCTATGTTTTACGGTGTGTTTGTTGTCAAACTCAAAAATGTGTTTATTTTTAATTATTAAAAAATGCTATTATTTTATATGGAAAAAGTTGATAATTGTATTTTATTGACAAAATATTTCCGTAAGCTGTCATTTGGTAATGTTACAATGTGCCCCTTACATGTTACAGTGCGCACACTTATGGGGCATGTTGTGGAGTTACACAAAGGTACGTTTTTGGAATTTTGCAAAAAAGTTGGTAGAGGAATTTTTTTCCCATTTGAGCATGTTGTGTTCCATTGTGCCTTAAGTTGTGTCATACTACAGATCCTTTTAATTTATTTTTGCATTTTAATGTATGTGTTAGCGTCTAGCTAAAGGCATTTCTTACATCAATAAAAATGGCAGTTTAAAAGTGTAGTTTAAATGTATCTGATCAAAGCACGTCAGCTGTTGTGAGCTGCCGTATTAACAGTAAAAACCATGCTCAGATGCAAAGGAATATACAGGCACCTTTGGAGTACTATTTTAGGCGTATTGTGATTTGGGATAAACTCATTTTAAAGGGGTCCTGTTATGCCCCTTTTACAAGATGTAAAATACGTCTCTGATGTCCCCAACGTGTGTATGTGAAGTTGTAGCTCAAAGTACCCCACAGATAATTTTTTAGCATGTTAAAATTGCCACTTTTTGAGGGTGAGCAAAAAGTGTTGCTTTTGTGTTTGTCCATTTAAATGCAAATGAGCTGCTGCTTCCTGCCCCCTTTCAAGAAAAGGGCGGAGCTTCAAGAGCTTTTGTTAGCATCTCCGATTACCTCACACAGACACGCACTGAAAATGTCAGAAACTGTTCAGCCTTTAAGTTCAAACCGGAGTCGGACAATGATGGAGAGACTCAGGAAGAAGTGACAACATGTAGAGTGCAACAGGACGTTTCTGAGTGGTAAGTTGATGATTTTATGTAGCTGATGTGGAGTTAACTATCAAGTCATTGATTAGCATATTCTGTGGAAACTGTTGTAAGATGCTTTCAGAGCCAGAGAATATATGCTGCATGAAGAACAATATATTTGGTTATAACTTACGTTGTCACCTTGATTGTATGAAATGCTATTGGATTTGTCTTACGTGCTGTATTGCAATAAATGTGAAAAGACGGATGCGACAGCTTGAGCAGACTCCTTAATGTTCTCTACTACAACAACTCTTCCTCTTCTCTAAAGCAGCCCAGCATGGCCTCACCCCATTGTTGCGTGTTCCCGGGGGCAGGGTTTATGTAAATTTTAATGTTTGTGATGATGTCACCAAACCCGTGAATAAGCTCATTGTAGTCCCTACCAGCCGTTTGTTGTAGTCCTTAAAAAGGGATTTCTGTAAAAGAAAATATCTCCCTTTGCATTGAACTTTTAGCGTCTTATAGCTTTGCAGATGTTGTTTATGCTCAAACAGCAAAATTACTAAAGTTATAAAGTTAAAGTCATAATCAAGGGGCCCTTTAATATGTTAATGTACTGTATAAAATGCATAATATGTGAATTGGGATGCAAGGTCTGTCTCGCTGAAACCGTTTGGTGTAATTCACCTCCAATGACGAGTCTGCTCTTTGGGCCACATGATAATCACAGCCTCACCTTTACTCTAAGACACAACTCCCTCTCATCTATTGCATCCTCTCTCGTCTTTGGACTCTCTGGCTATCTGGGGTGCGACCCTGTGGAAGTCACTGCCCTCTTCCTGACAGTCCATCACTGCACGGTACTGCCAGAGCAGGATTCTACCCGCCGGAGACAGAGTGTGATTGGGAGCAGTGTGAGAATGGCCCTGTCACACTCGATAAGCCGGCAGGACACCCTGAGATGGGGACATATGGCATATTTGACAGGGAAAGAGAGGGTGTGAATGGCACAGAATGATAAAATGGTGTTTTTTCCCCCTTTGGCAATGTCATGCTTTCAGGGAAGAGAAGCGTGCAGAGGGGCTGACCGCTATTCAACCAGGCGCAAGACCGACTCAAGCCCTCAACTGACATCTCCTTCAAGGTCCTAAGGTTCCCTCTCTCCTCTTTTTTAACCTATCTCTCTCTTTCTGTCTTTCTTCTTCTTTCTCTCTGTCTCCCTCACTGACTGGTGAATTTGAATGGCACACATCACTCAAGATCCCATCAAACCCTGAACTCTCCTCATTGTCTCTGGCTGTCAGGTTCAATTATTTCATATCAGGTTAGTCTTAGAATAAAAAAAATGGGATAAATGTTCCGTTGATATTGACTTTGTCTTGATTTGACCCCAGTAAAAAAAATCCAAGCACCTATATACAATCTTAACATGTGAAAATTCATTGCATATATTTAAATATGGGGTCCCTGAAAGTCTTAGTATTATTTATGTACTATCATAGTTTTTTATTAATATTACGAATTAGCTTTTATTTTTTTAATTTTCGTTTTAGTTTAATTATTAGCAGATTTATTGTGCTTCTGTCATTTATGCTTCTGTCATACATTTCATTTAGTTTTATTTCAGTTTTAGTTTGTTTTATTTCAGTTAATAATTTTAATTCAGCTTAAAATGTAAAGTTCTAATGTTCATGTAGTTTTTTAATCTAATATTTATATTTTATTTTTTATAAATATATATTTTAGTTTTACTATTAGTTTTTAGTTAACAATAAGACCACCTGAGACCCTCCGAATTTAAAGTAATGTAAATTACTCACTCTCATGTTTTTCCAAACCTGCATGACTTTCTTTGTTCTATAGAACACAAGAAGAATATTTTTCGAACTGTTTTTGTCCATAGAATTGAAGTCAAAGAGCTCAAATATTGGAACCCTTTTGGTTTTTGAAAAAAATAACAACAATCATATCAAATTTTGCGTTCAAAGGAGGGAAGAAGGGAAGGTTGAGGAACAACATGAGAGTGAGTAAATGATGGCAGCATTTAAAATTTGGATGAGGTATCCAGAAATGCAACCTTTTTCAGTGAGAATTTTTAAATATTTGTTCATAAGCTTTTATAAGATTAGAAGTAACCTCGAACCTTCAATGGCAATAAAGTCTTTTGAACTATTAAAATGCATCGGGGCCTTTCAGGCCTCAAACAGAGCATGAGGTTTAAGCATCATTGACTAATTCGTTGACCTCAGTTTTTTCCAAAGGCATATTAAATAATATTCTGGACTGCATTTGTTTAATCGGTCTGCCACAGTTCCTGCTGTCAGTGTCAGTGAGCTCTTGATTTTCACTCAGGCAGTGGCTTAGACCACTATCCTTGTAAGATGTCACAGAGTATATGTGTCAAACCCGAGTGCCACTGTTCCTTTAGCTTTCACTCAGCATTATTCCCAAGAGGCCTTCAGTCAGAGTAATCTCACACACACACACACACACACACACACACACACACACACACACACACACACACACACACACACACACACACACACACACACACACACACACACACACACACACACACTGTTTTGGGGACATTCCATACACCTATGGTTTATATACTGTACAAACTACACTAAACCAACCTGTCACAGAAAACCTTTTGCATTTAAAAAGAAACATAATTTAGTCTGATTTATAAGCTCCTTTCCTCATAGGGACCAAACTTGTCCCCACAAGGACAAGGATGTCGGATATTGCCATCTTTGTGGGGACATTTTGCCTGGAAAACACACACACACACACACACACACACACACACACACACACACACACACACACACATGTTGTGTTTCCATGTTTGTGGGGACATTCCATAGGCGTAATGCATTTTATACTGTACAAACCGTATTTTCTATCCCCTACACTGCCCCTGCCCCTAAACCTACCCATCACAGGAGACATTCTGCATTTTTACTTTTTCAAAAACATCACTTAGTGTGATTTATGAGATGTTTTCCTCATGGGGACCAAAAATGTCCCCACAAGGACAAAAATTTGGATATTGCCATCTTTGTGGGGACATTTTGTCCCCATACCGTAGGGGATTACCAGTCCACACACACACACACACACACACACACACACACACACACACACACACACACACACACACACACACACACACACACACACACACACAAGTTAAATAGCTTGGGGACTTTTGAGAACAGTGCTGCACACCAGTTTGTGAAGATTATGCTGGTTAAGAATACATTTAAGTTGCAAACACTTACCTTTACTTTAAACTAATGAAATTGTTGTTATTTACTTCATATAATCCAGGTATTACTTACAAGCTATTTGTGACACAAATACAAGCTCGGTGCATCTTCACAATTGGACACGTGAAAACTAAGCTACAGGCTACAAGCTACAGTATGGTATTCAGAAGATCTACACAGGCTAAGCTGAATAGACTACTTTTATGATGCTTTTTTTAGCTTAGAGCCTGGAGACTATGCTCTCATTAAATGAAAAAGAGCAGTGTGAACATTCTTTAAAACATCGTCTTTTGTGTTCCATGGAAGACAGTCAAATGGGTTTGGAATGACATGAGTGTGAATAAATGTTCACAGAATGTACATTTTATGGGTGAACTATTACTTTAATGTGTCAGACCTCAGATTCGGAATGCTTTAGTGGTGCATTTATGCAGAAGAATGTGCATCAGGTCTCAGTAATTTTGAAGGGAAGGTCATAATATTAGTCTCTTTCATGCTAACTCTTTGGTAGGCACCCAAGAATGATCAGGGAAGTGTTGTTGATTCACTTTGCTCTCTGAATAAGGCACTCAATCAAAGCAAAAAGTTACTCCAGGGGCATTTCAGCATGTCTCTGCTCTCAGCAGGATAGCTGCTTCAGTTTAGTGTTTTGATGAAAAGGAGGCTGCAAAACAGACTAATATCAGTGTGTTAAGACAGCTAAATCTAAATAAAATTCTACAGTATAAAACTGTATTTTGGTTTATCAGCTGTCTATATTTATAATGCCTGGCCTGTAAGTTAGTTCAGATTTTAGTTTTGGTTCTGATTTTACTAATTTTATTAGTTCCACTTTTTATACCAGTTCTACTTGGTTATACATTCATCTAATCTTTCTGTTTCATGCAGCCGGTCCTCAGCAACATGGCAATTTCTGCTAAATGATATTATGTTGTTTCTTGCATGTTTCACAATGATTTCAAAGGCAAATGTCCAGTAAGTGACGTGTTCTATCCGAAACAAATGAACGTGAATCCAGCACTAAAACCCGCTGACTAAAAAAAACCCAGTGGCAACAGTGTAAAAGCAGCCCAATGGACAACTTACACTTCCGTTTTGAAATACTCGGTTATGTAACTCGGTTAATACTCGGTTATGTATAGTTTCAATGTGCTGTAGTCACCCAGCTGACTAGTCTAAAATTAGTCACCCAGCTTGTCAGTGTCTAAAATGAGTGTTCGCAAGAAGATTTAAAAATCTGGACAGACACAACAGATATTTGAGGATAACTGTGTAAAGAATTTTCAAAACTCAACAGAACATTGAATTTTAATCCAACCCAAGCCGATCTGAGAAAACGGCTGTTGAACATAACCGATTATTTGACCACAGGGACTGTCAGTGCTCGTCTAAACTAGTGACTGCGATGCTGAAGTGTGTAAGACCTGGGCTATGCACAAAATCGTATACTCTCTTGAGTAGGTACTTATTTTGAATAAGTAATACTTCATGACAGCCAAAAACATACATTACATTAAGTATGAATGTATGTAGTAGTATGAATGTAATCTGGACGTACAACATTCGCTATGTTGTCATTAACATGCAACCTATATGTTACGTTGCTTCACTGCCATTCACACATCCTCTGCCGTGGCCTCATGGGATAGTGAAGTGTCCATATAGAATGCACATTGCAGAATATAACCGGAAGAAGTAGGCTAGGTCATCCGGGTAATTTTTGCCTACTCTTTTATGAGTACTGTAAAATCAGACAAACTTCTTTTTTCACATAGGCCTATTGTTTTTCGCCTATAGGCCTACTATATAACAAAGTATGCAATTTCAGATCCAGTTCTGATGAATAAAATCAGAATACTAACATTCATTTGAATTAGATTAATAACTATTTTATATATTTTTTTATTGTTAATCATTTTACTGTTTATGCATACAATTCTTAGTTAATATTTAAAGTAGTTGACTGTCATTCTCCTCTACACTGTATGTGTTAGGCTACTGTTTAAGATTAATGAAACATACTTAGTTGGGAGAAATGTATTTAAGGCACTTAGCCTACCATGCATTCATTCATTCAAATATTGAAAGACTGGGGTAAGGGCACCAGGTACACAAGCAATCCTTTCTATCAGTCAAATTCATTTAAAATGTAAACTCAACAGGTATGAAATACGATCAGTGAGAAGATGGGCTCTGGACTGCTGCAGGTTAGTGGGGAAATCTATATTTAGTTATTCAGAATGCACACGTTGAAAAGGAAATATATTTATAGGAAAATCTCTGCAGGTTCAAGATAATTCAAATTAACTCAGCGAACATGATTAATTGTTTTAATCAACTGACAGCCATAAAACGTAGACTAGTAATAATCTGCATTCTCATGATTTAGGTGTGATGAGCTCCCGAGTTGTAAGAAGAACGTGGAAGTTGTTGTGCAAGTAGGCCTAGTCCATTCCATTATCTGTTAAATGATGGACTTATCAACACTGGCACTACCTCAGCAGTTCAGAAAACAATGCCCGGTGAGTGGGGCTAAAAGTGTAATGCTCTATCGCGTTTGAAAACGCTACACGTCCCTAAACCTAACCAACAGTGTTAACATAAGAAAAATCGCATTTGCAGAAGAAAATCATCACATTTTATTGTGATATTGTTTCTCGAGACTTCAGGTGAGCTAGCTACCGAAGATGTTTACTAAAAGCCAAACAAAAAAGCTTCCAAATGTATTAGTTTACAAACAATGCACTATGGTAAAGTGTTTTGAGGTCATATATTTGTAATGTGCGAGTAAGGCGTGGAAACAAATCTTTATTTATTCATACGTTTTTTCCTGTCAGACTGAATTGCGTTTTTTTTTGGTGCAACGAGAATATAGAATGTGTGGAGCCCGATCTCATGACAATGCGTATAAATAGTATGAGTGTGCAATCTTGTAGAATGTATACACCAAAATGAGTTTTGGCGTGCATATGGTACGCCGTTTTTGGCGTGCATATGTTACACTTCTTAAGAATGAGGCGGTGCTCTTCCTTGCTGCAACACATTTATTTTCTGTATAAACATATGAAACAACAGGTTAGATCAGGAGCACTTTCCGTAGCGTGTACACTCAAACTCACTCATTACATACTGAGCGCTCTTTTCTTCTACTAGCATCAGTGACCAATCCTCAGCCTAGTGTTACGCTTAGGGTGCCCTCTATTGGTGGAGCTAAGTATCACAACAATAACTTTTTTCTAGAAAATACATCTCAACAGTATCAACATGCGTCACAGTAGTGCTTATTATCAGAACTCCATTACCAAGTGCAAAATTTAAAAGGGCAATATTTATCTGTCTCACTTAAAGGGGCAATATTTATCTGTCTCACTTAAAGGGCAATAAACACTCAGGGCTACACTCTCCCCCACAAAATTAAATGTCTCCTGACATTTCTGTGAACAAGTAAAACATCCCATTAGAACAACTCAGCCATCCAAGGCCTCCAATAACTCTTAGTCTCTGTTACTTGAGTCTCTGTTACCTTACAGCTTCTTTGTACCAAGGACGGTTGACCAAGTGTATCATAACTCAGTACCACAGGCTGATGTCTCAGTCTCTGGGGCCGCTGCCTTACTGCCTGTCGCTCTCTTTGCATCAGGACCAAAGGGTCTGCCTCGGATTCACCATGCTCAGGCCTATCAGGGCTAAAGTCAGGTCTCTGAGTTTGTAGTGGCACATCCTCTTCGCTTTGTAGTGGCACATCCTCTTCGCTTTGTAGTGGCACATCCTCTTCGCTTTGTAGTGGCACATCCTCTTCTTGATGCTGAGGACTCTGCTGAGGCCGAAAAGGCTCTGCTAGCGGATTCAGTGAACCTTGTCTTTGCAGTCTCCCTCGGCCAGGTCTGAGATGCCACTGGTAGTTGCCGCTATATTCGTCGCTGGAGGTGTCACTCTGCTCGGGCCGCTGCTGATGCTGTCGTGGTGGCCTAACCCTTCCCTTTGGAGAGCTCTGGGGGTCTTTCTGTGGTTGACGAATCTCTGCTGGTGACTGATCAAGGGGAAGGAAATCACAGGGCAACAGAAGATTCCTGTGAACCACTCTGTCTCTTCCTTTACCATTTTCTGGACTTATCTCATAAACGGGACTGCCATCAGCTTTTCTCTCCTTCACCTTGTACACTTGACCCTCCCAGTAGGACTGGATCTTTCCAGGACCTCCTCTGGGAATGAGGTTTCTAAGGAGAACTCTGTCGCCTGGGTGAAGGTCTCTCCCCTGCACTTTTCTGTCGTAGAGGACTTTTCCCCGGGCTGCTCCCTTTACAGCTATTTTTGCCGCAACCTTGTAAGCTTCTTGCATTCTTGTCTTCCAATGACTCACGTAGTCATCATAGGTGTCATGGGCCTCATCTCTCCAGATTGAACAACAGATCAATAGGCAGGCGAGGAGAACGTCCAAAGGTAAGGTAATAGGGCGCGTAACCCGTTGCCTCATTCTTTGTGCAGTTGTATGCGTGGACAACTTTAGCGAGGGACTCCTTCCAATCCTCCTTCTCCTTGTCCTCCAGGGTGCGCAGCATGGACAACAGGGTACGGCTAAACCTCTCCACCTGCCCGTTACCCTGGGGGTGGTATGGTGTTGTGTGCGAGCCCTGGATGCCAGAACATTTTTTCAAGCTGGACATCAATCTGTTCTCAAACTCTCTACCCATATCGTGATGAAGTCTGCTGGGGAAACCAAACTTAAGGGCAAAGTCATTGAAAATTTTGTCAGCTACGGTCTTGGCCGCTTTGTTCCTTGTTGCGTAGGCCTGTGCAAATCTAGTAAAATGGTCCATGACCACCAATATATACTCATACCCATGCTTACATTTCTCCAAATGCAAAAAGTCTATGGAGACAAGCTGGAATGGATATGTGGTCTGGATGGACATCAGAGGTGCACGGGTCTGCTTACTCGGTTTCTTCTTCTTTAGGCATTCACATACTTTACTGACAAAATGTTCAACGTCCCTACTCATTTGCGGCCAGTAGAACCGTTCTCGAATCAGGTCAAGTGTCCTTTCGACCCCCAAGTGACCCATGTCCTGGTGTAGTTCTTTGAAGACCAGCGGATGATAAGCTTTGGGGAGCAGCAGCTGTTCTCGACGGAAGTTCTACGGCAAAAACACCATCTTGACCAACATGAACCTTTAGCCACTGTTTCAGCAGTATGGCCACTGCAGGGTTCTCTGCTTTCACTTCCGCTCTACTTGGCCTCCTGCCCTGTGACTTGTACCAGAGGGCTCTAGACAAGATTTCATCCTCTTCCTGAACTTTGCGGATTTGATCTGCGGTGAGTGGTTGGCTGGTTTCGCTGTCCTTCACCAGGCTCAAAGCACTGACCTGAATCAACCCCATACCGTGGCAAGGATTTCTCCGCTCTGCTATAACGCTCTCCATGGATGCACTAATTATATCTTGACTGGTCTCAGCCGTACAGCAACGCATGTAGTTCTCAATATCCAAGGGCATCCGTGACAGCCCATCTGCATCAGAGTTGTTCTTGCCCGGGTGGTACCGGATGGTAAAGTTATAATCAGCCAATTCTGCCACCCATCTGTGTCCTGTTGCGTTGAGTTTTGCGGTGGTGAGAACATACGTCAGTGGGTTGTTATCTGTATATACCACAAACGATGGAGCATGGTAAAGATAATCCCGAAACGTCGCAGATGGCCCACTTCAACGCTAAAAACTCTAGCTTTCCAGAGTGCAGGTGGTACCTTTTCACTCTCATCTTTCCCTGCTGTCGTTGATATAACACCGCGCCCAGACCAACTTGGGATGCATCACAATGTAATACAAACTGCTGGGTGAAATCAGGATACCCAAGGACAGGGGGCTTTGTGAGAGCATCTATTAACTGGTTCAACACTCCTGGTGAGAGCTGGTCCACTGCACAGGTGTCTGCGATGGTAAGTGACCCTTGTTTTTCTTTCCTGTTTTACGGGGCTTCTGCACAGTCGGGTCTGGAGCGCACTTCTCGGAGTTAGGAACAGTGAGTAAGTTATACAGTGGGTGGGCCACACGGGAGAAATTAGGGATGAAGGGTCTGTAGTATGAGAGGAACCCAAGAATCTGGCGCACATCACCCACTGTGGCAGGGGTCTTCTCTTTTAATGCCTGCACCGGAGCCATCTCTGCGGGGTCCATTGTATAACCCTCTCCTGTCACCAACTTGCCAAGAAACCTCACACTCGATTTAAACAGCTCACATTTCTTTGGGGTCAGCTTCACACCATGTGCCTTATAACGTTGGAGAACAAGACGGATGTGCTCCACGTGTTCCTTGAAGCTACTACTGTGTACTAGGTTGTCATCCAGGTACGGGAGGCAAATCGTGTCTCTCAGGCCAGTCAAACAGTGCTCCATGCTCCTCTGAAACTCTGCGGGTGCCGAGCTCAGGCCAAAGGGTATGCGCACCCATTCATAGAGCCCCTCAGGGTGTAATGAAAGCTGTGAGAGGGCGACTCTCCTCATCCAGATAACCCTGGTACGCTTTACCCTGGTCTAAGACTGAGAACCACAAGCTCCCACCTAGAGCATCCAACATATCTTGAATCCTCGGTATCGGATGGCGGTCAGGGACTGACTTAAGTTCTCTGAAGTCAACACAGAGGCAAAGACTACCGTCCTTCTTGGACACACACCACTGGCGAGGAATAAGGAGATCGAGACGGTGTGATCCACCCTCTTCTCAACAAATCCTGTAGGTACTCCTTGACTTGTGAAGAGGCTTTGGGACGGACATGTAGGTCTTTTGGACGGGCCTCAGATCGTGGAGAGTGATATGCATCTTGAGTGATGGTATACAACCCACATCATCACTGTAAAAAAATGCCTCACATTCCTCCCGCAACATCCTCCTTACTGCCTCCTGCTGTTCCTCTGAGAGATGGCAGAGATCCACAGGGGGTCCCATGAGGTTGGTCTGCTCACTTGAGAGTTATATTGCTGTGGTGTGCTACTTATTTCACTGGGCTTCCTCTGTTCCGTTCTTCATTTCAGCGGTTGTCTCATTCTCATTAATTTGTATAGGCGCTGTGTATACGGTCTTGACAGGTTCAAGGTATCCAATCACACTATGACGGTCCAGACAGATGGTGCGATCAGTCGTGTTGGTCATGGAGATGGGTATGTATGGAACTCTTCTTTCTGGAATCTGCACCAGTACATCATTGCAGATAATGCCTTCTGGGGAGGATTAAGCAAGTCAGGTGAAAAGAACATGTGTTGGCCTTGGGCTCGTGAACTCACATGCGCTCTTATATAGACAGTGGTGACTTGGTTAGCTGGTAAGGGCACTCTCTTCCCACCAGTACGAACTATACCCGTCTCTGAATCACTGTTCTGCATCAACTTGACCACACGATGAGCAGTTTTCACTGTTATCGAAAGGGCTTTACTCACTTTGTGTGCCACTTGCCTTCTTTCACTTTTCGTCTTTTCCTCATTCCTATTAATGATGGCCTCAATGACATTGTGATGGGGTCACTGGCAACGGCTGGGTCACTCGACACTAGCATTGGCACTTGTAAATCGTCCATCTGGGTGCGGTCACTACCTAGTCTGAAACTGACTTCAATCCAGCCAATATATGGATTGGGCGTGTCATTGGCAGCAAAAACTGTCAGGGTCTCATCCTCCAACAACTCTGAAATGGGTTTGACTACGGTTTGTGGAAGGTGATTCAGTCACCAGGGGTCATTCACTATGCTGGACTGTGCTCCTGTGTCCCACAGGGCTCTGACTGGGCAGTTGTCCATGGCACAGTCAACTATACAGCGGCTACCTACAAGGCTTACTAACTGTGGTTGGCATCGAGGTGGAATGTAGTTAACTACACTTACAGCTGATGAGGTGCCAGCTGCGCTCTTCTCAAGGGCTGTTGTAGGCTGAATGACTGGGCTGGGTGATGGCTGCTTGTTTCGGGGCGCTCGTTCTTGGACTACTGCTGGCCCCACCTCAGTAGTCCCTGCCCATTTCCCGACGAGGCTCTGCATCCGCGAGAGAAGTGGCCTTCCTGCCCACATTTGAAACAGTGTGAACAGCTCTCACCTGTACTCTCGTCCCTGCATTTCTTACAGCCTTTCACCCTCTGCTTTTGTTCAGGAGGACGGGGGCTTGCTTCCATTACAGCCAGAAACATTTGCTTCATCTCTTTGCGAAGTTCTTCCATCATCTGATGCGCATTCATGCTGTTGGGTTTAGTCTCGTTCCCTTTTTCTGTTGTGATTGCTGTTGTTGAGTTGGACTCCTTAAGTTTAGAGGAGCTCTGGGCAGGTGTGGGTTTTACCTGAGAATCTGCTTGAAGCTCCTGCACTTTGGGCGCTTTACTAGCAGTGGATCTTTTCCGTTTTTCTTGTCTCTCACTTTCAACTTTAGCTGCCTCATCCACTTTCTGTATGAGTTCTTCATCTGTTATACTCACATCACTGAGGTATGGCAGGATTTGGAATTTCACAGAATCACTCAACAGTCCAGTTTCTATCGATCGGAGGAACTTGCGTTGAATGACGACTCTGCTGTACTGTTCATCTGTGTCCTCATTCGCTGCTTTCCATAACAGCTTCTCTTTCAGCTCGATTGCACGGAAAAAAAAGTTCAAGGCAGTTTCTTTGGGCTCTTGAGAGATATTGAGCAGCTGGTGGTAGAGTTCAGTGGAGCTATCTACCCGATAGTGACCTTTCAGGATGGTGAGGAGCGAGCTGAGGGTCAGACCACGTTTGATCTCTAGCATGTCTCTTAAAGGCAGCCCTGGACTGACATCCCTGATTACAGCTTCGACTACTTCAGTCTGTGTGTGCCCTTTTTCCAGCCCCAGTTCAATCTGGCGAACTAAACTGAGATACGACAATTTTTCCCTCTGCCCACTCTCTCCAATTTGCCCACAAATTTTAAACTCTCTTCGCATTGTTACCTCAGACAATGTGCGAGTTGGCTCTAGCTGGCTCTTGAGTGGCGAATCGGTTTTCCTTACTTGAGAGCTGTGTGGTGAAAAGTATTTTTCCAGTCCTTCCTTTGGAGCTGGTTCCTCTGATAGGTACTCTTCATCTGCCCGACTACATCTTTTACTTTGTTTCTCAATGAATGTTAAAACATCAGAACAATACCGCTTAACGTCTTCGTCCTCTAGTTTCTCCTCCAGTTCATCCAATGCACACTCAGCCATCTTGATGAGCGCCCTCCGTGTCCTGCTGCGGGACTCTCCACTGTCCAGGCCATCACACTTCAGGTACCTGCAGACATCCCAAAGAGATTCTTCCCCAAGTTGCCACAGAGCTGCACTCACTTGATCACGCAGGATCTGACTGATATCCATCTTGCTGAAGGCTCGACTCGTTGGGAAGGAGGGGGGGTTAATGATGTTGGTCACTCTGTCGCCTCCTCCTGGCTGGCTCGCCAAAATATGTTACACTTCTTAAGAATGAGGCGGTGCTCTTCCTTGCTGCAACACATTTATTTTCTGTATAAACATATGAAACAACAGGTTAGATCAGGAGCACTTTCCGTAGCGTGTACACTCAAACTCACTCATTACATACTGAGCGCTCTTTTCTTCTACTAGCATCAGTGACCAATCCTCAGCCTAGTGTTACGCTTAGGGTGCCCTCTATTGGTGGAGCTAAGTATCACAACAATAACTTTTTTCTAGAAAATACATCTCAACAGTATCAACATGCGTCACAGTAGTGCTTATTATCAGAACTCCATTACCAAGTGCAAAATTTAAAAGGGCAATATTTATCTGTCTCACTTAAAGGGGCAATATTTATCTGTCTCACTTAAAGGGGCAATAAACACTCAGGGCTACACATATAATACGCACTTTATGGCGTATTATATGTACGAACACAAGTTTATTCAAGTTTCAGAACCCAAGTGAGACATACCCTGAAAAGTAAAGCCAAAGCGCTTCAGTTGTGGTCGGTCCCAGTAAAGTTCATAAACCCCGCCCCCTCCATGTATTAAAGGAGTGGTTCCGTGTTTTTTTTTCTAGGCTTGGTTGTGTTTATGGTGCACCGTACATGTCTTAATACTTCTTCTTTTTTAAACACCTTATTTTTCTTATATTTTACCTTTATTCCACACCACTGTCTCCACTGTCCTTTGAATGTCTCGTTTGCTTCCTGCTTCTATGAAGCCCATCCCTCCGAAAAACACAATGGTCTTAGATTGGTTAGCATGCAAGGCTTTTAATGGACGTTAGTGAATGGTAAGTATTTTTGTATTTCAGGTATTTTTGTAGTGTCACTGTCACTGCTGTTAGTTATCTTTTCATATCCTGGTAAAAGTTTTACTGTATCTGAATACACGTCTGAGTAGTAGCTTGTTTGTAAAGGTATTGTTTTATTTGTAGCATGAACAACTTTGTTGCGTGTTCGCGTGGGCAGTGTTTATTTTTATAGCAAGGGTTTATGATGTCACCTACCCGGGAATAAGCTCCTTGTAGTCCAAACCGGCTGTTTTTGTTGGCAATAATCTGCCATAACTTTAAAAGACAGTATTCCCATTTGCAGATACTGTTTATAAAAAATCATTAATGTGTTGATTTTAGTTAAGACGCGGAACTCATTTCACGGTAAAACGCAATGAATGTGTCGCTCTTTAACTTTCGTTTTAAGCTCATGTCGAGATCAAAGACCGCAATGCGAGAGATGTGGGCAAAATGTAGATCTGTATGTGCGATGTAGGCTACTTCATCTTTGTTTTAAAGCAACCTACTTCGGTGTAGCTAATATGTGACGATAGCATTGCGCCTACACTGAGGATTTTAATTTGTGACAATCGGGTGCGGATGGATGGTTTGTTTTTAACAGCGGATTCGGTGACGTTAGAGCTGATCCGCGCAGCTCTAGGATGATCATCTCTACTCTTGTTCTTATTTCAAGTGACCTTCCTGCCCAATATTTTTTGCTTCTTACAAAAGCCACACAGCCTTCAGAAGACATTAAAGGCTTATGTCATGCCTAAATTGAAGCTAAAACTTTAAAGTTAAGTTGCACAACATGCAATGTTTAGGCATTATTGCTATTTATATTAATATTATTTTGGTTTATTGGTTGTAGGTTTAGTTTTAGACTGAACTATGTTTTCCTTTTAAAAGTGATTTGAAATAGATTTTTATAATATGGATAATTATAATTGAATGCATTAAAATGCATTAAAATGGGCTATTTTCACAGTTATTAATGTATGCAATTTCAGCAATAAAACTTTATTTTTCTAAAAAGAAAACAAATTAGATTTTAATTTTAAGATGCCTGTCTTATTTTTCTCTTATATATTTAGTAATGCTCTTTAATAAAGAAAAAAGTAATTATTATCTGATTACTCGATTAATCTATGGAATAATCGGTAGAATACTCGATTACTAAAATAATCAATAGTAACAGCCCTAAAATAAACAATCAAATTACACTTAAAATCCATTTGTTTCCAAAGATGTTAGTTCAAGTGTTTGTTTTTAAAAATTTAAATTTATTTTAGGTAGTTATTTGATGCTATAAAAATGTGGTGTGACTTCTCTGAGCGAAGTTGTCAACTGAGGCACTAACTGGCTTTTTGGGGGATTTTCGGGAGGAGATTGGCGCTTAGCTTAGTTAGTTGATAGATTAAACTTTCGCCGTATCCGTTCGGCAAAACTCCGAACACATCTTCCTTTCTTGAGAATGACTTCAGTACCATTCTTTGAAAAGCTTGACTCCAAGTCTTCAAGAGTCGCGGCCAAAGCCGATTCGAAAGACCGCTGTTTACCAGCTTCTTTGTTTACAAGTAGCACGCGGAACCTCTGCAACTCTGCCGTCATTATGTTAAGCCCGCCCACCGACTCTATACACGATGTGATTGGCCTGACCAGAGTTTGTTTTTTCAAGCTTGCAGGTCTACCGAGAGTTGCTAGACTACACTCGCTGCAAATTAGATTTTCTGCCGCTAGGGTGCATCTAAATTTCTAGGCTATCAGAACCCAGTAAACAACAAACATTAAGTTTTCTTTCCATAAAAATAATTTCAATAGTAATTTTTGATTTAAAACCTTTTTTGCATACTGTCACATGCTATTTTAAAAATATAATAGGCAGTGGGATATATAGTATAATACAGCACAGTATGCACTATGCAACAGTCTCCTTTTTCTACTTTGAGAATTGAAAAGTTATTTCTGTTTCTTTGATGTAGAGGGAATATCTCACAGGTCAGCTGGGGTCTCCAAGTGACAGAGTGCTCACCTTAATGTCAAACAGACTGCAATTTACCTGACAACAATGGCTTTGCACAAGACCATCGGCTGCTCAGGTCTATGTCAGATGTAAATGAAGGTTAGAAAAAAACAAAACTCTAGGTTGTGATTGACAGTCCTACCGCTCCTTAGAACCAGGGCTCGGATTCTTGAAAACACAGTCAAAAGCATTTTATGACAGCATTGCCTCACGGATAAGACGTTCCTGTGCGCCGCTGTTCTGAGATGTACTCACAAAGTCTGTCCTTCACCGAGCACAAAACATGAAAGAGTCTGCCTGATATTCCTCTCACTAAGAAAAACATCCTCTTAACCGCGAGTGGCATTCAGAGACCTGGGAACTGAAAGAAGCCTCTTTTATCTGTATTCAACTGAACAGTCTAAAGCCACTAAGACACATTACCATGCTCAGTCATAATGCTTATATTTCCTCATGCTGTTCGACATGATATAGAGATGGATTATGTGTGATAGAAATAAACATTTGAGTGAGAGATTATAAATGGAAAGCAGCAGAGAGTGTGCCGAGCAGCGCCATTCGTATTATTATGCCTCCTGTCCCTAATTGCCAGGCCCTCTGGGTGCTGTTCCCTCTGTTTGCCTCGGGCAATTACAGGAAGTTGTTTTGCATCCAAATTCTCAAACATGATTTCTTGCATGGCATTAGCTGTCTGAATAGTCATCATTAGGTGCACATGAGGCATTTGATCACATTGATGGCTGCTGGACTTATCATGTAAAGTGTACATTTTCCATAATGTAGGCCTGGAAGACTTGATTCTAATTGGTCAATGGCAGCATTCAGCTGTCAGATATTTCCTAATGTTCACTGTAGTCCATGGCAACGCTGTACTGCTCATCTGGCTTCTAAAAACAGCGCTACTTTCAAGTCTCTCGTATCACAGCATGGACTCGCGGTCTCTTGTTTGATATATAAACGGAACTTGCGTGAGGAAATTGTGTTTTTGTCAAAAAATATCTGGATCTGATTCAGATCATTATGACGATGCAAGACATAGATGGAGTTGATCGCATCCATCAACATCCCCAAAGCTAGCACAGTCCTATGTCTCTTCCTGTGTTCAACATTTTATTCAGTAATGTTAGGCAGTTTTGATTTATATGCAGTTTAATATTTGATGATTACATTTGCAATGCTTCTGTCACTTGTTTCTGCTTCTTCTTTCCTGTGTTTTGATCGGGAGATTTTGTACTATTTCAGAAGATGAGAAATCACAATGTATGATTTTTTAACTATTTATTTGTATGATACAGCTGCAAATAAGTATTTGAACACCTGAGAAAATCAATGTTAATATATGGTACAGTAGCCTTTGTTTGCAATTACAGAGGTCAAACGTTCCATGTAGTTTTTCACCAGGTTTGCACACACTGCAGGAGGGATTTTGGCCAACTCCTCCACACAGATCTTCTCCTAGATCAGTCAGGTTTCTGGCCTGTCGCTGTGAAACACGGAGTTTGAGCTCCCTTCAAAGATTCTCTATTGGGTTTAGGTCTGGACACTGGCTAGGCCATGCCAGAACCTTGATATGCTTCTTACAGAACCAATCCTTGGTTATCCTGGCTGTGTGCTATGGGTCATTGTCATGTTGAAAGACCCAGCCTCGACCCATCTTCAATGCTCTAACTGAGGGAAGGGGTTTTTCCCCAAAATCTTGCAATACATGGCCCCGGTCATCCCTTAATACAGGGCAGTTGCCCTGTCCCATGTGCAGAAAAACACCCCCAAAGCATGATGCTACCACCCCCATGCTTCACAGTAGGGATGGTGTTCTTGGGATGGTACTCTTCATTCTTCTTCTTCCAAACACGTTTAGTGGAATTATGACCAAAAAGTTATATTTTGGTCTCATCTGACCACGTGACTTTCTCCCATGACTCCTCTGGATCATCCAAATGGTCATTGCCAAACTTAAGACGGGCCTGGACATGTGCTGGTTTAAGCAGGGGAACCTTCCGTGCCATGCATGATTTCAAACCATGACGTCTTAGTGTATTACCAACTAGTGTTGTCAAAAGTACCGACCGCGATACCAAATCGGTACTGAAATTTAAGAAATGTGACGCTTTGAGCGCTGTTGAGTTGTAATCGTAAACACCTCTGACTGGCCATTGTGCTCACACGCTCATCGGATGTGCCTGTGATTGGCTACAATGATAAACGCACGGTAGCGCTTGAAAGCACACGGAAGTGTTTGAAAATGTTTTGAAAGCAGGAGCGGGAGCGTTTGAAAGCACAAGCTGGCGTCAACCAGCGGACCGGTAGGCTGACAGACGCCTGCATTAAAAAGCTCCGTGTGTATCTGTGTAAGCGCTCTGTAAAGCGTCATTTATGTATATTTATAACCTATTTGTGAAGCGCTGATCGTTGCAGCCAATCACAGACATGTTTGATGACCGCGTGAGCGCGATGGCCAGTCAGAGGTGTTTATGATTCCACTCAACAGCGCTCAAAGTGTCACACTTTTAAAATTTCAGTACCGATTTGGTACCGTGGTCGGTACTTTTGACAACACTATTACCAACAGTAACCTGGGAAACGGTGGTGCCAGCTCTTTTCAGGTCATTGACCAGCTCCTCTCGTGTTGTTCTGGGCTGATTTCTCACCTTTCTTAGGATCATTGAGCCCCAGTCCGAGGGAGATTGACAGTCATGTTTAGCTTCGTCCATTTTCTAATGATTGCTCCAACAGTGGACCTTTTTCACCAAGCTGCTTTGCAATTTCCCCATAGCCCTTTCCAGCCTCGTGGAGGTGTACAATTTTGTCTCTAGTGTCTTTGGACAGCTATTTGGTCTTGGCCATGTTAGTAGTTGGATTCTTACTGATTGTATGGAGTGGACAGGTATCTTTATGCAGCTAACAACCTCAAACAGGTGCATCTAATTTAGGATAATAAATGGAGTGGAGGTGGACATTTTAAAGGCAGACTAACAGGTCTTTGAGGGTCAGAATTCTAGCTGATAGACAGGTGTTCAAATACTTATTTGCAGCTGTATCATACAAATAAATAGTTTAAAAAATCATATATTGTGATTTCTGGATTATTATTTTTTTTTAGATTATGTCTCTCACAGTGGACATGCACCTACGATGACAATTTCAGACTCCTCCATGATTTTCAAGAGGGAGAACTTGCAAAATAGCAGGGTGTTCAAATACTTATTTTCCTCACTGTATGTACACTATGTAACTGGGCTTAGAGGCATACTATGTAGTTTTTCGCCGCTAGAGGTCGCCTATTCAAAACAAAGATGTAGCTTGATGACGCAGAAACTGAGTACGGAATCTTGGGAGTTGTCGTCTTCACTGCACAGCCAGTGGGAAAGAATTGGGATGGGACGTGGGCAGAAATCATGTTCATGGATAAGATTATTAACATTACTGTAGTTTGAAGCAGAGCAGGGCTGAGTGCTGTGGGAGCTGAACGAGGCCACTGGAGCGATTGCTAATGAGAGACGAGTGTGGCATACGGCTCGACAGCAGCGGAGCTTTTATTATGCCACAGTTGCCGCTTCCACTTCTTCCGGTCAAGCTTATGTGGGAGCTTATCTTATCATATTAGATATAGTTTTTTGAAAATTGTTATAACATTACTCTGTGTGTTCGCACCACGGCTGCTATTAGACACTTGTTACACACTGCAGTAAGCTAGATCGATATTAGAATATCACAAAATGATGGATGGCTTGTGTTGTTAAATGGCATGCAATTAATTTTAAAACATAATGTGATGGAGAAAATGCTGTATTACTGTTCTATTAGAGTGCATTTTAAAATGTAATTTATTCCTGTGATTGCAAAGCTGAATTTACAGCAGTCATTGCTCCAGTCCAGTTTTTAGAGTCACATGATTCTTCAGAAATCATTCTGATGTGCTGATTAGCTGCTCAAGAAACATTTATATGATACATTTTAATGCAATTTTGCTTAATAAAAAAAAAAATTGTTTCTTTCACACACAAAAAATATAAATCACTGACCCCAAACTTTTGAACTGTAGTGATAATTTCTACTCCAATCAATATTTCATGTCCGTGTATTCATTTTTTGTTTGAATAGTAGTCATGTACTATATAACAGTCTGTTCATGTTAGATTTTGCCTGTGGGTGGCATTTGTATGGTGTGTGTGGGTTTGTATGTGTTTGTGCACATCAATGAGCACAAGGAGCGTTTAGATTATTTGTTATCAACGTGGCAGCTGCACAGGCTGTGCTACAAATTTATCAGAGATAGAGGCATGTAAATTGACACATTGTGCAGAGCACCTCTATAAACCGCTCCTGCTGAGCCCCTCCTGCTTCCCACCTCTGTAATTAAGAGAAACATTTTGTAGTAGATTACAGAGGGGCTCCGAATGCCTTTGTGCTGGTCTCTCTGATTAATAAAAGGCCACTAATTTCAGTTGAGGAAGGCTGTGTGCTCCAAAACACCACCTAATTACACATTAGGGGTGTAAAAGGCCTTAGCAATTCTGAATGGTGGCGTGCCCACACCCACACTAATTCCTGATCGGCCACTTCCAACAACAGATTTACAGTAGATGGATGTATGAGTGTATGAGATGAAGAAATTGAGATGGAAATATGGCGTATGTGTTAGACACTGATGCTACTGACCATTTCCCCCCTCAACCATTGGAGCAAATTAGGCATTAACATACAAATTAATCACTGTTTTTTATTTTATGAGGCATTTGCCAGACTGCATGCAAATGTTTTAATTGCATGTGACCTATTTGTTGTATTATATTATATTATTTGAATTATTTTGTGATGTTTAAATTGATTCATATATATTTATACACGCACATATATTATATAAACAAACTTCAACATGTAATATGTGATTAATCACGATTAAGTGATTTTACACTAATTTTATATTATTATATTATATTAATGAATTATATATTATAGTTATATAAATATAGCTGTTTTGAATTATAGATAGCTTTTTTTAACAGATCTTTACTCTCTATACTCTCATTGGTTGTTGGCTTCTCATGTCAATGCCAGTGTATTATTTACTAATATACATTAGTTATAAGTTGGCCAGTATTAATAAATGATATGTTATTTTTGCTTTTTATATTTTCAGTTTTCATTTTTATTTTAGTTTATAAGCTAATAATTGTATGTACTTTTGACATTTTTATTAGTTTTTATAATTATTATTTTATATAGCTTTAATTTATTTTTATCGGAGTTTTAATCATTTACTTCAACTACTTATTTTAGTTAGTTGCTAAGGCAACATTTCTATTTTCTTTTTAGGATTGTTTAATTTTTGTTAGTTAATATTTAGATTTTATTTGATTTATTACTAAAAATGACGTAACATCACTGGATGCTGCTCATTTGCATAAAATTGAACTTTGATTTCCAATGTTCACTTTCTCTCATGCCACCTCAAATCCCCATCTCTTAAAAATCTTAAATGAAAATCAGAAATGTTGCCTTAACAACTAACAGAAATAAGATGAAGTAAATTATTAAAACTGTAATAAAGGTAAATTAAAGCTATAAAAAATTAATGCTAAAAATGATAAAACAAAATGAAATGAAAACTGAAAATATTAAAAGTAAAAATAACAAATTAATTCAATAATTCATTAATATTTATTAATGAAATTAAACTGTAATACAAATAAACCTGTGATGTTGTCTGGTCCACTTTTCAGATAGTTATCTTCTTTGTTGGAGCAATTAATACTTTCCACACATAGATCCCGAGGAGAGGATGTTTAGGAATTTGAGCCATGCACCGCACCGCATTTGCATCAGAGCATTATTGCGTTTTATAAGGCGGGGGCGATGGCAACAGCTGCAGAGGAGAGCTGAGTCCACTAAATTACAACGATTGGAAGCTGCTGGCTAACAGGCTGACGAGGTGATGGACTAAAGCAGGTTTTTATGGAAAGCTGCCGTCATAAACAGAATCAAGCCGGCTCTTTTTAGGTGTGCAGTCCTGCAGGATTGCTTTCTATGTGTGTGTGCTGACTGTGTCTTGTGTCCTGTTGAAAGCTGCTGCTAAGGAGCTTTAATGCATCTTTTGCTATTTCTCTGTACAGTTCTGGGGTGTGTATGTATCGTGTAGAATCTGGCAGCATGCTCAGTTCTGGGAGGAGGGGCGAGATTTAGGAGGGTTGACCGGCTCCATCAGTGCTCGGACTCTGCCAGATGTGATGATTGAATCAGACACCCTGTCAAAGCTGATGCCAAGCCTGTGATGTCGTCTGGTCCTCGGGCAGCAGCCGGCTGCAGGTGTATCTCTGTGCACCTGGAGACCTCCAGGGTCACGAGAAGGGTAGAGAAGGATAGACGAGTGCAGAAAGGGGGATGAATTGGGAAGTGCTAAAGAAAAATGAGAAGTTGAGGGAGTTAGGGTTATCTTAACCACATTGGATCTGCCTTCTCTCTCTCTCGCTCTCTCTCTCTCTCTGCCTTTCATCCATCACAAAGACATGACAGCAGAAAAGTCATACTCCAAAGAGAGAGCAGAAAGTGGAAGATAATCCCTTTTTTCCAGGCACTGATAGACTGTGTTCAGGGTCTCTGGTCGCTGAGAAATTAGGTTAAAACTGTTGGGGGTAGAGCAGATAATTGCCCCTGTCTGTCACTGGAACCAGCCCCTCTGCAGTCACTCATGCAGCCAATGGCATTTGTTTCCCCTTTTCTCTACCACAGTTTTGTGGTTTTTGTCAACTGAAGCCTCACAGTCTTCCCTAGGCAATATTATAGATCTGTCTATATAAAAAAAAAAAAAAGTTTAATGTTGTCATAATTTCACAGTTACTCTCTATTAATGTAGAAACAACTTAAAGACAGTATTTTATAAATATTTGTTGTAATGGCATCCCCAGATTTATGTGGATTGAAAAAGGAGTGGGTGGATTTTTACCAAAGGGTGGTTGTGTACACACATTGCCAACACACATTTATGTTCAAACACCAATCACGTTCGCAGGGGCACTGTGGTGTGATCGAAAAGGGCACTTTTACTTTCATTTTCCAAGGGGCGGGGGCTCAAGCCCGCTGTTTAGAGATCGTGATTCAAAGTGAAGAAGCTATCATTGTAAAATCATACGGTGACACATTACAAAAATTAAAATGTTTTTACAATGCTAAAAACAAAGTTGTGACTGCTGACATTAGGAGATTATGTGTAAAGTTAATGCTATATGCTAGTTAATGTTTAGGCTGAAGTTCTAGTATTGACGTAACAGTTACGTTTTTGCAGGTTCTTACTGAAAATAAAGACTAAACTTACCAAAGCATCCATTTCCAATCTCAAAACCATTAGTTGTTCCTCAAAATTTGTTGTCTCACACATATAAGGTAGGATGCCTAATTTCTCCATTGTCATGCCGGACACTAGAGATGTGTTTGCTGTCACTGTGAGCTATTGAAATGAGCCGCGCAGTGAAACAGCCAATCAGAGCAGAATCAACATTGCTATTCATGACCCTTCCAAATAAGGCAAAAACAGACCATTTCATTCTAGGGACAATTTCTAGAGTTGTAAAAGGACCTGTAAAACGGTATCTGGACGATTTGTGTCCTTAAATAAGCCACATACCCTCTATGTAGATATCAGAGACCAATTTGAAATATTGTTTCAACTCATTCTAGGGCACCTTTAACTAGAGATGTTTCAATACCATTTTTCCCTTCCTGATACCGATTCTGATACCTGGGCTCAGGGTATCGGCTGATACAGAGCACTGACCTGGATGTATCTGCTGTTTATACTACTAGCCCTGTATGAATTGCTAGAATTATTTGATAAAACATGAACAAATACATACAGTGAACAACTGTATTTATTACAGTATTTTTATTATCTGACATGCATTTGACAGTAATATTATTTATTTTTCTTAAGAGAAAAAGAACTTCAAATGCAGCCACAAATCTAACACCGCAAACTGAAAAAGGTATTTTAGATTTACAATATAAATATAAAAAAAACAAATCTCGGAATATAAAAAAAATTATATATAAATCAGAAAATAATCTCTTTACAACAAAACAAGTGAAAAATAAGCAACCATCTAGGCATAATTATTATTATTAGTAGAGACGTAGATAAATCTACTGTACAACAGTAGACTTATACAGGTCCTTCTCAAAAATTAGCATAAAAGTGATAAAAGTTTATTATTTTTATAATGTAATGATAAAAATTAAACTTTCATATATTTTAGATTCATTGCACACCAACTGAAATTGTTCAGGTCTTTTATTGTTTTAATACTGATGATTTTTGCATACAGCTCATGAAAACCCAAAATTCTTATCTCAAAAAATTTGCATATCATGAAAAGGTTCTCTAAACGAGCTATTAACCTAATCATCTGATTTAACTAATTAACTCTAAACACCTGCAAAAGATTCCTGAGGCTTTTAAAAACTCCCAGCCTGGTTCATTACTCAAAACCGCAATCATGGGTAAGACTGCCGACCTGACTGCTGTCCAGAAGGCCATCATTGACACCCTCAAGCGAGAGGGTAAGACACAGAAAGACATTTCTGAACGAATAGGCTGTTCCCAGAGTGCTGTATCAAGGCACCTCAGTGGGAAGTCTGTGGGAAGGAAAAAGTGTGGCAAAAAACGCTGCACAACGAGACGAGGTGACCGGACCCTAAAGGAAGATTGTGGAGAAGGACCAATTCCAGACCTTGGGGGACCTGCGGAAGCAGTGGACTGAGTCTGGAGAAGAAACATCCAGAGCCACCGTGCACAGGCGTGTGCAGGAAATGGGCTACAGGTGCCGCATTCCCCAGGTCAAGCCATTTTTGAACCAGAAACAGCGGCAGAAGTGCCTGACCTGGGCTACAGAGAAGCAGCACTGGGGAGAAGGAAATGCCAAAATGCCTGAAGTCCAGTGTCAAGTACCCACAGTCAGTGATGATCTGGGGTGCCATGTCAGCTGCTGGTGTTGGTCCACTGTGTTTTATCAAGGGCAGGGTCAATGCAGCTAGCTATCAGGAGATTTTGGAGCACTTCATGCTTCCATCTGCTGAAAAGCTTTATGGAGATGAAGATTTCGTTTTTCAGCACGACCTGGCACCTGCTCACAGTGCCAAAACTACTGGTAAATGGTTTACTGACCATGGTATTAATGTGCTCAATTGGCCTGCCAACTCTCCTGACCTGAACCCCATAGAGAATCTGTGGGATATTGTGAAGAGAAAGTTGAGAGACGCAAGACCCAACACTCTGGATGAGCTTAAGGCCGCTATCGAAGCATCCTGGGCCTCCATAACACCTCAGCAGTGCCACAGGCTGATTGCCTCCATGCCACGCCGTATTGAAGCAGTCATTTCTGCAAAAGGATTCCCGACCAAGTATTGAGTGCATAACTGAACATAATTATTTGAAGGTTGACTTTTTCTGTATTAAAAACACTTTTCTTTTATTGGTCGGATGAAAAATGCTAATTTTTTTAGATAAGAATTTAGTGTTTTCATGAGCTGTATGCCAAAATCATCAGTATTAAAACAAAAAAAGACCTGAAATATTTCAGTTGGTGTGCAATGAATCTAAAATATATGAAAGTTAAATTTTTATCATTACATTATGGAAAATAATGAACTTTTAATACAATATGCTAATTTTTTGAGAAGGACCTGTATATTCTGTCAATTTCTTCATGTTAAACCAAACTTTTATTTTGACGGGTTGCCGTGAAGACCTTTGAGTGTCTGTGTTCATGATATGACAGTTTTCTCAAATGAAACGGTAAATGCTCATGAAGTGACAGTTTATATATATCATGTATTGACACGGCAGGGACTACAAAGACAGTGAGCGAGTGTCACACGTGCGCGTGTATGTGCAAGCCCGCCATCCTCACAGAAACGCAGAATTTGCTGGAGTAATATTTAAATAGTATTTTGCTGTTTAATATTCACAGACACAAGTATATATTCAGCTACAGTCTGGAGCCCAGCGCTTAGATTAACACAGAAGCGACTGAACGCAGCTGCAGACGCAAACAGCAGACATACTGCTTATGCATTTTCATTTCTTTTTCGCTGGCAACACAGCACAACTTCCTGTGTTTGCATTCTGAGCAGCAAAGAAGAGTCGTCCAGCGGTTAGGCAAATCTAGTGGTCATAATAACTGTGGGTCTTGTTTAAGAAAATGGTATCGGGTCGGTACATGGGTTCAAGTACTCACCGATACCGATGCCAGAATTTGTTGTGGTATCGATGGTATTTTCCGATATTCGTAGCGGAATTTTGACAGCAGTAATATACATAATATAACTAGCCTATAAAAATTAGAATAAAAACATGGTTGACAGCTGCTGTCTGTAACTTTTTTTGTGTTCAAGATTTACAGAAATCGTATAATGGTTTTTGTCTTACCATGAATCATTATGGTACACTTATAATAAGTGTTTATATTGGGACTATTTCAGACCAGTCTGGTAGGAACCGCTGCGGAGGAGCACAATCCTTGCATGACTCACCATAGACATAAACAGAGAGAAGTAGCTCCGGCTGCAATGTTTATCCGCAAGACGCATGCAGTTCTGTTTATTAACCGCTAGAGTACAAAAAGTTACGGACTGCAGCTTTAACATGCATATAAATTGTAAGAATATGACCAATGTAACCGGTCCTACTCGACCCTCTCCAAGCGGGATTGGAACCAAAGTCTCCAGCATGGGTGGCAGGTGCCAACAAGGATGCTAAAGATCACAGCCGCTAGTGTCAATCGCTAGCATTTGAGTGTGCAATTAAAGACTGCGCACTACAAGCACAGTATAATGGCTGACAGGCCAGGAAAGTTTGTTTTGAGCACTGAGGTGAGAGCACTGATCTGTATAATGTGGGAGTGTTTTTTTTTTTTTTTTACTTGATGAGCCTCTGTCTCGCAGTCATTATTTCCTTGCTCTCTGGGGTTGATTGTCTCGCATAATTTGGTACTTTACACACTTTTCTTCTGTTTTAGTTCAGTATGCTTAGTCCAGACGCCCACCTGTGTTTGCATAAAGAGCTTGGTCAGCATGAAAGTGCAGCTCTCAACACACAATTCAGCAAAATCCTCATAAAAAAGCGCTTTCATCAACATATTGTCTTTTAATTACATCTGATTGTGAGATTGAATCTCATGACAGTTCAAAGTGAGTCATTACGCTGATGAATCCATTAGAGCAATGCCTATCAAACTTCAAACGCAACTTTCCTTTTCAGCTCTGGACACAATCTCCTTTCCAAAATTTCAGCATCATTGTCTACTTGTCAACATAGACAGACAAAAAATGTAATTCTTGCCACATTCTTGTGTCATTCCAAACCTGTACAGACACACACAAAAAACATATTTTGAATAATGTTGGGGTCCAAGCAACATTGGACAGAACAGTTTTTCAGAACACAGCCGACGGTCCGCACGCTGTCCGTGTGACGTAATTTTCATCATCAGGAGGCAGGAGGGTCTGTGCACACTGTCCGCACAGATACAACAGTGCATGTGCGAGTGACTTGAGCACTTGAATAGTCTACTAGATGGTTTGCATGTACCGATCACGTTTTTCTGCTAAGCTAAGCTAGCAGCAACCCTGCCAAACTTAAAGAATGCATGCACTGAGACAAAAATCCATTTGCCCACATATCTAAATGTAGGAAAGAAGTTGAATAAGCCCTATTTCTAAATACGGTGGAGTCTTCTTTTAAACGCTATGCGGACACAACTGTGCACGAGAAGTACAGGTCCTTCTAAAAAAAATAGCATATTGTGATAAAAGTTCATTATTTTCCATAATGTAATGAAACAAATTTAACTTTCATATATTTTAGATTCATTGCAAACCAAATATTTCAGGACTTTTATTGTTTTAATAATGATGATTTTGGCATACAGCTCATGAAAACCCAAAAACATCTAAAAAAATTAGCATATCATGAAAAGGTTCTCTAAACGAGCTATTAACCTAATCATCTGAATCAACTAATTAACTCTAAACACCTGCAAAAGATTCCTGAGGCTTTTAAAAACTCCCAGCCTGGTTCATTACTCAAAACCACAATCATGGGTAAGACTGCCGACCTGACTGCTGTCCAGAAGGCCATCATTGACACCCTCAAGCGAGAGGGTAAGACACAGAAAGACATTTCTGAACGAATAGGCTGTTCCCAGAGTGCTGTATCAAGGCACCTCAGTGGGAAGTCTGTGGGAAGGAAAAGTGTGGCAAAAACGCTGCACAACGAAAGAGGTGACCGGACCCTGAGGAAGATTGTGGAGAAGGACCGATTCCAGACCTTGGGGGACCTGCGGAAGCAGTGGACTGAGTCTGGAGTAGAAACATCCAGAGCCACTGTGCACAGGCGTGTGCAGGAAATGGGCTACAGGTGCCGCATTCCCAAGGTCAAGCCACTTTTGAACCAGAAACAGCGGCAGAAGCGCCTGACCTGGGCTACAGAGAAGCAGCACTGGACTGTCGCTCAAATTTTGCATGTCATTCGGAAATCAAGGTGCCCGAGTCTGGAGGAAGACTGGGGAGAAGGAAATGCCAAAATGCCTGAAGTCCAGTGTCAAGTACCCACAGTCAGTAATGGTCTGGGGTGCCATGTCAGCTGCTGGTGTTGGTCCACTGTGTTTTATCAAGGGCAGGGTCAATGCAACTAGCTATCAGGAGATTTTGGAGCACTTCATGCTTCCATCTGCTGAAAAGCTTTATGGAGATGAAGATTTTGTTTTTCAGCACGACCTGGCACCTGCTCACAGTGCCAAAACCACTGGTAAATGGTTTACTGACCATGGTATTACTGTGCTCAATTGGTCTGCCAACTCTCCTGACCTGAACCCCATAGAGAATCTGTGGGATATTGTGAAGAGAAAGTTGAGAGATGCAAGACCCAACACTCTGGATGAGCTTAAGGCCGCTATCGAAGCATCCTGGGCCTCCATAACACCTCAGCAGTGCCACAGGCTGATTGCCTCCATGCCACGCCGCATTGAAGCAGTCATTTCTGCAAAAGGATTCCCGACCAAGTATTGAGTGCATAACTGAACATAATTATTTGAAGGTTGATTTTTTTTGTATTAAAAACACTTTTCTTTTATTGGTCGGATGAAATATGCTAATTTTTTGAGATAGGAATTTTGGGTTTTCATGAGCTGTATGCCAAAATCATCAGTATTAAAACAATAAAAGAGCTGAAATATTTCAGTTGGTGTGCAATGAATCTAAATATATGAAAGTTACATTTTTATCATTACATTATGGAAAATAATGAACTTTTATCACAATATGCTAATTTTTTGAGAAGGACCTGTATACCTGGGCCTTCAATGATGATTTTTGGGTGAACTATCCCTTTAAGGCAGAATCCTAACCATAATGGAATCTCATAACAGACCATTTGACATGAGCAGCAATTTTCTTATAGTCCCATGACTAGAGGCACTAACATTATTGGCAGGCTGTATAATTGGCCATAGATTTTGAAAATCTGGTCATAAATATGCTGGTAAAATGTTCTATTTTGACATGAAATCCGTTTTCTTGCTGCCAAAAGTGAACATTCTGGAGGGGAAAATGTATATTGCAGCTGTGCATAATATATCATATCATGAACATGATGAATGTTTATGCATCATTTGTGTTATATCTCCATATGTGTGCAGAAATAATTATATAAAACTGAAATTGCACTCAGAGACGATAACTTCTCCACATTTGCATTAAGATAAATCTTGCTCTTCTTGATGTGGCCCACCTGCATTGCCACATTGCATGGTCAACTTTTGCGGTCTTAAATTGCTTTGCTACTGCAAATCTCTCTTTAGTCCCTCAAAACAGTCACATATCACACAAATATCTTTTTACACAAAGCACAACAGTCTCAACTGTTTTTACTTTTGCATGTGTTGCTAAACTAAGAATATGATACTTTAATTAGCAGAACAAATAGCTTGCACAAATATTTAATGAAATCGTCCATTTTAATTAGAGTTATATGAGTAATTGTCAACACTTTGGTAATGCTTTTGTACAAGGTTCAAGTGGTTGACATTTGTAAATACATTAGGTACATTAGGTGTACTAACAATAAACATAAATTTATACAATCTGGTTTATTGTTAATTTATAAATATACAATTGTTCATTGTTCATTTATGTTTGTGTATATTACTAATTTTGTCCATTTAACTTGTTTAAATGTTAAATGTCTCTTGATACCTGAACTACGGTTTAGAACAGTGCGATATTTGAACATGCGGCGAATGGCAGTGTGATACAACCAGCAGCTGAATTATTTTGAGCTGTTTTTGTGTAAAATCTCCATTCACGTGTGCCTAGTTTTCATCTGCAACATGGCAGAATTTCCTCGTACCTGCAAGGCAGTTAATTCTTCACATGATACGTCTTGTTGTGTGCGAACAGGCGGCCCAGGAGAGAAAGGCAGCGGATGAAAAGAGAAGAAAGACCTCGTTTTTCTTCATCCCTACCTACGCAGAATGCCGCTCGGCCGCCCTGCTCGCTGTGATCCCCCCGCCGGTACCCCGGGCGGCCAAGCCAGCTGGTGTGTCCTGCACCAACGACCAGCCATTCATTTCCCCTGCCTGTGATTTATGGATTGCTGTGTTGGTGTAGCCGCACGTGTGTACGTGTATGTGTGTGTTTGGCGGCACCGAGCTCTTCTCCCGCTTGAGTTAGTGCACTGTCCGGCCTCGTCATGCTTTGCCACACAATGGGCTAGAGCAGCTAATTTACACGGGCAGACAGTCACATATTTCAGCCTCTCACCCGCTGGATGAAGATGGGTGGCTTTCATGAGGGATTGTGTATACAAATTGATTTTCACTGGAGCCTTCAGCCCTGGACTAAGGCGTATTTTGTCTTTCTTTCTATTTTTCCCTTAATCCCCATCCTCCCCCCTTTGCTTTCCATTTCTCATTCTCTATTTCCCTTATCTCAGGGGGTTTCTGTGCCTCTCTCTCTTTCTTGATCCATCTCTCTTGTTATGTGAGTGTATATGTGAATGTAATGTGATGTGACTGGGGTGAAGGTGCGCCGCTCCAGTGTTTCCTGGATGTGCGCTAGACTCTGGCCTCTTGCTGGGGGCAGAAGAGAGGAAGGTCAGGTCAGGGCAGGGTAGGACTGGCAGCCTGCAGTCTGGGAGTATTAATGCTTCTCACTGACCCCTGTGCTCAGAGAGAAGCGGACAGAAGAGCATGTTTGATTCATGAGAGCCCCGCAGAGGTGCTTTGGGGCTTTTGGCTGTGCTGTCCTTTTAGCGGAAAGTGTAGAGGACCACCCCCGAGCTCTGGGAGGATGCGTCCGTTGTTGGGAGGTGGGCGAGTCTGTCTCTGCCCTGGGGTAAGAGAAGTTCTCACTTTACAGTAGCGAGTAAAGACAGGAAGTTTAACCCGGCATAATGCTTCCCTACAGAAATCGTACAGCTGCATCGTAATGTTTGTAGATCGGTGTCGCACTGGTTTTGTGTTTTTAAAGAGTGGGCGTCCTAGCAGGGAAGGTCATGAATGAGACTGTAACCTGTAATCTGCTTTCTCTACAACGTAGCTTGTAGTGCAGTTAAGGCTGCTGAGTATTATACCGTTCAAAAGTTTGGGGTCTGTAAGAGGTTTTTGTTTTTGAAACAAATTTTTACAAACAAAAAAAACTAAACAAAAATACAGTAAAAACAGTAGTATTGTGAAACATTATTACAATTTAAATGAACTGTTTCCCACTTTAATATATTTTAAAATGTAATTTATTCCATTGATGGCAGAGCTAAATTTTCAGCAGTCATTAAGCTACTCTAGTCTTCAGTGTCACATTATCCTCAAGAAACATTTCATCCTATTATTAATGTTGAAACCAGTTGTGCTGCTTAATATTTTTGTGGAAAAGCTGGGTTTCCATCCAAACGTGAAGCAAATCTTTTCAAAGTAAAAAGAAAAAAGCCAAAATGAAAATGAGTTGCATTTCGAGTGGATACCCTAGTAGGGTGGTTTTGGGTAACCTAGTAACCAAAGTAACCAAAAATATTAGTTACCATTAGCCGAAACAGTAGTGATGAGCTGGCTCCTTTGAACAATAAGAGTTGGTTCCCTTCTGAGGGCTGCTTTCCCTTTTTGTATATTAATACAAGACAGAATAATATTTGCATGCACATTAACACAACATTCAGTCACTGCATGTGGTCGAGCAGTGTGGCGATAAGATCACCCCTAATATTGGGTCAGAAAACATGAGTAACATTGAATAATTTACGTGAAATATGTGAATAATTTTCAATCACAGGCCAAACATTACTAAATTTGACTGAATTTAAAGAGCCAGAAGTGGGAAATGAAGAGCCGTTTGGGAGCTGAAAGAGCCGGCTCTTATTACTGAGCTGAGCCAAATGATCCTGTTCCCTAAAAAGAGCATGTTGGTTTCGCTACGGCAAAATGCTTTTCCATCTTAGCCTAGAAATCTAGACGCACCCTAAGCGGCAGCAAATGTAATTTGCAGCCAGGGTCATCTAGTAACTCTCCATTGACTTGCATGCTTGAAAAACCAAACTCTAGTTGGGCCAATCACATCGTGTACATATAGGTGGGCGGGCTTAACATAATGACGGCAGAGTTGTGGTTCTGCATGAATTCCCTGCTACTTTAAAACAAAGAAGATGGCTGCTGCTGCTGGCAAACAGCGGTCTTTCGAATCGGCTTTGGCCGCGACTTCAAACTTGGAGACTTGAGGTTAAGCTTTTCTTTGAGAAAAGAGCAAAGAACTGCACTGAAGTCACCTCGGTCTGACTACGACGTCACCTTCTTTGTTGCTCTGGTTGGTTATAGCGCCATCCTATTGCGTGCAGAGGGAATTTGAAAGACAACCGTCTATCCCACCCCTAGAATTGAGCCCTGCCAATGGTATGTTCCTAGACCCGACATTTTGATGTGGGTCTGGCTTGTCAGGCTATTTCCATCTTGCATTATTATAAACATTTTTGCGAATTAAGGGATTTTGTTTAGAATTTTACAGTTTCCATCACTTGTTTCTGATGCAATACTTCAAAATGCACATAAAGACAGGGTGATGGGAACATAGCTACTGTTTATTTCAGGATTCCTTGCTGAATAGAAAGATCAAAAGAATAGCGTTTATTTTAAATTGAATTATTTATTATGTAGCAACAAATGTTAAAGGCTTTACTGTCACTGTTTTGTAATGGACAGGTTGGAACTTTCAAACTCTAACACTTGTTTTTCTAAAACAGAGACACTAGTAAAGCGTCTCTAATGCTCTCATATTTGCAAGTAAGAAAACGGAGAGATCAATGGCCATGTAAAAAGCACATTACAGTGATTGTGGTACTTGGATTAATTCTTAATAATGTTTAATTTTATATCCCTAGAAAACCATTGTGAATATATTGCTAATTTTGGATGCATTTCTCTGTCCTAACTCTCAGAAGGGTCACCCAAAGTTTTGTTCAGGGCTGAATCGCTCTGTTTCTTTCTCTCCGGCACCCAGAGAGGGATTAGAGTCCTAATCCTGACAAATGCTAGTTTTAAATTCAACCTCAGCTAACAGAGGGGCTGCAACAACCCAGCTGCTCTAGGAAAGATGTGTTTGCATATGCACATATGTAATTTATTTGGAATATATCTCTGCAATAGCTAAAACAGGCTTAGACTTTCCATAAGAGGTGGAGGACTCAAAAAGCATTTCCATCTATAAAAGGTGCTGTAATGAGCAATTAATATGAGTAGAAATACTGTCTTTAGCAGGACAGAAAGTAGCAATATGATGACGATTTTGTCATTTCCTCACACTCACGTCTTTCCGAACTATAAACTGATTTCAATCCAGCTTAGTCCTGTTTTTTAGTGCTCATGTCACCTTTATGCTTGTAAAACACATCTAGCATTTTAATACAAATCTCAAATCCACTTTAACCTTAATTTTCTTGCTTCTCTAATACTTTTCTTTCCAAAGGCTTCTTTTGGACTGAGAGTGCCTTTAGTTTGTTTTTTGTCTGTTTTTTGGGGGTTAAAGTGGAAATGTTCATACTTTTGGTTTCAAGCTAAGAAAAGGCCAGGTGTGTGTTTAATTTTATATGTATGTAACTGAATTTAAGTTAAGCTTGGCCTTGATCTTGAGGAACGCTTTGAATACCAGTGGGTTGATTTATTAAGTTCTTCAGCAGATCTGTCTGCGGGTACGTTATCAACTAATAGGATCTCCCCCTCCTCCCTCCCGCTTGCTCTGTCAGATGGTCGACTAATACTGATATTAATGAATTCATTGCTTTAGTCATAAAATCAATACACACTTCTAAAGCGTCTGCGGATCTGAGCGTGCCCAGATACTGACCCAGTTCCCATGTAAAGCATAGTCATAATACATCTTGTGGTTTGTTTACCCACGCAGAGGATGTGTCTCACTACTCCATAAATACATACTGTATATTATGCTAGGGGTGTGCTTGTGCGGTATTGCCAAAATCATACATTTTTGATTATGTATCACAATTTAGTAATTTTTAAGATGTAACAATGAAATGAAAATGAAATAATCCCATGATTTACTCACCCTCAAGTCATCCTGTGTGTATATGACATTCTTCTTTCAGCAGCGTCTGAAGTGCGTAACTGGTGTGCTATGTTGTTGCGCAAGCATTTTGAACTTCTAAAGATGCTACACTTTTGTCTGTAAGATCAGTGCTTGAAGTGGAAAAAATAAAGTGCCGGTACTCACCAAAGGGGGCGGGGCTTTGTTAGGGGCGTGGTTATGGGGGATTGTTTAATCTATCATTCAAGAAGGTCCATATTTTAAAGCTCTTTTTAACTTGTACTTAGCCTTAAAACTAACATATAGCTAGTTCTTGTAATTGTTTAAACATAGCATTTGTTACAATAAGGATTTATTTACAAAGCAAGATCATTGACAGCTCCTCACTACCAGGCCAATGTTAACTTTTTTCTTTCTTTTTTATAATCAAATAGCAACACAGTTAGAAACTCTCTTTTCATCTGTTTTTATTGGCAGTTTTAGCTCATGTTTGACTTTCTCTGTAGTGTTTTACTACATTCTCGATACAATTCAAATGGGACGTATATTTTATCATCAGCGTCACGTACAAATGGCTCATGCAAATCTTTGTTTATAGCCTACTCGACAGAGTGCACGTCGAGAGTGCGAGATCCCATTTCGCTTGGTGTTTTACCAAGTGGATGAGGCACGGGCGCAGTCAGCAGATGCTTGCGCTGCAGAGCCAGGCGAAAGTATAAACAAGGCACTACGCACCTACAGTAATTTGCTCGCCACTTAATCAAACAATTGGGCGTCCATTATAAAGTCGAGAAGTAGCGGTATGCTAGAAAAGGTGCAGGTAAAGATTAAAACAGATGTGCAAATGAGTGTTCCGGTACACTAAAAGCACGTTCTGGGCGCACGGAGAGGTGGTGGTACGCTCGAGCTGTATTTGTAAGTGGCGGTACTGAGTACCGGCGCATACCGGCCCACTTAAAGCACTGCGTAAGATGAATACGGAAGGTGATCGACCTTGAGGATGAGTAAACCATGTGATAATTTTTGGGTATGTGATAATCACATTGCTGTGCCTGTAGTTCACATACTTGTTTTTCTGAAAAACAATGCTACAGCCAGTTATTCTACTTTGAAATGTGCGTTCTGTGTTGGAATGTCTGTTTTTGTTTTGGTTTGTGTGACACCGCATGTTGCCAATTTACCCAATAGTATTTCGAGACCACAGGTTGCCAGTTGGTGGAAAACACATGCAGCAAAATGCAGCCATGGAAGCCAGCCAAACAAAATGGTCAGAGATTACAGATTCTATCCAACATAAAAAGAATTCAAAAAAATTCTACCAATCCATTTAAAAATCTCTATGTGATAATAACGTGATATCAATTTATGTTGTGTAAGTCTCATTGCGTTCCATTGTCAATTGAGTTGCGTGTCCTCAAATTGACTACCCGCGTAATTGTGGAGTCTGAGGAGGAGTGGGCGGGGCAAACAATATTTTGAATTTGGACTGCAGTACCCATTTCAAACACTAGCTGTTATCCTTACATACTGTCACATGCCTGTCCTGTCTTGTGTGCACATGTGGGTTTTGTTAGTGTGGCCATGTGCCTCTGTCATTGTTAGATCCCACCCCCTTGTTATCTCATTATTGGTTTAATTTGCCCCACCTGTGTTTGCCTCATTCCCTGCTTGATTTCTCCCCTTTATAAGTTCCTGTGTGTTTGCAGTCCTTGTCGGATCGTTGTCTTGTCTACGTCTCCCGGTTCCCCGTGATCGCTGTTGGTTATGTAAGTTGTTTGTTATTGTTCTTATTATGTGTTCCCCCTCGTGGGTGTTTGTTTTGAGTTTATGTTTTTGTTTGTAATAAATCCCCTTTTTTACTGCACTTGAGTCCTCGCCCCTGTTTGTCCCTCGTCTCACGTGATAGAACGATCCGACCAAGAGAGGACTCAGCAGGAGGGTTTTTTTTTTGGCCTCGTTTTGTTTTTTGTTTTGTTTTTTATTCCCAGTGCACCATGGACCTTCGCAGACACGTACAGGTGATGCGGCAGGTAAACTCTAGATACATCCGTCACCAGGGGCAGATGTAAAGGAGTTTGCCTGCCAATTCCTCAGAGAGGTGCATCACCTGTACCTAAATGAGGCAGAGAAGACAGAGGTCTTCAACCTCTGCCTGGACATGCCTCTGAGTCCCACGGAGATCGACAGGATGGGGACCCCGGACTTTTGGGAGTTTGTGGACCGGCTGGACTTTCTTCCTCCTAGGACCCCGATTCGGAGAGCTCCGTGGGTCCGTGTTCCGGTGGTCCCAGTTCCAGGGGATCGTGTTCCGGTGATCCCCATTCCGGTGGATCCTGTTCCGGTGGATCCTGTCCCCGTGGTCCGTGTCGGAGGAGGAGAGGGAAAGCACTCTCCGTGACAGTTCCGGTGGTCCCAGTCCCGGTGGATCGTGTTCCGGTGGTCCCAGTGCCGGTGGTCCCAGTGCCGGTGGATCGTATTCCGTAGATCCCTGTTCCGGTGGATCGTGTGCCGGTGGTCTCTGTGCCAGTGGTCTCTGTGCCAGTGGTCTCTGTGCCGGTGGTCCCTGGGCCAGCAGACTCTGTGCTGGATGTGCCGCCCCGGCGCCCTGCTCTTCTCGCGCCGCAACGACGACCTGCACTTCCAGCGCCGCCCCGGCGTCCTGCTCTGCCCGCGGCGCCCTGCTCTTCCCGCGCCGCAACGACGCCCTGCTCTGCCTGCGCCTGCGCCACCCTGTTCTTCCAGCGCCGTTCCGGCGCTCGGCTCTGCCCGCGCCGCCTGAACTCTGCTGGCCGCCCCGGCAGCCTGCACTCTGCAGTCCGTCCCGGCAGCCTGAACTCTGCAGTCCGCCTGAACCCTGTTGGCCGCCCCGGCCGCCTGAACCCTGTTGGCCGCCCCGGCCGCCTGAACTCTGCTGGCCGCCCCGGCCGCCTGAACCCTGCTGGCCACCCCGGCCGCCTGAACACAACTGGCCGACCCGGCCGCCTGAACCCTGTTGGCTGCCCCGGCCGCCTGAACACAACTGGCCGACCCGGCCGCCTGAACTCTGCTGGCCGACCCGGCCGCCTGAACCCTGTTGGCTGCCCCGGCGGCCTGAACACAACTGGCCGACCCGGCCGCCTGAACTCTGCTGGCCGCCCCGGTCGCCTGAACTCTGCTGGCCGCCCCGGCCGCCTGAACCCTGTTGGCCGCCCTGGCCGCCTGAACTCTGCTGGCCACTCCGGCCGCCTGAACCCTGTTGGCCGCCCCGGCCGCCTGAACTCTGTTGGCCACTCCGCCCCCCCCCGGCTGCCTGAACTCTTTGTGTTTCCTGTCCCTCCCTTGTTTTCTCCTTCCTTATCTGTTTCTCCCTGGTCTGTCCCTCCCGTGCCGCCCTGGTCTGTCCCTCCCGTGCCGCCCTGGTCTGTCCCTCCCGTGCCGCCCGGGTCTGTCCCTCCCGTGCCCCCCTGGTCTGTCCCTCCCGTCCCTAGTGGAGCGTCTGGTAGCCGCTCCTTAAGGAGGGGGTAATGTCACATGCCTGTCCTGTCTTGTGTGCACATGTGGGTTTTGTTAGTGTGGCCATGTGCCTCTGTCATTGTTAGATCCCACCCCCTTGTTATCTAGTTATTGATTTAATTTGCCCCACCTGTGTTTGCCTCATTCCCTGCTTGATTTCTCCCCTTTATAAGTTCCTGTGTGTTTGCAGTCCTTGTCGGATCGCTGTCTTGTCTACGTCTCCCGTTTCCCCGTGATCGCTGTTGGTTATGTAAATTGTTTGTTATTGTTCTTATTATGTGTTTTTCCCCCTCGTGGGTGTTTGTTTTGAGTTTATGTTTTTGTTTGTAATAAATCCCCTTTTTTACTGCACTTGAGTCCTCGCCCCGTTTGTCGCTCGTCTCACGTGACACATACAGCACCTTTAATACTGTTATTTTATTTTATTTTATTTGAAACTTGACATGTAAGGGATATGTCCCATCTTGTATTTTAATGTTTTGATGTGTAAATAACATAAAATGCTCCTGCCAGTTGGTAGACGAACAAATATTAGGGATGCATAATATATGGTTTATGTGCCAAATCAGTTATTGGCCGGTATTAGAATTTTTTTAATGGATATTTAATTGTACATGCTAATTTATTTTTAAATTTAATTGAACTTTGCTGTCATCTAACACTCACTTAAAGTTGGATTAATGTAACTAAAGTTATAATGTTGTTATGCCTAAATCCACTTTCGCATATAAATAATTTAGTGATTTATTTTTATCTATTCAAAATAGTATAGAATTGTACTATTGTTTTTTTTATCTGTGATTGACCATAACATGATAAATATTATCCATTTATCAGTATAGGCCACAATTTGATTATGCGTCCCTAACAAATATATAT
This sequence comes from Gobiocypris rarus, assembly GCA_023029165.1. NCBI lineage: Eukaryota > Metazoa > Chordata > Actinopteri > Cypriniformes > Gobionidae > Gobiocypris > Gobiocypris rarus. The sequence continues at coordinate 42,407,067 of CM040916.1, read as the reverse complement.
CTACTGTGGTATTTACAGTATTGCAAAATCTGGTTGACACATTTCTGCCATTGCACATAGCCCATCTTCAGCTTTTTTAAACACTCACGACAATAACAACATCTGCTGCCAATATTAAACACAGAATTGGTGGGGAAAATCTGGGACATTCATGATGTTTTTGCTGTGTCGAAATGTGCTTGGGCATATCCCTAAACGGCATAAATATGACTGAAGAGAGAGAATGAGAGTGAGAAATTTCTGGTTAACTGGCTGTAAGATGTCAGATAAGACAGATCGCCTGTTGATGTTGGTTTGGTAAGGGAAGCAGACCTTTGTGCATGGCTGCTGTGTGAGTGTGTTAAAGGTCAAGCAGCAGGGACGGACGAAGGCTGGCCAGAGGTCAAACTCTCTGGGTCATTTACATATGGATCAGAGAGATGAGAACAAAACAGTAGAGAAAGAGCAAAGGAAGCACAATAGGAGTTGGAAGTATATGTAGAGCAGTGGTTGGCATGCATTCTCCTGACATGTGGTGTTTATGTAAGTGATGCAGGTTCGAGTGCGTCTTGATTTGAGGCTGAAATGTTAATTTAATTCAGTGTCACAACATACTGTACTTTAAATCTTCAGCTCAGTCATCCCCACTCAGGACTGCAGAACAGATGTATGCGCTCAATGCCACAGTCTGGGAGCATCTTCCTCAAGGGAAATACTAATTGGTTTCTCCACCCCCTCTATCCCAAACAAACACTCTAATTCTATATTGTCTCTCTGTGAGATTAGAGAGCCACAGAAATTATATGCGATGACAATATCAGAGTGTGATTAAAGAGTAGTATAGCCGGATTATAGCTGTGTTCTCTCAATCTCAGCAGTATTTGTGGGATTATTGTCCTCAAACTGATGGGCTGCTGTGAGGAAACACTGGATTAAGAAAGAACAGAGCCATTTAGCCGCCCTGCACGGATATTTTTTGGGCCTTATTTGGAGATAAGTCATTAAATTATTCTTTAATTTAATGCTTGTCATTAATAAAGTGGTTCAGGCAGAGAATTAAAGTGCTCTGTGTGAGGTTTATTGTGGAATTTCAATGTAAATGGATTTGATCATTATTGAAAATAACTGATTAAATATTACATTTTCTAAACTTTTTCATGTGTATGTAAAACACCACACACACACACACACACACACACACACACACACACACACACACACACACACACACACACACACGTTGTGTTTCCATGTTTTATGGGGACATTCCATAGGCGTAATGCATTTTATACTGTACAAACCGTATTTTCTATCCCCCTACACTGCCCCTGCCCCTAAACCTACCCATCACAGGAGACATTCTGCATTTTTACATTTTCAAAAAACATCACTTAGTGTGATTTATAAGATGTTTTCCTCATGGGGACCAAAAAATGTCCCCACAAGGACAAGGATTTTGGATATTGACATCTTTGTGGGGACATTTTGTCCCCATACCGTAGGGATTACCAGTCCACACTCACACACACACACACACACACACACACACACACACACACACACACGCACACGCACACACACACACACACACATAGTATATTTTTCATACAGTTCATTTTCTGACATTGTATTTATTGACAGATAAACCAAAAGGCAAAATAAATGTCAAAACATAATCAATATGACTATATTATGAAGATATATAATAATATTATGTCTTCTGAAGACATACAGTAGTTTAGTGTGAGAAACAGACACAGATTTTAGTCGCTTTATTCACTTTAGTGAACGTTAAGCTCAAGAACTGGCTCAAAATTATGGCTTGTTCAACTGACTCAAATACTGACTCACTGCAATGAATAGCTGATGAAAAGCTATAATGTAGATTTGGAATATAGCACAAGAGTCATTTGGAAGTGCTCTGTGATGCTTTTTGCTATGAATTATTGTTTTATTGAAAATATATATGTGGAGATTATTAAAAAATAACATCATCCTAAAACAAAGTGTGGGTGAGTAAATGACAATTTTATTTTTGGGCTTTGCTATCATTTTAATAAAATTGCATGTATTTGTTTTGTGTTGCATATGTATATTGAGGATATTGAGTTTGCACTGAATCTAATTGAATTGTGCAATCCTTCACAACAACATCGTAAAGTAGATCAAATACATGGCCTTTCCCTGCCTCTTCTTTGTCTCCATTTGAGCATTCATCTCTTTTTCCTGACTTGACTTTCTTTTTTTGGTTCTGTTGTAAACGCTCTTGCATGCCTTCTTAGCATTCAGCTGTGTGGCCATGTGTATCCTGGTATGTCTTTCACACCAGTGGAGGGCGTTCCACAGCACTAGAGCCTTTTCACAGGCTGGTGTGACCTCCTGACCCCTGCTGAGAGGCATCTCTTCTGTGTCTGCCACAGCTCTGTCTGTGTCTGAGGGTCAGTGTCCTATACTCTCACTACAAAGAAATTGATGGAGATGCAAGATCATCCAGATGTGTCTCTAGTCATATGAGAGAGACTTTGACAGTATGTTTTCAGACAATATTTGTTTCTTCCAAAAAATCCATCCGTAAAATAATGTATACTGTTTCAATAGGAAAATTAACATCATTTATATATTTTGTATGATTCACATTTCTTTAGTAATATAATGCTTCAGAAGATGTTTTAAAAGGATGTGCTGGGTGTGACTACTCTTGTCCATTGTGCAGATTACAGCAATTTACCAAATGCACAATGCCTAAGAACATCCCTTAACTGATATAAAATTATTGTAAAAGCTTGCTTTTTATTGGCTTTTTTTTGTGTTCAGCTATCAGTATTAGTTTGTAGGATTTCCACAAAAGTTGCTCTTATTTTATGAAAAATATGGTAAAAACAGTAATATTATTACATTTCAAAATAACCTTTCTATTTTAATGTATTTTAATATAAATTTGTAATTTATTCATGTGATGGCAAAGCTTAATTTTAATCATCTTCAATGTCACATGATCCTTTTGAAATTATTCTAATATACTGATTTGGTGCTCAGAAATCTAGACACACCCTAGCGTCAGCAAATGTCATTTCCAGCCAGGGTCATCTAGCAACTCTCCTTTGGCTTGCAAGCTTAAAAATCCAAACTCTAGTCGGGCCAATCACATCGTGTAGTGTCGGTGGGCGGGCTTAACACAGAGCCGGCTCTGGCTTAATGTAATAACGGCAGAGTTGCGATGGTTCCAACCTGTGAATTCCCTGCTACTTGAAAACGAAGAAGATGGCTAACTTGGTGTTAAGCTTTTCTTTGAGAAAAGAACACAGAATGGCTCTGAAGTCGTTCTTAAAAAAAAAAAAGGAAGATGTGTTTGGAGTTTTGCTGACTGGATACCGCTGGTAGGAAAACGCATGGTATTCAGCCACAACCCGCTTGTGATTGTTGTCTCACCGCTGATAGCACTCTGGTTGGTTGTAGCGCTATCCTATTGCGTGCAGAGGGAATTTGAAAAACAACCGTTTATCCCGCCCCTTGAATTGAGCCCTGCCAATGGTGTGTTCCCAGATCGACATCTTGATGTGGGTCTGGCTTGTCAGGTGTTCTGAGTGTTTGGTTGCTTCTTGTTGTTAGGTTAAGTGGTTGCTAGGGTGTTCTGTTTGGTTGGTATAGTGCCAGTTACTAGGTAGGTGATTGCTTACTGGCCCTATAAAAAAGCTCACCACCCAGTTTCTTTGATTTTCTCATCCTTATATATGATGGCCAGAGGTACATCAGGTCTTTTTTCAGTCAAATTTTTTCATTAGTGGGTAAAATAGTATGTGTTATTGCTTAGAAAAGTACCTCAAAAAATCTCATGATCTGAAAAATGATTTGTAATCATAACACAAACAATGCAGGTTATTATGCACTGACATTTAATATTTCTGAATAAGTATTAGGCCTAGTTCAAATCCCTAACGTATAAGCAATAATGATAGGGATGATTGCATTAGTGAGCAGTGAGCACTGTTGGCAATTCCAAGTTTTTCATGTAAATTGTGGGCATGTGTGATGAAATGTTTTGTCAGTGGCTGGTCAGATGGATGGTGCTGAGGAGGTCAGGATACAGAACATTTGCTGTGTAAATGACTGAGCACCGTTTCCCCCAGTGTGAGCGAACTGCAGGTCAAGCAGATGCAGCTGATGGAACTAAGTGTGTGGCTGAATCAGGTCTTATAAGAAAGGGGCTGCAATCCATTTACTGCATTGCAGGACTGTGTCCCCAGGGAAACAATAGAAATTTATGAGCAGCAACTATATAATTCATGCAGAAAGTGGATCAAATATATAAATGTGTAAATATATAAACGTGTATATATAAATTTCCAAATTGTGCCACTATAATTTGCCCAGGATTTTACCCTGAGGGGCAGGGAGAGTCCATCTTTTCCTTTGTCAATCCCCATTGTGCCTGCCAGGCTTCATTTGAATCCATCAGTTCTGTCGCTTCATTCATCCTGTCATTGTGCCGTCATTCACTCATTCATCCTGTCGCCATTCATCTGTCATCTCAGACAATATGTATCATAGTCACTGTCACTTATCAAGGGCCCTTTCATCCTCTGTCTCTCACTGTTTCAGACTGATGTCCATCCTTGTGGATTACTTTCGCAATATATAGTAAATTATTTTCTATTTAGCTATCTTACAATGTACACCATCATCTTTTGTCAAATCATCAGCTGTCTTCAAAGTGATTGTTCACCCAAAAACTAAATTGTCATCATTTACTCTAGTGTTTTTTATTGTTTACAGACTTAAAAATATTTGTTGTTAATTTAAAAATAAAGCTGAAATAGAATAAATATAAATATGAAACATAATTAACATTTAAAATGTTGTCTTGGCAGTTAACTGAAATGAAATGGGTGGGTGGAAGTACAAAAATTACTAAAACAGAAATAACAATAAATCAAACTAGAAATATTATATTAAAATATTATATAAAACAAACAACAACAAAAAAACGTCAGTTTTGTTTACCGTTACACCCCTAATTAATATATATGAAGACCGTTTTAAACTGTACGGGTATATATAGTGAAAATCAATGGGGTCCTAAACAACATTATATGGATTTTTTGTTGTGCCAAATATATTCTATTTTGTTCCACAGATGAAAGAAACTCATACTGGTTTGAAATGTAAATGTAAATTTTATTTGTGGGTGAACTATCCCTTTAATATGGCAGTTGTTTATTTATTTTATTTTTTATTTGCAGTCTTTGTCTTTGTGTAACAATGCTTATGCCTCTCGGTGAAGAAAGACAGCTCTAATTCAGCCTCACAATGTAAGCGTAATTCTGCCAATAGTCATGTGGTAGTGGCCCTCACAGATGAGACTGAGCTCGGATGCATGCGAACGCTCGGTTCCAAATTGGAGCCGGCCTGGCCCCGAGGGCTCGGAAACATAGGAAGAAAAAGTCAGAGTACGCTTTACAACGGACTCCAGAGCCGCTCCTTCAGTAAAGTAATTAGGTCTTATTCTCTAGCGCACAATGGAGGCTTTTCTGTACAGCGGGAGGTGGGTAACAATTGCAGGTTGGATCCGGCCTCTTTTTTTTCAGAGATCTACGGTTTCTCTCCGTAGATGCATCAGTCCAGGAAGTGTGTATTTAGTGTGTATTCAGGGGTTGGTCCGGTGCACAATAAAACTGAAATTAGAGAGGCCGAGAGAGAGCCAGCTGTGACACAGGTCGTCTTGTTCAGACACATGTGCATAATGGATCGCTTTCATTCCACGGCCGTCGCATTTGCACATGCGGAAAAGGGGGGAGAGAGAGAGAGCGAGCGAGGGGAGAACAAATGGGCATGGCTGTTAAATTAAGTGTGGAATGAATGCATTATGAGCTATTAGGGCAAAGAAAAGGAGTGTCCTAAAAAACACAGGGCATAATTGTGAATTCTGATGCTGGAGCGCGTTCAGAGCCCCCACGGGCTGCCTTGTGGACGCAAAATCCCCCTGAGAGCGCCGGGCCTGGATTTGGAACAGAATAGGGGTTGTTGGGGTGATGGCTTTGTACAGTAAGGGTGGAAGGGTGGCATAAGCTCTTCTTTTTTTCTGTTTCCAGCATTTAGGTCAAACTTTACCTCTGGTCTTCACTCCATCTGGCCCTGCTGCTCGAGTGAAGGTGCCCAAAGCCACAGGGTGGCATTCTGGCATTTTCTAGAATCACATATCCCGTCGAGCAGAGATCAGCCCAGCGTGAGATTTCCTTAGCGTGGGCTTCTTTTAATGCAGTGTTGCCTCTCAGCATGCCTGTTTCCAGCCTTAATAGGTAAGCAACCCACTCTCGCATCTGAGTTTCAGGTGTTTTCTCAGTTTAGCAGTGTTCTCTGGGGAGCCGCAGCCTGAATGGATTAGGCCACATTTAGACGGATGACTGCTGGCGACTAAAGCTTTAAATGTATTAATCCCTCTCTTATCAAGCAGGAAATGATGAATCGCCTGAGCCTGCTCCAGGCTAACCTCTGCTGTCGTTTGAACAGAATCAAAGCTTTAAATCACACACTGCAGCACCTGGCGATGTGTATACGTGTGTGTGTATGTACTGTGCCCCGTTTTAAAGTGATTTAGTAACGCTTTGATGGGGTGAGGGAGGTTAGGAAATGAGTATGAAAAGTAAATTAAGAATTCTACATAGGCTTTGATAAATAGAATTGCTGACTAGGGAAACTCGAGCGGCTGTTGTCGTGTTCCATCCAATCTGATAAATTCCACCCATGGCTGCAAACCAGGAGCAGCAGTCAATCAATGCTTTTACAGCCTCTTTTTAATGTGAATTATGTGCTTTATGGCCCTATCTGGCACCTGTACTCTATTTCTCAATGCCCTTGCCCTGTACCTCAGTGTGTACTTCCAAAAAAAAAGAGGAACATCAGCAATCCGATTGCTCCCTTCGACATTTGAAATTCTGCCGTTTCTCTCGTTTATCATTTATAGCTTCGGGTTAATATCCCGTCTGTGCAGTGCACCAAAAACCATTTCCACATGGCATTACAAGTGCATTTTAGACTTTGGTAAACTATATGAAAGGTTTATAAGTAGCAAAACAAAATCAAAGGCTTGTTTGTAATGTGTTTGCTGCTTCATTATTTGCTATTTTTTTCCTGAAAAATGATGGCCATTTATGGTGTGTTTGATCTAGATGTCATCTCCATGTTATTTTCCAATCCAATCTATACTACCTGCCTAATGTGCTGTTGGTCCTCAGCATGCTGCCAAAACAGAGCTGACCTGCCGAGGCATGGACTCTACAAGAACCCTGAAGGTGTCCTGTGGTTTCTGGCAACAAGATGTTACCAGAAGATCCAAGCCACCTTGGATTGAACTTGTTGGTCCAGCACATCCCACAGATGCTTAATTGAATTGAGATCTGGGGAATTTGGAGGCCATAGCAAAACCTTGAACTCTTCATCATGTTTCTCAAACAATTCCTTAACAGTGTGTGCAGTGTGGCAAGTTGCATTATGCTGCTGAAAGAGACCACTTCCACAAGGTAACACCATTGTCATGAAGGTGTGTACCTGGTCTGCAACAATGTTTAAGTAGGCGGCATGTGTGAAATTCATGTCCACATGAATGGCTGGACCCAGGGGTTAACAGCGGAACATTGCCCAGAGCAATAAGGCAACCTTTTCCCTGCTTCAATGTCCAGTTTGCCACTCGTGTGTCCATTGTAGGTGCTTTCAGCAGTAGACAGGGGTCATCTTAGGCACTCTAATTGTTCTGTAGCTACGCAGCTCCATATGCAGCAGTGCGATGCACTGTGTATTCTGACACATCCCTCCCATAACCATCATTAAAATGTTGTGTGACTTGTGCCACAGTAGACCTTCTCTTGGTCTGGACTAGACAGGATAGCCTTCCTTGCCCTTGTGTATCGATGAGCCTTGGGCTCCCATTACCCTGTTGTCGGTTTGTGGTTTGTCCTTCCTCGGACCACTTATAGTAAATTCTCACCAATGCTGACTGGGAGCAACCCACAAACCTTGCTGTTTCAGAGATACTCTGACCCAGTCATCTAGCCATAACAATTTGGCCCTTGTCAAAGTTGCTCAGATTTTCATTCCTGCCTATTTCCTCTGCATCCAACATGTTAATCACAAGGACTGTTTGCTTACCATATTATCTACCCATACCTTAATATGTGACCTTGTTAGATGTTATTCTCAGCAAAAAAAGAAATGCCTGTTTTTTAGGATACTGTATTTTATAGATAATTTTGTAAAATCCAGATAAGTTTTACAAAACAATGTTTTTCATGCTTTTTCCAGTGACCCATAAAGAATTATTGCACATGCACCTGTGGTCCAGTCCTTAAGACACTATCAGTTTACAGGCGGTAGACAATTAAGGTCACGGTTAGAATAACTTAGGACACTAAAGAGACCTTTCTACTGACTCTGAACACCAAAAGAAAGATCACCTGTGTGAACATGCCATAGTCCTGCTGCTTGAAAGCATGATGTGTCCAGAACGTGTTTGAGAACTTGCAATATCCGTGGTAGAAGAGTAGAGTAACATTTCATAGCAAGAATTGACAAATCCAGTGCAATCTATGTCACAAAATCTTCAAAGAAATTTTACCTAGTTCTGTGATCTAGCCAAATCAGAAGGGATCTTGGGAAAATGTTTAATTAAACGTACCAGATCAGTTTTTTTTATTTGAAAGATTACCGTTGTATTTGACTGTGCCTGTCGGATTAGCATTATGTAATTTAAACCTTTCAAAATACACCCAGGCTCATCTGTTAAACTGTCTGTTGTGGCATTTAGAAGTGATGGTTTGATGATTTTATTCACAAAGCATCAATCAAATTTAAATGTCAAGTTTTTCTGGTGAAATTCAATGTCCCTTTATTTCATTTCATAATTTCAGCAGTCCCTGTGTAATTTGTGAGCGCCAGAACTTTCGTCTTGATGGCTTAATGGTGCCTGCGGATGCATTATTGAATTCGCACATTTAATCATATTTACACGGCATTAATCAAATGCCATTTCGATTTATTTTCATACCCACACGAAAGAAGCATACATAAGTGTATTTAGGACAATCAATACATTTGAATGACTCACAGAAGGTGCTTTAGCTGTAAACAGAAAAGTTTGTGTGAAAGTAAAAGGGCTCTAATTTTTTTCTTTTGGTTTATTCAACAGTTAGTGTCGGTGCTCAAATTAGCAGCATTCCAAGAGCTGATACAGAATATTAGGAAGTTTCACTGTTGTTTCTCTGCTCTTCTCAGATACATTGTTTTTTTTTTTGTCTTTCACACACAATGTTTTAGCTTTGTGTGTGTGTGTGTGTGTGTGTGTGTGTGTGTGTGTGTGTGTGTGTGTGTGTGTGTGTGTGTGTGTGTGTGTGTGTGTGTGTGTGTGTGTGTGTGTGTGTGTGGATTGGTAATCCTACGGTATGGGGACAAAATGTCCCCACAAAGATGGCAATATCCAAATTTTTGTCCTTGTGGGGACATTTTTTGGTCCCCATGAGGAAAACATCTTATAAATCACACTAAGTGATGTTTTTGAAAAAGTAAAAATGCAGCATGTCTCCTGTGATGGGTAGGTTTAGGGGCAGGGGCAGTGTAGGGGGATAGAAAATACGGTTTGTACAGTATAAAATGCATTACGCCTATGGAATGTCCCCATAAAACATGGAAACACAACATGTGTGTGTGTGTGTGTGTGTGTGTGTGTGTGTGTGTGTGTGTGTGTGTGTGTGTGTGTGTGTGTGTGTGTGTGTGTGTGTGTGTGTGTGTGTGTGTGTGTGTGTGTGTGTGTGGACTGGTAACCCCTACGGTATGGGGACAAAATGTCCCCACAAAGATGGCAATATCCAAAATCTTTGTCCTTGTGGGGACATTTTTTGGTCCCCATGAGGAAAACATCTTATAAATCACACTAAGTGATATTTTTTGAAAAAGTAAAAATGCAGAATGTTTCCTGTGATGGGTAGGTTTAGGGGCAGGGGCAGTGTAGGGGGATAGAAAATACGGTTTGTACAGTATAAAATGCATTACGCCTATGGAATGTCCCCATAAAACATGGAAACACAACGTGTGTGTGTGTGTGTGTGTGTGTGTGTGTGTGTGTGTGTGTGTGTGTGTGTGTGTGTGTGTGTGTGTGTGTGTGTGTGTGTGTGTGTGTGTGTGTGTTTACTACTTTTGTGTGAAATGTAAATTCTTGATATCAACTTCTTCTTAATTGGACTGTTGTATTGAAGTAATATCCCACTCACAATAGTGATTTTCAGTGCAGTAACATTCTTGCTTTTGTGACATTAGTTTTATGTATTCTTTCATTAATAGTATTTAAAATGTAAGATTTTAAGATCAAAAGAGCCTTTTTTGTGCTCAGTACTTTTTTAATTTGAGAAAGATTAGAAGGAAAAACAACTAAAAAGAGGAAAACCAGACCAAAGCTTCTCTTATAAAAGCAAAGAAGTAGGACAGCAATGTCTTTTATTCAACATTAAAGGATTAATCATTTCTCCGTGACATTTTCCCTCAGCTGAAGGTGAATGTTTGAGTCTGTGAGTTTTTAATATAATCTCTTTATCGGTCTTGTTATTTTTATTTGTCACAGTTATGCTCTGTCTCTCTTAGATTTGAATGACTCTAGGTGGGATTTAATCTTGGATCAATAATCACCTGTCAATCTATATCAATCTATAAGCTAGACTGTCTTTGAGTTTCACTCACAAATTCTAAACAAACGATTTTCATTTATGGCGAGACGGCATAAAATATGGAGTAGTATTGACTGCTGGGTTGCAGTGAATTTTAATATGTCCCCATCTGCATGAAGCTCTGGGGTTTGTGGGTAAACTTGCGGACATCCGAGACAGCACCGAAACAAGAACTCCATTTGAATGTGTGGAGGTCACAGGAAACATTTGCAAATTATCTCACTGATGCGTCTTCTGATCTCCACACAGATACTGGAAAACCAATCTGGCCTACTGATTGGTATCTTATCTGACTGCGCTTGGAAAAATGTTCACAGTTTGGTGCAGGGACAAAAAAAATTATCTCTCTCTTCTCTAAATAACATTGAGAATGGCAAACAAATGAGCTTTTGATTCATTTTTAGCCATAGTATAACATTTGGAAGATATGAAACCATTTCAACACTGACGACTAGAACCCGACCGATTTATTTGTCTGCCGATTTTGTCGGCCGATATGAGCCTGTCACAGATATATCAGCATCGGCATAAAAATTCCGTCAATATGCCACCAAGATGAACGCGTCTCACAACGATCGAATATTCACAGAACGATAATCAAAACACAGATGGAGTAGATCGAGTCCATCAACACCCCAAAGCTTCACAGTCCTATAGCTAGTCCTGGGTCGACTTATCTTTCAGAAATTTTAGGCAGTTTTGATTTCTATGCTGTTTAATGGTGATGATTGTGTTATCTTACATGAATCTAAAGACTGATCGTTGCTCTTCGCCTGTGTTTTGATCAGGTTCTGTACTCGTTCAGGAGATGCTTAATAGTGCCCCCGGAAAACATTGAAACACTTCAAAAATCTTGTCAATGGCAGGGTAGCGTTTTCTCATACTTCAAATAAATTCATGTGGTAAGTCATTTCTCCAATTCAGCTCTTTTCTCTCTGTTTACACTCCGTGGCCTCATGTGCAATTCTTTCCTCAGTCACACTGAAGCTCACCCTGAACAAACTTGACTTAAATTTCAGCTTGGAGATGAAGTATTTACATGCTTTGTTCTTCCAAGTGGGTTGCTGTGCAGACAGACTGTGGGCAGTGTTGACTTTGTTCCTGTTATCCTTTTGATGAATGCTGCTGCCGCTGTGGGCATTACCTCCCTTCGTGCGGGGCCTATTGATCAGGGCCAGTGCAATCTAGTACCTGCACAGGATTACTGTCTCCACCGTTAGTCACAATCAATGACTCCGAGACAGCCGTAGCTAAAATGTCCTCGCAGGAGACAGAGTAGCTCCACTTTTTGTTTATTGAAGATGACGCACATGTGGAGAGCAATAGGAGAAGTCGGATATTTGGCAGACTTTACTCTGATAAACTGCCTGTGTGAGTTCTTGTCAAAGTTGATATAAATTTCAAAAAGCTCTGCTTTGGAAAATCATCTGTAGTGATTCGTCCAGCCTTCTGGCTTGGGATAGAAATAGCTTTGCCAGCAGAAGGGATAGTTCACCCAAAAATGAAAATGTTGTCATCATTTACTCGACCTCAGGTTGTTCCAAACCTGTATGAGTTTGTTTCTTCTGTGGAACTCAAAAGAAGATATTTTATTCAAGTAGATTCAACACTTTATCTAGATACCTTTTCTCCTCATAGATTTCCAAATTCCAGTCTGATTGATTGTCAGTTTTGAAATATAGCCAACATAAGCAGTCTACAATACAGGCCAGCATACGGTGCCAACTGTTTTTCAAATTTGATGTCCACACCCCACAATAATCACTCCTGACCAATCAGAAGCCACATGTTTGGGTGAATGCATAATGAAAAGTGACAGTTTATGTTGTGTTTTGGATTTTTCTCTCTGATCTCCTGAACAGAAAGGCACCCAATGTGGTTCAGTTTGACCCTCTTCAACCTTATTTTAAATGCAAATACAGAGTGTTTATCGGAGCTCTTTTGCCTGTTTTGTGGCAGTGAGCTGTTGACCTTAAGGAAATGGAAATTTGCCATCAGTGAAGCAGCAGCCATCTGCCCTCCATCTGCAAAACAGAGAGAGCGATATCCCTTACCCTGAGAGAGATGGACAGATAGATTATACTTGTCTAATCAGAATAATGATATTAGACTGTAATTTTGTTAGACCGATAACCCTTGTTGGCATCTAGACGCACCATTAGAGGAAAGTGCAAAAGTATCTTGGCTTGGAGCTTTGAGTCCAAAAGCCGTACTCTAGATGAAGCGAAAACCGAGCTGCACAGCAATATTTAAATTCCAGAGCTCTTTGGTGGAAATCAGCTGCTTATTGACATGATTGATTAAATTCTTGTGATCTACTTGACCTCTCTGTCTCTATCCTGCTTTCTGTGATATCAGCTTTAGAATGATTGATCAAATCTTTGTCCTCAGTTAATCTAAGCAAACTGGAAGACAAAAAAGTGTCAGATCCCATTGTGTGAGCTCTTCTCCTCAGTCAATGAGTGAGTCTTTCTAAATATTTAGCTAATGTCGCTGTGTTGCGGCCCATTCCGTTCCCATTGATTGAGGAGTCTGCTGGGATATTTTTGTATTTTTTTTTTCACCTTGATTTAAAAGGCGGTGAATCAGGGTAGACAATGAGAAACATTGATTGACTGGAAACTGAAATAAACTGGAGTCGCTTGTTTGTCCGCTCACAGCTGCAGGCTATAATTGGATCTGGAGTGAGTGACACTCAGATTTTAAAAGATACATCTGGCCAGCTGTCAGCATCTGTGACTTCATCTTCATTCTGTGGACAGTACTCATATATTAGCCACTAGCCACCAGAAGTGGAAGGAAACTCTTCAGTTGAGTACTCTTAAAGGGATATCTCGTATTTATATGATCTTATGTAAACAATTGCAAAAATGTAAACAATTCTGTGTTTTTCTGTATGTATAAGAAAAACTGAAATATCACATGGCCCCTTAGTATTCAGACCCTTTGCTGTGACACTCTTATATTTAACTCAGGTGCTGTCCATTTTTTTCTGATCATCCTTGAGATGGTTCTGCACCTTCATTTGAGTCCAGCTGTGCTTATATAGACAGCACACACCTGTCTATATAAGCCTTACCTTACATACCTTACAGCTCACAGTGCATGTCAGAGCAAATGAGAATCATGAGGTCAAAGGAACTGCCTGAAGAGCTCAGATACATAATTGTGGCAAGGCACAGATTTGGTTACAAAACAAATTGTGCTGCACTTAAGGTTCCTAAGAGCACAGTGGCTCCCATAATCCTTAAATGGAAGGCGATTGGGATGACCAGAACCCTTCCTAGAGCTGGCCGTCCGGCCAAACTGAGCTATCGGGGGAGAAGAGCCTTGGTGAGAGAGGTAAAGAAGAACCCAAAGATCACTGTGGCCGAGCTCCAGAGATGCAGTCGGGAGATGGGAGAAAGTTGTAGAAAGTCAACCATCACTGCAGCCCTCCACCAGTCGGGGCTTTATGGCAGAGTGGCCCGATGGAAGGCTCTCCTCAGACTAAAAAACCTAGCGCTAGGAAGATCTACAGAGACAGACTGTCAGGATGGGGAAGTCCCAGAGCAAGATCAAATATGAAACACCTGTTTTTTGCCAAATGTCTATTAACAACTGTTTTAATTATCCTGTTTTTTTTTTAATTCTTACACGTGTTATTCTTATTTCTTATCACTGTTTTAATTTCATTTGCTATGTAAAGCACTTTGAATTGCCATTGTGTATGAAATGTGCAATATAAATAAGCTTGCCTTGCCTGGCCTTGCCTTGCCTTGCCTCAGTGCAAGACACATGAAAGCCTGCATGAAGTTAAAATGGTGAGGAATAAGATTCTCTTGTCTGATGAGACCAGGATAGAACTTTTTGGCCTTAATTCTAAGCGGTATGTGTGGAGAAAACCAGCACTGGTCATCACCTGTCCAATACAGTCCCAACAGTGAACCATGGTGGTGGCAGCATCATGCTGTGGGGTGTTTTTCAGCTGCTGGGACAGGACGACTGGTTGCAATCGAGGGAAAGATGAATGCAGCCAAGTACAGTGATATCCTGGACAAAAACCTTCTCCAGAGTGCTCAAGACCTCAGACTGGACTGAAGGTTCACCTTCCAACAAGACAATGACCCCAATCACACAGCTAAGATAATGAAGGAGTGGCTTCACAACAACTCCGTGCCTGTTCTTGAATGGCCCAGCCAGAGCCCTGACTTAAACCTAATTGAGCATCTCTGGAGAGACCTGAAAAAGGATGTCCACCAACGTTTACCATCCAACCTGACAGAACTGGAGAGGATCTGCAAGGAGGAATGGCAGAGGATCCCCAAATCCAGGTGTGAAAAACTTGTTGAATCTTTCCCAAAAAGACTCATGGCTGCATTAGATCAAAAGGGTGCTTCTACTAAATACTGAGCAAAGGGTCTGAATACTTAGGACCATGTGATATTTCAGTTTTTCTTTTTTTAAATAAATTTGCAAAAATGTAAACCATTCTGTTTTTCTGTCAATATGGGGTGCTGTGTGTACATTTAATGAGAAAAAAATGAACTTAAATGATTTTAGCAAATGGCTGCAATATAACAAAGAGTGAAAAATGTAAGAGGGTCTGAATACTTTCCGTACCCACTGTGTATATCTATAGATAGATAGATAGATAGATAGATAGATAGATAGATAGATAGATAGATAGATAGATAGATAGATAGATAGATAGATAGATAGATAGATAGATAGATAGATAGATAGATAGATAGATAGATAGATAGATAGATAGATAGATAGATAGATAGATAGATAGATAGATAGATAGATAGATAGATAGATAGGGTGATTTGGTTAATGTGGGCTTTGCATTGCTGTTTGCAGAGTTTGAAAAGCATATTATTTTTTTACAGTATACATGAAGCAAATGTAGTTTTATTTTGGTTATAGATTTAAGGTGTAGGATAAATTTAGTCCATAGATACAGTATATAATTAGCTTTACATAAAATCAGTAGATATACAGTATATGGTACATGTGCTTTTATAGATAGCAAAGTAAATGTCTGTTTGTTGATCTGCAGGTTCAGCATGTCTCTCTCTCTCCTGCTGCTCCTTTCTGGCAGGAAGTAAAGTTCCCGGTGAAGGGGTGGACGGCAGCATCAGAGGCATATGGGTAAACTGAGCTGCACAGCTGGAGCTCCCTGCTGCGTCCTCATTGGCCCCTGCAGCCGTTGCCAAGGTACCAAATGCCCAACCATGAAATATGGATTCAGATCAGCCAGCATGTTGTCATAATAGAAAATAAACCCAAACCTGAGAAAACACAGAACTCTACACAACTTAAACAACAATGAACCTCCCCACACAGTAAACTTTTATTTTCCTTATTCTACCACCTGACCCTGTTGCTCTATCAGTATGTGCATCACACGCTATCTCTGTTCCACCATATCATAACTGCTGGCGATGATCTCGTTTTAGTTCTGCTACGGGCTGCTTTAAATTCGCTGTCAGTTTGCCAGGTGTAAATTAGCCATGATAAGCTCTGCCCTTCACCGCCGTACTTTTGCTGTTATGACAAAGTCCGCCAGTCAAAGCATGCTTCAGATCAAACAAAGAAAACGCTTTGTTTGTTCTGTAGCACACAGGAGAGGTTATTAGTGTGTGTGTGTGTGTGTGTGTGTGTGTGTGTGTGTGTGTGTGTGTGTGTGTGTGTGTGTGTGTGTGTGTGTGTGTGTGTGTGTGTGTGTGTGTGTGTGTGTGTGCATGCATGTTTATTCCAGTTTTACCTTCAATCCCTATATTTGGCAGGCCCTGCCGGAGAGCTGTATACACACATGCTGCTCTTTCAAAGCGGCCGTATTATCTTTACTATGCTTCACATCACATTGAATTTCCTCTCCATTTGTGCGTTTCAGCAATTAGCCATGGGGCCCAGAGCAGCTCTTCCCATAATGAACCCCCCCTGTGGCTCGCCTTTAGCTTTGATTACCAAATGCCTCAGCAAGTACTTTCTATTTAGAGATATTAAATCAAACACAAAGGTGACCAGTATCAACGCTATATCCCTAATAGTTAGAGGTGTCCCGCAGGGAGAGTTAGAGCCATGCTAAAGTTTCATGCTTCATGAATCTGGGAAATGATGCAGAGCCGTCGCAAGGCTGATGCTTAAAAGATGAATGACCTTCCAAATAAATTGAGAATTTCATACAACTTGTATAAAATGTCATTGATATTTAACAGACATGCTATTAGGAAAATTGCTTGGAAATGGCAGCCATATGCATCGGATTACTTTACTGGTTGACTTCGTTAAGTGTGCACCATTTTGATATATTGATTGGGAGCAGAAGTCACAGTTACATCACTGCAGTTGACTTTAGATATACAAAGATGGTCTACTCATATTACTTATGAATGAGAGAAAGTGCAATGGGCAGTAAGGTGGTATAAGCCCTGCCTTCTAAATAAACAAACCAATCACCAATTATTCAAGTCATTGCATCATGCAGACTGGCTCACCCAGCCTGAAATATAAGGTTTTTAATGCTATTTGAGCATAACAAACATTTATGAGACAGTTCATGTCAGATTTTTTGATTATTTGAAATATGTTGAACAGATTTACATTGAAAGGGACTTTTGTTGTGCGCGCATTGTTGTGGCAGAAAAACAGTGTTAACAAGTGGTGGAAAATGGGCGAGATCCATGGAATAAAAGGGGGACTCGGAATGCAAAAAAAGATGGTCATGTTTCAGTAGCCCTTAACGGACAAACTACTCTACAGAGCAGAACTAGATTCTCTCTCTAGCTACTGTCTCAAACGACGACACTTTTGTCCTGTGTCAGCTACCATAGCTTTTCTATGTGCTTCGAAAGGGAGAGGTGAGTGGTGGGCGGTTGCAATTCGCAACCTCATCGCTAGGTGCAGCTAAAATTTACACTGTGCAGCTTTTAAAGCATGAATTTGATCTAAACAATAGATCTACATAATATTCACATATGCAGGTCATATAGGGGACATAATGTAGCCCAACAGTTGTATGAAATCATTTTTAAACCTATAACATTTTACATAGATAACATTTAAACCTCTAAACTTTTTATCTCACAGATCTGATTTTTTTTCTCACAATCGTGAGTTTATATCTCTCAATTCTGACTTTTTTATTGGATTTAAATAACAGTCAAAATTGCGGGATACAGACTCTGGCACAGAGGGTGTGCCAGTTCTTTTTGCGGTTGAACGAACAATAACAAGCACAATTATGTCAAAATGTCCATTTTGTCCTCATGAGAGCAGTCTTAAATGAATGTAAAGAGTTGTGAGAAAATGGGATGCGTGTGAGACCTGCGTCATGTGCAGCAGTGGCAGGTCTTAAAGTGACAGCAGTCTAATAAACCTACTGCTGTGATACTGTCATTAATGTTAGTCAAAGAAAAAAGGTAACAGAGAAAATCACTCACTGCTCTCGACAAGAACTTTTGAAGCTTTAAAAGGATTTGTCTATTTTTAATTTATAATTTATTCAGTGCAGACAGTTTGATAACATTATCAAGTTTCTATATATTTCCTACCTGTTAGACAGGTGGGAAGGGCACAGGTAAATATGACATTTTTTATTGGTTTTATTCAATTATTGTTTTAAATTCACTAAAATGAAAAGTTGTTATATATTTTGGAGTCTGTTAAATGTTAAAATTAGTAGCTGTCAATTACACTGTAATGTTAAATGGCTATAATAAATGTTTAAAATAGAAAAAAAAAAATGGAGACATCAGTAGCTTGTAGTAGTATCAGTGACTGGCCTTAATTCATAAAAAGTTGCCATTAAATGTTTAAAATATACTGTCTTCATATTGTTTCTACATTCATCTGAAGATTAACTGTGAAATTTTTACATTATAAAATATATTAAAAACTTAAATGTTTTTAATTGCAATTAATCACAGAAAAATCAATTGACAGCAATAATATACTGTATGTATGTGTGTGTATATATATATATATATATATATATATATATATATATATATATATATATATATATATATATATATATATATATATATATATATATATATATATATATATATATATATATATATATATATATATATATATATATATATATATATATATATATATATATGTATATATGTATATACCATTTTTCTTTTTGAAGGGTAATTCTTCTGAATCCATTATGGAAACAGCATTCAATCAATGAGGGAAATGAGCCGTAGAAAGTTTTCCTATTCCTGTAATTTGTCGACTGTGTTCTCTAAGACTATCCTGTGTGATATCTAGAATATTCTCTGCTGCTGCTATTGTTGTTGCTGTTGTCAACTATGGATTTGTTGGTGAAACCTGTTCATTCAGACATGTGACAGGAGGAAATGGCACGTATCGCCTGGTGAAAACGTACCCCCATCTGACTTAATGGCCAACGAGCATGCACACACACACACACATACAGGAAATTATGTGTGATGTACCGGTGTGCACGCAGGAAGTGGAGGGCTGTATGTCATTACACATTTATATGGTTTCTATCGACAGAGACCTCTCACAGTATTTAACTATTCTAAAGAGAAACATAAATATGCCACAAACCTGAATAAGTAAAAAAAAATGAAGAGTAGGGTAATTTTACTGGTTGGTTTGTACATATTTGTAAATAAAATATTAGGGAACTGGATGTACAAAAAAAAACCATTGGCAAAATGCATTGTGTGATATGCTAAGTGCATTTTATCCCAAAAATTTGCATAAATTAACTCATCCAGCCTACAAAACTATTCAGGTTATACCTGTAACCTACTATGTTCCTCTTTGGTATAACCTACTCTTTGAAAAAAGGCAAAAAGGAAAGTAATTTCAGAGTCGGAGCAAATTATTACGTTTTGATTAAAAATTAAGAAGACAAACATGTTTTTCTTTTGGAATTACATGCACTGATGAATCATGCACAGCAAGAGCTGAAACGTGCGTTAAGAAGGTAAATAAGGTCTTTTTTTATTTCATGTCGACTTGAAAATCTAATATTTCATGCATGCTAATAAGGATTTCGAGATATGAAAGTCAAATGTCTTTATAAATCAGAAGCTTTTTTCTAAAACAAACTTTGATGAATCACAGCTGTGTTCTTGTGTTCCAAATCCCATTTAAAATAAATATATATATATAAAACGAGATGAAATGTCAAAAACTACTCCCACTCTCTCTTCTGCACGATGTTGTCTGAAGAGGTGAAACCAATTTGTTTTCGATCTGTGAACACGGCTCCCTCTGATCCCCATGCGTTCTTTAAGACAGGCCTTGATTATTGTTCTATGGAGGCCTTCAAAGTCAGCCTCAACAAAGATCATCTCAAAGAGGTGTCAAATATACAAGGATTCACAATAAACACTGTCAGATTTGACAGTTTGCTCAGCATGTTGCTTTTTGAATGCTATATTGGCTAAAAAATCTTAATTTATGCGTTAGTCTTTGAGAAAATTGGCCCTTCCTTGTTAAAATAGCATTTGTAACCTGTTATATTTCCATAACATCACATCTCAGTGGAAAAAAAGGAAAATAATTGTATCCATCGCTAATTAATTCGAAGTTATTATAATTTCATGAAAAATGATATATTA
Source organism: Gobiocypris rarus (assembly GCA_023029165.1). Lineage (NCBI taxonomy): Eukaryota > Metazoa > Chordata > Actinopteri > Cypriniformes > Gobionidae > Gobiocypris > Gobiocypris rarus. The sequence continues at coordinate 42,386,777 of CM040916.1, read as the reverse complement.
ATGTATCCTGATAAATGTGTCTATAGATATTAAATATTCATGTTGACATTAAGTTCTGATTAAACATCTTTTGCGTATTGAATGGCTGTCTGGGATCGCACAGCACAATATCATATCACTGTGTGTGTGGAGTTTGAGTGTTTATTTGATCTGTAACCAGAGCCATGGTCTTCCCTCACCTCTCTACTCTCCAGAGGGCCGTGGCTGGCGTTCTGTTCTCCCTCATCCGCCACATCAAACGATCTCATTACCTGCTGTCATATCTAAGCTTCTCTCTCTCTTCTCTTTCTCTCTCTTTACTTCTCTTTCCCAGCCTTCTCCTTGCCTTACATTAAAACACAGAATTATTGTATTTATAATGGCTGATGTCATGCTACGTTCTCCCTCTGAAGTCTCTCCACAGCCTCCCTTGCCGCCCTCCACCAGCCCACCGCAGACGCCCCTCTATAAAATTCCCTTTTATTTATTGCTTGTTTGCTTTTTATTAGGTGGCGGCGCAGACCCCAGCCGTTCCCTGCCGTTTGATGTTTGCTGCTCTCTTGTCACTGATTACAATTCACATCTGCAAAAAGACAGAAAGGAAGGAAGACAGGTTGTTAAAAAGAAAAGAGCAGGATGCCATCGGCTCTAAATAGGGGATCACGTTTATTTGCCATCCTCCATCTCGTTTCTCTATGGCTGTGTCTCACTCAACTCCCTAGTTTAGTAGTAAGTATGCCCAGGGTGTGCAGGGTTGTGTCCAATTGTAGATCTATTGAAGTTGCCAAAATCCACCATAAGCGAGGATTGAACTTTTCTTTCTTCTTTCCTTCCTTCTATCTTTCTAACTATCTACCTATCTATCGTTCTATCATTCTATCGTTCTTTCATTTTTTCTATTGTCAGATAGTTGTCTATTGTTCTTTACCTATATACTGTACTTCATATATGGTTCTGCACCTATACTATATTGGCAAAAGTTTTGGGATGCCTGCCTTTACATGCACATGAACTTTAATAACATCCCATTCTAATATGGTGTTGGTCCACCCTTAGCAGCTATAACAGCTTCAACTCTTCTGGGAATGCTTTCCACAAGGTTTAAGAGTGTATTTATGGGAATTTTTGACAATTTTTCTAGAAGTGCATTTGTGAGGCCAGGCACTGATGTTGGACGAGTCTCCGCACTAATTCATCCCAAAGGTTGTTTTTGTGCATTTTTGCGCTGTCATGTTGGAACAGGACCATGCCCAAACTTGTCCCACAAATTTGGGAGCATGAAATTGTCCAAAATGTCTTGGTATGCTGACTTCTTAAGAGTTCCTTTCACTGGAACTAAGGGGCCAAGCCCAACCCCCCGAAAACAACCTCACACCATTATCCCCCCTGCACCAACCTTTACACATGGCACAATGCAGTCAGGCAAGTACCGTTCTACTGGCAACTGCCAAACCCAGACTCATCCATCGGATTACCAGACAGAGAAGCATGATTCGTCACTCCAGGGAACACATTTCCACTGCTCTAGAGTCCAGAGGTGGTGTGATTTACAGCACTGAATTCAACGTTTTGCATTGCACTTGGTGATGTAAGGCCATGGAAACCCATTAAATGAAGCTCTCTGCGTACTGTTATTGAACTAATCTGAAGGACACACAAGGTTTGGAGGTCTGTAGTTATTGTTTCAGTTTAACAGTTGACCGTGGAATATTTATTAGGGAGACAAATGAGCAAATGAGCTTATTGCACAGGTGGCAACCAATCACGGTGCCATGCTTTGATTCACTGGGCTCTTGAGAGTGACCCATTCTTTCACAAATGTTTTTAGAAGCAGTCTGCATGCCTAGGTGCTTGATTTTATACAGCTGAATTCAATGATTTGGAGGGGTGTCCCAATACTTTTGGCAATATAGTGTATATATACTACCTGTAATCTATCGTACGTCCTGTCATTCTATCCATCTCTCGATCTCGGTCTTTCTATATATCATTGTAGATCTGTATCTATATACTACCTGAGGTCTGTATTCCTCATAATGTCACTGAACTTTTTAACAACCACAACAAAAGATGCAAATTTCAACAAAGATTGGTAATACAAATTATACCAGAATAATATTGGTTATGATGTGTTATACAGTTGTTTAATATCTTATCACTGCCTCATTTTTAAGTAGATCAAGGGTCAGATTTACTAACAGTGTGCACCAGCTCTTTTGGCGTTAAAAAAACTACTATCTGGATTTACTAACTTCACAGAGTGAAAATTTAGCTCTGAAAAGGCAGTTGTTTTTGCAACTGACCTTATTGTATGCATTTGTAAGAGTTTCTCTTTCAGATGCAATTTTTTTTCTAATTTTTGATTATTTATATGAATCATGCAAGGTGATTTACTAAGGTTTGTGCTAGTCAATTTACTGGTATTTGCAGCATTATTTACAGCCCAAAAAAGCGTTTTAAACAGATGCTAATTTGTGCTGCTCTTGGTAGATTGCGTTGATCATTATGGAAATGATCCGGCTGCGTCTGTGTTCTTTAATTATCTTTAAGTATCGCATCGTAAGTAGATCACACAGGGAACTTTCCACTCCCATCGGAGTTTCCGGAGTTTCCGGAATTTGGCTCTCACGCTAATTTGCCCTGTTTAGTAAATCTGGATCCAAGGTTCTTGCTATTGTTCAAATTTGTGTTGATGATATAGCCTTCTAGGGAACTAGAGAGTGGAATCAGATGAACCCAGATGAGCTCTTTCCTACTCTGCAGGATTATCTGAATGGCACCGGTCCTAAATTACACCCCTCTTTCTGCCTTGGTATGACACGGCTAAAGCCACTAGTCTGTTCCGTGTATTTACAACTGTTTTGTTGCCTTATTCTCTTATGTGCATATCTGTAAAATGTCTTTAAGACTGGGGATGAGAGATTGCTTTTGGATTGGTCTCAGCTTTCTAATCCTCTCTCTCTTTCTCTCGTCTCCCCTCCTGCTTGGCAGGCCCACCTGGAGTCATTAATATCAGCAGTTCCACCTGTTAGCTCCAGGGCGGTGCGGCTGCAGCCAGGGCTGTCATTAGCCTGAGTGAGGTTGTGCTCCCAACCCGCGACCTGCCTCGTTTGCCTGCCTAATTTATTTACTGCGAGTCAATGGCAGCGTAGGGACTCACCATGGTCTTCCAGAGAGCTCTCTTTCTCTGCCCCTCTCTCCCTTTTTCTCTCTCTCTCTCTCTCTCTCTCTCTCTCTCTCTCTCTCTCTCTCTCTCTCTCTCTCTCTCTCTCTCTCTCTCTCTCTCTCTCTCTAAAAACACTAAAGAGTAGGTGCCGTAAATTATGTGAATGGAGCTTTTTAACAGGGCAGGGTGAACGGAGGCAATGATTGGTCACAGTTTAATGGGACTCTGGTTGTGCTTTAGAAAACTCTTAAAGCTGCCAGGCTTCGGTCAGTTTTTGCTTCACAGCATGCAGAATCACTAAGTAAAGTAACGGCTGGCTTTCTGACACTGATAACAATAAATGCTGGTGTAGAAAGGGTGTTTCGTTTTTAAAGTCAATGTGAAATCAAAAATGTTCCTGGTCTTAAAAATGACTCTCTTTTTCAAAATTGACAGTTGTCATGGTAACATCACACATTTACGCATGTTAGATGAATGATTTTGCCATTCATTGTTTTTTGTAAGAGTATTATCCCAATTCTTAACTAATTTACAGACAACATTGCAAAAAAAAAAAAAATGCTGTTGACATATGCAGTGTTTTAATGAAGTCTGTTACCTAAAGTAACAACCTGTCACCTAACTTGCATTCATCTGATCATTCACTGATGCCTGCTATATACTGTGTGATTTTGGCGATCATATAAGATGATTACAAATGTACGACATAGATCTAACAAACACTCTACGACATGTATGTAGACTGAGATGATGACACCTATTGAATTGTAGGATACGACGCAAGTACGTATAGAAGAATACATCATCATCAGTATGCGCTAGTGGTAAACAATTATAGGGCAAGATGAATCGCACTTTGGCAATTGTAGTTTTTATTTGCGCTGAAAAAAAGAGGAGGAAGCGAAAGAGGAGAATGTGGAAGCGGTCATGGCTAAGGGAAAAGAGGCCAACTTGGCATGCCAATTTTGCAAATGGAGATTGAGGTACGTAGTTTGAAATTTTAGAGCCATGTTGCATTGATCAATATGCCATTTCAAGTTGCATTTTTATTGGCTAGTCAGTAGACATAGGTCATATCAGCAAAGTGAGATGATTATGCTAAAACTATGACAGGCTATCTTTGGTTGCAAGACCTTGACAACGGCCATTGTTGAACCCCACTCATTGTACGACGTAGGTTGTTGAGTCTTTTATGCTCACAAGATAAGATTTGATTAAAAAAAATACAGTAAAAACAGTAATATTATGAAATATTCATACTATATAAAATAATTGTTTTCTCTTTTAATGTAATTTAATAAATCATGCTAATATGCTGATTAGGTGCTCTAAACGAAATGTTGAAAATGGTTGTGCTGCTGTATTTAGGTGAAAACTGATACTTTTTGCAGGATTCTTTTAATAGAATACAATGTGAAAAAAAATATTTATAATGAGTAAATATATTCACTTGTTTTCAAAAAATTTTAATATCACTGACCCCAAACTTTTGAATGGTATTGCTGTTGACATATGAAGCCTTACTGTCATAACAACCTGTCACACAAAGAATGATGGAACAAAATCACGTGACATTTATATCTTTGAAATCTGACTTGAAATCTGTGGATTGGATGGGGTTTAATGCTTTTTTTCCCTGTTCATATGACAAAAAAATCATTATCAACAAACATTTGCTTGAGATGATTGCTTGTCATTGTTCCATTTACCATTGTTCAGCAAATTTTCACATGCAAAATCCAGTCATTTTTATTAGAATCCATGCTATCTGACATTTCACATGATGGCAAAAGTGTTGTTTAAGTGTTGACCAACAGAAAGTTTCTTGGTTAGAAAGTGACTTCTGTGTTACCTGTGCTTTATACATTACTACCAGTGCTGGATAGTAACTGATTGTAATCAGATTCCAAAAAAAGTACATTAGATTATATTACCTTTTAAAATACTCAGATAACTGTTACGTTTTTATATATATATATATATATATCACCATATATATATATATCACCATATATATATATCACCATATATATATATCACCATATGAATTACTGAATTTGTAATCTACCCAGCACTGATTACTAAATAGACAATGGAACTTTTTTGCTCATGAAATTTCACTAAGACAGCACCCAAAGACAGTTTCTGGCCTTTTGCGCTCTCTTCATCACTTCTGAGATAAACAGTGGAGCTAGGCCGGGCAGCGTGGGGCTGAAGACAGCACTGTGAAGGTGCTTTGAAGAGCAGGGAGTGGTGATTAATGCTCTCGTAAAGGAGGTGAGCTGATTTTGATGGAGGGCTTTATAGATCCTGCTGCCTTGCAGGGTGGGCGGCAGGGTGGAGGGGGTTTCTTATCCGTTTATGCAGCTTTCTGGAGGAAAGCTGAAGTTATCAAACTATTTGACAAACCACTGCCCAGCTGCGTGTACCACAGAGGTCCACTGAGAACCCAACGTGTCACCATGAGCCATCTCCGACTCAAGTCCCGTTAGCCACATGGTCTCTATCAAAATAGACAAAGTGAGCCTTCAGGGTGGGCGACTCTGGGGTATACGCACACATGCACATACACAAACGCAGCAACAACAACCTCTCTGGCTCAAAGAGCAGCTGTTTGTCATATGGCGCTATCAAGAGCTAATCATCCAGGAACGACTGGCCTCTAACAAACAATAAATCAATAGTTACTATGGCGATGGAATCTCAGGGAAAACAGCAGGGCCTTTTGACGCAGGCAGGTAATGAAATGATAATACCTTGCAGATGGAGCGGTTGTCAAGGAGTCACTGACCTTGAGTGGCTTTGTCACTTTTCCTGCAGGTGAAGAGGAAAGAGTTCTGTCAGCGGGGATAGCTGTGGGACCTCAGGGGAGCATTTTGTGCACCTGCCCTGATAAAATGATTGTATGAGTGTGAAAAAGAGAGCCTTTAGGTGAATATAAAAGCCTTTTTAAAACAGTTATAACTGTCCTCTGGGTAGATTTTTTTAAGCGTCATTGTGTCACTTTTTAATGGCGTTTCTCCGGAGACCTTCAGGCTGGTTTTTATTCATTATGGTGTCAAAATTTCAGTCCCCATAAAACCTTATAAAAAACAGGAACAACTTCTGATAATTTTAACCCTGTAGTGTCACTTTTCATGTGCATTTCCAAAATGTTTCTCTCAAGAAATCAGTTTTGCACAAACACCATCTCTCTGTGATATGAATCATAATAAAACAGCATTTTCTTATTTTCTCAGGTGAAAAAACGCCTCCGGCTTCATGTCTGACTCCTCTCAGTGTGGGTCGGCTGTCATGCAGGGATGCAGGGTGAAAGGTCACGCTCCAGGAAGCACTTCAGAGAGGAAGTCAAACTGAGCCTGAGCATTGTGGATACACAGTGGGTGACCATGAGTGTAAGTGTCTGTGCAAGCGACAGAAGGGGAGGGAGAACTAGAGAAAGAGTGATGGAGAGAAACACACTAGAGCTTATGGTGTTGATCCAAGTGCATTTAATGTTAGAGAATCAGTTTGTTTGGATGGTGTACAAGTGGTTTACTAAAAAATGGTGGTTTATGGCTCCAGTTCGTTCTGCAGTTGGTGGAAGTAACATGCTATTGAAAATTGTTTTGCAATATATGCAAGATTTCAGACACTCTGGCAACTGCATTTCCCCTAGACGTTGTATTTGTATTCTGTTTTACTTGCAATCAAACCAAGTGAGAAAACTAAAAACTAGCATTTTGCTTGCTGATAAAATTGGGAACGCTGTAGAAGTGATTGAAAATTGGCAGGCATGATGGAGCAGATCAAAAAATTGCTTTAGCGGAGACTCCATAAGAAACTGCATAGAGAGAGCGAGACAAAGAGAGAGCTAAAGAGAGACGAGAGACCAGAGACAAAGAGAGAGAGAGAGAGAGAGAGAGAGAGAGAGAGAGAGAGGGCTCCCTGCAGGCCTCGGCAGCTCAATCCTATTTATTGATTTTCTGTCCACTCCTTCAATATGTGGAATGTGCGCGGGCCAATAGATGATGACAAACGGGGCCACCAGGGACAGCAGCGGCTCTAATTGAACTTGATGGAGTACAGCTGAGGATCAAAGGTTGCGCACACTCTGTGACATTACAGGCTCTCCTCTGGTGGAGATAGAGAGACAGTGCGCGTTGAGAGGAAACGCTGGCGGGGAAGAAAAAGGTGTGATCCTCTATTCCAGCCTTTCCCTCACATTCCAGGTCATTTTCAAAATATGATTTTTAAAGTCATAAAAAGGATTTTAAATATAAAAAAAGAACAGATATCAAACCTTTAATGCTATAATTGTTTAATAAATTACATTTACAATTTTTTTTTACAAATCATTTGAATTTTCTAGGTCCCTGAATAATGTCTTTTTTTATTCATTTGTTAATAAAAAATATTACTAGTTAAGCATTAGTGCAAGGCATAGCAAGTGTACAAAAAATAATCAATTATATGTGTGTGTGTGTATGTATATGTATGTATGTATTAAAAATAAAGTGCTGGTATATGTATGTATGTATGTATGTATATATATATATATATATATATATATATATATATATATATATATATATATATATATATATATATATATATATATATATATATATATATATATATATACACATATATATGTATATATGTATATATATATATATATATATATATATATACACACATATATATATATATATATATATATATATATATATATACATATATATATACATACATACATACATACATACATACATACATACATATACAGCACTTTATTTTTCCACTTCAAGCACTGAATATAATTTAAAGTTAAATTAATAGGCTCTTCAATGTCAAAACTTGAACAATGTCCTTTAACTTTTTTCCACAAAATGCTATAATTTTTAGCACAAATTACATGAATTATAGGGTAAAATGTTCTGAATGTATTTATGTTTGTGTATAATATTTCATTTATATATATATATATATATATATATATATATATATATATACACGTGATTTAGGAACGGCTCATGCAAATCTTTGTTTATAGCCTACTCGACGGAGTGTGCGTCAAGAGTCCGAGACCCCATTTCACTTGGCAGTACCGGCGCGTACCGGCCCTCTTAAAGCACTATATATATATATATGTTTGTTTGTTTGTTTGTGTATATTTCTGCTTGGTTATTATAAATGTTATTGGAGTTTCTCTGTTTAATATTTGTGTATATTTTTTCAGCTTATGAGAATATTTTATGGGGAATTTGTCAGTGGTGTTAGTGTTTATGGTTACAACCTGCATTCGGGAAATAAATTAATCTAATTATACATTAAAATATATTTTCCTAAATATCCTATATTTAATAGTCCGAACAGAGGAGAATAGAGTTTACAGTCCAAATCTATTTCTCTTCATCTCTCATAGATTATTTGGACATGAGAACTTGTGAAACAAAGTAAACAGAAGTCAAATTGTCCTGTATGAATAGTAATAATGTCAAGAAATGAATACAAACTTGCTATTGGCTTCTTGGAGAGAACGGTATTCAAAATTTCAACATTTTGTAAGTCATAAAGTAAATTTTTTTTTGAGAATGACCGTCCTCCTTCCTTTACTTTCACTGCTCGGTCAAGCACAATGGAACCTGGTGCTTTACAATAACAACCTCCTGCCAAAAGCACAAGAAAACAAGGGGAGAAGAAAAGCTCTGTGCTCTATTTTGATGAAAGTAACAAGCACAGCTTGTCGTAAATAGGCTTTCTGAGGCCTGAGGCAACTCCTCCCCCCAGGGGAGCCGCTTTCTCTCTCTCTCTCCCCGGGCTGCTGTCGCCAAGAGGGCCTTGCAGCTGACACGGGGAAAAAAGCACAAACAAGATGTGTCTTCAGCTGTTCTGACAGAGGGAGGAAATGATATTTTCTGGGAGAATGCTCACTTGTTCACTCAGGTTTTTCTTCTCACCTCATGAGGGAATAAGACATGAGGACGACAGTGGAAAAGCCCAATGTGTTTTTTTTTTGTTTTTTTCATGAAAGAGCTGCTGTATCTTAGTGTAGTCTTTAATTTGAGGTTTACTGGGAACCCCGCAGACTTCTGAAGTCTGGAGACTTATGAGTGTGTGTGTGTGTGTGTGTGTGTGTGTGTGTGTGTGTGTGTGTGTGTGTGTGTGTGTGTGTGTGTGTGTGTGTGTTTTCTTTTTTTGCTGTTTTGTGTTATTTCTGTTGATTTTATTTCCTGTCCTCTTCTTATATTGAACTGTAAAAAAAAAGAAGATACATTTAGTTGTGGAGTACTGTAATGTATTGAGTTTGATATTCATACATTATATTCATAATTTGGATTCTGAATTGAGTTGGCCACAGTTGGAATGAAAGAGAAAATTATTTACAACCCCAAATCAGAAAAAGTTGGGACAGTATGGAAAACGCAAAAAAAATAAGTGATTTCTAAATGTACTTTGACTTGTATTTCATTGCAGACAATATGAACAAAAATATTTCATGTTTTGTCTGGTCAACTTCATGTCATTTGTAAATATGCATCCTTTCCTCTCATTCAGACCTGCAACACATTTTTAAAAAAGTTGGGACAGGAGCAATTTAGGGCTAGCAATGAGGTAAAATGGTTAAATAATAATGTGATTTGAAACAGGTGATGTCAACAGGTGATTGTGATTATGATTGGGTACAAAAGCAGCATCCAAGAAAGGTCTAATCCTTTAGGAGCAAAGATGGGCTGAGGATCGCCAGTTTGCCAACAAATACGTGAGAAAATTATTGAAATGTTTAAAAACAATATTCCTCAAAGAAAGATAAGATTAGATTTGGATTTTTCACATTCAACAGTGCATAACATAATTAAAAGATTCAAGGAATCTGGAGGAATTTCAGTGCGTAAAGGACAAGGGTGCAAGCCTAAGCTGAACAACCGTGATCTCCGATCCCTCAGGCGGCACTGCATCAAGAATCGTCATTCATCTATAAGCGATATCACCACATGGGCTCAGGACTACTTTGGCAAACCTTTCTCAAGTACCACAATGCGTAGTTACATCCACAAATGCCAGTTAAAACTGTACTGTGCCAAAAGGAAGCCCTATGTTAACAGTCTCCAGAAGCTCCGTCGACTTCCCTGGGCTCTGAGGCATCTGGGATGGACCATCACACAGTGGAAACGTACTGTGGTCAGATGAATCAGTATTTCAGGTATTTTTGGGAGGAATGGACTGTGTGCTCCGGACCAAAGAAGAAAAGGATCATCCAGACTGTTACCAGCAACAAGTCCAAAAGCCAGGGTCTGTCATGGTATGGGGTTGTGTCAGTGCCCTTGGCAAAGGTAACTTGCACTTCTGTGAAGGCACCATTAATGCTGAAAAGTACATAGAGATTTTGGAGCATACTATGCTGCCTTCAAGAAGACATCTTTTCCAGGGACGTCCATGCATATTTCAACAAGACAATGCAAAACCACATTCTGCACACATTACAAAGTCCTGGCTGCGGAAGAAGAGGGTACGGGTACTTTACTGGCCTGCCTGCAGTCCCGACCTGTCTCCAATAGAGAATGTGTGGCGCATTTTGAAGCGCAAAATGCGACAACGAAGAACCCGTACTGTTGCCCACCTTACGACTTGTTTGCAGGAAGAATGGGACAAAATTACACCTGAAACACTTCATCACTTGGTGTCTTCAGTCCCTAAACGTCTTTAAAGTGTTGTGAAAAGGAATGGCAACATTACAAAGTAGTAAATGCTTTACTGTCCCAACTTTTTTTGAAATGTGTTGCAGGTCTGAATGACAGGAAAGGATGCATATTTACAAATGAGATGAAGTTGACCAGACAAAACATGAAATATTTTTTGTTCATATTTTCTGCAATGAAATACAAGTCAAAGTAAATTTAGAAATCACTTCTTTTTCTTTCTTTTTTTTTGCGTTTTCCATACTGTCCCAACTTTTTCTGATTTGGGGTTGTACTTGTATTGCAATAAAATGAAACCCAGGTATAATGGATTTTGGGGTAAATAAATTATATGTATGTCTGTCTGTCTGTCTGTCTGTATGTCTGTCTTTCTATCTGTCTGTCTGTCTAACTTTCTATCTATCTATCATTCTATATGTCGTTCTACCATTCTGTCTGTCTATCTGTTAAATCTGTTGTTCTATCATTCTGTCTGTCTATCAGTCTGTTTATCTATTTGTCGTTCTGTCTATCTCTGTCTGACTGTCTATCGTTCTATCTGTCGTTCTATTATTATGTCTGTCTTTCTGTCTGTCTGTCTGTCTGTCTATCTCTCTATCTGTTGGTCTCTATCTATCTATCTGTCTGTCTGTCTGTCTGTCTATCTATCTGTCTGTCTGTCTGTCCGTACATCCGTCCATCTGTCTGTCTGTTTGTCTGTCTGTATCCATCTATCCATCTGTCTGTCTGTCTGTCTGTCTGTCTCTATCTATCTATCTATCTATCTATCTATCTATCTATCTATCTATCTATCTATCTATCTATCTATCTATCTATCTATCTATCTATCTATCTATCTATCTATCTATCTATCTATCTATCTATCTATCTATCTATCTATCTTATCTATTTATATACACTCACCTAAAGGATGATAAGGAACACCTGTTCAATTTCTGATTAATGCAATTATCTAATCAACCAATCACAGGGCAGTTGCTTCAATTTTGGGGTGTGGTCCTGGTCAAGACAATCTCCTGAACTCCAAACTGAATGTCAGAATGGGAAAGAAAGGTGATTTAAGCAATTTTGAGCATGGCACGGTTGTTGGTGCCAGACGGGCCGGTCTGCGTGTTTCACAATCTGCTCAGTTGCTGGGATTTTCACGCACAACCATTTCTAGGGTTTACAAAGAATGGTGTGAAAAGGGAAAAACATCCAGTATGCGGCAGCCCTGTGGGCGAAAATGCCTTGTTGATGCTAGAGGTCAGAGGAAAATGGGCTCGACTGATTCAAGCTGATAGAAGAGCAACTTTGACTGAAATAACCACTCGTTACAACGGAGGTATGCAGCAAAGCATTTGTGAAGCCACAAAACGCACAACCTTGAGGCGGATGGGCTACAACCGCAGAAGACCCCACCGTGTACCACTCATCTCCACTACAAATAGGAAAAAGAGGCTACAATTTGCACAAGCTCACCAAAATTAGACAGTTGAAGACTGGAAAAATGTTGCCTGGTCTGATGAGTCTCGATTTCTGTTTAGACATTCAGGTGGTAGAGTCAGAATTTGGCGTAAACAGAATGAGAACATGGATCCATCATGCCTTGTTACCACTGTGCAGGCTGCTGGTGGTGGTGTAACGGTGTGGGGGATATTTTCTTGGCACACTTTAGGACCCTTAGTGCCAATTGGACATCGTTTAAATGCCACGGCCTACTTGAGCATTGTTTCTGACCATGTCCATCCCTTTATGACCAGCATGTACCCATCCTCTGATGGCTACTTCCAGCAGGATAATGCACCATGTCACAAAGCTTGATTCATTTCAAATTGGATTCTTAAACATGACAATGAGTTCACTGTACTAAAATGGCCCCCACAGTCACCAGATCTCAACCCAATAGAGCATCTTTGGGATGTGGTGGAACGGGAGCTCCGTGCCCTGGATGTGCATCCCACAAATCTCCATCAACTGCAAGATGCTATCCTATCAATATGGGCCAACATTTCTAAAGAATGCTTTCAGCACCTTGTTGAATCAATGCCACGTAGAATAAAGGCAGTTCTGAAGGCGAAAGGGGGTCAAACACAGCGTGGTGTTCTTAATAATCCTTTAGGTGAGTGTATATCTGTCTGTCTGTCTAATCTAGTCATTCTATCTGTAAGACCTAGCAACCATCAAGCTTTTCAAACTTTTTTTCAAAATATTTTCAAGGCTTTGTCAAGCCAGCATTCAGTTTATATTTTAAATCTACCGCCTACAAAATAGTATTCAAATGGGAGGAGCATGTTCATAATATTCAAATAAAATTAAGGAATTGAGTTCAATGACACACAACCCTGGTGTTGTGTTGTGTTGTGTTGTGCTGTGCTGTGTTGTGCAGTGTGGTTCATGCCCCAGTGGTGAGGGCCAAGCCTGGCTCGTCATGCTCTGCTTGTCTATGTGCACAGGCTTCTGATCCCTGATAACCCAGATGTGTGCTTATTCAAATGGGAGCAGCTCCAGGCTTCCCCTTGCAAATAAGGGGCCATCCGTATGTATTGTCACACAAATTAAAAACGGTCGTTTGTCTGGCGGATACGAGTCGGCGAGAGGTGTGTGCATGTCTGCGTGAGAGTAAATGAGAGAGAGAGAGAGAGAGAGAGAGAGAGAGAGGTGTGGACAGACTCCAACCGAGAGTCTTTGATGTGCATGCCCGTTCTCCTCCTCCACTGAACCTTGGTACTTCCACTTCTTCCTGCTGCTGTCATCTCCGTCCCTCTGGAATAAAGGAAGGGAAAAAAGAGAGAAAGTGATTTTCTCCACACCACCACCTGCATTTGAGAGCATTGAGATTTCTAGAGGTTTTTCTTTCTGAATAAATCTTCACCCTTTTCTCCTCCGTTGGCTCGAATCCACAACCGTATAAGCCAGTCTGATCCGTCCCAATAAGAAAAGTATTGCCGGCCAGAAAATAGGTCCAGCACATATCTACTTCGCTTTAATTACTTGCGCATTCAGAGCTGGACACACTGCTGACTAGGTCAACCTATAAACGCGCAAACGTGCACATACACACGCAGGACAGCCTGTCGTGTTTGGTCACGGATGGTTCTGTCAGATTGTATGAGACTCGGGAGTGAATTGGATCTATGTTTAAATAAGTCTGTCCCTCAGACTAAGGTTTTAATCTACTGTCTTTCTCTTGATCTAGCTTTACCCTACCCTCAGGTCATTCTGAAATCTCCCACAATCCCATATTCTCTCCCTCCCTCCCGCTCTGTCTCTGTATCAAACAGCTGGTATCTGTGTGCTTCCAGCTGTGTGCCTGTATAAAATCTCTCATAGAGTGGCATATTTAATTTTGAAATGCCCATTTCTCTTATTAAATGATTATGAAGACAGACAACGTGAAGCAACCAGTGTTGGAGAGTATCTAACCAAAAGTAGCTTCATTACTAACTTAAGCATGACAGTATAGTTCAGCTGTAGTTCAAAATGGTGTAGCTTTTCAAGGATACTTAATTTTAAAATGAGCAGTTATGTAGCAACTAAATGCATTGCTACACATTGCTGTTTTAACAGTAACATTGCAGGCATATTTGCGGCCAAGTGAGCTGAGGGAACAAACCAATTTATTTAATAGAAAATGTACATTTATAGATTTAATATTTTATTTGAATATTTTAAAGTGTCATTTGTTCCTGTGACGGCAAAGCAGTCATTATTCCAGTCTTCAGTGTCACATGATCCTTCAGAAATCATTCTAATATACGCTGATTTGGTGCTCAATAAATATTCCTTATTCCTATCAATGTATATGTATATATATATATATATATTGTCATGCTGTGCAGTTCTGAGTTTTGTTAAGTAACAGTAGTTTAGCTTATTTTAGAATTCAAAATGGGTCGCCAGGACGATTTAAGGAAAATGAGTTACACTAAAAATAAAATCAGTCTATAGGCCTGTATAAAAGGAATAAATATGTGAAATATTATTGACTTATATAATTAACAGATCAAACAAAAGAAAGAAAGAAATGTGACAGTTGCTTCTGAGTTTGGTTTATTGTTTGTGAGGCGTGCTCCTAGAACAAGTTCACGGAATGGAAACCCAGACGACAGAAAGCACATCTAGTTCTCTTTATTTTACAATAGCACAATGTAAGTAAACACTTTGCAATTTTGAACGATGTCCTTCTCTTATTATTTGTATGACCAAAATGACGGAGTATTTTATTTATGTTTCTCTGCTCGCTCGTGCCAGCGCCGCACGCAAACAAACATATTCCAGCATTGCAAACTTGACATCGCAGTCAGTCAGTTCATTATCAAAATAAAAACTCTACCTAATATATAAAAAGTTTCACAGCTCAGTTCAAATAGTCAGTAATAGCCAACAATTCGTGCACTGCTATAAGCGATGTCACACGCTTTTTAGGCCAAAACATTTTTATAATTTACAGCAAACATCTTCCCACTTTTCGCTAGCTGTCTGTCCCCAGAGCACACTTTAAATAACGCTGTCTCTGTAGTCCTCACAAGCTCAACAAATGGCAACAAAAACAAACTTGGGCAGTCTGTGGCCTGTTGCACAAACCTAGTTTCAGTTGCTACCCATGTAAGTTTGAGATTAGTTTGAGCAAACTCTGGTTTTTCGGGCTCAAGAAGGGGATTGGTTTTAGCAGTTTTAATCACCATGGTAACTTACACTACATGGCTAACCTGCTCTGGAGCAGCTTTTATTCTGGGTTAGAGATCACATACTCAAACTGGACCAATCAGCTGCAAGTAAAACTCACACCACCTGTCTCTCTCAAATTAAAGTAGTTTATAGTGAAAAAACTTTAGAGACAAAAATGCATCTTTTGGTGCAAATTATTTATTATATTTATAATATATGAATTATAATTACTTTTAATTCACATAATATATTCATATAATTATATTATATTGACAAGTAGCCAAATATTAATATAAATATAAAACATGCATTCATAATTCTTTTAAACAACATGTATTTATTTGAGCTCTTTGTGAACCTGTAATTATTAGGCATATTTCTTTGATTAACATCATGCATTGATATAGTCAGATATTCTTTCAGCTGCCTTCTTAAATTGACGCTGCAGCATAAGTGTTTATTCCTGCTTTAAACACATTTAATTTCATGATAATTTTCAGAGCAATATCTCAATCTTCAGAAGAGAAGTGAATCGAAGTGAATGGACACTGTGATTGGCTGTTTGCCACACGTGTCACACTTTCAGGAGCACGAGCTTCAGTGTTAATTGCAAACTCTGGATTGAACCTGAGTTGACAGAGAAAGTTTATACCAAGCTTTGAGAAACAATTGAACTTGATCTAAACCAGGTTGGATTTATCTGGATTTGTCAACTCTAAACCTACTCTGAAACTCAGAGTTTGTTCAGCTAGCTTCATGCAACAGGCCTCTGGACAACGAAACATAATAAATAGTGCTCCAGCCAATAACCGACAAGAATGATTTGGAGGGTGGAGGTTTGGGGTTAGTGCGCGTTCGCGTTCGCGTTCAGGACTGTTTCAGGAAGCACGGAGGGACGGGGGAGGAGGAGGAAGAAGAGGAGGAGGGAGGGTCCAGCTAGCCTCTGTTTTGTTTGACAACACTTCGAACGTCAACAAGAAGTTACTTCACCCAGAATCACTTAGAGCACCTTTAAGTATCATGTATCATGAAGTATAGTAAAACATTTTGAGTAGGAAAGCCACAACTTCAAAGTAAATTCAACAACACTGGGAGCAACAATTGCGTATCTTGTTATTTTCATTTTTAGAATCTTTTATTGACCCACTCTAGGCATTGACTTCTTGCGAGTTCTGAATGTCTTCTTCTCATGCCCTGTTCAGAGGGCAGTTTCTCTCAAGCAGCTTTTGTGAAGTAATAATTTTAATATAATTCTCCAGTCTTAATATAACAATATTACGTTTGGAGAATTAAATTGATATTATTTGTAAAAAAATGCCTTGGCCTTCCACTGTGAATGTTTTGGTGATAAACACAGGTTTATTTCCTGTTGTGGCTTATACTGTATGAGACTCTCTGAATGCTGTTCTGCTATATATACGACACGGCGCATTGCTGCGGTAATTCAGGCAAAAGGAGCCCCAGCTATGTATTGAGTGCTGTATATGCTCATACTTTTTATGTTCATAGTTTTCAGTTGGCCAAGATTTCTAAAAATCCTTTCTTTGTATTGGTCTTGAGTAATATTCAAATTTTCTGAGATACTGGGGGTGTCCCTTAGTTGTCAGTTTTAATCATCAAAATTTAAAAGAAAAAAACATTTGAAATATCATTCTGTGTGTAATGAATAAATATAATATAATATTGTCACTTTTTTTAATGGAATTAGTTAAATCAACTTTTTTGATGATATTCTAATTATATGACCAGCACCTGTATGTGTGTGTGTGTGTGTGTGTATATATATATATATATATATAATACTTATTTATCTTATTTCACATATATGTTTTACTTTAATGGAACAATGGAATGCAGTGGTATGGAATGGAAGTACATACAATCTATTTTGTTTTATCTTCAGATTATCACCTTTTGCAGATTATCACAGGCAGACTGAATCATCTGCAAAAATGGCAGAACTTCATAACTGCTGAATTATATGTAATTGTATCCAGTATAAGCAACACTGTTTGAACAATGTGCATAACTGGAATTTTGAACTCTGTTCATTTAAATTCTTTTTGTCAGAGACAGCAAGCTGCCCTTTCAATTTTTTGTTATAGTTCTAGGAATCATTAAATCTGCTGTCGGGTCCTGATGTGTGGGCTCTTTTTTGATGTAGTGATTTGGTCCCACCACTCTGAGCTCACTGAACTGTTCCTAATGCGAACTCAAATGTATCTGATATGAGAGAAAAACTACTGCTGGGGACTGCTACTAAGGTTAAATCTTTGATGTTGTGATGGTTGTTTTATAAATCACAGGACATTACAAGCACCTCAGTTATCCGCCAGAAAAGACTATGAACTCCCTTAAGGAAGAAGACCGTTTCAAACAGTTTGTTTCATTGTGGCGTCTTCCTAGGCAACCAAGTGAAAATGTGACAAATAGACAGGCACTGACAAAATCGGTCTTGACATGAAGCATAAAAAAGAATGGCAATATTTGTGCCATTTCCTGGAACAATGCTAACCAACCCCACCAATCTGCCCATGACCCCTCTCTGCTTTGAGAGTACATGACCATGAGGTCAGATTTATGAAAGCACTTAATGGAGTTCCAAATGGGAGGAGCATGTTCATATAAACCTGCCACAGCACAAAGGATATATGCAATTCTTCCAACATTCCTCTTTCATCCCATCTCAACCTTTAATTTCATAATTTGTCCCGAGCTCAAGCGCAAAATTTGCGGATACAAGGCCCAATCCGTCTGAACATTATATAGGTCACTGAAATTATGAACATACATTTGAAAACATCTTACACATTGTGATGTCGACAAAAGAACTTGACAAATGTACCATGGTAATACCATATTTTTTACAATAATAGTGCAATGATATATTTTTCTTTTCTTTTTTCAAATTTAAATTTATTAAGCTTTAGTTTACATAAACAGGGAGCATTAATTGCAATTTGATATTTTGAAACAAGACTTCAGACTACCATCATTCATGAATGTTAATAAGCACAAGTCATAGTAAATGTATGAGTATGTGACTAAATGAAAGACATATAAATGTATGAATATACAGGTCCTTCTCAAAAAATTTGCATATTGTGATAAAAGTTCATTATTTTCCATAATGTAATGATAAAATTAAAATTTCATATATTTTAGATTCATTGCACACCAACTGAAATATTTCAGGTCTTTTATTGTTTTAATACTGATGATTTTGGCATACAGCTCATGAAAACCCAAAATTCCTATCTCAAAAAATTAGCATATTTCATCCGACCAATAAAAGAAAAGTGTTTTTAATACAAAAAAAGTCAACCTTCAAATAATTATGTTCAGTTATGCACGCAATACTTGGTCGGGAATCCTTTTGCAGAAATGACTGCTTCAATGCGGCGTGGCATGGAGGCAATCAGCCTGTGGCACTGCTGAGGTGTTATGGAGGCCCAGGATGCTTCGATAGCGGCCTTAAGCTCATCCAGAGTGTTGGGTCTTGTGTCTCTCAACTTTCTCTTCACAATATCCCACAGATTCTCTATGGGGTTCAGGTCAGGAGAGTTGGCAGGCCAATTGAGCACAGTAATACCATGGTCAGTAAACCATTTACCAGTAGTTTTGGCACTGTGAGCAGGTGCCAGGTCGTGCTGAAAACGAAATCTTCATCTCCATAAAGCTTTTCAGCAGATGGAAGCATGAAGTGCTCCAAAATCTCCTGATAGCTAGCTGCACCTTAGTGCCAATTGGGCATCGTTTAAATGCCACGGCCTACCTGAGCATTGTTTCTGACCATGTCCATCCCTTTATGAGCACCATGTACCCATCCTCTGATGGCTACTTCCAGCAGGATAATGCACCATGTCACAAAGCTTGAATCATTTCAAATTGGTTTCTGGAACATGACAATGAGTTCACTGTACTAAAATGGCCCCCACAGTCACCAGATCTCAACCCAATTGAGCATCTTTGGGATGTGGTGGAACGGGAGCTTCGTGTCCTGGATGTGCATCCCACAAATCTACATCAACTGCAAGATACTATCCTATCAATATGGGTCAACATTTCTAAAGAATGCTTTCAGCACCTTGTTGAATCAATGCCACGTAGAATAAAGGCAGTTCTGAAGGCAAAAGGGGGTCAAACACAGTATTAGTGTGGTGTTCCAAATAATCCTTTAGGTGAGTGTACATACATATACATATAGTACATGTCTATACATATGTGCAATACTTAAACTTACACCCCCATATATACATATGCATACACATTTATACATCTATAATCCTACACAAAAAAGTAAAATATAAAAATATATGAATGGAAAGAAAAGCTGTAGCTTTATGTCTCTTAACCAAATTATCCTTTCGGTAAGGATAATACTCATTCGTTGACATTAACAAGAACTAAAACAAAAGGCGGCAGCAATATTTATTAACCTAATTTATGGATGTACTATAGTTCCTTGTTAAAATAACAGAGCATATCTAAGACTAGTTGAAGTACATTAGCCTTGACCATTAAGCCCTTAAGAAGTTAGACATCAAGATTAACAAAGGATTTTACTGGGTTCCATATTTTTTACAAATGTCTTTAGTCTATTTGATAACTTATACCTCAGCTCTTCAAGGGGTAACACATTACTTAGGTCTCTGAGCCAAATTTTAAATATGGGCACAGACTCAAAATTCTATTTCTGTAATGACATGATTACAGGAACTCAAGAGGTTCATTGGATTATCATGTAAATATTATGGTGCATGACTAATTAGTGTTAGGGACCTAGCATCCATTCTTATCAGAACCTGTTCCATTTTCTGAATGATGTTCGCTTCTGTTAATGGCTTTCACACATGCATTGGTCTGCCAGTGTGCATGAAATGGACCCTTGTTACGGACTGTGATGATGCATTTCCACTCTTATCAACATCACAAATCTAGTTAAGTTTTTCATTTTTTTTTATGTTTATACACACAGGCACTGATGTTGGACGAGTCTCCGCTCTAATTCATCCCAAAGATGTTCTATCGGTTTGAGGTGCAGGCCAGTCAAGTTCCTCCACACCAAACTCACTGATCCATGTCTTTATGGACCTTGCTTTGTGCACTTTTGAACAGTCATGTTGGAACATGAAGGGGCCATCCCCAAACTGTTCCCGCAAAGTTGAGAGCATGAAATTGTCCAAAATGTCTTGGTATGCTGAAGCATTAAGAGTTCCTTTCACCGGAAGGGGCCTAGCCCATGCAACCCCTGAAAAAAACCCCACACCATTATCCCCCCTCCACCAAACATTACACTTGGCACAATGCAGTCAGCCAAGTACAGTTCTCCTGGCAACCGCCAAACCCAGACTCATCCATTGGATTGCGTGATTCGTCACTTCAGAGAACACATCTCCACTGCTCTAGAGTCCAGTGGTGGCGTGCTTTACACCACTGCATCCAACGCTTTGCATTGCACTTGGTGATGTAAGGCTTGGATGCAGCTGCTCGGCCATGGAAACCCATTCAATGAAGCTCTCTACACACTGTTCTAGGTACACACTGTTCAGCTTATCTAAAGACCACATAAAGTTTGGAGATCTGTAGCTATTGACTCTGTAGATAGTTGCTGACTTCTGCGCCCTGTGCTCCTCAGCATGCGCTGACCCAGCTCTGTGAGTTTGCGTGGCCTACCACTTCATGGCTGAGTGGTTGTTGTTCCCAGTTCACTTTGTTATAATACCACTGACAGTTGACCGTGGAATATTAGAACAAATACAACATATTATTTGCTGTCATCTTCCATTCACCGCTATAGAAGATTACCCAACTATGACAACTTCTGCTTCTGAGAACCCGAAAATGTGAAAAGGGTCCATAGGGTCCATATTTTTTCGTAAATCAAACACATAAATCTTAAAACTGATACTTATCCCTTACTAATCCCTTACTGACCTGTTCGCATGACTACATATAGATTAAGAGCTATACATTTTCCTCTTTGTCTGTAGTATTACATAAAAATAAATTAGATGAAATGTTAAAATATTTTTTGTGTATTTTTTTGGGTTAAATTTAGAGACAAGGCAATTGTTAGACTGCATCAGATTGTGTAAAGCCAATATGTTTATCTAAACACATTTTTAGAAAGATTAGTTTTACTTTTTTTTATTTCAAATAATTGTCTAATTGAACTACATTTAGTTTTTTCAAATATTTTCGAATTGAAAATTATTCATGGATCCGTTAAAGATGGTTACATTATCTTGTGATTTCCACCCCTAATGGTAATGAATATGGCTTTTCACACTTGAAATAGTTTTACCATCTGATACCATCATTGTTTCATGGAACAGCCATATTTTTAAAGGCACACTGTACTTCTCTCTCAGTCAATGATAGGCCTAGTTTTGATTATTTTACTCGGAAATGTCGCAGCAGCACTAATAAACCAGATTCTGTATATGTGCAGTGTGTTTTTACTGTTGTTGTGGTTTCTGCAGGGCACAGCGGTGATGTTTCAACACTAATGGCATAAACACAAATAACCGCATGACATATAGCCATCTGAAAACCCTTCGGCAATGTGTGTTAGTGTGCACATATGAGGATATGTAACAAGCTCGGCCCATGGTGTAGGGAAAGCTTCTCAGCAGAAATGTAGCAACAGTGGTGATTTATCTTGCGCTAACCCCACAGAGTGGCACACAATACCACCACCGTCTACATGCTGGGTTTAATAATATGGGTGAAATACATCAATTCCCCATAGAAAGCCTGAGTTTACTGCATGTGAAAAAACAATGTAAGCATGCAAATTTTTGCGTCTCTGAAGCAGCGTATTTACAGGCATACAGATACAGTGAGGAAACGCAATTTGAACATTTGCAATCATTATGCAAAGACGTACATTCCTCATTAACCTCTGCAATAGTTTAACTGTGACCAGTTTGGTTGTTTAGCAACTTTCTATGACTTACTCAATGGCTTTTCCATTACGGTCGTCTGTGTGACAGTCTCGCTTGCGTCAGTAGACTGTCTGCCTCCCATATTTCAGACAGTTTTCTCATTAAAAAGGCTGAATGTGCGCGAAAGGGCTGAAGGAAGACAAAGCGCTAAACTCCGAGTGTTGTTTAAAGGCAGTTTAAGGTGCTCTTCCTCCAAACTGTGCGTGCTGTCTGTCAGAAACCTGGAGCATCTCAGTTTGACACAGTCTGAGAAAGCATGACGGCTGTGCTATTGCACACACATCGTCTCCATCCTTCAGTCATTTATTTTTTTCCCTCTTTTTCCAAACTCTATATATCCATATTTTTCACAAATCTTGTTCTAGCCTCCATTTAGTAGAGAGAGAGTGAGCTATTTATCCATTTTACACCTCTCTGAATTTTCGCTCTGCATCTCTACGCTATAAAATAATAGTTCCGACCCACACAAAAACATCACTGAACCCTGTTTGCATGAATTTATAAAACTCCCCTCACCTGCCTGTGAATAGAACACCAGAAATGCACTAAAACACACACCCGTCCAATGAAGCTGAAAGTTTTATATGATGCACTCATCTCGATCTGATTTCACAGGTTAATTACATTGTTTTGTTGGTATATTTTATGTTTATTCAGACAAACAAATAATGCTCATCATCTCTCGGATAATTAAATGGACCTCAACTAAACGAACACCCCCTCCCTTTCTAATAAAAATGCTCATCTCCACAACGTTCAAGTGTTCTTCACTTTGACAAGTGTCATTTAAAAACCGTTGTTGTTATGGCAACCACAGACTCATTACAGTTAATTCACTAATTGCTAACTGGAGCTCTGATTGTTCAAAATTACCTCAGGGACGTGGTTAACCCTTCACTTGGTATGCAGATCAGGCGGCCCGTTAGTCGCTACTGCTCATAAAGGCCTCTAATTTAGCACAATGCTCTTTAAATTCGCTTCCTCCCTCTCCCCCTGCTTTTTCCCCCTCCCGTTCTCCGCTGGTCCCCTTGCATCCCAAAGCCCCATCAAGCAGTTTGTAATCAAGAGGCTGGTTGCCATGGTGATTAATCGTCGCCTTTTCTGTCAGCAGTTTTTAGAGAGATGGGGCTTGATGTTTGTTTGTTAATGGGCCGGTAAACAATGGGGCTGGAGTCTTTTTTTTTAATCGCCTTCATGGATTTTCCCGGCGAAAGGCTCCATCGCTGAGTTTAAATCCTTATTGTATTTGAGCTAAGAGGGTGATGAACAATTTTGTCTTACTGAATAAGTGACACAAATGTATTTCCAGTAATTTTTGCTAAACATCCACATCACTGCGACCACGTCTTGGACATTGGGGCGACCAAAGTTTTTTTTTCTTGGGGGGTTGAGGTTGGGATGGGGTGGTCTTTTTCTATTTAAAGAAATTACGTTATTAGAAGATTAGAAGGGATTTAAGGGAATAAAGAAAAAAGAATGTTAAAAGAAGTTCCTGGTCTTAATTATATATATTTGTGAAGTAATCCACTTTAAACTATTTAAAAATATGCACACATTCACTCTTGTTTGTATGTCTAATATGTCAAAAAAAAGAAAGAAAAAAAAGTTTCTTGTCTCGTTAAATTCAGTTATAAGTGACAATTTAAATGATAGCATATTTTCAAATCAAAATGGCAAAATTACACAAAAAATGTTGAGTAGTTTGCATCACTGTATGTTACTTTGGGTCGTTGCACATATACATTGTAAAACAGTTGTCAAATATTAAACATTTAGCTACGTATATCTTATCACACACACATACTCTTTCACTGTAAAAACTCTGCAAGTGTCGTGTTGGAATTCACACTTGTCTTCAGTGAACATTAAAGATGCTGTATGTAAGTTTTTCACTTTACTAAAGCATAAAAATACCATAATATGCTTAAAGATATGTAGTAAACATGCTAAATCCACCTACTTGTTTCTCTGAAAACACTACAGCCAGTTATTCTACTTTGAAATGTGCGTTCCGTGTCGGAATGTCTGTTTTTGTTTTTGGCTGTGCAATACCGCACGCCACCAGTTTACCTAATAGTATTTGGACACCACTGATTGCCAGTTGGCAGAAAACTGCCATGGAAGCCAGCGAACAAACCTAAAAAGCCTCGACATCCATCAAAAAATCTCTATGAACGGGAGCATATAAAAACGTGGATAAATCAACTCTTGAGTCCTGCACGGGTCCATTTTTGGAGACCCGCCTCCGCCAGTACCTGCAAAGTTCAGCACCAGGTCTGACCCGTGACCCGTGAAAATATCAAAATTAAATCCACACCCGCCAAGACCCGTTAATATTTGGATGTCACCCAATCCGTGCCCGCGATAAATCACACATGCTAAAATCATTCCAATTAAAATGCTTTATTTTTTATCTTGCACCTCTCTCAACATCACAACAGCGTCAGGAATGGGCTAATGATAAAAGCTAAAGTGCCTTTAAAGACTCGTTTTCAACAATTTTTAATACAGGACCAACTTTACTTTTACTTCATCCATAGACTCCTGCAACACTGGCTCCAACTGGGCTAGGAGAGGCATCAACAAAAGTCGCAGTGGTGGTGATGTTATGGGTCAAATAGCATATCGTTGTTGCGGATGTGTAATGGTAATTTAGCCATACAAATATTGCACATATTTTTCATCCGCGCTACTACCCGCCCACAAGGAGTTAATTATCCTCCTGCATCCCAGCCCATGAATTTTAGGAATGTCACAATCCACCCGTTTTACCCCGCGGGTTTCCGACCCATTGCAGGACTCTAAATCAACTCATCAACTTGCAGTGTAGCTTTCACTGTCAATTGCGCTTGCTTCTGTTGTGTCCTCAAGTTGGCAACCCACTTGAGTGTCGAGTCTGAGGAGGAGGGGGATGGGGGAATAACGCCCTCCAATATTTTGAATTTGGACTGCAGTACCAATTTCAACCACTAGGTAATCCTGCATACTGCACCTTTAAGCCCCGTCTTCTTTTAATCTGAATTTTTTTTCAAATGGTCTGTCAGCAATCATAGTGAACATACGTAATAGAGAACAACATTAAGAAATATTATATATTGGGGCGGACAATTTGGCCATTTTTACAATTATTGGGTCCCCCTTAATGCCTATTGTGGTTACGGCCCTGCTTCACTTGTCTTTAACTTGTACTGCTTTTTCAATCTTAAAATGTCATGTTTCATTCAGTGTTACTTTCCATTTCTATGTAATTATTGAGTGAACATTGCTTCAAAGTAAATCCTACTCCAATTTCTTAACTGAAAATATAGTTTTTTAATTTGTTTCTACATCTTTTATGTGTACATGCATTTAAGAGATGACAGGAAATGATGTGAAGAAAAGGAGGAACCAGATGGGAAAATTTACAAAATCTGCATAATCAAGTCTGGTCTGATCACATGATCACATTTACCAGTAGGCTATGGCTCTTACAATAAAAGTATTGTTTAAATAATGTATTATTCATAAAAATATAGGGGCATTTTTTTAAACTACTATAATTTAATTATTTTAACTATTTAATTATTTAATTCATTATTTTAGGATGAAAATTAATGCATGTATGCTGATGGATCTGATAATTTACAGTTTTGGCCAATCAAATTTTTAAATGTTAGAAAAGTTGAATGGCTATAGCCCATTTTAACCTTTGAAAATGTAAAAACTTTCCATGTAATAGAGGTATTTGTACTGATATTGATGATTTTTACATTTATAGTACTTCTTATCGGATTAAAAGGAAAGTAAGCGGTATCACACATCACTAGTAGCTAGAAACATCAACGTTCTCGTACTTGCATTGAGGAGTTTTAGTGCAGCTACAAAAACAGACACATAGGAACTGATGTCTCAGTTAGGCCACACCCCTTCCACCTTTAGCCACATAGTGACGATGACCTGCCAACCCAAGCTCTCTCGCTCTGTTTGTACGTTCAGTCAAAGCACAAAGACTTATGTCCGGATGACATCGTGTGTGTGTGTGTGTGTGTGTGTGTGTGTGTGTGTGAGAGAGAGAGAGAGAGAGAGAGAGAGAGAGAGAGAGAGAGAGAGAGAGAGAGAGAGAGAGAGAGAGAGAGAGAGAGAGAGAGAGAGAGAGAGAGAGAGAGAGAGAGAGAGAGAGAGAGAGAGAGAGAGAGAGAGAGAGAGCCCTTTGAAGCACACACAGCTCAAAGGCCAGGAAGGCAATCTGAGAACTTCACAGGCACACAGGATAAAATTGCCTTGAACCCAGAGGTGCAGGGAAAGAGCAATTTGTGTTCCATCTGTTAGGGTACTACCTATTAAGGACATGGGCACTCCATGCCTGAGAGAGAGAGAGAGAGAGAGACTCCAAATCCAATTATTTTAGTATAGTACCACGCTTTTTCCTTTTGAGGGACGGAACGTCTATATTTTGTTTTGATGTCGTTGTTTTTTTTCTTAAAGACAAAGCCTCTGTCATGCTCTAGACAGGAAATCCTTTGACACTCAGGATTATAGTGCACATGCTGTAAGGTATAGGTCAAGAATAAACTGTCTGCTCTGTTGGTGTTTGCAACACATGGACCTGGAAGAGAGAGAAAGACAGAAAGAGAGAGAGAAAGAGATAGTCTTTTGTCTCCGTTTCAAAACCTTGTGTTTTTGTTAAATTCTCCCTAATCTCCCTAGTGTTTCAAATGATTATTTATTAGTACTTTTAAAACACATATTAATGTCTTATTCAGCATGTCCATATTGTAAAAACCTTAATCCTACACAATACCTAAGTACAAGGGGTTTGAGGCAAAGGGTATATTTAATAATCTGTTAATAGTGATAATTGGACCCCTAATCTAAAGTGTGAGCGTGACTGTTCGGTTCTTTAAGAATATCCCCAATGACTCAATGTGGTTTTATTTACTCTGATTTATTTTCCATAAACAGTCCACAAATAGCAGGTTATAAACCTGTAGAAATAGAAAGGCTACAGGAAACAACAAATATTAATAGCCACATATAATATACCATAAAATCTGAGTATAAATAGACATTACATAATATAATATATACAAATATAAATAAAAATATAGTCAGTATTTAATATTATAAATATCATTATATACTTAGTGTTTAAACTGAATGACTAAAGCACATGCATCTAAACACAGAAATGCAACAATTTCACACACACTAAATAAACATCAATGTCAATGTTTCACATTAAACCAATAGCCCAAAGTGTTCTCAGTATATTGGCTCACAGTGAAAAACAGTGAGTTTAGTTTTAAGTGGCATCACTGGGTATAGTAATCATTACTAATGTAAAGTGATTAACTACATTAACCATCCAGCACCGCAAACAGGAAGTAACTTGTGTGACAGTGAAACGCTCCAATTTCAAACATTTGCTTTTTTCTTTTATAGCCACGGATATTATTGAGCCGACAACATTAACATCAGACAGCGCACAAGGTTTTATCAGCGTGACCAAAGTAAAAGTTATCAAGCATACAAATTGCGCACATATACAGTGGCAGTGCAAACAGACAACAAACTTAAGCTGCAGCTAAATAGATAGAAACAGCAGCTTACCGGTGGCGCATCTCTCCTGACGAGACATCATGCCAAAACTAATACTCACTCCCGCTTATAGCCCGCGCTCATTCATTACTGGATTCAAACACACCAGTTTGGGATTTTACTGGTCCACGTTTCAACTTTTGACTGATCCGTGCTTCAATCAGGTAAGTGAACCTCCCACCTATTATCCTTCATTTACATTACAGTTACATTTCCACTGAACACCCGCGACGTGGTGAACGCGACACCTCCCACTTGACCGACTGATCATATGATTCAAGGCGGTCACAGAAAAAACTTACACTACACCACATAATATACATTTCCCCTTTTTTCTTTTTCTTTTTTTTCTTTTTTTTATGAAGAATAGAAAGTCATTGTCATTGTTCAAGCACCTCCCCTGACAGATGTGTGGTGTTCTACCAGGTTAGGTCATATGGGTATGTACTCTTCATTCTTCGTGAGTGGTGGTGCAAATGGTGGTGAAGGCAGCATAGATACGTACCAACCAGCGAAGAAGAAAAAGAGAGAGAGAGGCAGCGCCTGCAGAACTGGTGGCCGAAGAGACGTGGTCTAGGAGTCACTGGTCTTCCACAGGGTTTTGGACTACCAGTCTCCTCACGTCTCTCCGTAGGATGACTGACGTAAGCTGCTGAGTAGTTCTCTTAAGTTACCCAACTATTAGAGAGGCAAGGGGGCAATCCAAACAATGTCACCTATTCTCTGGGTCTGGTGTCACTTTGGCCGAATGAATAAGTTAGGTCCGGCAAGTTCACTCCACTTCTTCCAGAACATATCCACACTAATCGGGATGGATCTGAGATGGCGCCAGGGATGGGTGCACAAGTCAATTCCTCCTGAATCTCCCCCTTGCCTGGTCCTCCTGGGGGTATTGGGGGTCAAATACTCTATAGAGTCTTTTTGCTCTTGTGCCCTGGCGTCAATCGGCCTTTCATTGGTGAGGTTAGCTGCCTGGTAGAAGAGGGTTTGGAGCTCACCCCAGGTGAGTGAGCTTATTGTCCCTCCAAGGCTAGTGAGAGCCCTTTTTATGAGCTTAACTGTAGTTTCCGCAGCCCCATTGCGATGAGGTGCGTCAGCTGGATGAAAGTTCCATGCCCACACTGTCCCATTCTTGGCAGATTTGTCCTCTATGGATACTTCCCATAAGGTAGCTAAGTACCTATGCAAGTCTTGTAGGGCAGGTTTAGCTCCAATGAAATTGGTTCCCCTATCTGACCACAATTTCCTGGGATTGCCTCTCAATGCTACAAAGCGAGAGTAAGTTTGGAGAAAGCTTTCAGATGATTGGTCACCAACGAGGTCCACATGGACTGCCCTCGATGCCATGCAACAGAATACTATGCCCCAAACTTTTTTTCCTGTTCTTTTCTTGACAGTATCCTTGATTTCGAAGGGGCCAAAGAGGTCTAGTGTGGTATACTCCAATGGGTTAGCACGCTGTGAGCGTTCTGGCAGCAGAATACTCATCATCTGCTGGCACATCTTCCCTTTCAGTTTGCGACATTTAATAAAGTCGTTTGCAACTTTCTTTACTATCCTCTGACCTTGCACAATCCATGCTTTCCTCCTGGTGCGCAGAAGCTGAAGGTGCATGGTTCTCGTCATGAGCTTCTCTTGACAGTAGCGTTGCGAGCCATGAACGAAATGGAATTAAAGGAACAGCTGTTCCATCTTCTTTCCAGGACTGGATTCGTCCTCCACAGAGAAGGATTGCTGTGCTCTCGTCTTTGTGGACCACCAAGCGATTCAATGTTGAGTCCAGAAACTGACTGCCATTTTGGGCTGCGAGGACCATGTCTCGGAAAGCTTGCGCTCTTTCCTCAGTAGACAGGATAGAGTGGTTTGCCTCCCACTTTGATGATTCTGGTGCCTGCCATTTTCTCAGCCAGGTTTCTGCAGCCCGTCGAGTAAAGACCGCGCCACAGAGTTCTGCTTGATCACATCTCCCTTCTGGTCGAGAGGGGTGAGTTTAGCCTTGGATTCCACCAACTTTATTACAACTTTGTCTCGGGTTTCCCACCGCAGGTAGAGTACAGCTCCATAGGAGGATTCGCTCCCATCTGAGAACGTGATCCCTGTTGGTGGGCCTATGGCTCCAGGCGGCGTGATGCTTCTCTCAAACCTTACCTTGCCAAGTCTCACAAATTCTTCAAAGAGCGTTATTGCGGCTTCTCGAAGTTTTAGTGAGAGAGGGGCATCCCATGTGTCTTTAAGTTGGTTGTTCTTGCCAGTTTCCTGGAATGATTCTCATACCAACATCACTCCCTTCTGATTGGCTGGTGAGGCAAGACCAACCGGGTCATACAATGCGGCAATCAAGAAGTATGCGTTGGGTAAGGGGGTTTGGTGTTCCTTCCCTGACATCCTCCATGATCAGATTAAATCCTGTCCTCATTTTCACTCTTTTCTTAGAGAAGTTGATAGAAGTCAGCAACCGAAGCTTGTCTGTCTTAGGTTGTAACCGACCCCAAGCACTTTGTTCTCCCCATCATGCATTTGGTTGGGCAGTACCACAGTCCTGGGTACAGTTGTTTCAGAAGGGGCTCCACTCCTCCCACTTTGGCGTGACAGAACCCATGGTTTCAGGAAGAAGCCTCCCGCTCTTAAGATCTCCTCCACCCCTTTGGTGATCCTCTCCAGCGTATTGAGGCCATTGTGTGAGGTCAGGATGTCATCCACATAGCTGTCCTCAGTCAGAGCTCGCCGTTCTTCAATCATATTAGCAAACTGAGGTAGGTTGGCTGTCTCCTTCATTGCAACTTGGGCAATACATCCTGCAGGTTTATCACCGATAATTACTCTGACGACTGCAAACTCCTCAATGTTGTCCTCAGGGTTGTCTTTCCAGAGAAAGCGGTGGAGGTGAACTTCATCATCTTTCAGCCACACTGAGTTATACATCTTTTTTACGTCACCCAGTGCGGCATGGAGTCCACTACTGAACCTCAAAAGGACACCTCTGATGGGATTGAGTACATCAGGACCCTTGTGAAGGAGATAATTTAGACTTATGCCTCGGAACTCTTGGCTACTATTCCACACAATTCTCACAGGAGTTGAGGAGGAGTGAGGGTTCGGTGCAACCAGATGGCTGATATACCATTTAGGTCCTTCCCAGTTGTTAATTTCCTCCCTTGTGAGTTTTGTAGCAGCCCCTCTTGAAACCATTTCATGTATTTGTTCTTTGTATGCAGCCTTGCACACAGGTTCCTTCTCCAGACGTTTCTCAGTGTTTCTGAAGGTCGCCTCCACTCCACTTGGTATCAGATATGAGGCCGATTAGGGAGCCAATAAGGCAACCCGAATTTGTCGTCACTTCCATCAGCATCATCACCACTGGATGTTCTTGCAGTCCATCTCCAGCCTTGGCACATACAGTTGATGATATTTTGTTAGAGAATGCATTCTTGTATTTCTCTCTTTGTTCTGGAGTAAGTTCTGCCAGAAGCTCCTCTTGTTTGTTGGTTAGGCCAAGTTTCTTTCCTCCAATTTTTATGGTACTCTGCTCCTCACTGCTGTTGTCCTTCTTTGGAGTCGGTGACTTAGTACACAGAAGGTAATTGTGGTCCGACACCCCTCCTTTCCGACAGTCTACTTTTGGGAAGAGGTATCTGGGTGTGCATCCTTTACCATCCTTGGGGTGGGGCCTAAAACACTTGGAGCACAACCCTAGCTTCTTCACATGGGCCCTTTTTCTTAAGAGATCTTGCTCCCTGAAGATCTTGCATGCAAATAGCTTGCCGACATGAGAGTCATCTTCACAGACAATACAGCTGGGATAGTCGTCCTTCTGACCTACTGTTGATTTAGTGAAAGCCTTCCTCCCGCTCTTATCTGGGTAGTCTGCAGCAACCTTTTCCACAGGGCCTTTGTCCACAGGGCTTGGCTCCAACTGATCCAACTCCTCCAGAATCTCCTCTTGCTTTCTCTTGCTCGGTCAGTTTTGTGCAGAATCCACTCCTTCTTGAGTGAGCTGCGAAGCTTGCTTTCAAGAGATTGAGCCCTTTCAACAGCCTGGATCAATTCAATGGTTCTTCTTGGATGGTTTCCTTTGATGGGGGGAAGAGACTGGACGTTGGTGATCATTATGACTATTTTCGCTTTGTTCCCGTATTTGCTGTCCAGCAGCATGAACATATCGTTGGTGGATCCACAACTAGATAGGACGAGATCCTTCTTGACATTTTCGTGGAGACTATTTAATAAGTGGAACTTTTTTATACATTCCACACCGTGTGGGTTACCCAATTCTTGTAGGTCCTCCCACTCAGTCTTCCAGCGAAAATAGATCCTCAGTTCACCAGAGAAAGTCGGTAGCCGTGCTCTTTCAAGGCTGATTTGAGGCTTGAGATTAAAGTTTCCTTTGGTCCTTTCCGGGCTGCTTTGCTGTGAGAGAGGCCGTGTGTCCATGTTCAATGCCCTGTGTATGTTTTGGGCTTCAGCTTGAGATCGGCAGACATGTCAGGGAGAGCATCTCGTATCGGATCACCAACCGCGGTGCTCTCATCTCCCAGATTTCTTTCTCTACCCTTCACTTGGTCAGCTCCGTCCTCCTCCAGTTTGTCAGACAACGCCAGGATCCTCTTTTCTAGTGTCTTGTGGCGTGTCCTGAGATCTAATGCCCTAGAACCAGGAATCAACTCTTTCCACTCTACCAGCATTTCTCTGAGTTCAACGACCTCTCTCTCAAGACCTCTATTTCTTAGCCTACGGTCCTTGGCTGACTTCCGAGGGTTAACTTCCTCTTCCTCTGCCTGAGTGATGGCCGACTCAGCTGTTTTGACCTACTTAAAAAACACCTCCTCTGCGTAGCTGGTCCAAAAGGTTTCCTGGGTGGCATTCTTTACCTTGAGGAACCTGTTCTCACACTCCGCTGTGTTTTCATCAATTTGGTTTGCAGATTCTATGACCTCCACATCCGTTGACTGTCTCAGGCCTTCAGCATACTCATATCCCGCATCCATGACTTTAGAAAAGTCTGTCCTGAAAATCTTCCATTCACTGAAAACTTCAGTCGGTTCCAAGAGTCCCGGTTTGGTGAGAGTATATGTCCTTTTTGTGAATGAAGCCTGTGCTCTTGATCACACACTTTTAAGCTTTTCCAAGTCTGCCATTGTTACTCCTATGTGTTGATTGGAGAGACGTCAATGCCAATGAGCACACGCGCTCCTTTATCCTTGGTCAATGGGCAGTTTGATTAATGATAAACTTGGTTCAGTCACAGAAGTGAGAGGCCAGCTGATTTTGGGTTGATTGAGCTTCCTTAATGAAGCAGTCCGTGGCTGTTTTTTAGCTGCATTCAATCCAGTGCAGTGAACCAGTGGTTTATAACTGTTCGGTTCTTTAAGAATATCCCCACCGAACAGGGCGTCAGGAGAGGACAGGTTGTTATGACTCAATGTGGTTTTATTTACTTTGATTTATTTTCCATAAACAGTTGATTAGTCCACAAATAGCAGGTTATAAACCTCTAGAAATAGAAAGGCTATAGTAAACAACAACATTAATAGCCACATATAATATACTTTTACATCTGAATATAAATAGACATTACATAATATATACAAATATAAATAAAATAAACTTCAATATAGTCAGAATTTAATATTATAAATATCATTATATACTTAGTGTTTAAACTGAATGACTAAAGCACATGCATCTAAACACAGAAATGCAACAATTTCACATACACTAAATATACATCAATGTCAATGTTACACATTAAACCAATAGCCCAAAGTGTTCTCAGTATATTGGCTCACAGTGAAAAACAGTGAGTTTAGTTTTAAGTGGCATCACTGCGCATAGTAATCATTACTAATGTAAAGTGATTAACTACATTAACCATCCAGCACCGCAAACAGGAAGTAACTTGTGTGACAGTGAAATGCTCCAATTTCAAACATTTGCTTTTTTCTTTTATAGCCACGGATACTATCGAGCCGACAACATTAACATCAGACAGCGCACAAGGTTTTATCAGCGTGACCAAAGTAAAAGTTATCAAGCATACAAATTGCGCACATATACAGTGGCAGCGCAAACAGACAACAAACTTAAGCCGCAGCTAAATAGATAGAAACAGCAGCTTACCGGTGGCGCATCTCTCCTGACGAGACATCATGCCAAAACTAATACTCACTCCCGCTTATAGCCCGCGCTCATTCATTACTGGATTCAAACACACCAGTTTGGGATTTTACTGGTCCACGTTTCAACTTTTGACTGGTCTGCGCTTAAATCAGGTAAGTGAACCTCCCACCTATTATCCTTCGTTACATTTCCGCTGAACACCCGCAACGTAGTGAACGCGACAGTGACTTTTAATAATGTTTTTGTCTTGTTTTCAGTAAAATATCTAAAAAATAAAAATAAAACAAGATTTTCATGATTTCAATTTTCATGGTTCGAATTCTAAATATAAGAACCTACATTGTTTTTTTGTTTTTTTTTTCATTGTTATAAGTGCACTTTGTCTTACTGCATGACTGATTTCCCCCCACTTATTTATACTTAACTTGTTTATCCTGAAAAATCAGATAATAAATTAAAACAAATTGCACTCATATTAAAGAATAAAAACAAGTCTCAATATATTAGGCAGTGTTGCTTCTCAAGTAATTTCAGCATGTTTGAAGGATTTTTAGATATGTGTTAACTAAAAAAGTACAGTGGTCTGTTTTACGCAAATATTTTACTGTCCTATGTATTTTGTACTAAATAGCTTAGCTACATATAGAAAACATTTCCTGTGTGATTTATATGAGGAACACTATTTGTATGATGCACAAAGTTGGACATTTCAAATTGGTCACTTCTGAGGTTACATTTCAGTCAAGATGCTGCCTTGGAAGCAGTAAGATCCTCACTGGGCTTTGGAACAGAGCTTTTGTGTTATTAAAGATTTTACTCAGAATCAGAGACATGAGTGATGTGAATGGATTGGTTCTCTTAACTTTTCACCCTCTGCTGAATTAACATAACACTAGCCAGGAGGGAAGTGTGTTGCCTGGGCAACGAATTGCCACCGTTTGCAGTGGGATCAGAGTTGCAAACTGCGAAGGGTAAAACCTTTAGCATTGGGTAAAAGACTGGCCCAGACGGTCTTATGCCTGTCAGAGCCTCCAGAGAGAAGGGAAATAGAGTGGTGGAATTGCTTTGGCAGTTGATTACATGGCCTTAAAAAATGGAGAGATTAAAACGCTGCATAAAGTCACCCAAAGGTAATCTCATTTTATCTGATGTGACTGCAGAGTTCTGGCTCTTTTCTCAGTAGGAAGTCTCAAAGGATTGGTGATGGAAACAGAAAAGACCTGAAATCCTGTGAGTCTTACATTCGTCTGAGTGAGCCAAGTCTCGGACTGCAAGAGATTCGCGGCTAATCAGCCGGCCCTGTTCTCGGCGGGGAACAGTCACTGATGAGAGCCACTGCAGATTAAAATGACGCATGATTGTAGATTGCGAGAATTTCAAAGTGTCTGACATTATAGCTCGGCTGCACGATGATTCCCCAAAACCCAGCGGTTTAGAGGCAGCCAGACAGGAAGTTCTGTTTTTGGTTGCATGCTCCGTCCAATCGCAGTCACATGATGACAATTACTTTCCTCACCTTCTTTCAGAGGTGTGTGTGTGTGTGTGTGTGTGTGTGTGTGTGTGTGTGTGTGTGTGTGTGTGTGTGTGTGTGTGTGTGTGGACTGGTAATCCCTACGGTATGGGGACAAAATGTCCCCACAAAGATGGCAATATCCAAATTTTTGTCCTTGTGGGGACATTTTTTGGTCCCCATGAGGAAAACATCTTATAAATCACACTAAGTGATGTTTTTGAAAAAGTAAAAATGCAGCATGTCTCCTGTGATGGGTAGGTTTAGGGGCAGGGGCAGTGTAGGGGGATAGAAAATACGGTTTGTACAGTATAAAATGCATTACGCCTATGGAATGTCCCCATAAAACATGGAAACACAACATGTGTGTGTGTGTGTGTGTGTGTGTGTGTGTGTGTGTGTGTGTGTGTGTGTGTGTGTGTGTGTGTGTGTGTGTGTGTGTGTGTGAGAGAGAGAGTTCTCAGCGAGATCCCAATTAAAGCATGTTGGGGGAAGGATTCCTTGACCCAGCCCAGCATTAGTGAATGACAATAGCTACATTGAGAGAGACGTGTCTCCTGACAAACTGATTTCCAGGTGCTAAACAGCCTGCAACACCTAAACGCTTCCTCAAGAAAAGAAGGGAGGGAGAGAGAGACGGGTCTACCTCACGGTCTGAGATATTAAGAGAGGCAGAGGAAGTGCAGGGATGTGGGTGGATGGACGATTAGCAGCAGCGGTGCTTTGCAAGGAGGGGAGCTAGCCGCTTAACGTGCCAGCTGTGAAACAAATGGTGTTTAAACGCAGTAATACAGTAAGGCTGAAGCAAAAGATGGGGATTTGCACATAAAGACTGACTGACAGATGGAGAGGGAGGAGAGGCAGCCAACCTTTAAGAAAGCAGAGAGGAAAGAAAGACGAATTAGATTCATGGGCAGAACCAGGTTCAGGCACAGATGATTATTAGGGTCAGAAATGAGCAGGTGGGGAATCTACATTGGGGAAAATTTGGAAATTGTGTGAAATAGTTTGTGCAGTTGCTTTAATTCAAAAATATTCTTTATTATTATTTTAATTCTTTTTTTAGCATTTTTATTCAGCTTACTTTTTGTGATTAATATTGGTGTTTATTCCTTAATTTTTCTTGCAATTTATTTATTAAAACAATTATTTTACTCTGTACTTATTATAAAAGTAATCTTTTTACTTAATGCTTAATTCTAAACTAACAAGTCATTATTTAATTTAATTGCTTTAAAACAAAGTGAGGTTATGCAAGTAAACTCTGAAAAAACGTTTAATTTTATTTCTTCTCATATTGATTTTACCTCTCCTCTCCCAAGGTTGGGAAGGTTACTTTGGAAATATAATAGCTTACAGATTACAAATTGCCCTATTTAAAATGTAATAAGTAGTGTAACTATTTCAATTACTTTATTAATGTAACTGATTACATTTGATTACCTTTCTATTTTCCAGCACTGTAATGCATTTTTATCGCTTGTCATGGTGGCAACAGACAGGTTGTAGCCTAAAGCTTTCAGCGGCAATGTGGGTTGATGTAACTGGCGAGCCCGATCTCACGAAAATGCGTAGGCCTATAAATAGTACGAGTGTGCAATCTCGTAGAATGTATACGCCAAAACTCATTTTGGCGTGCATATGGTACGCCGTTTTTGGCGTGCATATGATACGCACTTTATGGCGTATTATATGTACGAACCCCCCACACCCCCACCCTCACCCTACCCAAAAGCGTGTCATATACACGCCATAAAGTGCGTATCATATGCATGCCAAAAACGGCGTACCATATGCACGCCAAAATGAGTTTTGGCGTATACATTCTACGAGATTGCACACTCGTACTATTTATACGCATTTTCATGAGATCGTGTTGGAGCGGCAGATGTGGTGCTGCAAATTCAAACAAGAACCAATCAAAAGCATCAGAATAGCATCACTTTACTAAACAGACTTTAAATGGCAGGAGGCATCGTGCACATCAAAAACAGGCAAAGCAACAAATGAATGTAATTCAACATATCCTAGCATTTTATAGAACATATTCAGATGTAACCCCCAACATTTTCATAAGTAACTGTAATTAAATTTGTTTTCTCAATAATTGTAATGGACTACAGTTACATTTATTTAAATTATGTAATCTAGTTAGATGTAACTAGTTACTCCCCAACACTGCCCACTCCACATATGCAACTGGCCCAGGTTGGCATTCTACTTATTGCACTGATGTGAATATTGAATATAGAACTGCTGAGTCAGAAAGAAAGAAGAGTGGTAAAATGAGTAAAACATCTACACTGGGGTGGGAAAGGAAAGCGGGAGGTATGAGGGCAAGTAGAGTGCTAGACATCAAAATTGCATTGAGAGGAATGAAACGCCTAAGACAGAGAGCGAAAGAGAGAAACAAACATATTAACAGGCATAAGCGGTATGCAGAGACACCCCTCCAACAGCCAAGTGACACAGTGAACTGCACGAAAGGGGGGCCAGCGGAAGAGCAAGCATGGAAATGAGCACCTGGAGCTTATTTATCTAAAAGCTTCTTTCAGCTCGCACTTTTTATGGCATAGCAGGAGCTGACTAGCAATAAAAAACACTTTGTGAATCAATTATGTCCCTGGAATGGTATATGGACTATTTAATTGTACAGCTCTCCATCCTGTAACTTTACTAATTGCACAGTACTTCCTTCAGCTGGGCTCCCCCTTGAGTACTGATTGCATGTTACTTCTTTCTCTCTTTCTGTTGTGTTTCTAGTCGTCTTCCTATAATCTTGCTCTTCTCCATAAACCCTATTCCCAGAGGCAATATGGGGCAGGTAGTTAATAATGCACATATTTCAGACCAAGTGTTTCATGCTGAAAGTGAAGAGACTGTGACATTTCTTGTTTTATTCAGCTGCAAACCTATTCTGAGAAAAGCCTTCTAATAAAGAATAATTTTTGAGGTCACAAGATCCCAGGTTCCCTTAAAGCATGTGCTGCATTTTCTCGCTCTCTCTCTCCTGAAAGATGTTTCATAAAAGGACTTAATAAAAGTGCCCGTCTGACCCTAATCAGACACACAATTGGTGATTATAAAGTATGCAATGTCCATAAGAATATCTCATTTTAGTCTTAAAGGCAAACTGTGAATTGGTTGAACTTTAAACTCCATGTGATGACACATGTGTGACTGATTATGGGAAGCGGATAATTTCGGTAACACTTTAGATTATGGAACACTCATATTTTTTTTCCTCAATAAACTCTATTATAAACTCTAAATATTACTGCTTAAAGGGATAGTTCACCCCAAAATGAAAATACTGTCATCATTTACTCTCCTCAAGTTGTTCCAAACCTGTATGAGTTTCTTTGTTCTGCTGAACACAAAAGAAGATATTTGGAAGAATGTTTGTTACAAAACAGAGCAACCATTCACTACCATAGTATTTTTCCCCCCTACTATGGTAGTCAATGGTTGCTCTATCTGCTTGGTTACAAACATTCTTCCAAATATCTTCTTTTGTGTTCAGCAGAACAAAGAAACTCATACAAGTTTGGAATAACTTGAGGGAGAGTAAATGATGACAGCATTTTCATTTTAGGGTGAACTATCCCTTTAAGTAAGGCAGTTGTTTTTAGTGGTTATGTTTAGGTATGGGGTAAAGTTAAGGGATCGAGATTATGGTCATGCAGAATAAGGCATTGATATGTGAATTATAAGTACTAATATCTACTAGTATGCTAGTAAGTTTCTTCTTGAATATATGATTAGATGGCCATTTCAAATGAAGCAGAAGTGGATACCAAAGGCAAAGCAAGGCAGAACGTTCGTCATTTGGACTTTGTACCTTTACTGTTGTATCCGCCTCAGCCTGCACCTATCATCTTTAAAAGACTGAGAGATGGAGAGAGATGATGACGCTCTGAGAGAGAGAGGGAGAGAGCGGGAGAGGGCACTTAAAATCCCAGATGGCAAAGAGGACCTGTCAGAATTAATGGTGCTGTATCAGGTGAGAAAGGAGGTGTGAAATTGGTCAGAGCAGAATGTTCTCCAAAATCACACATGATCAGTCTTCCTTTATCTGACCTCAGCGAGGGACAATAATGATGAACTGCTCTCCTAAAAACACCTGATCATGGATCATAATGGAAAGAGCAATTCAATGCTCAACATTGCCTAAAATAGCACTGTATGTACCCATATACACTTTCTTTACAAATGAATGGTACACTTAAAATTTTGGCATTTCATTGCATTAGATCAAGTGGCTTCTACAAACCAACAAGTTCAGAAAGGTGCCCAACAAAGTAACCACTGGTTTAGTTTTAACTATCTTTAATAAACATGTGATCTTAATTAATATATCTTAATTTAGAACAACATACTGCTCATTAATAATTATTAAGGTAGTTGTTAAGTTTTGGTATTGTGTAGGATTAAGGGATGTAGAATATTGTCATTCAAAATAAGGCATTAATTTGTGCTTTATAAGCACTAATAAACAGACATTTTCCTAGTAATGTGCATGCTAATAAGCAACTAGTTAATAGTGAGAATTGGAAGCTAAAGTGTTACCAATTTTTCTTATACTATGGGGCTGTTAAATGCTTGAATCTGATTGGTTGACGAACATTTTAAGGTGTGCAGGTGTATTTTCAGGGAAAGGCACAGCTAAAGTAGTTCCAGGCAGGTCTTGAACACATTACGTGTCACTTCACCAACTGATTTCAGTTATTTTAAAGGTCCTTACAGTCTACAGCAAAAAAAATTAAAAATCACGACGACACTGACACTGCAGATAAATATAGTAAACAACAGGATAAAAATGAAAGTGAAGTTTTTTGTGACAAAATTGCTCTCTCTCCCACTCAAACCCACACACACACACATACCACACATACAGTACGGACACACATTCACACAGAAATGTGTTGTCCGATCTGCTATGACTATTTTATCAGTAAAATAGTTTAGCAACTTAAAGCTACATGACATTTCTCAATAGCAAGGTAATAACGGCTTCTTTTCTTGAAGCAGATAAATGTACAGTTTCCGCTATTAGAGACACTGTTGCCAAATCCCCTGTAATTCACACACGCTTAATCTCTCTCTCTCTCTCTCTCTCTCTCTCTCTCTCTCTCTCTCTCTAATAAATGCATTATTCTACTAACAATGGCTCAAGCCTCATTTACTAGCTGTAAATTTAAGTTTAGGAATTAGCAACAGAAAAGTGGAATGAGATACGTAAGAAATTAGTCCTACACACTAGTGTTTTAAGGACGTTTTAAGGTGTTTTTTAGTGTTTTCCCATCGTGGCCGCATTACTACGCTGGGTGTGCATTGTTTTCTAATAATTCAATGGCACATCGTCAATTATTCATTACTCGTGTTTTGTGTTTGTGATATTTTTTTTATTTGAAATGTTGTTATCTAAAAGCCATAATGTTACATGTATAGTAGTCCAACCAAATGAAAATTCTGTCATCATTTACTCATCCTCATGATATTAAAAACCTGGATGACTTTCTTTTTTATCTGGTACACAAAAGATGATATTTTGAATAATTTTGGTTGCCAAACAT
This sequence comes from Gobiocypris rarus, assembly GCA_023029165.1. Taxonomy (NCBI): domain Eukaryota; kingdom Metazoa; phylum Chordata; class Actinopteri; order Cypriniformes; family Gobionidae; genus Gobiocypris; species Gobiocypris rarus. The sequence continues at coordinate 42,345,570 of CM040916.1, read as the reverse complement.
TGTTTTGTTCCCATTGATGTTCATTGTATGTTTGTCTATTTAATGGAAGTCAATGGGAACCAAAACAGTTTGCTTACCAAATATGTTATTTTATGTTTCACAGAAGAATGAAAGTCATACAGGTTTGAAACAACAATTTTGGGTGGAATATCCTTTTAAGTGGCTTAAGTGAAAGTCATACTGGCTTTTTAGAGCCAGTGACTGAATGTACAGCAGCTTCCATAAATCGCATGAACAAAAAATGCATGTAGACCTTTAACATCATCCTCATTAATGTTAACCATTTAACCCTAACTACCATACAATTGCTGTCAGACACAGAGATCTCTCATGTTGTCAGGCACACTAATGCTCCGTCCTCCGTTGAAAGAGCCAGGCATGATGCTGACACATGGCATGGTGAAAAAAGCCTAAAAGGCCTGTTTCTGGCAGCTCTGTCCAAATCAGCTGTTGATTACAGAGAAAACTGGCAATTCACTGGTGGCTTCTGTCACAACGGAGACACTTGGTGTCTACAAGAGTGTCTTTTCTGTGGGAGGACATAGCGGTCGGTGTCGTGATCTTTTGTTCAGTTTTCTGGCCATGCGGTGTGACTTAGAGTTGTTTTGCATTTTAAAAGGAGATTGAGCTTTAGAAACATTTTAACTGCTTTATTTTCAGCCCAGGTGGCATAATTTCCCTTCACATTCACAGATAAAGGTAATCCAGGTTGAATTCACCTTTTCTCACTGGATGGCCTTATCTCATCAATATCCCTTTGTTATCTTACCTGGATCACACCTGTCCCTTTGTTCTGCATTGGAAAGCCGGGGGAGTAAATGACTTCCAACAGATTCTTCAGGTAAGCAGACCCGCCGGAGCCAGTGTGGGCTTTCACATCCAAAGGTTTAACACACGCAAAGCCAAAATCCACCACAGTACAGCACTTTGGTTAGACTATCAGGGAACACAATGTCATTGTCCCAATAAAACGCCCTATCTCCATTTTCCATCTCAAATGCAAACTTTACCTATTGTAAAGTTTCACTCATACTTAACCAGAGCACCACGTAACACTGCGTCTCCAGTTTTCGTGAAAGGGTGTTATTAAGATAAAATAATACGTTAAAAAGATTATAAAGTGACACTGGCACTATTTAAATAGGGAGAGATTAGGAACACAATGGTTACACTGTGGTTACACCTTACACTGTGTCTTATCCAGGTGCAAAGTTTGACACGTAATTTGTCTGTCCACAGTGAAAGTGAAAATGCTACACGACACATAATTGCCCATTAGAACATATTTGATATTTAATCTAATTTAGACACAGTGTTAAACTTTTTGAGGACATGTAATACAGGTCCTTCTCAAAAAATGTGCATATTGTGATAAAAGTTCATTATTTTCCATAATGCAATGATAAAAATTAAACTTTCATATATTTTAGATTCATTGCAAACCAACTGAAATATTTCAGGTCTTTTATTGTTTTAATACTGATGATTTTGGCATACAGCTCATGAAAACCCAAAATTCCTATCTCAAAAATTTAGCATATTTCATCCGACCAATAAAAGAAAAGTGTTTTTAATACAAAAAAAGTCAACCTTCAAATAATTATGTTCAGTTATGCACTCAATACTTGGTCGGGAATCCTTTTGCAGAAATGACTGCTTCAATGTGGCGTGGCGCGGAGGCAATCAGCCTGTGGCACTGCTGAGGTGTTATGGAGGCCCAGGATGCTTCGATAGCGGCCTTAAGCTAATCCAGAGTGTTGGGTCTTGCGTCTCTCAACTTTCTCTTCACAATATCCCACAGATTCTCTATGGGGTTCAGGTCAGGAGAGTTGGCAGGCCAATTGAGCACAGTAATACCATGGTCAGTAAACCATTTACCAGTGGTTTTGGCACTGTGAGCAGATGCCAGGTCGTGCTGAAAAACGAAATCTTCATCTCCATAAAGCTTTTCAGCAGATGGAAGCATGAAGTGCTCCAAAATCTCCTGATAGCTAGCTGCATTGACCCTGCCCTTGATAAAACACAGTGGACCAACACCAGCAGCTGACATGGCACCCCAGACCATCAATGACTGTGGGTACTTGACACTGGACTTCAGGCATTTTGTCTTCCTCCTGACTCTGGCACCTTAATTTCCGAATGACATGCAAAATTTGAGCGACAGTCCAGTGCTGCTTCTCTGTAGCCAAGGTCAGGCGCTTCTGTTGCTGTTTCTGGTTCAAAAGTGGCTTGACCTGGGGAATGCGGCACCTGTAGCCCATTTCCTGCACACGCCTGTGCACGGTGGCTCTGGATGTTTCTACTCCAGACTCAGTCCACTGCTTCCGCAGGTCCCCCAAGGTCTGGAATCGGTCCTTCTCCACAATCTTCCTCAGGGTCCGGTCACCTCTTCTCGTTGTGCAGCGTTTTTTGCCACACTTTTTTCCTTCCCACAGACTTCCCACTGAGGTGCCTTGATACAGCACTCTGGGAACAGCCTATTCTTTCAGAAATTTCTTTCTGTGTCTTACCCTCTCGCTTGAGGGTGTCAATGATGGCCTTCTGGACAGCAGTCAGGTTGGCAGTCTTACCCATGATTGCGGTTTTGAGTAATGAACCAGGCTGGGAGTTTTTAAAAGCCTCAGGAATGTTTTGCAGGTGTTTAGAGTTAATTAGTTGATTCAGATGATTACACTGTTATAAATTGCTGTAGTTTTTACAGCAAAATTTTACAGAATATTACTGTTTAAGCATTTTACAAGATGTAGCTGTAGTTCGCAATGCATTATGGGCCAAACGTTGTTTTACAGTTAACAGTATATTTCCATGTCAACTGTAGTTCATTTACAAGAGGGCGTTGTTGTTCCTGTAGTTTATGCATTTTCACAATAACTTACTGTGGTTTGGCATTATGGGATTGCGCGGGCTTCGTTCAAATTTGAAATCCAGTTGACTGGAGCAGCGCGAGACGATTGCAGATGGCATTATTCATAATTCCTGGTAAGTTCTTTAGTATACTCTTTTATATTTATTTAATTATATGTATAAGCAATCTCATGTCACTATATCTAACGTGCTAGCACGACATTTAGAAGTTAACGTTACATATAAGAGTTGTCAAATCTAATATGTTTCCCCATACAATACATTAGTTACGTATGTGTCGTTTAACTTTAAGATTTTTGTTTCAGGCGCGAGGCTTTTTGACGCGGTACCCCGTGGTGAGACGAACACGAACAAGGTAAAAACATCGACGAAAAAATGACATTACATAACATTATTTAACTTGGATGAATCCTGCAGTTTATGGTTTCATTTCGCTTTGTATTCAGTTAATTGAACTTGTTGTACAGAGATGAGGAGACAAAATGCTGTGCGGTAAGATCAGCTGACGAAAAACATCAGAAAATGCGATCATAGCATGATTAAATGATGCATTCTCATTTCGCCAGTTTCATTTTCTTATTGAGCAAGTCACACAGGTGCTCGCGTGAATAAATGAACAGTTCAATCAGCGAGTCTCTCATCTTCCTTGTTCGTCACAGTATCTTTTTCGAAATAACTGACGGGCAAAATATGTTAATTTTCTACTTGTTTGTTCAATTGTGTTACTGTCCCATATCGATCTCAAATTTGAACCTACATGTAAATGAGAAGTTGTGTCTGCACGAGAGCAATAACATTCTATGTGTCTATTCTATGCTACGTATCACTGTTGCTAAACTGTATAAGAATGTACATATACATATGCATTTTTCTAATAATAATCTAATAATATGTAAATGGATTTAAAAAAAATCACAATAGGCCCATCTTTTGTCTTTATTTCTTGTAGGTGTAAAGAACAGCAGATGATGTGGAGAAAAGTTTCAACATTTCAAGTTTCTGAAACTTATTAAAGGTAGGCTAGTGTCAAATATTATTAATACTGTTGTAAATAATTTTAATAAGATGTTGTATTTTAGATTACATTTTATATTGAAATACCACTGTTCAATTGTTACACTATTGTTTATATTTATTCATTTCAGGTGAACCCGCAGATTTGACTATTCGATGGTCAGGTGGTTGTGACTTCATCTCAACTCTGTGACTGGATTTGCAGTCTTATTTCAACTTCAGTCTGGTGTCCTGGGAGCAGGCATCTTTTGCACACTTGACAGGTAACATGCTTTACTTGACTAAATTTGTTTCTGAAAAAGGTTATTTGGTTTTATTACTGGTACATTTAAATGTGTGTTCTGTATGTTAAATGGTTAGATCCCCCAAAAATGAAAATTCTGTCAGTAATTCCTCTCCCACATGTCGTTCCAAACACGCAAGATTTTCGTTCGTCTTCAGAACAAAAATTAAGATATTTTTGATTAAATGTGAGATCTTTCTGTCCCTCCATTGACAGCTACACAACTATCACTTTCAAACCTCAGAAAGGTAGTAAAGACCTCATTAAAGTATCCATGTAACTTCAGTGGTTAAACCTCAATTTTATGAAGCGATGCAAGTGCAAAAAATTTTTTGTTGATTTTCTTATTTAATTTTTGCACAATCATAGAGCACTCGATTCACTTAATAAAATTGAGGCTAAACCACTGGAGTCATGGATTACTTTAAACATGTCCTTATTATCTTTCTGGGCCTAGGAAGTGGTAGTTGCGTAGATGGAGTCAGAGAGCTCTCAGATTTCATCAAAAAACATCTTCATTTGTGTTCCGAAGATGAATGAAAGACTTATGGGTTTGTAACAACATGAAGGTGAGTAAATGACAGAATTTTCATTTTTGGGTGAACTAACCATTTAACAGTACTTCATACATTAGTAGTGCAACAAGTGCTGACTGTATTGGATAAGTGGCATTTGAATTTGTTGAGCTAGTTTTATTAAATTTTGAACTTTTTTCTAAAATTTCTGCTTATATTTTTGTGCAGATGTTTTGTTGGAATCACATCACTCACTAGAGCCAAGACAACAAGCACAGACTGAGGCAAAACAGGTGGAAAGGTCTCAGAAAAGGAACAAGCCAACCATCATGTGTTTGCTCATCTCAGTGAGTGTGTACTATATATTAAGTTGTCTTTTGATGAAATAGTCTTAGTTTAATAGATAAACTAAAACAACAGAATTTGTGGAATAATGTTGATTTTAGCATTTTATTTCAATGATTTTCTTTATATAAAAAAATTAATAAATCTGAGTTTCAGTTTCATTAGGAGCCAAAATGCCAATAATTCTGTTGATTGACTTTAATTTGTTCTACTCAGAATGTTTCTTAAAATGTATTTTTTTAAAGTTATTTGTGGTTATTTTGTAATACCATGCAATTTTTATAATACGCTTTTAACAGTTGGAAGACTGAAATATACCTCTCAATGCAATGCCTTGCTACTAGTTTTAATAAATATTTACTTGCAACTCCCTTGACTTGGTTTTTATTCATTTGGAAATGTATTCAGATAGTGTTCATTCTGCATTTAAATCAGTAATTTACAGTTTTACGGTTAAAGTTATTCTTTTCAGCAGTTTTTAATGTTAAACTATTACAAACATAATTTTGGATTATGGGGGTATTTACAGGATATTATTGGCAACTTCAGTTGCCAGGTAAACACTGTACTTTAGTGAAATTACAAAAAAAGGCTGTAAAACATATTTACAGGATTTTATTGGCAACTTTATTGCCAGGTAAATACTGTACTTATGTGAAATTACAAAATATTGCTGTAAAACACATTTACAGGATTTTATTGGCAACTTTATTGCCAGGTAAATACTGTACTTAAGTGAAATTACAAAATATTGCTGTAAAACACATTTACAGGATTTTATTGGCAACTTTATTGCCAGGTAAATACTGTACTTAAGTGAAACTACAAAATACTTCTGTAAAATAAAATACAAGTTTACTTCAATGTTACTGTAAAAAACACTACAAATTACTGTATTTCACATACAATAATTAACTGTAAATTGATTTGCTGTATTATACTGTAATCAATTTTTACAGCAGTGAACAACATTTTTACAGGATTTTATTGGCAATAAAATGTAAATTCTTCGGTACATTTTTTACAGTGTAGGTTAATAGCTCGTTTAGAGAACCTTTTCATGATATGCAATTTTTTTGAGATTTTTGGGTTTTCATGAGCTGTATGCCAAAATCATCAGTATTAAAACAATAAAAGACCTGAAATATTTCAGTTGGTGTGCAATGAATCTAAAATATATGAAAGTTACATTTGTATCATTACATTATGGAAAATAATGAACTTTTATCACTATATGCAATTTTTTTGAGAAGGACCTGTGTATATTTATTTTCTTTGAAGGCAGAATGTTTGTGCAACATGACACAACCACAGCCAAATGGAACATTTGTAATATGCAGCTATTTTAAATTTTGAGCCAATCCTAATTTGCTGTGGGTGGAGCAAAATCAGTATTGGGTCCTTTTCACATGATGTTATGCAACTTCCATTTTGACTTTGATTCTTACCACAGTCAGCATAGTGGAATACTAGTGCCACTCAAATGGAGTACACCCGATATTTGTGTATGTTACAAATACTGTCAGATGATGACAGCATCCACCTACTTTTATCTATTCAAGGCGAGTAATTAGAGAGAAAAAATTAAACACTATTAATAAATAAATAATAACTCTGTTTAGGTTTACACTATGAATTTTTATGTTATAAAAACATATGTGTGCGTATTCGCAGAACTGAATAAGGTGTGAATAAATAACCCCCAAAAAAAAAAACACCATCTCTGTCTTTTAAAAACTCATCTTTGATCACCAAAATGATATTTTAAACATTTCCTGTGAAAAAAAGAAATTCCTTGAAATAGCTTAAATGTAACCATACACTCTTGCTTCATTTAGTATACATGGATTCATGAAAATGCATATTAGCTCCGCCTTCAATCATTCAGCTCAGAGATCCATTCGATCAGGTTAACTTAACTGTAGTAAACGCTGCACAATGGTATCGCTCTTTACAACATCGGACACATAACATTGGTAATTGATCTGATTAGACTTTTTTATTTTTAAACTATTTTATTCTTCTTGAGACGCCCCTGAGACGCATCTATCTATCGTCTGTCTGCCTATCCATCTGTCCGTCTGCCTATCCATCTGTCCGTTTGTCTGTCTATCTATTTATTTATTTATCTATCATCTATCTATCAATCCGTCCATTTGTCCATCATCCATCCATCCATCCATCCATCATCATCCCTCCAGCTGTCTATCTATCTATCTATCTATCTATCTATCTATCTATCTATCTATCTATCAATCTATCTATATGCCTATCCGTCCATTTGTCCATCCGTTTTTCTTTAAGGCCTATAAAACATAAAGGCCTTTTAAACTTTTTGTTGTTGATATCAACATTACATTTTTATGTTGATGCATTTACAGTTTACAGTATGAAATAAATGTTATTTTATACATTTAGGTTGCAAATTGCAATTCTGCATCATGTTTGGTATCAGGAATTGAATTTAAATTGTATTATCAATTCAATTCTAAACGGTGCACAACCCTGGAAGAAGGCATGCCTGGAAAGATATGGACTGGAACCACTGATATGGACTGACATTAATAGTTTGGATCCTTTTTAAATGGGTAGATTCTATTGACAACCACCTGTTTACTTCATCAATATCATTTCTAGAGGTTACAATTTCCACCTTTTAAATGTGGTCAAATTAAATGCTGCTCACAAACACCGCAATTAAGTGCACTTGTGCTGCTGACTTCCATGGAAAACATACGTCTCTCTTTGACCTTTACTGCTGAGCCTGAGGCCACACAGCAGCATCAGCCACCTGCAGTGTGTGTGTGTGTGTGTGTGTGTGTGTGTGTGTGTGTGTGTGTGTGTGTGTGTGTGTGTGTGTGTGTGTGTGTGTGTGTGTGTGTGTGTGTGTGTGTGTGTGTGTGTGTGTGTGTGTGATACCTATGACCCTAAACCCGACTCCCTATTTCTCAATCTCATCAGATCACATCAGCAGCTCTTTTTTTCAGCTTGATATCTATTTGCCCTTGCCCTCCTCCATGCTCTCCATCATCACATTGCCTTCTCGCTCTCAATCTCTCTCTCTCTCTTTCTCTCTCCCTCATTCTCTTTCTGTGTCCTCTGACCACCTGACACCTTTTCAGATCCTGTTGGCAGACAGCACACGTTTCACCTGGCAGTGGAATTCAGTGATCCAGCCCTATCGATGGCAGATAAATCAATGTTATCTCTTTTTCCCATGCCTCTGTTTCCATCGATTTCTTTCTGTTTCCTTGCAGTTTGTGAAGACTCGAACCTTGCTCAATTAAACTGCCTTACTTTGCCAAAGGAACAAACCGAAACATAAGGCTGAGGACGAGATGAGGAGAGAAAAGATCAAGGAAGAGGGTAAAGGAGGGTTTCCTCCGTTCAGATTCAATTCCTCAATGCAGCAGAAATGTCAAGTGACAGTTTTGTTAGAATGAGCAGTTTATCCAAAGCACAGATGGGACATTTTGCCATCGTGCAAGCTGGTGAGTCATATAAATGCTATTTACTGACACAATCTTCCTGTATAGTAAAATCTTATCCATCAGAGAGCAGAAAGATGTAGGTCTATTTCACCCACATGCACTGATGTTGACCTGTTCCATTAAACAGGCTTTTCAGTAAAACCGAAGCAGAAAAACAATTAAAACACAAAGCAACTTGTCTTGAGATGACAAAGAGAAACTTTACAGTACAAAAATATCAAACCATTGTTTTGATAAACAATAATTGTAATCAATACATTGTATTAAATTACAATGAATGAAACGTCACATCTTGCTCCATTTATGAACTTACCTTTGTGACAAGCACAAACTTTAATACTCTAAATGATTTGTTTAAAACAATGAGCTTTGAGTAACAAAACAACCAGTTTTTTGTAGAGACTAGAGATTTTTTTTTAACTGGAAAAAATCTCTCCTTTTATCTTTTTCCATATCAATATTACTTCACTTATTAAAAACTAAAATAGTTTTACACTGACCCAACAGGGACTTCTGCTGGGCTGATTTCAGATGTGAAAGGCATTAGTCAGAGCACAGTCTGTGGTCAGAATTCTTCCTTAGGCCGTCAGCTTCTCCCTATATCCTATAGGATCTGGGTTTCTCAATATAATTCTGATGTTTTCAGTGTCAGACAGTCAGATTCACTGAAGCTTAAAGGGATAGTTCACCCAAAAATGAAAATTCTGCCATCACCCTTATGTTCCAAACCTGTATGAGTTTCTTTCTTCTGTTGAACACACAAAAAAAGATATTTTGAAGAATGTAACCAGGTGGCACACTGCTTACAAAAAGGTACAAAAGCTGTCACTGGAGCTTTTCAAAAGGTACACTTTCCTTTAAGGTACCAAAATGCACTTTTTAGGTATAAATATGTACCTTTTATTATCATTTCTTTTATTTGAACATGGACAGTGCACAATAAAACATTAACCCTGTATAAAACAAGGAGAGATGCATTGCACCGGGTTTTAGCAAGTTGCTATTTAAAAAAATAAATAAAAGTAAATTGCAGTCATTTCGAAAAGTTACTGCCTTTTGTACTTTTTTCTTCTTCTGAGAGTGTAGCCCTTGCTTCCTAGTATTTTGTTCTACTATGTAAGTCAATGGCTTCCATCAACTGTCTGGTTACCAACATTCTTCAAAATCTCTTCTTTTGTGTTCAACAGGAGAAACTCATGCAGGTTTGGAATATAAGGGTGATGACAGAATCTTTCTATCCCTTTAAGGGAGAGTTTACATTGCTTTAAAAAAAGATGTATGCTACTGTTTTTACAGAATAATATTGAATAGCTCTTTGAGTTTTATAGTGGTTGTATCATTTAAACTAAAGCAGTGTGGTTTGTGTTTCCTTTCATTTCCATTCTCTCCTATACCTGGTAACCATGCAGCCTCATTTCTCTGAGAACAATCCATCGGTAATCAATTGAGCTCCAGCTATGACATGCGTGTGGGAGAGCATTTTATCTGTTGATTCCATAAGCAGATGACTCGACTAACATTCCGCACGTGTTTGCTCAAGTTTGATTAGAGTGGACGCAATTTGCAATAAAGATTGAACGCGAGCAGTCTGGCTGCATGAGCGCGCATAAAGCTAATGAATTATGTATGCGCGAGACAAAACAAATGTGTCAAATGTCATATTACACTGGATCATTTCCCACTGGCTGAAAAGCAGCATTTTAAAACGAGAAAGGGCTGTATGCACTAGAGGTACAGCAAGTAAAACTGAATAAAAGTCATATCCTAGTACATTGATTTTATATTTATTTAAATAATCTAATTAGTAAGGATATGCTTCCCAATATTAACGATTAGGCAGGACCTATGACACACAGCCTATTTGCCGACTAGGTTACTACATTGCGAGAATACAGCCTTTATTGGGTCAAAGTAGGCTGGTATAAGATAGCCTACAAGAATATTGATCCTGCTGTGTATTTTAATAAATAATTAAACTTTTTTTTTTTATTGGTTGCTGCGTGTGCCTATAATCGTTATTAAGGCCGTTCCTAGTTTCACAAGATCACTGTCCAGACTCCAGTCCCTGTGCGTTTATAATTTTTTTATTTATAATTTCGCAAATAACAAACGTGCTTTCTAACATGACGTTTGGACGCTGACAGCGTCACCGTGGTAACAGCCCTCAATTACCCATGATTGGCCGACCCGTGGGAATATTTAAATTCCCTCTTAGCGCTGATTGGCTGGTGGGCGGTCGGTGGATCCGTGAGAGTCTGCACCGTTCCGGGTTATTGTCAGTCTTGGCAGCCCGGCGCAGGGGGTGAGGCGCAGTGCCTATGAGCGAGTCACAGAGACGCGGAATATAGACAAATTATTGCTTTAAGTTCATTCATTCTTGCTTGATATTAATATGAACAAGAGCTGCAACCTTTGGACTCCTTCAGAGGAATAATTAAACGGACATCGGAGTTGAAATCGCGACGGAAGGTTTCCGAGCAAGGGGATGAAGAAAACCGCTGGAAGTGAACGGTGATTTCTCTTCCCCAGGATTAAACGGCGTATACTAAATTTCCGCACCTGCTCTTCTGTTCAAGGGATATCGCCTTAAACACATCGAGGGCTTTCTAGTATATTCCGTGGATGAAATATTCCTCTTGATTGTATACGCCAAAGTCTGTTCGCTGTTTGGATTTAAGGACGCTTGCGAATCGCTGTTTATTTAATTGGCAAAGCACTTATTTATTTATCGGATTCGTGTCAGCAGAAAAGCTGTCGTTTTTACTGGAGTTTGCAATTTCCTGCTAAGCCTTACTCGGAGATTATTCTAGTAAGTTAAACGGGTAACGTTAACGTTAAAGAAAAATCCTGACCGACGGAATCATTTGCGATAGTTCAAAACGCAGTTAACGGAGCGCAGTTGACAAACGGCATTTTTGGGAACAGCTCTTCACTTGGTCCGCTGTCGCCTTTTTGACAAAAACACATTGGATTCAGTAAAAAATAATAAGAATAAATCGTAAGGCAAGCAAAAACTGCCCAACGATCCTGCAGAAGAAGCTGTTTTTGGATGACTTTTTCTTTTTTTACGCGCTTGAAAAACACTAATAAAAGGAACTCATAACAAGTCACTGAATATACCAGGGATTATACTATTTCCTCTTCATCTAAGAACAGAATGAGATATTATTGATTCCCCCCTCATTTCCCCTCTTCTGCTCTTTCGGCCGCTTCACGTTCCCACAGTCCTGTCATCACTACCCTGCATGGAAATCTAGTCAGCACCACAGAGCGATTTATGGTAAATATACTCTCCCCTATTCATAATTTCAGCCTTAATTGACCTTTCAAAGACAATAACCATGTAAAGACCTTTTGTTTTTCACCTAATTAGGCTTTTGCTGGTTTTAAGTACGCAGCTGTCACAATTTTAACGGTCGAGGTGTAGGCTACACTTCAATCAAGTTGGAGTTGGCTTCAATACAGAATGTAGTGCCCTTACCAAAATGTTGTATCTTTTAAAAAGTATTGTTAATTTTTATTTTATTTTTTAAAAACAGCTTTGGTTCATACCAAGTCACCACAGTTTTATCATGATAACAATAACTTTAGTGACTGTGTGGTTACAATAGTACATTTTTTGTTGGGGGAGAAGGAAAAAAAACCCCACGACAATGTAGGCTACATATTAACCTCCCCCTGAGCGTAAAATTATAAAGACGTGCAGTTACAGTGCAACTAGAGAAATCTCAATAATGCAAAATGTGTGATGGCAACTTTGACTGCATTTTCAGCAGCTTCATTTGAATAACGCTCTTATCGTCACATAATCGTGAAGTGATATCGTGTGGCGTCTTATAAGTCCCTGACAGAACATATAACCTTTGTTTCAAAGTTTTACCTGTAATAAATAAAGGAAGTGCAGTAAAATGGAGGTGTCGGGCGCTAAATGGCCCCAGGATGCGCTTTGATGTGCACTGTTTTAAAGAGTACGCTGACAGGATGAATGCTCTCAACGCATAAAATCTGGTAACAACACGATGGTAGGCGAGAGGATCTGAATAAAAGGTGTGAAAAGTCTTTTCCACCACCTCCTCGTCTTAGTTTCAGCACAGAGTGTGTCAATGATTTCCTTTATGACTTAATCTCTAACTACTGAATTTAAATAGCGGTGAGGTAGCTTTTGTGGTTAAAGTTCTGGGCTGGGAAGTGAAGGGTTAGGTTCAAGTTATCACAGTTGTGCCCTTGAGCAAGGCACTTAACCCCAGGTTGCCTCAGGAACTCTGAAAATAAGATGTTTTGGGTAAAGGCTTGACTAAATAGTTTCAGGAGGGGCTCATGGCAAGATGTGAAAGGTTTGATTGATTAAATGCTTTGTATGTTTAGGGCCCATTTGGATGTCGGGCTTGGTCGTCAACAGGCTTTTCATGTAAAGCCATTATCCTCCTTGCACTCGGATGTCAGCTGTTCCTTCTCCATGCATCGTTTGCAGTTTCCAAGAACTGACGTTTTGCATATCCTATCACTATGAAATCTAATCAGTGAACGCTTGGATACTGGCTGGATTACAGCCTGAGTTTTATTTGGCCGTGAAGGCAGATCGGTTGGCCTAAACAAATGTTGTGTTTTTATTACCTGGGACTTTAACCCACTATTTGCAGGCTTTCTGAGATTAACAACAGTAGTTAGCAAAGTTGTTTTTCTCTCTGGTCCAGCTCTACAAGGCCCCTTGGTAATCATGAGTTTGGCCCACGTGAATGCCCTAAACTCAATTAATAATAAAAAGGGTTCTTCATCAGTATCATTGTTTCCATTAAGAACTTTTAGCATTCAGCAAATCTTTCCATTACACAAAAGTTTCATTTTAGTGGAAAAATGTTCTCTAGATGATTGAAATCTTCACACTGGGAAAAATAATTCCAAACTTATTTTTTTTAAGAGCTGGAACCATGCTGCTTTTTATGCTTGAGATATGTTACTAAGTCCTTGGACAATCAATATCTAATCCAAAACAGTCTGAAATTAGGCATAAAAACAAATAAATAAATAAAAATATATAAATCAGTCCAAGTAGTTTAACATTGCAAAATAAGTTGCTGATTAAAAAACTTTATATTTAGACTGGTGTGAGTATGCATATTGATTGTCTGTCAGAAAAGCACGTTTTTTTTCTTCCCCCATACATCACAATTTGAGTCTCACGAGGCCCCCCCGTCATTTCTCCGCTGCTCTGACTAATGCGATTGGCCCCATGCTCCATGGTGGACGTTCCACTCTGCAAGTCATCACTCTGGAGGCTTAGGGCTCTGGCTCTTAGCTCGGCTCCAGCATGTGGTCTTCCTCGGGGCCTGGCAGCCTCATTACCCCAGCAGAGTCCCTCACTCTGAGGGCTGCGACTCCCTCCACCCGTGGAGACAGCACCTGTCAAGGAGTATGCTCACCACTCTATTGAATAAAACATTCAGTGATGTACGAGTGGAAAGGTTCACCTCCGGGGGCCAGAGTTGCCTCATTTCCTACTCCTGCTGCACATCCGTGACCCGCTGAGCAAATTGGCCCGGTATTAGCTCTGTGGCTCGATCTCACCTAAACAAATAGAGCTTCCAGCATAATGCTAATCTCAACTGAGCCGAGCAAGCGTGGGGGAGTGGGGGAGATAGCTGGTGGCGAGATGGTATGGTCTAATATTTAGGTCACTGAATTGTCTTAGCATTGTTTCTCATTTTTCATAGCTTATTTAATTTTGCCATTTTGTCAGTTTCTCGTTTTTGTTGACTTTTTCCACATCTGATTCGATCACATTTGCACACATTATTAGATTAGTGTCAAACTTTCATTTTTCCTTGTGTGCTGTAGGTACTTTTCCACAGTCATTATGAGGAGTTTGACGATAGAAAACTGATGTCGAGATGTTTTGGAAGGACTTCATGCCCTGAAAGCCATCCAAAAAAAACAGTTTATTGTACTACCGTCAGCAGAAAGGTTTCTCTTGATGGGGAAACGCTGTTTGGGCACAATTCAACCTCTGCTTACTGTACTGAACGGGAAAGATCTTAATAAGATTAAATCAAGAGTGAATTTCATTGAACTCGTACCCGTTTCACCGTTTCTGCCTCTGCCGCAGATGTTGATGGATAGTTTAATTTCAGTAGGATATTATTAAAGAAGTGTGCACTGTTCATTTGAATATAGAGATAAGTGTGTAGATTGATTGATTGATGGCCATGGGGTGAAATCACTCAACCGTTTTCTTATTAAAACCAGCGAGAGCAAGGGTTTTGCTCATGAATTTCGTTATATTAGCCAAACTTTAATTTCCTGCCTTATATATTAATATCTTTTTAGGTATTGTCTCAGTTAGTACAGTCCTAGTAGTTCCCTGGTCATATAATAAAACCTTTCTTTCTAGAAATTGATAACAGTGAGTTGTGCATACAGATGCTTTTTTTCTGCCATGAATAGACTTTTACAGTAACACGTCTTTCAGAGCTGTAATGAACATGCGTTTAACCCCCATTCCTTTTTTCCCGGGGGGTTGTTGAAGCAGTTAGTTAGATGGATGGGGCAGGACATGGTCCTTGAACTTATCTCTCTGGAGCGACCAAACAGTGGGTCATTAGGTGCAAACATCTCACTGTCTCTCAAGGCTTGGGGCATGACCTCGTTCTAATATGCTATTTTTGAAGGGACGAAGTTCATGTATGAAGAAAAATGCACGTCTTGCTGACTGGTTTTGTTTTTTGGATTTGTGTGTTTTTTAATTCCCTTTTTGTTGTTTTCTGGTAATGTGCAAGAGGTCATTGCCATACAAACCATATGTTTGTCTTCTTTTGAGGTTCAGTTGAATTTTAACACAAGTTAGGGGAGGGTGTGGGGTGAGGCGGGACCTGATGTCGACCTTGTCCCATATTCAGCTGTCGCCCATGGTATTGTTTAAAATGGAAGCCCTGATGTCCAGAGTAGAGCGCACACAAAAAGTGTCTAAACTTACTGGTCCCTTTTACCTTCAGCAACAGAATGGGTCTCAATCTTGTGCATTTTTTGAAATCACTGGTACTTTGAAAAATGAATAGACCAATTTACTGTGGCTGCTGAGAAATATAGAATAGAAAAGAGTGTCAAAAGAAAATGTCTTTGTTAGTTGGGAAAGTGCGGTGAATGGATTGCGAATGCTCCTGTCTTGCTGCTCTCCTACAGAGCTCCTCCTGCGAGTATTGAGTGTTAAGGAGGTGCCATTGTTCCGGAAGAGCTATTATATCTGTGCCCCTGGTAATCCACAATTCCTATCCTCTCTCCCCCACTCCATTCCCAAAGCCGTTCGTACAATGCTAATGTTCCCAACATCTGTTAATGCGCAACACCTGCGGTGGAGGTTGTTTGATTCTCTTCTTTATGGCATTCCTTCCTCCCCTGTCGCTACATAAAAGGCTCAGCCTGCGTCGCTTTTGTAGGTGATATTGATTAAAAGTGTCGGGAAGAAAATCCAAGCATGGAAATGGTGTCAAGATGCGCCACTCTAAATGGAATTTCGGGATAACTTGTGTTGTTGTTGTTTACTTGACCTTTGCTTTGCTGCGGTTTCAATTTCACCAGCTTTATCCTCATCCAGATGAGACGCTGGACAGCAGCTTGTTGATTTAGCCGTTCCGAGGTCCTTCCTTCTCTGGCAGCTTCAAGGAGATGATGATTTCACAAATCTTATTGAAGCTTTTTGCCTTCTCTGTAGTTCTCAAAACATTGGAATCAGCCAATTATTTTGGATAGTATGGCTAGAATCTCCTCTTTGTACATTCTGTTGAGGATAGAGCAACACTGAAATGCTTAGAAGTCTCATCAAATTCTCTGAGCTGTTTTTTCCCCTTCAGGCTTAGAGAGATACCTGTGGCAAGTCTGTCATTTAATGGCCCTGAGTGCAGAGGTAGACGGCAGATTAAATGGTGTATGTACAACTTCACATCCTCTCTGCTTCACAGCTAATCGCAGTAGCGAACAGGAATCATATTCAAAGAGCGCCCCTTTGAAGGGCAAATTGTTCTTCCTAAAAACAAGCGGCTATGTAATCGGCCTCCTGGGTAGATTGATTTCCTGCTGGTGACAGTGAGGGATGCTGGGAAAGTGGCCCTGCACACTGCTCCTGAAGGACTGAAAAGTTTGTCCGGGCATCAGTCACTGAGAATTACGGGAGTGTGTTTTTTTTTTTTTTTTTTTTTTTTTTTTTTTAAGAACTTTTCTGGAGAATTCATAGTGCATCCTGTTCCTACTTGTAAAGGGAGCAGTTCAATTTCCATGAGTTACAGCTTAGTGTTTTCAGTTAGTGACTTTGTACTCCCTTCACTATTGTTTCTCTGCCAGCACAATTCAGCGAAATGCTTTCAGTGTAGCTCTGTTATATGTCTTTGCAGATATCTTTGTTCTTTACCCCATTTTTGCGAAAGATTTGGGCAATATCCTGACTCTCATACCCTCCCATGGTTCATTTCATCATTGTGACATGCTGTAATGGAACCATCGTTGCAATTCAAGGTTGTGGTGTTTAGACTATATTTTTCACCATTAAATAAAGGGATAGTTTACTACCTCAATTCAAACTCATAAAAAAAAAGGTAAATTATTTTTTTTTGCCCCTCTTGGTAACCATATGCTTTTTTTCCCCTTTATATTCTTCAAAATATTTTATTTTGTACTCCGCTCACTTTCTTTCTCAACTGCTTACTCCATACCTGACTGTGTTTATCTGAATGCTCACCAGGATGGGCATTTTGACATAATTTTGTGTGTTTATAGCACAATATAAACTGCAGAAGAGAACTGAAATCGGGATTACGTGCTGTCTGAGAGGCAGCTTCCTGTGCGTGAGTACTTTGCTTATTGCACCTAATAACATTAAGCATGTCACATGAATGTAACAGTAATGTGTCCAGTCTATTCTCTGCTGTCTGCGTCGACCTAAAACTTAAGACTATTCAGACTATTTTGAAGTATTAAAAAAATTCAGTTATCTTAAGTGATGCAGTATTTAGATAATTTCAAAACATATGCAGCCCTACCGGGTAAGAAATAATTTTATACAGTTTTGGAATAACATGAGGGTGAATAAATGACAATAGGATTTTTATTTTTGCTTTAAACTTTCCTTTAAGGCCTGTTTGTGTTTCCTGTGCTGATTTGTAATATTTGCAGCCTACTCTAACACAAGTGTTACATCTCTCACAATCTCCCACAACACAAGTGTTGTCATCTCACAACACATCTCTCACAACTTGATATTCATAGCTTATCTTGGATCATTACAGGGCTCCTGTTGAACCTTAAACTATGTCAACCCTGTTATTATAAAGAACGGTGTTTTTGTTTGAACATATGGAGCTCACTGATAGGACATGACACATGCATGAGATATGGGCTTACTGCAGCACAAAACAGAGTGCCTGGTGTTCTCACGGAGTGGAAAGTTCTCCTAATCCCCCAGGAGGGTAAGACAGACATCCCTGGAAGTCAAAGCTCAATTATCCTTCTGTCAGTCAGTCTCCTTTCCAATAGTATGCCTATATCTTCTGTATTTAGTGCTATTGAAAGAGACCTATACATAGCAAATGAGCTGTGAAAAGTTAACTGTCATCGCTGTTTACAGAATTATTTTGTGGTAGTACATTGAGTAGTGTAGACGTATTTATTCGCCTCTATTTACTAGCAAGGTTGTCTGGCGGAGGGTGTGACTAATATTATACTCCCACTGTGCTTCTGAGTCTTATTTATTAACATTGTGGTGGGCAGCCTTTAAAGTGGGGGGGAAATTGTGTGCTTGCATTACTTTTCCAATGTATTAAGGCTATTAAAATGTAGTGAGAGACTTAGACTGTGACCTGTTTACAAATCCTGTTAAGTTTACTGCCATGGAAAATGTGTTTTGTCATGTGGTGCGGTTGAAAGTTTAACACTTTTAATTACACTCTTAACCGTGGCCACAAACACTAAAGTTGATTCTGTTCACATTCAAAGCGGGTTACGTAAATAAAATGACAATGAACAAAAATGTCATTGGTGGCGATGAATCTCTTCAAATACATACAATCTATATAGTTCACGCCATGCGTTTCATAAAGGCATTTAGTTTGCTTGTAGTGTTGTCGAGAGGTAATGAAGTTTCCAGCGACTGCAGGAAACAATGCCTTCGGCCTTGGCCGTTTGCGATTAGCAGTCCCAACCCCCCCTTGCCGACTTCACGCTGTGTGCTGGGAATGCAACACGTTATAATAAAAACTCTAGAGATTTGTATCACACATTGCCAGGTGTAGATGTTTAATTGTTGATGTCATTAATGGGTCGAATACAATATCTCACTCCTTTGATAGGTTTATGGTTGAAAAAGCCATTGCATAGGGCTTTTCCCCCATGTTAATGTTATTGTTCAGAGACAGTGGCGAACAGCAAAGCGCACACAAGCCTTTAATATAACGCCATTATTTCTGTACAGTGCTCTGCCGCTTTAGGCTGGGGTTTCTGCCATTCTTGGCCAGTGTTATTGCTCTTGTCAAAAGGTTCTAAACCAACAGTGATATTAGGCCCTCGGGCGTCTACTTTTCTGCATGCCTTCCTCTGCTCGAGCACAGGAGCCCAGGACTAAGACTGGACGGACACACACACACACCTCTAAACCTCCTGCTTTATTACCTCCTGCCTGCTGCTGGAATTGCTTTCCTCCCTCGAGTGAGCCGGGCATAGGCAGCTTTATTGTGTTAACCTATTTGTGTGTCAAGAGCTATTGCGCCACTTTTTATCACTGTTTGTATTTGGATGAGTGGAGGCGGGGGGTGGGGTTACCCGGATGGACGGTCACCTCTCTCTCCTCAAGGGGAGGGATAATGACTGGTTGCCAAGCAATTTTTAGCCGCCCTTCACCAACCCTTTATCCATAGTAATCACTTTTATCTCTCAAAGATGTCATGTAAAATTGTGTTCCTCTGAAACTTGCCTAATGGTGGGCAGGTGCATGAGAAGCCGGGTGTTCGTGTAAGTTTGCTAAGAGTCTAATAGGAATATTTCTAGAATTGCATCAATTTAGAACGGTCAGTCTGGGACGGTCTAGAGATTAGTGTGTTGTAGTTCTTTTGCGGGTTAGATTTCGGCTAGCGTCATGTCCGGTACCTTCTATTAACCTTACACACAACATCTGGGGAAACATTTCATTAGCATGTCAGATCATTGCATTGATTAATTACAAACAGGTTTAAAAACAATTGGTTTCTATATTTAAGATGCACAATTGACCACCTTTTAAAAGTACTTTTGCATTACATCACAGTTACTGCTTACTCTAAAAACCGTAGATGACGTCTTTCCCAGGGAACTTTACTCTTTGATATGACAACTACTGCAGGGTGATGAGGACATTGTGATATTGCCCTCATTGGCTCATTTGTTGTGTTCTTTTTGTGGACTCTTATGTTTCAATAACATTTTGATTGAGTTGGTGGAACTGCTAAGTGTGTTTGACTGCGGCCCACAGTACTACAACACGCTTCTACAACAAGTTACGCCACCTACAATTAAACGGTCATTCGGGATATCATCAGAGCACCTACCTCTGGATTCGCTGATGTTGTCAATAGTACTACTCTTCTTCTACTTCACTTTTCTTGCTTTTTAAGCTATCGCCACGTAGTGATAAGGCAAACAGACCATATTAAATAGATCACCAGATGCCGAAAGTCATCCTGTTTGGTTTCCTCAGTTTTTAAGGTATTTAAATGATACATTTTTTATTTTATGGAAAGGGTAGGTTTTTAGCTATAATTACCTGTCTGTATTCGTTTGATTGTATAATTTATTTCATGTTTTACTAATAGCTGAAAGCAATACAAGTTAGCCTTACACCAAACCTTTCATATATCAAACATAAAATAATTTACTTCAAAAGATTGTTTTAGTCAATGACATCAAAGCTTGTCTTTTCACAGGAGGCCTAACTTGCAGTTGTAGGTGTAACTTTCTGGGCCGTGGTTTGTAGTACTTCGAGATGCAGACAGAACCTTCTCAGAACTGCTGACCCTCCACGGACTAATGAACTGACTGTGCCTCTTAAGGGAGATGAGAGGTTTGGCAGATATGGTTGGCCCAAAGCCGAGTGCTTTATGTCCAGACCTCACTTGCTAAGAAGGTAGACAGGAGAGGCTTTCAAAAGAGTTTTTTTATTGTTTATAAAATCCCACATTTGCAACCTCTGCTGTATGCGTGATTGCACGTGCATGTGTGCTTCTTGAGGCTGACCCCAATTTACACACTGCCTTTTCCTAACGAAAGTCATTGATGTTCTTTTAGCTTGTGCCGAGTTTCAGGCTTAATTTGTGTGTGGCCAATTATCTCTCCAGCTTTGAAGACTTTCCTCTTGCTTCTCCAGGTTGGGATGAAAATTAATTTAGAGCTTCCAGAGAGCCTCAAAGCTTAAATTAGACTCTGGTTAAAAATCAAGGATCTCTTGCTTTTAATTTGACATTTCAGTTTTCATTTCAGTTTGGAAACACCTTCATTGCAGTTTGAACCATCTCAGATAAGCAGATTCTTCAGTGGTTTACTGCTGGAAATGTTCATTTATAAATTTTAATATACACCGTTTCAATATTATGTTTGTTTAGCAGTTGTCTAGTTAGTCTCACAGAACTTTGAACTGGTAATGGTATACTATGTTTCGTTAGGCACATTTGCTGATCTGTTATCTGTCTGGAGTTTAAATGTAACACAAGTTATTTATATTGATAGGTAATGGTTAGAGGATGCGGCTTAATTATTGATAAATCAGTCTGAACTCTTTGACGGTTCATAGATCAGAAACAAATTAGATGCTGATGTAAATATAGGGCTTGTTTTAAAGTAAGCCATTATCTCATTTGATTTGCATTTCACGCTAAAATCCACATGACTGCTATGTAAAATTTGCAGTCGACGGATGTGATTTTGGAAGGTTTGAATGTGTTCTAGAGTTGCTGTCCCTCGCTCAAGCGGCTCTGCGCCGATTCCATGGGATCCGTCTGTGAGACCCGCTGTGACAGCTCTCCTGTTCATGGAGTCAGAATGCAGACATGCTGAAAACACAGCGCACACGTTCTAACCTCCCATGTGTGCCTCCTCTGGAACATCTGTCCAGCTGTCATCTTGTCTCAGCCAATCAGATTCTGCTGTGGGCAGTAACTGTGGAAGTGTAGCTGCAGTAGTCTCTTTGCGCGTGTCTGTCTCTCTCTGAGGAATTTGAGAGTGTGTCGGAGCATTGCTATGTGCTTTTACACCAAACACGCACACACACACACTCCCTCTGTGCCTGTTTACCAATAATGTGCAGAGATGTGAGCAGCAGATGGTTCCTAATTTTTTTTTTTTGTATGATTTTTCATGTTTAATCCCGATTCCCAAGTACTGCTGTCAACTTGTGTAATTTTCAGAACATTTTTAATAGAAAGTGGTTTGTACTCAGCACAGAACTGTGGAGCGGTTCTTTTTCCCTTTGTAGCGATGTCCAAAACTCTTGAAACTGTTCTTTTTAATGATTTTGTCGAACTGCAACTATGAAATTAGTTATTTGTAGGGGCTATAAATAACACAACATTTTATAGACACAATCTGTTGTTAAAATGTTGTTGTAATTTTATAAAATATAAATGTATATAAATATATATATATTTTTTATAAACCTTTTTCATATTTAACAAACTATATGAACATTTTACAACCATAAAAAACTACATTTAGAAATCTGCAACTCATTTAAAAACAACAGTATTGAATGATTGAATTTGTTTTACTACAATAAAAAAATATTTTCAGCAGTTCATTGAAACAAATGCTAAAATAACTTTCCAGGGCTAGTGTCGGTTTCTTTTATTTAACAAAATTTTGTTCACAACTCGAAATCAAGTAATCTGTTTTTTTTTTTGTTTTTTTTTACCATTTTACTTTTACTTTGAACCATTCAAATAAACCAATACATGAAAAAGTCTTAATTACTCAGACTTCTTATTTCAAGTTCCCGAAATAGTGTAACCTACCCCAAACCCACTACCCCCACCAACAGTTTTCAGTCATGACTCCTAGTTTCTAGCTAAGGTTAGTTACAATCTGCAAGTTTCTGTGCAGGTGTGACATCCTCTAACATTAGTTAGTGTGGCACTCTGTTTTGTGAATATGTATACCTCTTCCCCCTCATGGTAAGACGAGCCCTGTGTGACCAGTTCTTAATGCGCACTATCTCTTGGCTGTTAGATCATAGCGCCTTTTTCTTGACCGCTTGTCTGAGAGGCTCCAGTCTGAAGCCCCATCCCTCATCAGTGGCACAGGATGGCTCTTCAGATAAAAAAAGGAGAATTCTATTTATGTCCGCCTGTAAACAAAGTCCCAGTGAGGGAGAGCTAATGGCCTGGAACTGACGAGAGCCTGCAGGGATATCTCACTCTATTTCTCCCTCCCTCTCTCGCTCATCTTGTCACCCACTTTTCTCATCGTCCTTCTAGTCATGGTGGTAGTAGATGGGAGAATCAGGCTGAAAGGAACCATGTTGAAGCAGTCAGATTTCTGAAGTAAGGAGAGAGACTTTCAGGTCCTAGGCCTGAAAGGGAGCGAGAGTGAGGAAGACCAAGAAGACCGGAGGAGAATTTCTCCTGGGAAGAGACTGTAGTGAGAACAGCTGTACTTTCTCGCTTTCTTTGGCCCCATCTCTTGGTTCAAATCCACTGCACATCAAACATTTATCATACACTTTTACATCAATTCCTGTAGATGTTGGACGAGTGATGATTTTGAAGGGCTTTTGATCTCTGAAGCTCTAAGTTCTTGATGGAGTGAATTGAATTTCTTGTAACATTGTTGTGATCGTATGCTTAAAGTATATTTTTGATTGGTCCCGTGTGGATCCACTAACTCTGATATGTTCTTTTCTTAGATTAATTACCGTCTTTATTTTTGAACGACATCTGATTGATGTTTCCTGCGAGGTGACAGCTGCTGGTTATTGGGGAACGCTTGATTGATCCGCACTGATGGAGCAGAGACAAGCCATGAAACTCTCCCATTGAGTGTCACTTACGACGTGTCTTGAAGCGCGAGGCCCATTCTGTTCTCTCTTGCGCGTGCGAGTGACAGACTTGTGCTGGGTATTGAATCTGGGATTGTTAAGCAGACGCTCGGTGGTAACGCTTTGTGTTATGATTGAAGGGCAGAGACGGCATCTTCTCGGCAAAACCAGATTTCTGTGCAAACTTCTCCCCTCCCCTCCTCTTCACGTCGACACGTTCTCTAACCCCAGTGACAAGCGAAATGCTGCCGCTTGTGACTTTTCGTTTTATCATTCAAATTCGTCCCATTGATGTTGCCGGCTTTGATTGACAGGCAAACTTGAGAGAGTAGCGATAGCAATCAGTCCTCATCAGCTGCGTTTGTGACCGTGGACAATAGTTTCTCTCTTTCGGTTTTCACACTCGTCGTTTTTTGCACGTCCCCCTCCCTGCTGTCACAGAAAACTCAGACGATTGCATTTCTGTCACGACAGAGGGCTATTAATCTTTTAAATCCGAGCCAGACCTGAGCAGCATTGTGTTCTGGAATCTGAGAGCGCACTGTGGAGACCACTCTGAAAAAGAGCGAACAGGGGGAACATAACGGGCTCGTTCTCTTTGTTAAGGAGAAACCGAAGCTTTCTGAATGCGCACAATATTAGAAATCCAATCTGTCAGAGAAAGAGTAATAGATGAACAACATGCAGATGGTGATGGTAAAATCAGGCTGCCCGGTTTTACCTGATATCCCTCTGGCCCTCTGCTCGTTCTCCCTCATCTAACCCGCTAGCCCATTTGGTGTGTTTTGCTTGTCGAGAAAAGTCCATGTGACTCGCTTTAACCTTTATTTTAGTAGAGGAAGGTCACTGGGTGGTCTCCGCTCTTTCGGAAAGGTCATTGCACTGAGGTCATGGGTTTAGGCCAGGAGATGCAGATTTGCCGTGTTCAGGCGCCCTTGGAGCAAATCATGTGAGTTCATTGCCTCGCTCAAGGGCAAAACAGCAGTGGAAAATAACATGCACATTAGAACAAACATGCCGCTTACAAAAGTTAACATCCTGTGTGTCCTGTGAGGCATAGGATTCAGTAACCCTCCACTAAGCAAGCTCTGTTATAGCTATATTTTTGTGTGCAAAACTTTTTTTCCAAGACTCCCATGTGGTTCTTAGGGTGTTTTTTTTATGTCTTGCACAGTTTCTAGGGTGTTTTGACTGCCCAATTGTCCACCAGGTGAAAATGGTCAGTCTAATCGTTTAGAAAGGCAACAATACATCACAAGATTTGAGGTATCATTCATGTCTGTAACACTTTGGTTTAGTGGTGGTTTAAACAAACTTCTAACTGCGAGTATGAGTAATAGTGATGCTTGCCTTAGCAAACACCGCTAATTATGTGGCGAGAATCTTTTTTTTTTCTTGTCAAGCAGCAGACAGTTGAGAAATCAATGCTAACCTTTCATGCGAGCTTTTAAAGCAAGGCCACGGATTAATTTTATCACAAAACCAGCAGGCAGTTCTGCCGAAAAGACTCTCGCTGTTAATGAAGTGCTGCCTTGTAGGAGGCATTAAGAAGTATAAAACTAGCGAGTTGAGGAAAACAGTGCAGATCCTCTAAACATTTTTACGGTGAAGCAAGGTTCTTAATATTAGTTCAAACATTCTTCTTTTAATTGCTTATTTGGCATTAAGCAGACATTTTTTAATTCAAAGTGACTCATAGTACACTAGTTGCAAGAAGAATCGCCCTGGAGCAACACAAGGTCAGGCGTCTTATTCAAAGACAAAATGGTAATCAGTTCTCAGGAACTTTACATTTTCACTCTATATTAAATCGCTCTGTTTTGTGATGGTGCCCTCGCCTCCCCTTGGCCCTCTTCTCCCAATTAGGATGAGGTGTTCGGATCCCCACCTGAGGAAACTTGATCCAGCGGGCTGAAAGCTCCAGACAGGGTTGGCTGGGCGCAGCGATGCACAGAGTAGTGCTACTTGATAGGGGTTTCTCTCAAGGACTGCTCAGGGATGAAGCTCCGTTGAATTTCCTCTCTAGAAAAACATGTTTTTGCCATGCAGGACTCCCAACGAAGGCAGATAAGGTGGTGCAGAACTTCTCATGTGGAGTATTCATTGGTTATCACAGATTCAGACCAGTTAATATGTATATCTTAATTTAATTCAGAAGAAAGAGAAAGGAAAAGTGGAAAAGGAACTTAAATCAGAGTCTAGACAGAATGAGCTTTTTACATGGCTTATACAATTTTTAAAGACAGCATGACAAGATATCAAAACTCAAAGTTTTGATTACCATTGACTTTGTATGGATACTGAGACATTTCTCGAAATATCTTTTATGTTCCACAGAAGAAAAAGTCATAAAGTTTGTGAAAGTCATGAGGGTGTGTAAATGATAACAGAATTTAAATTTTTGGCTGAACCATCCCTTTAAAAGTGCTTAAAAGAGTTTTCTTTTGGTCATGAGATCATGTTCTTCCGTTTCGTTTAGCCAAACAATTTATCCGTCTAAATATTTGTGAAGTTTCCCAGCTTGCTGATAAAAAGAGCTGTTTGTTTTGATGATGCTCTGTCCGTCAGTAACCGTATCATCTCCGCCGGCAGTGTTTACTGTCCATTATGTCCGTGCAAACACAGCCGCCGCTGATCTTGTGTGCTCTCCACACAACCTGTCTCCTCAGAGTCTGGATCATAAAAGTGCATTCAAAGCTTTGAAATGCCTCCGCTCTCCCAAGCCCCAGACACTTGCTGCATAACTCAGCTGTGTGGAAGCATTTTGGCCCCCTCCTGCCCGCCCTTGCGGCTGCCCCGGCCCTGCTCTCCATATTCAGGCGTCTCTCTTGACTTCTCCAGCCCTTTGTTTCCTCTGGGGATAGATGCAGCGGGCGGGGAGGGTGCGAGCTGTTCAATCAATAGCCGCTCCATCTGTCGGGCCTGTGGCAGGGGCTCAGGGCGGAGGGTGGAATTCGGCACCGTCTGTGGGGTGTATGCAGGGGGCTTGTCTCCGGATTCTGCCTGAAAGGGGGCTCAAGGGCTGTGGCGCTAGTGTGGGGTGGAGTGGGGCGGTGTCCCCCAACCGTTCTTCGGTTTTGTGCCGACTCCCTCCTCAGCACAGTGATAGTTGGCTGGCATGTGTGGATAAGTGTGTGTGTGTGTAGAGAGATGAGAGGCGTCTATTGTGTCATTTCACAGGCTCCCGGGAGACAGGGTCACCTTGTCCCTCGTACAAACGGTGCCCTCTCTGGATATTTTGGCTGTGTGTTTTATACGAGGGCCAGACACCCAGGCTCTGAGCACATCTATCTCTCATCTCAGCCCTTTTCAGATTCCCCCTATTGAGAGAGAGAAAGTCTGGAACAGGGCTTTCAAAGGGGACATCTGAGATAGTTGCACAGTTGACATCATTCTTCCTGCGAGACACTGGAGAAGCTCTGGATCTGTCTGTGCAGCTGAAATCTCCATAAACTGCCCTTTTAGGACACTGAGGTCTGTATTTGTGTTTGGATTGTGGAAAAACTGTGCTGCTCATTTAACACATGCCTAATACATTGGTTTACATGAAATCAAAATGGGCCTTAATGGGGATTTAATAAATAATTTAACTGCCCATTATTCTGTTTGCTTTCATCAAAATCTAACATCCTTTGAAACAACTTGTCTGGTCATATAAAGCCAAAAGTAATATCATAGTGTAACATTTCACTTTTTTACAATCTAGTCAAGTCACGTCAGATAAAAAAAAGTCCCAGCTTATATAATTTTTTCCCGTCACATTACAGATGCATGTATTAAACGTATATACATAAAGTTTGAGGTCAAGATTTGATTTATTGATTTTAAGAAATTAATACTTTTATTCAGCAAGGATGCATTAAATTGATCAAAAGGGACAGTAAAGACATTTATAATGTTCCAAAAGATGTTTCATAGGAATGCTGTTCTTTTGAAATTCCTATTTATTATATTTCTAAAACTGTTTTCAACAATAATCACAAGAAATGTTTCTTGATCACCAAATCATCATATTAGAATGATTTCGAAGGATCATGTGACACTGAAGACTGGAGTAATGATGCTGAAAATTCATCTCAGGAATAAATTCTATATTAAAACTTTTATTTTAAATTGTTATAATGTTTCACAATCTTACTTTTTTTTTTTACTGTATTTTTGATCAAATAAATGCAGCCTTAGTGAGTATAAGAGACTTGTTTCAAATATATTTTTGAAAAATCATACTGACTTTAGTCTGTACATTAGTAATGGTGTTCCTGGATCGTTTTTTGTTTTTAAAGACCTGCATATATCTGTGTGATTATGGGTGCCAAACTTTGGCTGTTGTGACAGCTGCTTTGCCTTGATCAGTGTACTATGACGAGGACTGTAGTCCTTGGGGAGGCTCCTCTCTGCTGTTATTTAATGGCATTGGCTTCACATGAAGGACGGATACAGCGGTCCTAACCTCTCTGGCTCAGGCTCTCTCATGGCCACTGATGGATTTTTTTTTTCATCGCTAAAAGACCCATGAAAACAAAGTGCTCAGCCTTTTTATTCCATCAAGTTAGTATCAAATAGACAGAAAATACAAAATACGAGGCCAAGCGCATGTCAGCAAGTTTATCTTTTACCCTCTTATCTGTATGTTCATTTCTTTGATCCCGAATAGCTCACAGTTTAGGCTGACCGTTCTCCAAGGCTGTTAGCTGCTGCAGCATCTTGTCACGTAAATCTCAATTAACTCCGGTTCAGCCGTCAGAGACCACACCACTCCTAAACGAGCCCTTTATTGCCTCATATCTAATTGTGTGCCTCATTAAAGCTGCTAATCAAAGAGACTCACATATCCAGCAGCAAGGTTATGTGGCGCTAAACTCGGAGATGCTGAAATTTTTCAAATGAATAGCTTGACAGCAACTCTCTAGCTCTCCAAACTTTTTTGTCCTTGTAGTGTCTTTAAGAAAAATGTTCCAGAGGGACTTTAAGCCTACCCTGGCTTTATGCCCAACCAAGGTTCACAATCTCTGTTGAATCTCACAAAAACATACCCATCTCTTTTAGTAAAGATGCCTTTTACAGTGTTAGTATATGAACAATAGTAGTACACATTGCTGGGGGCTGGATTTTTTATTTTTAATCTTTTATCATTTTCATGGCAATTAATGCCATTTTCCCCAGTATTTCTTGTAATGTCCATTTATTCTCAGCTTTGATTCTTCATACAGTAATTTTGTACTGTATTATAGTGAAACAAATTCTGTAAGAGTGTTTGTGCTTTTGTGTTTTATCTCATTCTTACAGATGACAAGGTTTTAACTGCGAAAATCCTCAGTATTAGGTAACGGCAGTTCTGCTTTTCCAGCACAGCACTGCTATCTTTCTTGTGTTCCCAGAAGAGCCCTGGGTACCTCTGAGCCTCAGAGAGATTGGTGAAGAGAAGGTTGTGGTGGTCACAGAGGGGTTCGTTTGCTCTTAATGGAAGCACTCACTGGCTATCTCCTCAAGCCAGCCTGGAGCTAATTTGAGACAAGGCGGATGGATGTTTGCTTTCTCTATGTGCTCTTCTCACCTTGCATGCTTTTATCACACTGTTTTAGTAGCTGAGGTTTGGCAGGGAGGGAGAGAAAGAGTGTAAAGGGACATCTGCCTTTTGTGTCTCCTGGGTTCTTCTCCTTTACTCTCAATTAAGAAGATTTAAACAGACAGTGTTTGTCTTGTCCAAACTAAAGAGGGAGCTTCAGCAGGTGTATGCGTCTGTGTGTCCAAATAGACACGGCTCAAAGGCTGTCTACATCAGACGGGGTTCGTTTGAGAGTATGGAGGCTTTCAGCGCGGGGGAGAAAACTGCAGTGACAGCACAATGAATAAATTGAAAAAGGCTTGTGTAGTAAATTGTCTATCGCTGGTGACAAACGATCTGATAGGAGCGTGCAGAGGCTGCAGACGCCGCCGTCCCAGCAGAGCTTTGAATAACTGGCCTATCTGCGTGCTGCTTAGCACACCGGCCTCGCTCACACGCTTAATAATTTATATGCTGTGAAATATTTCTCCCCTGCGCAGATACGCCCGAGTGTTGGCAGGCGGTGGGGACAAGCTCTGGGAATGTCCCTTCAGCTCTAATTTGGGGGACGATGACATCCAGAGGTTTCTCCCTCTTTTTTTCTCTCTCTTTTTGTTAGGAAATGCCCTTGATGGACTGTTTCTCATTACAATTCCAAAATTGCAATTTAGGAATTGGAATGAGGAATTTACTGAAATGTAATTTAAAGAAATTCATCGCAGGTAATGTATTCTTGGAAATAAAGTGTTTGAAATATTAAATATTACGCAATTATATATGGGAGGGAGGAGGGAGGGAGGGAGGGAGGGAAGGAAGGAGGGAAGGGGGTTTGAGCTCCAGTTCAAAATGTAGAGGATTTACATGTTTTATCCATGTAATAGCCTCCAAATGCTATGCAAATTTCATACATAAATATAGTGGGATTTTCTGCATCTATGGTTTTAAAATATAAAATATGTCCCCAACTAATTTCCCCCGAATCTCGGCCATTTCCATCATTGTACGTACACACACTACAAAGTTTTATAGGTGGAATCTGTGTGTCGGTCTACTGTTCTGTCTCACCTATACATCTTTAAACTTAAAAGCTTTTTAATCTTTTATTCAAAACTTTCAAACAATGCTTT
The DNA here is from genome assembly GCA_023029165.1 of Gobiocypris rarus. Classification (NCBI taxonomy): domain Eukaryota; kingdom Metazoa; phylum Chordata; class Actinopteri; order Cypriniformes; family Gobionidae; genus Gobiocypris; species Gobiocypris rarus. The sequence continues at coordinate 42,315,348 of CM040916.1, read as the reverse complement.
TGTCAAGGCAGCAAATTTGTCTTGGCAAACTTTGCTTTTCTAGTTAAGAGTAATTTCCTTAATGTAAATCAAATTCTACTTGCATTCAAATTCTGCTTCCTTCTACCTCAAATCAAATTCAATTTAAATTGAGTAATTAAATTTGAATGTAAAAGTCATTCTCAATTCTAAATGGCACGCCAGCCCTATTGCCATTTCAAATCTCACATCCCATCATTGCTCACTTGCATAGAATGAAACTTCGCTCAACTTTGCTCACATTGGCAATGTTTGCTGTTGCTCAAGTCACCTCAAAATGCCAACTTTTATTGAAAACAAATGACTTTCGGTGGCTTTGTCACTGGAAATCGCTGTTAGTGTGAAATGAAAGCCCCTTTATGCTGTTAAGGACGAAACATCACGCTCCCAGGCTTTTATAATTCCTTAGGCTAAATTTCTCACTTGTCATCTAAATCTCTGTTGGCTGTCGGAAATCTAGTCTATCCTCTGTGGATGTGTCCTTTCTTTGCGAGGGGTCCCTCCAGCCTTGGGGACCAATTAAAAGGAAAATATCTTTTTGTTGGGTCAGGACAGTTTAATTGTTTGTTTGTTAGTTAGTTCGTATCTCTGGGATACTTTTACTGTGTGTACTTTTATACAGACTTCTGAAGGTTTTCATGTTTTTTTTTTTTTATGTCCTGCCCTGTTTTATTTTTTTTAATAAACTCTGGTTTTAAAAGTCCTGTTTTGGCCCTGCAACCAATTATGTGGACTATAAAAAATTTAAGAGGGACAGTCTTTTATAATTGAATCCTAAAGTAATAGATTCTGTTAAATATGCATGAGCTTGGCTTTATAGATGAAACTAGAATTAATGTCTATCAGAGACCCGACCAGGAAAGCACAGAGGAAGGGAAGGAGATGGAGATGGGATATCTTATCATTATTCTAATAGGGTATGATTGCCGTGGACAGAGGCAGACTGTCTACTGCTAGATGGGATGACCAGTTTAATCGTTGCAAGTATTGAGCACATTTACCCAGACTGGGCTAGCTGAGATGCTGAAAACCAATCCAGCTGTACCCTGGTTCGATTGTCTCTCCTTTTCTTTTTAGGAGGAGGTTGTGTGGTTGAATGGGAGGGAGATATGTTTTGAGCTCTGGTTTGTTTTTGGCATGCTGTGTGACAGCTTAATGAGGAAGTTAAGGAGCGTGCATCGGAAGGTCAGGGACTGCCGATCAGAGAGGGAGTCGTATATCTCCACACAAAGTCTCCTCACCCGTATCCTGTACACTCAATCTGTCAATCTCTCGTCAGCTCCGCTTACCCCTCCGACGGGACGCATGCTGTGCTTGCCATACAAACAGATCTTTTCTTTTGGTCTATTTACGGTAAATTCAAAGAAGCAGCCAAGGAAAAATGCTTTTCAAGGTCTTCACAAGTGTTCGAGGCACGTGTGAACCGGCCTTTTGCCCTGTAATTTCCTATGTAAACTGTAAACCGAGACGCTCTGTTGTGGGATTGCACGGTGCTGTGAATGTAGCTAATTGCGCGTTGAGTTCTGGGCAGAAGAGAAGGTCATTTGTCGGCCCTTAACTTCCACCCTGACAACACCATTAATCCCACAACGAGTCAAACTCTGCTCTGCACTGCTCGCAGGGCAAATGTTTCATCTCAAGGAAGTCTGTGAGGAGAAATAAAGGAGCTCATGAAATATTAGATTACTGTGCGGCTGAAGTTTTGCCTTGGAGGTGGAAGTGCTTTTTCTCATCCCTGACGTATTTGCTGGCATGTGGCATAAGGCCAAAATTAATGGATGGTTCAGAAGTCTGAAAATCTTTTTAACAGCTCAGCTGTTTCTCCTAAACCGCAATGACATTTAAAAGAACTTTAGTTGAAGTCTTTGCTTCTCTTTTGACTGTATCATACACTTAGATTTGCCAAGTTACAGGTCTGCAAACAGAAGTAAGTGATTTTAAATATGAACTCAAATATTTCATACCTAATTCTTTCAAAAACTAGGTCTATTATCTAGGTCAGGTGTTTTCAAACATTTGATGCTATGGTCCAGTTGTAAGATTTCCCCCAGCTATACATTTTCATTTATAAAAGACACATATGTATATATACATGTACACACATATATATATATATATATATATATATATATATATATATATATATATATATATATATATATATATATATATATATATATATATATATATATATATATATATATATATATATATATATATATATAATTATTATTTTTATTTTTTTAAATTATTTTTTCAAATATACTTTTCATTTACGCTGTCAATTATTATTAGTGTTATACTTTTTTATTGTAACATTTTTTAACCCGTTTGTTTATTTTTATTTATACTATATACAAAACTTATACTGAAATATTTTATTTTACATTTTACTATGCAATTGTTTGAACCTTTTTGTGAAATTCTCAGCATCCACTTGTGACTCATTTTGAAATCGCTGATCTAGGTTATGCCCTCCATATTGATTTTAAAGCTCTGTTCTACTGTATGCTTAATAATTGTCTAATTTGTGTTTTAGGAGAAACTTCTGAAATGAAAATCAGTCTGTCATCATACTTAGCCATCTGTGGAATACAAAAGGAGACATTCTATAGAATATTTAGTTCTAAAAAATTAAACCAAACCAGCATAAAATTACGCTCAAATCTCATTTGCGATTCTGCATATGTAACTACGGCGTGTCTAAATACACATGAAAACAAGAGACATTTGCTATAATTCACGCCAAACTTCCCGCAACAGTCGTAACCTTCCAAGTTTGAAATATGCGCATACGCAAATTAGATTTTTGAGGTCCTGGAGGGCATGATTTTCATTTTTGGATGAACTATTTCTTTGAATAAAACAACTGAGAACATTAAGTCTCCTGAGCTTTGAAAGAGCAACCTCTGAGCAATATTTTTTCCCCTCTGGGTGTCTGTGTGTTTGAAGTGTGGATCCGGCAAGCAGAGAAGCTAAAATGTGAAACCCGGGATTAAAGGAGGGCAGTAGGGCCTACAGGCGTGATTTTGGTATATCTAACCCCGTTAATACACCGTGCCATATCTCGAAACCACATTTAACTACCGACCCAATCCCTTACCTCGTTTTTAGCAGAAATGCATATTAATAGATTAGCGAGACGAGGAGTTTGTGGATAAGCTCGCCAGTTAAAACGGAGGTCAAGCTTTAGTCTCCCACTGGTCTATTTTATTTAATTTTTTAAGTCAATGGCCACATCCTCTTCACAGTGTAATTTAATCGGAGACTCTGTGGCTGTGGGCAGCATCTGTGCTCTGAGCAGAGATAGAGCTGCTGCCTTCTTTTTTTTTAAACTAATCCTCAGATTTCTCTGCTCACCGAGCTACAGATCACTCCGCTGGGTGAAGACAATTACCAGCCTGCTTTTTCATGCTAATGCAATCTCTAACTAGATCTCTCCCCAAAAATGTGGAGGAGAGAAAGCGAGAGATAGGAAGAAGGAAAGGGTTTTTTTTAGATTAACATTTAATTATGAACAGTTCCCCGTCAGCGAAGCGGAGGGGTCAGAAGAGGAGGGCAACACACAGAGGGAAAGGGCAGGCAGTAATTTAAGATGCTGAACTCTGCTTAGGGACGTGTGTGTGTGCGCCACGCCAGAGAGAGGAGAGAGAGAGAGGTCAGAGGGCACGTCTAATCATAAGCAGGGTTTTGCATGACTGCACCTATTCTCGAATGCCTGCATGAGGGGTTTCAGGCTTGGTGTTTGTTTTGTGCTAGGATTTTATGGCATCATCCTCAGGATAAACAGTGTTCTTGAATAAAATGACTTCTTCAGCCTCATCGGATCAGAAACTCAGTCTCGGATGAATCTCCCAAGCCTCACTTGACCTTATGATTGTCAAGCTGTCTAGAGCACTTTTAAAGACTAGCAGAGGAAGCTCCATGAAACCCTCTAATGTTCTCTGAGAATATGACCTTAGTCTGAGAGTCACATGTGGAAGTCACTGGTTGTGCAACGTGTAGAGTTTGCGTGTTTGGATGTGATATGCTTTGTATGTAATTTTGCAAAAGAATCCATTGGGCCCTATCAAATACTTAGCGCAATGCGGCGTCAGGCGCGACACTAGTGTTTTTTGATAGTTTCACCCTGACGCAGTTATCATTTTCACGTCCAGCGCCACATTGTTTAAATGCACTCTTGCGCCCATCTGTTCGCCCATGGGCATGCTGGTCTGAAAACAAGGTGTGTTTAGATGTGTTTTTGGCACGTTGCTATTTTGAGGCAACTGAAATAGACTGAAACCTGCACTAAAGTCAATAGCGCAGTATTTTTTTGTGTTATTTTAAATGGCGTGTTAGTAATATGCTCTGTTTATTACACACAGGCAGCACACAAACATTTTTAAATATGAAAAATTCAAGGATTAAACTGTAAAAGATTATTATTGTGTACATAAATATAAAAATTGCTACATGTCATAATGTATAGTCATTGCATGTGTCAGAATTAGCCTAGATCATTAAAATAGGGCCCACATTTTTTTAATGCTATATCACATTTTTTTATTTAATTTAATTTAAATAAAATGTAACTATTTTTAAATGACATTTTTTTATAATAACCTAAGTGAACTCCGAAGCATCCACTTTAAAAAGTGCTGGCGTTTTAGAGCTCTTTTCAAGACTAGCAGAGGAGACTTCCTGAAACCCTTTAATGTTCTCAGTCACGTGGGAGTCAAAGTTTTGTGATTACACAAGCATGTCAGGTAGAGTTGGCGTGTGTTTGGAAGCGATCTGCTTTGTATGTCATTTTGCAAAGCAGCTTTGTCAGCCAACTGCAGCGGACTAAGTGTCTCGGCACCATGAACTGGGATCCCTTTCTTTTGAAGGCTCCTGTGAGCATGTACACATATTTAAGACTTATCAAAAGATTACCATTCCACACACATTTCCTTCTTGCCACCTTCACATAGATACACACACGCATGTGAATTACACACATACCTCACCTTCACTACCTCGTGTCCCTCGGAAGGGGAATGATAAGGCGGGTCTTTATCAGGACAGCTGTGTGATATGGAAGGTGCCGGATATTTCCTGCCACTAGGGCTAGGCAGGGCTGTTATTCGCTCTCTCGCTCACTGTCTCTGATTATTGGACAGAAAACGGATAATCTTAGAGGAAACAATGTCTGATAGTGTGTGTGTGCATGTGTGTTTGTGTAGCTTTGTTATGGTGAGAATAAAAAGTCCTATTAACCAACTGCATACTTATTTGTGCTTGCAAAATGTATTTTTCCCAGTAATTGATTGTTCCTCACTCAATGGTAATGGAAATTGAGGTCAGCAGGCCTGCAGGTGCATTCTGGGATACTGGAGTGTGTCCGCAGTGAACACTGATACAGTACATTGATGTGAGCTTTTCAGCTTCAATTATTTTCTATTGATTTGAACCATTGATGGTACATTAAGTTTTTATTTATCATAACTCAACGCCAGCGTGAATGATTTAATTATTTGTCTTTTTCTCCCTCCCTCAAATGACAGCGGCTCATCTTTCAGACTTCATCCCCTCAGGCTGTGATCAAATAGCACAAACAATGAACAAAATACAGCAAGAGAAGACACTTGAATATTCACACTAACAAATGAATGCCTTCAGGGTGGGGGTGTCGTGCATAGAATAGGCCATTGTTTTCATTTTGTGTTAATCCTAAACGGGGTCCTTGTGTTATGTGAATGAGTTCAGATGTGTGACAAGCAGTGTGATGGCCAACGCTGGGTTTTTTTAGTTTAGCTGTTCTTTTCCGTCGGTTGTTGCAGTTTAACGGACAACCAATCGCTCCGACGTGTCTTTATTTAGATGTGATTTAAAATCTAACATTGTTTCCTAAGTAAGCACGACGCGACAAGTTTATTGATTGGTCACCCTGTGCGCTATTGATGGATAGGCTACTTTGAAAATGTCCAAATGTCGTTCTAATGTTTAGAAAATAATTTTGTGACTGCATCAGCACTGCTTCAGACAGAAAGTTCTTCCATGTGAGCTCACACGCACACACATATTCATTCAGCGTCTCGTATAAGCGGTCAATTAGCTGATGCTTCAGCCACCGACGTGACAGCGTTAATGTGGGCTACTGTAGCGTGATTCAAAATAACAGGCGTGTGGTTTCGCGTGCTGCGACAGAGATAGACTTCATTGTGTTATCATCCGGCTCCCGTTTGCAGGCCCTGTGGAAGGCTAAAAAAAAAGCAAGAATTTACCACTGCAATATGTTTGTTCATTCTTCGAGCTGCAAAATAAACCATCTTCCATCTGCTTATGCTTGCAACAATGGCTGACCTGTGTTTAACCCTGGAATGGAGGCGGGCTCTTTAGCAGATGTGGATATTGTGTTCGAATATTGTTAGCTATTGAATGAGACTGTATGTATAGTGGGAAAATGTGCTTTTTGTTTGTTTGTTTGTTGTCAGCAGGACTGTTTGCGCTCTATGGGTTTTACGTCCTCTCCTGCATTCATGTGTTGTTAGGAAGCGCCAGGTCTCCTGTGTGTGCGTGTCTTGTTAACAGTCATTGGATTTATGTCCCTTTGTGCGTGCCCGTCTGCAGATGTCCCTTCTGAAGGATTGTTTGTTTGTTTGTGAGTGTTTTGCATTCTCGTTTGTCCTTGTCCTGTTGCATTATTGGTGTGTGTGTGAGACTTAATGTTATTCTGATTTTCTAATGTCGCCTACTCAGCGTGTTCAGCTGTGTGTGTGTGTGTGTGTGTGTGTAGTGAAGTTAAGGGGTCGGGGACTCTGTCTGTCCCTCTAATGGGCTCTTTCATTGCTTTCCATTCAGCGGTGCAGTGTGTGTGAGGGATTATGGGGGACTGTAGTGGCTGCTTGTTAAAGCCGAAGAAAAGGGTCTGGGTGTGTCGATTGGATTAACTTGTTTGGGCTTATTAAGAGGGGAGACGCACAGGCCTTTTAAAAGCACTGCATGGGGCTCTCTGTCTCACACACACACAGACATTCACACACACTCACACCGAGCTGGCAGGTCACCATTCAATTAGGAAGAGAATCCCTCCCTCCTTTCCATCCCCTCAGCTCTCAGATATCGCAGACAAACGCAAATGCTCATTCCTCTCTCCGACCTTATCATCAATATATGTAGAATCCCTACAGGCTGAGTCTATATTGGTCATAATGGAGGATTTTATAGACAGGAAATCAACTTTTACCCATCGTGCTTTTTGTCTTAGGTTCTTTTATCCTCACTAACACCTTTTCGTTTCACCTTCCCCTCACTTTCCAGCCTATCGATCTTTTCGCCTCTCCCACAGAAGTGCACTTCAGAGAATTCAGGGGGCTCAGGCCAGCGTGAGGTTAATTCCGCCGCCAGAGATCTCCGCATGCATCAGACAAACTAAGTGTGTGTCTTCCTGAAACTGTATATTGTTACAGATACAAAACCACTTTCATTATGGAAACTGATTTATGCACAGACTACTTTGACTAAGCTACATGCCTCAGTTTGAGAATTCTGAGTGTTTTGTTCTAAATAGTTGTCAATGTAGTTTGTCTGTCCACATTGAAAGCAAAAATAGCTGCGTAGCATAACCCAGTTGCAGCCAATCAGAAATTGGATGTCAGCCCAATGAGAAAAACTGGCAACCAGCGAAGTGTGAATACCGGTAGCATGTCTTTTTTTAATATATACAGTACTGGTCAAAAGTTTGGTACTATAGCATATTTGAAAGATTTCTGAATGTGACACTGAAGACTGGAGTAATGGCTGATGAAAATTTCAGCTTTGCATCACAGAAATACATTTTACTTTAAAGTATATTCAAATAGAAAAACATTATTTTAAATTGTAGTAATATTTCACAATATGTAGGTTTGATCAAATAAATGCAGGTTTGATAAGCACAAGATACTTTTTTTTTTTTAAATGGTCATGTTTCGAAACTTTTGACTGTATTTTTCCTTATAATATAATTTTAATTGTGTATGCTCATTTATTATTACATTTTTAGATGACCTTTGCCATCATCTAATGCTCAATTCAAGTTTTAAACCTCATTTTCAAGTAAAATAAAAAAAGAGTTTATATTTTAGGGTTTTAATTTTAACTTTTCACCCAATAGTGTTTAATTTTATTTACTGGTTTAACATTTATCTGATATCACTGTAGCATGAAAATAACACTAACATCTGTCAGAATTTAAATATATGTGCATCCCTATATAATTCTAAATATATTTTTTACTTTTTTAAAGCTTTTACTTAAACAAATATTCACTGTATTTAAAACAATATTCACTGTGAATTTTCTCTTTCATTGTGAGGTGCGATAGTTTTAAAATGGTGTTGCACTGAAACCTTCTGCTCTGAGTTAGTGGATCTGAAGGCTCTGGACACACATTTTGCAACTTGAGCCTTCACCCTAACCAAGGAGTTTAACTTCAGGATGTTCAAGTGGGATGTCTCTGAAGTCGGTGTGGCTGTAAGGCTTTAGATGAAAATCATATGCGAAATAACAAACCAATATGCTATCTCGGTTTTACCTATACAAGCATACCTTGTCTCTTAATCTTGTAGTGGTGCAAGAGTTCAGTCATATCTCCTAGAAAATGTCTCACTATTTTCAGGTATGTGTGAGGTTTGTTCCAATTTACAGCTTATAAACCCTCTAGTTTTATGAAATAACAGTGATAAGAGAATTTGCACATTTGCAATATGGCTTGTATCTCAGGAAGCAGACTCACTGTGCAATTGCAGAAATCTTCCAGTGTTTGCTGTTCTTTGTGTTGAGCTGGTACTGCCTTTGACTGAAGGCAGACAATGATGAGTATATAGTGGTGATGAGTTTTATTGGTGTTGGAACTGATTTGTTCAAATGCATTGATAAGCATATGTTAGCTGACATAGGTGCACAATTTAAAAGTGCATGCGTGTTTACTATATATAAATATTGACAGACAGACAGGAAGACCTGAGTCGCCTGTCGATCTCGCTCTCATTCTCTGCTCAATTCCTCATCATCTGCTTGCATTCACATGCAGATTTTTGGAAACAGAGTCTCAGGAAGGGCTAATCCATTTCCCCGCTGTGACAGAAAGCCATTGAGGAGATAGAGATAGATGTTTACCGATGAGCCTGGATCTTTAAATAACACACATTTCACATGTCAATAAAACGGAGCGATTCAGCACACTCATGGATTGCATGTTTTCGGTTGTTGTTCACAGTTTGAGGATTTGTTCCCTCAGAAAGTCTGACTGACAAAATGGGTGGTAAAGGGTTGTCAGGCGTTCTTATTGAGCTTCAAGATGTTTCTGCTTCAGTTTAATCACTTTGCCATCTAAAGAGCTGTAATTTACACAGTTGCCCTCTGGCATGGTTTGATTTAGCCAAGGAGAACATGTTCCTAGATCTTTTGTTTGTGCTGGAACAACATGCCTATAAATTTATAGCCCTAGTTGTACCCCTGACCCTAACCAATCACAGGGATAAAAGATTAAGAATGTTGTTCAAGCCCCTAACCCCAGCCATAAGCCTAATCCTAAAACCTGATTGGTTGACAGGAATGCTGTTCCTAACAAGGATATTGATTCAGCCAGGAACATGTCGTACCTACTTAGGCAAACCATGTTAAGCGTTTCACTAGGGTTATTATGGCTCTGATTTATTTCTATTTTATTGGTCTTTTATACATTTATTTTTACTTTTAGTATTTGTTCGTTTTCAGTCAATCAATGTTGTTTTTAAATTTAACAAATGTATTAAATTTGTTCTAAGTTTTCTAGTTGTAGTTGCCAAAGTAAATTTTTAAAATCTTTTTTTATTTTTTTATTTCTGCAATAATTATTGCCATAGAAGTATTTACATGTTTAATGTAGATGGGTTTTAAAGGTAATATACCGTATCTGACACTAAATTTTAACAAGTTTTTTTTTTATTCATTTTTATTTGGAGTAATGATAATCTTTTTATGTAGTTTAAATTTTACTGATGTTTCAGTGCCAAAAGGTTGCAGGTTCGAATCCTCCATTGTGCCCTAGAGCAAGGCCCTTCTCGTGAAGTTACTCCAGCAGGATTGTTCCTTTAACTTACTATTACACTATCTTTGCTAGTCTGGTTGTCGGCTGGTGGGCGGCAGTGCTGCCTGAAACATAGTCAGATGGTCCTATTACGCATTCTTCAAAAGAGCTGCTGTTTCCTGTGTCGACTGCCTGGCAGCGCGCCCTGTTTTCTCTTCTTCCAGCGAAAGAGCTGAAGATGGAGGGAGGCAGAGTAGGAATGCAGCCAGAGATTTATGGCCCGGGGGGAGATTGATTATGCCCGTCACTGGCCCTGATGTGCGCTTGGCATTTGCCCCACACACACCCAACTCATCAGCATGTTACACATACTCCCACACACAATATGGACATTTACACTCCAAGCAGAAACTCCTGGAAATCGCCTCGAGACCTTTTTGGACAAAATACCGTTTCAGTCACCATCTGATCTGGAGACAAACTCGCTTTCTCTCTCTCTCTCTCTCTCTCTCTCTCTCTCTCTCTCTCTCTCTCTCTCTCTCTCTCTCTCTCTCTCTCTCTCGCTTGATATCCCCATCGTTAAAAAAAAACCCTGAAAAAACTTGGAAAGTGTTGTCAGCAGGTCAGTGCAGGGTTTTGTTCCTACCGTGTGTGTTGTGAGCAGTGAAGGGTGCTTTATTCCTCTTGTGACTGAGGGAAGTGATAGGCTGCTGATGGATGGGTGCTGTGGGATGGCCAGGAAGCACGGGGCTGCTAGATTCCCATGTGATGCAGCAGGTGTGTATTTGTAATTCAGCCCACAGAGCCTAGAGGCAGCTGGAGCAGCATTAAAACTTGTGTGTGTGTGTGTGTCCTCCTCCTGTCCATCACAGGTGTGAGTTAAAGAACTGCATTATATGCATGTTAGAGCCGTGGCCTAGTGGTTGCAGGTATGAATCTGGCCTGCTGCATTTCCTGATCCTGATCCTTTTCCTATTTTTATATATTATATTACTCTATTTTTTATTTATACTTAAAAATATACTTATTTATTTGATTTAAAATTTGTATTAGTGACATTTAATTTTAAATAAATACATATTTGTAATATTTACAAATTTAAAAAATAATTCCCAAATTATAATTTTATAATTCGTTACATTTATATAGCGCTTTTCTGGGTACTCAAATCGCTTTACATATAGAAGGGGGAATTTCCCTCCCAAATGACGTTTTATAATGTAATTATTATATAATTGTATTTTTATACTGTTTAAATGAGTGTGTAATTCCTTTTATGTCTTGCTTAATCTTCTGACTTCATCATTAAACATTTCAACAATTTTATTCTGCAGGTCGGCCTCGGCAATCCAGTGTCTGTAGAATCGTACCTGCGTTTGCGCAGTCATGCTGGCCTGTCTGCAGAGGAGGCAGAACCCTGCACCCCAGCACGCCACGGCCGTCTGCAGCAGCAGCAGCAAGAGTCTTGAGCCAACGCAACACATCCACCGCAAATGTAAGCAGAAATGTATTTCAGAGTTTACATGTCTTGTTTTTTCTGGTTTTAGAATAATTTTATCATAAATGGCAAATACAAATGGTTGACCGCAAACTAGTTTGGCTTGCTGATTGCTGGCACATTATATTAGATTTACTTTAATTAAATGTGACTGTGTATTTAGTTAATTTTTTTACATTGTACTCGAGTTTCTTTTCTTGTCGTATTGTATACTCATTCTACTGTAGTGGTATTTTGATGCCAAGTATTCCCAAGTATGATGATCCACTTGCAGGCTGAGCTACATGTATACTGTGTGAGGAAAAAATTTATTATAAATGCAAAAAAATTTTATCATTCACTTCTATATTATCCTTGTACTAAAGCAAATTGTTTAATATTATCTGAAAAATATTTACCTTTTTCACAAAACTATGCAGATATTTTTCTAACTGTTAAATACTATTGCTCTTAGTAAAATAAATTAACAATAAATGTACCCATTTTTTACCAATTAATTTTAGTATTAATTTGTACCAGTCTTTAGAAACTAAATAGTAATGTTGTCAAATGTGTTGTAAAAAAGATTGAAAAAAGTTTTTAAATAACTATTTAAATTTATCCAGAATCGTGCAGCTCTTCATCCTAGTACCCTCTTGCAGACCCTCAGGCCTTTCTTTAAAAAACCCTACTCTTCTGAACTAATCATCACTACCCTACTTCATCCTTTACTTCTCTATGTGCTGCTCTGTGAGGAATGTCTGGGTTTTGTGACTGTATGGAGCATTTGTAGTGTTTTTTTTATTTTCTTTTGTTGTTCAATAGCCATTGAATCAGCAAGAATGAAAGACTTTACTGTATAGGTTCCCTGCCATGGCTTCAAGGTTTGTTGCTCAACCCTGGCCTTCGGGTTAGCTAAACATTTGCAGTGGTGGATGTCCTTACAGACCTACCCGTATGCAAATATACGCATGCTGAAACAAATCTGCTCATTTTCCATAAGTCGGTTTGACACACATGCATGAGGAACCCATGTTGAACAAGTCCTCTGGTTGCCACACTGTACAATTGTGTATTATTATGTGTATCTCCATGTTGGTTCAAGGTTCATAAGAATTTTACAGACCAAAAAATCTTGTTCTGGCGGGCTCCGAGATTAAAGAAAGTAAAGCACAGCCTACTGTTTTTTTTCCAACCGAAGATCCCAGGGCTCTTCTTAAATTTTCAGATTAGACTTAAACTGAGGGAGCTCTTCCTGTAATGAGAAGGAGAGAAGAAAGGAAAGAATAGAGAGGAAGAGGGGGTTGTCCTTCTTTTAGAGCATTCCATATGCCTCCAGTTCTGTTTAGTTGGCGTGGCAGTATTCCATATGCACAAGCTGATTAGCTGATTGTCAGGACAGGCAGACGAGCAGAGGAACATGCAACTTCTAACCACTATACCTTCGGTTCAGCTCTAAGCTCAGAGCAGCTTAAAGGTAATAGGATGGCAGTGTCCTCCTGCTGCTCACTGATCAGCGTAGCATCGTTCTGCTTTCTCCTTCTTGAGAAAGAGGAAAGGTTAAAAGGACAGCTTTTTGGGGAAAGCATGGGAACCTGCTGCATTTATTTTTTATTTTCAAGAAGTGTGAATGTGAAGTTTGAGAACAGGAAGTGAAAGAGCTTCACTGGTATAATTGAAATGAATGAGTGGTCGAAGCCGATAGCCTTGTTGGCAGCACACTGACATGTTGCGAATCCTGCCTCAGGTACCGTTCCCGATCCCATCCCCCTCTCTCCCACTTCAATTCCTCTCAGTTCTCTACCATCCTATCTCAATAAAGGCTCGTCCTATCTCAAAAAGAAATATAAAAAAGAAAAGAAATGAAAGAGTGAATGATACATGGATGATGGATGAAGCGAATTAATGAATGCTTGGATGGCTTGATGAATGAATGAGCAGATGGATGGATGGATGAAAAAGCAGATGGTAATGAATGGATGGATGGATGGATGAGTGGATGGATGGATGAATGAATTAGCGAATAGATGGATGCTGGATGGGTGGATTAATGAATGAACAGATGGATGGACAGATGAATGAGTGGATGGATGGATGAGTGAATGGAGGGGTGAATAAGCAGACAGTAGATGTATGAATGAGCTGGTTGTTGGTTGGATTGATTAATGAATGAATGAGCTGATTGATGAATGAGTAGATAGACAAATGGATGAACTGATGAATAAGAAGTTTCAAAATGATTTAGCATTAAAAAAAAATCCATGTTTGAAATAAAAAGAAAAGAATAATGAGAGAGCAGAAGAGATGGAGACTGCCATGCTTGATTTAAATTGATTCCCTCCCTCCAATTTCAGCAGGATTTAGCCACTTCCTTTCTGGACTTCTTATTGAGAAGCAGTCAGGGGTCTGAAGCTGAAATCAATGGGAAAAGAACAGTTTCTTTCTCTCTGCCTCACACACACAGTCACTCTTCCTAGCATCAGTTTGCTTTTGATTGAGAGATCGCTGCAGTAGAGCACAATCTCATAACAATAACTAAAGACGTGTGTGTGTGTGTGTGTGTGTGTGTGTGTGTGTGTGTGTGTGTGTGTGTGTGTGTGTGTGTGTGTGTGTGTGTGTGTGTGTGTGTGTGTGTGTGTGTGTGTGTGTGTGTGTGTGTGTGTGTGTGTGTGTGTGTGTGTGTGTGTGTGTGTGTGTGTGTGTGTGTGTGTGTGTGTGTGTGTGTGTGTGTGTGTGTGTGTGTGTGTGTGTGTGTGTGTGTGTGTGTGTGTGTGTGTGTGTGTGTCATTGATTGAAGTATCTGTGTCTGCGCTGTGGTTTCAGTATATATGGACCGCACCGTCTGGTCTAGGGCTGCAGACAGGTGTCAGGCTTTGGACAGAAAGAGAGTGAGACACATTCTGGGCTGATGTCTGAAAGATGATAGAGGTACCTTCTTCGCTGTCCTTCTCAGATCATGAGTAGAGCGAGAGAGGATTTGAAAGGGTATTCAAATAACTATGAAGTGAAAGGCCCCCTCTGCATGCAGATGCCGAGTGCCTGCACAGTTCATTGATGCAACTCCCATTAAAAATGCCTCATACTCTCAATAAAAAAAGGACTTAACTGGCTCCAGCATCAGCTGCAAGCGCTCAGATCGGCCAGCCAGACAATCAATTTCCCCAGAGTGCATGGAGCTTAGCGGGCGAGAGAGAGAGAGAGAGAGAGAGAGATGGGGAGAGAGAGAGAGAGAGAGGGGGGGGGGAGATAGGAAAGGTTGTTTTCATTATCACACCTCTTTCCCTGTCTGAGTAGAAAAAGAGCTTGAAAAAATGAGAGAAAGCATGGCGAGTTGCAAGTGGAGGTAGTGAGAGACTGAGAGAGAGTGAGCAAGCAACATGCTTTTTAAGAAGCCGTTGACCGCCTGCCCTTAAAAATTTCTTATTAGATTAGCTTCAGTGAGGAGGCCTTTTGAGTTTTCTCCCTTCTAGCCAAGAAATGAAAAAGAAACGGCAGGCATTAGTTAAATTATAAATCACAGCCGCTCGCTTTCAGCATGCCTAAATTCTCAGAGTATGTGGCGGCACTCTCACGCGTCAGGGCTTGTCATTCCTAATTAAATCTCCCTGTTTGGGTGACATTTGTAGCTGTCGTCCAGCCCCCCGCCAGTGTCTGTCTGCCAGTAGCTTAGATGGCGACATGAAAGTCTGAGCGGAGGGCAGATCCCCCTTCATGACTGAGCACCCTGGGGACTGGAGCACCGGGGCCGGACATATCACAGCCACTCCAACACTGACCTCTGCAATGCATTCTGGGTGATTTTCTGCCTTTCTTCCTTTCATAGCTCATTCTTTCACTCATTCTTTCTCTTTCAGCTGTTTCTCAGTCTTTCTCTCTCCATCCCTTGCTCTTTCTTTCTCTTTTACTTTCTTTTTTGCATTATTTTTGCTCAAACTTTATTTTTCTCTCTCACTATTTCCTTCGCTCTCTTTCAGTCATACACTTTTGTTTTCTCTTTTGCTCACTTCCTTTTGTTCACTCTTACTTGCTTTTTCCTTTGCTGTGTCATTGTTTTGCCTCTTTTTGCTCACTCCTTGCTTTTTCATTTCTTCCTTTTCTCTGCAGATACAGTTTTCTCCATAGTGTTATGTGTGCATGCTTATGCTGCACATGATCCGTTACACACGCTCACCTGTGTGAGGTGTCTGTTAGTGATTCGGGTCCAATCACAACATTCTTCTCCCTCTGCCCTGAGCCACAGCAGGCTTTGGCAGCCAATCGGATGCACATATGGCACTGTGACATCAATTGCAGAGTCACAACATCCAATCCGGTTGAGAGAGATTATCACCTCCGAAGGCCTGATGGGAAAGATTTGAACCATATGAGAAGCAGAAGTCAGCAGCAAACTCACAAGACATCAGAATTGGACTGAGCCTTCAGTTTTCACATTAATGGCTAAAGGCGTTTGGAAGGGTCATGAGATGTTGATCTCTGCCAGAATGTCTTCGGTTCAGCAGTGCAATGCTCTTCCAGTCCAGCAGGGTTCACCATACAGGGAACAAATCCCATTTACCGCAAAGTGACTGCTTTAGCCTTAGTTTCAACTCTGCCCTTTTCACCTTTTTATATTTTAGTTGATTCTCAGCTGCTCCATCATTTTTTCCTTCAGACACTTTCTGCAGGGATTTGTATTTATCCTGAGTGAACTTTTCCTCGTTTCATGATTCTGAGGTCTGTAAGAGATGTTTATTTCAGTTGGTGCCCTTTACAGCTTATATTACCCATGATGCTCAATTAGCATTTATAATAACATCAATAACTGACAAGGCAGTGGGAAGCAAAGGTTTTTTTTAGTGCTGTTTGCATTTGATCCTGCAGTCGTCTTTGCCTCCCAGGATTATGATTGGCTGATTGCCCTGCCAGCAACCTGCAGACACACCCAGAGGCTCATTTCCAGGCACTGCTGGGGACCTTCCAGCCTTGCCACTCATTTGGTGCCCATCCTGAGGCTTTGGGTGCCATTGGCATAGAGGGCAGAGCAGGGTGGGGAAGGGGGCCTGGGATGCTAGCGGCTGTTGCCATGGATTTGGCAGACGTAAGCGAGATGCCCTTTAAGTTGGCGCGTGGGCCTCCCGGGTGTATGTATGGGTTGGAGGGAGGGAGGGAGGGCAGGAGAAGAGAAGGAAGAGGTGGAGGGGATCCAAGACTCCTAGAGCAGTTGAGGAAATGAGATCACACCCAGAGACTGACCTTCCGTTGGGGGCCGGGAGACAGGTTAGAAGATGCAGAACATGAGCACACAGACATATATCAGTGTATATCTGTCTGTCTCCCATTTCATATCTGTCTGTCTTTTCTCCATTCCTCTCTATCAATCTATCCATTTCTATATCTTTTAAAAGAGATTATAAATAAAATATTTCTGTCTGCCTTGCCTGTCTGTGAGTGTCCATCCATCTGTCTTGCATCTTAAAAAGCAGCCATGTAATTTATGAAAGAGAAGATAAGTGAAGAAAGGCGAACAAATCATATTTACGTGTGTGTGTGTGTGTGTGTGTGTGTGGTAGAGAGAGAAAGAGAAAGACAGACAGCACATGATGTGCTAAACTAACATTACTGCTCCTTTGGGACCTTTAACATCAATTAGAATAGCCTGCCTGACACACTCGCTCTCCTCTGGGTAAAGAGTGTATGTGCACTAACAGCTTCTCTTGCAAATTAGTATCACAAGCATTAGTATGAAAGACTCTATGTGCTTGATTGGGTTTCTTGTTTCCTGTCCTTACACGTCTCTGTGGTCTAATATTCTCAGACACATTGTCAAAATGCAAACAAAGACATGTTTAGATATAAATAAACAAGTGTTAGAGATGAAAATAGATCTTGTTTGTAGTGTTTCAGTGAGATCCCTTTAGTGATTTGGTCGTCTTGTGAAATTGTTACTAGTGCACTGCTTTATGGCTTAATGGTCAATGGCTTAATATGGTTTTACCAGCACGTGTGTGTGTGTGTGTGTGTGTGTGTGTGTGTGGTGTTTAATATTCATTTTGAAGCAGTGGAGACCTTGTTTCCTAAATGAGAGAGCAGGAGGGTTGAGACTTGCTCCAGGCTAGCTGCAGGCAGCCCTCTTTTTCTATTTACCTGCAGACTCGCACTGTGAGATCTCCCTCTGCCTGTCAGGACACACACACACATACTGTACACCCTTAGTTCTTTCTATCTGTTCATTTGAGATCTTGTTAATCTTTCTAATCTCAATCGAAATTCTCAGATTCGTCTCTCTACCACACAATGCACATTTGTGCGTGTATTTTAGAAAGTGTGTGTGTGTGTATGTGTGAATGATTGTTTCTGA
Source organism: Gobiocypris rarus (assembly GCA_023029165.1). Taxonomy (NCBI): domain Eukaryota; kingdom Metazoa; phylum Chordata; class Actinopteri; order Cypriniformes; family Gobionidae; genus Gobiocypris; species Gobiocypris rarus. The sequence continues at coordinate 42,297,501 of CM040916.1, read as the reverse complement.
AAGTTTTCCTGATACGAATCTTGCAGTTGAAAAGAGGTCATCTTATCAGAGACAAGCGAAATTGAACCTTTTTTTTTTCTTCATTTCCTCGCTCACATTATGAGTTATCTCTTCATTATCTTTAGCTCCATCAAGCAGCTTGTGATGTTCTCCAAGATTGTATTTTGCGGAGGAGCGTTTGTTCCTGTCCTGCTCCTCAGTTCTTTCAGTTCTTTTTCATTTTCACCCAGAGATAATTTTTATACCACACAATGAGAAAAGAAGGAATATTCTAGGTTAAGTACAAGTAAAGCTTTATCAACAGAATCTGTGTGTACACAAATTCCTCCTTAGACTTCCACTGTGTATTACAGCACACATTTATTTTTTTACAAAATTGAGAACAAAATGTCAAAATTCAACAAAAAAAATCATTGTTAATCCCCTACAGCTGAATAACTTACAACCATTACAACTCTCCTTTCGTTCTCGTTCTCCCAGGAAGATCTTCAGATAGAGCAATGGCCTTTCCTCATTGTTGACTGTGTGAACCCAGAAATTGTAACGCACATGAGGGATTTATTCAAGTCAGACGAGTCTGATGTATAAAAGTGAAATGGGCCGCTTCATGTTTTGTTTTTTCATGGGTGGCTAACGGTAGACCTCAGCGTAGAGAGACGCCTACAAAACAGCATTTGAAGAGACTGAGAGGAGTAGGGCGTGTTGTGTGTTGGCGGGAAGGATAAGAACCAAGGACATGAGAGAGAAGGGAGGAGAACTATGAGATAAAAAGAACTTCATAAGATCTTTGATATACAAGGAATTTGTCTTGAGGCAGGTGTCGACACAAAAAAGAAAAAATATGAAGACAAAATATGTTAACACAAATACCAGCAAAACGAATGGTATCAAGAAAGTAATGACATCTCATGTTTTCAGTGTCCTTTGTTCAAAAGTATTTTTTTCTTTCTTTTTAATCCTTTCATTTTAATCTGAATGATTCACAATATTAAAACATTTAATTTAAAATAGCTTTTAAAGTCTTTTAAAATCAGAAATATTTGGTACAGTTCCAAAGGTCTTTGTAGACAAAATTATTGGAACTGAATGAAGGAATTAACTATTCATACCATGCAAATATTCATATCACTGCAAATGACAGTCAAATCTGAAACTTAACAAATAGTTAATTTTGGTATTTTATACAAAGTCATGAGCATTGCTTATAAAATCCCATTGGGGTGTGACATTTGGCTCACGAGACAAGACAAGACAAGACAAGACGAGGTGAGATTTTTGCACAGTATTTTTAAGAAATCCTCAATTACAAAATTCATAGTCTACAGGTGCATTTTGTTAATCATCTTGTAATGAATGTAATTTCCACTCTAATTAATAATCATATGCATTGAAAGACAACAATATACAAGCACTGTAACAAACAAACTCAACTGACTGTCTTCTCTCCTAAATGAGTCTCTTCAGACCTTACTGTACATTAATTATGAGCTTCCAGAACTTCTGACTGAGGCTGTGTGACCTCCTTATTGAACTCCTTTCCACAAATTGAACAAAATAAATAACCGTTTTTTCTTAGTCTAATTAAATGCAAACAATAAGTTCAACCATAATCAAGTGACTCTCTCAATATTGAAAGTGGAAAACAGAGAACAGAGCTAAGAGGTGGTTACGACTACACAGCCCAGCATAAGATAAGTTTGATATTTGGAGACTGGCTGTTGTATGCCGCCTAATTTGTGTGAATCACAGAGCTTAAGGTTACTTTCGGTTTTGATTCCAGATTGCACGTACTCTGTGTATAGGGAGTGGTGGTGCTGAACATTCTAGATAATAAGACATTTATCAGACACACTATCAGGCTCTGTTGCGCACAAATCTCCCTCCATGGTCCTGTCAATCATCTCACCTCACTCTCATCAAGTGACCAGTGAACTGTGATTCCTGCAGCTCAGACGCAGTCGCACACAGTGTAGAGCAGAGCAGATGTTTACAACTGAAGCGACCGTTATCCAACTGAATTAAATGTAGTTATATTTAAAAAAGCAAAACGATAGTGGATGATGTAATGTAAATGTAGCGGTGGCAAATTCTATGCTAATGTCATCGTCACACACCTAAAATCCCATATTTAAAGTTTATAGCAAAACGTTCAAACATACAAAATTGCAAGTTGTTGACAGTATAAGCTGACTTGAGTAATTTGCAACGCTTTATGGGAACTATATTGTTGAATTCTCTGAGTGTTTGTTTTTGTGGAAGGTTCTTTGTTGGACTTCTGTTGATCTGAAGATTCCTTTTTGATGCCTAAATGATCCAAACAGTCCCTATAAAAAAGTTCATATTATGAGTTTATTTTGCAATGAGATCATTATTTAAAAAAGTATAAACGCTTTACAGATAGATACTGTATAGTTTTTCTTTCTGAAGTTCTTTGGATTATGGTTTCTTTGGTTTTGACAACAAAAGTGCAGTATGAGCTTTTTCCGTTGCAGTTTGCTCTGTTCTTCTGTTTGTGCTTTGTTTTCGTTCGTCAGCGAGCCGTGTGGCATGAAGTGTGAGAGAAAACAAAGTCGCCTAGTTCTCGCCCCACAATGCCCCTGACATGTCTGCTGACGGTTAGCATTCCACACAGGCACGGAGAGGACAGCGTTCGCTGCCTTCTGTCTCCGTAGTTGTGGATGATGAAGAGGGGATCTCGAGGCGTTCGGAGGAGAGCGAGTGGATGGGGTCTGTGGGGTTCTCCTCTGGGAGAGGAACGGTTGTTATCTCTCCCTCGCTGCTACAAGCTTGGAGAATTTCTTATTCATCTTTCTTTATAATCTCTCATACCTTGTGCTCTGCGTCTCGGTATGGAGGGCAGAGAAAAGCTGTTCTGTGCGGAATAACAAAAACAGCAGCACGAAAAGCCCAAATGCACCACAAAACACACAAAGAATAAAAAAGGTATGCATTTAGATATTGTAATACAGTTTTAAGCACTAAAAAACTTACTTCCTGTTATACCCCACAGTACTACAACATAAAATTATATTATATTATATCATAATATATTAAAAATATTATATGGAAAGGTCTTGTACTATTGGGAAGAGGAATCATTGTTGTCTATTTTCCCACGCTGTGTGTGTGATCTGGAGTGTGTGTGTACAGGCAGCCTGGTCCTGCTGGCCCGATGCAGGCAGAAAGCAGACAAATGCAAAGTGACACTTGTGTGTGTAGAATGGTATTTGTAGTGACGCTTTGACCGCAGATAATAAAGTGTTCGCCCTGAGGTGATTCCAGTCGGCAAGCACCCCAGTGAAACTCGCTTACTCAAAGAGAGAGAGGGAGATGGAGAGATAGATGAGAGTGCAGGAACAGAGGAGAGGAAGGACAATGAGAAAGGAAGGCAGAGTGCAAGTACATAGTGGTGAGTGAGTAAAGAGATTTCCAGACATTTAAAATGGCGTGTGTGTGTGTGTGTGTGTGTGTGTGTGTGTGTGTGTGTGTGTGTGTGTGTGTGTGTGTGTGTGTGTGTGTGTGTGTGTGTGTGTGTGTGTGTGTGTGTGTGTGTGTGTGTGTGTGTGTGTGTGTGTGTGTGTGTGTGTGTGTGTGTGTGTGTGTGTGTGTGTGTGTGTGTGTGTGTGTGTGTGTGTGTGTGTGTGTGTGTGAGAAACCAAACAGAGGGAGCATCTCCAATGTGTATCGTATCATTGAATTAAAATGTTGAAATTGGCTTTTAAATGGTGTCACGCTGAACAGTAATGCAAATTAAAACTTCACGCGCTGTCTTCGGGTGGATATTGCCTAAAATGTAATTTCCTCTGAGAAGGTCTCAAGTATCATGCGTATTATTCATGTGCATTTTAATTTGACTCGGAGCCCCTGCGCTTATTAGCTCTGAGATTCACCTTTGATTGGGTACTCGCTTGTATCTGTGGGGAATTAGCTAAGTAACCCGAATATGTTTTGCCAGTTCACCCTGAGCGGAGCAGGAAATGAATCGATTAAAATCACAGCCAAGTGTGGCCTAAAGTAAATATTAGATTATATTTTGGACAGCTTTTCCATTTTAACCAACCCAGTCTGCTCAACACTTGCTTTTCTTGTCTTTAATTGTTTATATCCCTTATGTCAATGGACCACATTTTCTCCATTTGTTTTCATTAGTAATGTTTCTATCATTCTTTCAGTTTATAACCGACATCCTGAAATGTTATTAGGTGAATTCGTTTTACATTTCTTCATATAATTTCTCCTTGCATAGAGGACAACTTAAGTAAAAAAGTGGCGCAGCTTACCCTGTTGTCTCGTATTTGTTGTTTTTAGTAACAGCAGAAACCAATAAGATTATGCTTGCATAGCGCATCATTTGCTTGCATCATATAAGTTTTTATTACCCATAATTCTCCAAGTATTGCCAAAATGTCTGTGCATCCCAACTCTGTGTTGTTTGTTTTTCCTCTTTACTTGTGCGATCCGTTTAGCAATTAGTGTGAAGCATTAGCATACCTATTTTTATCTGTGTATGCAAATTCAGATGTCTCTCTCAAGGACTCTTGGTCTGGACAGACAGGTTCACAGTCCCGCTCTATTATTGTCATTAGCGTGTGTGTTTGAGAGGGGCAGAGATCTGAACCCGAGCCTACGGTGCAGGAGGTCTGGGGGAGGACAGCCGCGTTCTTTCAGCTCTCCACTCAATTAGAGCCGGAGAGGCACACAGAGGCATGCTGGGTTAATTGTAGAGCTTCAAACAGCTGCCACATTCAGGGTTCCATTGTGCCGGCAACGGTTGTTACGGTGACTGGGGGCCTGGGTTAGTAATCGCTGAGTAATCAGTGTGAGAGAAGAGCAGATGACACGTCCATTAACAACAGGCAGGTATTGTTTAGAATACAACGACACCAGAAGCCCCACATGCTCTCTCGCTGTCCCACTTTTATGAAACCTTTTTGCTGAGAGGGTGACAGAGAGAGACCTGCTTGTATTGGGGAGTGCATGCAGGAGATGTTTTGTGAGTGTTTAACCAGGCTAAAACTGAATCCCAGTTTGCATACTATCCAACCTACATGGAATGCAGTAATCCAAATATTGCATACCAAGACACTGAAAATTCATAGGACTTTTAATTTACTATTATGCATACGCGCATGTTTTTAAAATTTTACTGTAATATTGCCCACAATCCTTTGCGTACGCAATAGTTTTAGTTAAGTTTAGGCTAAATTCATGAAGTGTCAGTCACATTAGCGAAGCGTCTGAAATTTTGAGGGAAATGTAGGTCTAATCCCAATAATGTAGCAAAGCATGAGATGCACCAATATTAAAATATTTGCTGATAAACCAATGTTGTAGCTGATTCCCAATAAATATAAATTCGATACTATTTGCCTGAATAAATTTAAAATAAAATAAACCAATCTTCTTAAATACTTCAAGTGAGTTTGTAATTTTTGGAACAGTATGTGTAAGAAATAGTTTTTGAAATGGTATGCAATATTCAACTATAAATATTGCAAACTTCTTTCTCTTGACCCTATGTTACTGCTTGATATAGCTTCAGATACAGTTTAAAAATGCAGTTTTATGACACTGTAGTCTGTCCAATTATATACCTTCTTGCTACAGACTCAAGCGCATACTGTCCTAACACCAATGTTGCACATATTTTCACTCTTAGAAATATGCGAATTGGGATTCAGCCCCTCTGGGACTCAATTGTGTGATTTATTTTAAATCACAATGAGAGACCAAGGCACCTACAGTGGAAAAGAAACTGGGCTTGGTCCAAAATTTCCAGGGTCAGATGTCTCGCACGTACGCTGGCACATAAAGATGATGGCTGTGCCTGTCTAAGCGTTTGTGCTGACCGCTTCTACGCTTTCAAAATTCAGGCTTTGAGAGGAGGGGGAGCACTGTAAACCTGCTGGATGTTGCAGTGTATCTGACAGCGTATGTGTGTTTTTCTCAGAATCAGTTCCTGTTTATCTGTGCCTTGCCACAACCCATATTTGTTGAGCCAAAGCTGATGTGGTTTTGTGTGTTCTTTGTTCTGTTGAAACCCAGCGGCTGTTAAACCTCTTCTCTCCTGCATCTGTAGACATGATCGAAGCGGCTGGACATGTCACAGGTTTTATTTATTCTTTCACTTCTCAACCGTTACAGATGCTTCACATATTCAGCGTTCAACGTCATCTGTGCTCCTGTATAGTGCTGCTCTTCATGGGAAGTTAATTGTAAATGCGACACTCTGAAAATATATTTTGTGTCACCACTTCTCTTTCATCTCTGCATCATTTCCTGCAGACGCCTCCCTGAGGATGCATGCACACATCTGGCCCCTCACGCTCTCGGTTTCTCTCTTTCTTTTCCTTGATGCATTGCTTTATAGAACGAATAAACTGCCTACATAGACAATTCCCATTTTTTAGGATATCCAATTGCAATTTTCTTCCCCCTCACATTCACTCATATCCCTCTGATGCCCCTCTCCAGCGCACACACACTCTTGCTGCTAATTAGAGTAGTGTTAATTGAGTATTTAGGATTATGCCTCCTCCACACTGTCTGCTCGCTCAAGGGCGGTCCAGGCAGCGTGAAGGACGTGCGCTCTCCGTATGGCTTCCGTTGCAGTCCTGCATCCAGAGCTGACCCAGGCCTTTTCTAGCCCCGCTCACCCTGACCCATCTACTCCATGACAGGATGTCAGTGTTCAGCCTGCAGGTGTTCGTTTGCCATGTGAGACTGCAGCGGGATGGCAGGGAGATTGCGGAGATCAGGTCCCGTTGTCTTTTTGCGTGTTTGTGTGTGTGCAGGGCCTCTCTGGTTGGTGTGCGTTGGCGGTAATGAGAGATGGCATTTAGAGAACTACCGCTCTGACACACGGGCACTCAGTGCCAGCCGCGAGTGATTAAGGACAGAGGTCATTCCGCTAATTATCCCCCTGCCATCCCGTTTCCCGCAATCTTCCCCTCCCGTCCTCCCAGAGCGCTTTGTGCCTGGCAGGATGGGATCATTTGTCCGTATGCCAGAAGAGGGAAAAGGCACAATGCATGACTGAATATGCTCGCTGAGGACAGAACTGATATTAGATTGCTGGTAAACGTGCTGAATCAAAACAGCCAGCAAACTCGATGGATCACTTCTGTAAAGTGAAGAGGAATAATCAGCAATAAATGGACAGGAGAGGGCTAGTGTAATTCGTTTTGCTCTCTCGCTGTGTTTGTGGGATTGAGTGCACACATACATACAAACGCACACACACACATACACATGGTAGCGCCTGTTCTGCGAGCTAGCAAGGAATGGATTGCTGCCTTCCTCAAGGGAAATAATTAATCCGTACAAGGCTGTCGCATGTCGAGATGAAGCAAGTGTGAAGCATTTTGCCCAGGAGGCATTGCAGACTGTCGCCCATGCAGACACCTGTTAGAACTCCTGCCCCACATTAGCATACGCAACACACACATACATACTGCAAACAGGAGCAACCACAACACGCTTCACTCCACTGAGCCGGTGTGTGTGATAGCGTGTGTGGTTGCATGTCTGCCTATTTACTGGAGTATGTTTTGTTTGCATTTGTAACGCAAATGCGTCTCTTGTGTGGATCTGTTGTTGAGTTTATCATGTGGGTGCGTGTGTTTAGGTGTGATTGTCTGTGTTTATCACAGGACGCCATCTGCGCTGTGCTCGCAAGCGTGATCAGAGACATTGAGCACCAATAAGTCACGCAGGTCTGAGCTGATGAAAGATCTCACACTTACTCGGGGGATGGCCTACGTGACAGATAATGTTAGTGTAATATCTGGGCAGGGGGAAGTGTGAGGAAACAAGTCAAACAAGTCATGTTTAAAAGTTTAACGTTTGCCCATCTGGTACTTTCTTGTAAGCCTGTTTCATCATGATAAACAAATGTGAACTTAATCACTTAGAACTGACTAGCCTGTCAGTGGTGAGTGCATTGAGATGTATTTAGATAAATGTAGTGATAAATATAAACAAATCATTTCAGCTGGCCATGAAGCTGTATTTTGAATCATTTATACCCTAGGTCTTCAAACCTGCTCCTGGAGGCCCAATTCAACCCGCTTCAGCTCACCTGCCTGTGATTTTATTATTGGTATTCTTTTTTTTCTTTTTTTTTCAAGCAACTCTGAAGACCTTGATAAGGTGGTTTTAGGTGTGTTTGATTAGTCTTGTAACTAAATTCTGCAGGATAGTATGGATTTTAAAATAAAAACTTATAAAATGTAAAACATTATGATTTTGATCCTTATTTTCATTTTGGTGTGTCACCACATGCAGTTCTAGCATCTGTGATTTCCACTGAGGAAAAAGTTTTTAGAGAATGTGCTAGTTGAAACAGTTCCTTTCGTACAGTTCTAGTGTCTACAGTTCGTACAGTTTCGTGCTGATTTATAACCTTGACATGGATTGAATTTATAATTTAGAAACGTTTAGTAAATTCAGTGATGGCTACCTCATACCTCTCTTTCTCTCCTACGTTGTGCTCATAGCTGCAGTAATGGCCAGAGTCCTTTGTGGGTTGGAGCAGCTCTCTATGGGTCTGAAAGGCATCTAATCCCCGTGGCCTGTGAAGTGTGAAACCCTTTGATGGCAGGTCGGGTGCTGGAGGCTTTTGCCTGTTGACAAACAAGAGCGGGCCACAGAGAGAAAGATGGCAACAGCAGCTTTATCCATTGTATGAGAGGATTCAACAGAGCAGTTTAGGAATGGAAAATATGGACCTGTCACAAAAATGCATGGCAGCAACAGCATTAGCTGCACTTAAATGATAATTAGCACATTTTGGCCCCATCGCAAAGCGAGATGAAGTGAAGGGAGGAGAGAGATAGAAGGCTAAGGGAGAGTGACATGGCAAAGCATGGCTCCTTAATTAAACCATGTGATGATCAAAGATAGTCACCCGATCCAACCCCCCCTTACGTAAAGCAGATCAGAAAATTGGCTCATCTATTTGCATACGGACCAGCGACGCCTCTTTGAAATCCACAGTTTTTTTTCTCTTTGGATCCAATGAAGTGAGGAAACTGTCAGTCTAGTTGTATCACACACACACACGCACAAACCCTCCCCACCCACCCTTCTGTGCTGGCTGTCGGGGAAACATCAAAGCGCCGTGGCACTGCTGTCACTGAGGTGGTTGAAAGTGTCGGCCCCTGTGCCGGCCCTGCATGGGCTGGACAGATGCTCGACAGCCCCCCATTTCATCTGACCCATTTAGAACACCTCCAATTAGACTGTGACAGCGCAGAGACGAGCATCCTTTCATCCGCTGCCCAAGAAGATGCCAGCTTACATAGGCGCTTTAAACACTCAGCAGACCTCTGTAGCCTCAGGATTGCTTTAAAAAGACTTCTTAGACCTAAAAGAGCTAGCCGGAGACAGTGAATGTTTGAATGTTTGTTTGTTTGGATGCGGCCTAAAATATGCGGCCTAAACTTTCATTAAGTAAATGGTCATAGATGAAACAAAATATACAGATCTGTTCAGACAGTAACTCTGATATAAAAGCAGCAATAAAGTAATTTAAATAAAATCAATGATGTATGAAAGGCCCTGCGATATTGTGAATATATTTATTGAGGTCTTGCAGTCATTGAGCAAATATCAGGGTGTTTGTCTGTGATCAAAAACCCAAAAGAAGTAGGGTGATGCCACATGACATGTATATCAACAACAACAGTTTCAGCACAAACAGATGCAAATTTGCATTTTTTGGCCTTCTCTGGAGTCTTGGTTCCAATTCCATTTGAAATGCTGTGGTCTGAGGCAGGCCACTCAAGCAAGACATCCTATAAATATACATGAAATAAAACTGTTTTGGGTAGAGGAATGGGTCCGATTTGTCCTATCCACTAGAAAAGTTTGTGCAGAAGCTAAAGCAAATGTTTATTTGAAATTTTGTTTCAAATTTCTTTTGACATAATTTTTATTCATGAATCATCTTAATTGTTCAAACTGTTCAATTAAGATAAGGCACTATAAAGTATTTTGTTTTTCTTGAAAATAGTTTAAATTATTATACAAGATTTTAATTTAGAAGTGTAATTTAAATATTTATATACAGACGCTGCCTAAATATGCAACTTCATCACTTATCTTCTGTGAATTACTTTTGCCATGTGCTATTAGATCTTAAGGGCTTAGAGCACATGGATGGTGTAGATTTAGCTTCTTGAGTGATTGACTTGTGCCAGCTTAATGGAAGCCAGAGAGTAAAGGATGTTTAAAGTGTGACAATCAGAAATGTGACAACTTCCACATAGCTGTATCCCTAGAGTTCTGGAAAAAACACTCTGGCATTTGCTGACGCTGTCATTTGTGGCAGTTTAATTTTAGTCAGAATGATAAAAACAACCAATAGATGTGCACACTTTTCTTAAAAAATATAATTTTTGAGAGGGTTGGTAGTCATTTGTGGCAGTTGATTTATCACTTGTAAATTGAGTGCTTTGCCTGCTCCCGCTCTGCCTTTTTGTAGCACTGAACTAAGTAGCCATGAAATTGCCTGAATAATGTCGTTTAAATCCAATCTCACCACGGCCCTTCACCTCCGCTCATCCTCTGCATTGCCTCTCGCAGCTCTTTCTCCTTGTTTCCCCAACTCGTTTTTTTTTTCAGAATCCCAAAAGCCCCAAGTTCCTTTGAAAATGCCTGATTAAAAACCCTGATCAAGCCAAAACAGAGTCCAACTATATGGACACTTTGTCTTACTCTCTGAGTACTATTAAACATTAAGGCTTATTGGGGTTTTTATCATTTCCTGCCCTGCCCAACATGTGGGTCTTTGTGTTTTAATAGGAGTGAGTCAGTGAGTTTTGCAGCACAGCTTTTAATGGATATCTCAATCATGTTTTATGACAACGCTTATGCAGTACATTTTGTCTCACAGTTTCTCTGTACATGCTGAAGAAGAAAAAAAACCCGGTTATGTATTCCCAGGGGGTAGAGTTTTCGGGGGTTCGTGGGAGGGGTAATGTAGGTCTGTCTCTTCATTTGGAGATGGTCTGATTGAATAATTGAGAAATTGGCCTGGCCAAGGCTAAGACCTACTGGTGCTACTTATAAATCTCAAATGTGTCAGTGCAATTAAACAAGTCTTTTATCCTCCTTACTTCCTGCTCGCTCTCCTTTCCGTCTCCAAGGGTAACCCAATTTTGAACAATAGAAAGGCCAAATTAATTTCACAAAGCACTGGTTTAATAATGCCTTAGGTGCCTGATTTCAAGTTAAAAAAGAGCTATTTATCTAGGGATAAACCTCTTCTGGAATATAGAGTGAGAGAGAGAGGGAGAGAGAGAACTGGATGAGGAATTAAATATAGTTTCTATAGAGAGGCTGAATTTGAAACATTAAGTATTCACATAATTTGTGAATTATCTATCTGTGGTTTGTACAATGCAATTTTTTTTTCGTACTAGACATTTTTTTTGCAATGAAGAATGTACACTCAAGGTGCCAAATACTAAATAGGTAGCTGAGATTGAGAACATACAATTCATGTATACAAGTTGAGGAAGGGCTTTATTTTCTTTGTTGTGGAAAAGGCAGAACTGCCGTTGTAATGTGAGCCACCAAGAAGAGCACTGAAATGGATTGGGTTTTTCACACAAGTATAGTATTATAGTGTGCCAAAGACTTATTTAGAAGAATGTCCAGACTGCTACTTTAGCAGCTCCATTATCATCAAAATGGAAAAAAAGTGCCATATAGTCTATATTGGTGTCATATTCCAAGTCTTTTATAGTCTGATTAAAAATATTTGTATCTTTTTTTGTCCTCCAGGTGAGCTGACTGTCCCCATGCCTTCCCCGCGCTACCCCAGCGCAGCAGAGCTGGATGCCTACGCGCAGAAGACAGCCAGCAACCCTCTGTCCATCAAGATATTCCCCACCAATATCAGGGTCCCCCAACACAAGCACCTTAACCGGACTGTGAATGGATACGATACCACTGGACAGCGCTACAGCCCCTATCCCCATCTCCACACTGGGGGCTACCAGGGTCTGTTAGCGATCGTCAAAGTCTCATCATCCTCATCATCCTCATCCTCGTCATCTTTCATACCCTCCGCAAAGGGCGTCCTCAAAAACTCAGAGGGCAGGAGGACTAAGTTGTCTCCGGCGCAGATAGCAGTGGCTCCTTATCCGCCTCCCAACAGCAGCACTTTAGGTCATTGCCATGGACAGATTGTGTACCACACAGGGCATCCCAAACCGCCAGAGGCCACCACTCTGTCGGTCCCCCCTAACGTCACTGTGGCTGGTTCTGTGATCCCTGTGGCAGGGGGCCGAGGACTGAACCTCCCTCCTCAGTCAAATCTTCCCTCCATCCAGAGCATCATTTACCAGATTAACCAGCACTGCCAAGCCCAGGCTCTGCAGCAGGTGTGTCAGAATGGGGCATCTACAGGGCCTCCAAACCCCAGCCCATCCAAACAGGGCACCACTAACTCCTCAGGGGGGACTTACGTCACTAGTGTGGCTCCGCAGGGAAACATGGCCTATTCAGGGACGGTGCTACCAGGGCATAATGGGGAGGTGATGAAGGCTGGGGTGTATCCTGAAAGTATGGACTACCTGCTGTGGCAGAAACAACAGCACCAGCAGCAGGCAGTTTTGAGGATGTACAGCGGGGGGAGCGGAGGTGGAGGTGCCGTTAGCAAGTCACCTGAAACCTGTGTCCCGGGAGGGTCCATCATGCTCGGAGGGGCACAGGTGTCCTCGTCCAGAGGTTATCCGATGACAGCCAGTACGAGTGGCGGGGGTGGACTGGACAAGGTCAGCTCTTCCCCTTTGAACTGTGTGGGGATGCATGGGAACTTTTCTGTCGGCCAGTACTTTGCGCCCCCGTGGAACAGTGTTCTGGTGACGCCAGACAGCGACTGCTACAACCCACAAGAGCTCCCGGGAGCTACCACAACAGCAGGACCGGTGACAGGGCACAGGGAGCTGGGTTTCCCCCACCATCACCAACACCCTCATCATCACCACCATCACCATCATCATCCCCACCACCACCCCATAGACAGCACGGGTGGTCTGTGTTGCAGTTTGCCCAGTAAGAGTCTATGTAATACATCAGTGTTGAGCAGCAGTCTGCAGTCACTGGAATACCTGATCAATGACATCCATCCACCCTGCATCAAGGAGCAGATGTTGGGGAAGGGATACGAGACTGTGTCTGTGCCGAGACTATTGGACCACCAGCATGCACACATCCGCCTTCCTGTTTACAGATAAGAAGAGCCGGGCTGACCAATATAAAGAGCTACTGGAAAATCTTTAATCACAAACTGCAGTTGTTGCCATTGCCTAGTTTAGCAGTGGAGTTTTGTGATCCTGCTCAAAGCAGACTGGGGGAGATCTGGATCAAAACATGGTTGGGTGAAAGCTGGAAAGCCAATCTGTGCCTCTCAGCTCAGAGTTGAGAGAGAATTGCTGGCTGGAAATTGGAATGTTCCTAAATGTGGATTCTGTGATTCTTTTTTTCTCTCTTTTTTACCAAGAGGGATTTTTTTCTGGTTGTTTTCCAATTGCTTATATTTTATTATTTTATCAGACTAATAGTTTTTTTTTGGTGAGAGTCAATGGTTTAAATGAAGTAAATATGGCCTCTTCTCCTCCCCACATTGCAAGTAACCAATTGGATTAATGTGATGAAGAATGATGGTCTTTTAGCACAACGGTTGTCTATAAAAGATACGGTTTAACCTGTGCTGACAAAACACTGTAATGGTATTCGCACATTACAACATTTCAAAGACCAAAAAGGCAACTAGATCAGTGCTTATGTAGGTGACGGAATTTTTTTCATAGAAATTGCACTGCTTGGGGTGTAAAAATGTGTGAAAGTCTTGGAAGGTTGGAAATTAGACGTTTGAATATAATGTATTTAAAGAACTTGAAGACTTGAACCTATTTTTGTTGTTTTATTTTATATATATTTGTAGTATATGCATTGGCTGCTAAGGGAGTAAGAGTGTAAAATGCTTATGTTTTTTAATGTTTCGTTAAGGGTCATTAATTTTGTTCTCCTTTGGCTGCAGTATAAGTTTCTGCTGTTCTCATGGTGTAAACACCTCAGAGAGCTAAACAACAGAACGCTCATTTATTTACCTACACTGGAATCAAATCTCCAAATAAGCAGATATAAAAGGAATCGTTTGTTGGAAAGCTCTGAAATGAGACCACCCTCCTTAACAAGGTTAGACCGATCAGGTCTTTTTGAAAAGAAACCTCAAATAAACACATTCTGACATGCCAAAATGAATCGGATTTGGAATTGTGAAAATGAGCTGTCTGTTGTTGGAAATCTTGTTCTTTGATTGGTTAGGGATCAGATTTCTTTTCCTTCATGGCTTTGAAGTTTAGAAGTACAAGTGACTCCATTAAACGAAGACCTGAGGGGAGTTAACCTATCAGAGGTGTCGCTTGACCATTCCTCTTTTTGAAACGATAAAACAATCATTGTGGTGCCTCTCTCGGACAGAGGTGGAAGGAGAGGGAACGAGTGTTTTTCTCAGCTCTGTGCTAGCGGTTTTGAGCCAGGTTGAGGCCGTTCGTAAGCTTTGTCTCAACACTGAAATATTTATTCCGACTGTGACTTTCCTGTGAATGTACTGCACTTAGATTACTGAGAAGACTAATGCCTTGTGGGACAGAGACAGGGAAATAAAGAAAAATTGGATGGGCACAGCGGTCCCTGGCGTTAAATTTGCATTTCTTTTGTCAGTCAAATTTCATCGGTAAATTAAATTTAGAAACTCGAGAGAGAGGTGACTGGGTGTTTCTGGCAGAGGCAAAAAGCTGGCTACAGTCTAGATTTATGAAGTGCAATTATTATGACTGTATTAACAATTTTGTTTTCTCTGAGCTTACACCAAAAAAAAAATGTAAAACTACAGCTGTGTCTACATTCCCAATGTACCACATATTCATTCCCTTCTTGTTTTGAGGTGCAAAATAAAATGATTTCAAGAATTTATTGAGAAACCCATGTCTTTGCTTTGACCTTGACTGTATTACAAAAGTGAAATTATCATGTACACACTGAAGTAGTTTGGTGAAAAAAAAAAAAAATTTCTTGTAACCAGTGTTTGGGGGTTAATGCATTACAAGTAACTTGAGGTATGTAATCAGATTACTATTTAAAGTAAGAAGTAATGCATTAATTTTACATTTCCAACAAAATATGTTAATTTTTTTCAAATAAGTAATGCAAGTTGCATAGTGTATTTAATTTTTTTTTACTTGACACCTCTCCTGTCCTAGCCTAGAAATCTAGACGCACCCTAGCGGCAGCAAATATTATTTGCAGCCAGGGTCATCTAGCAACTCTTTGTTGTCGTGAGCTGGAAAAACCAAACTCTAGACAGGCCAATCACATCGTGTATAGAGTCGGTGGGCGGGCTTAACATAATGACGGCAGAGTTGCGACAGTTCCGCATGCTAATTGAAAACAAAGAAGCATTTTTGTAAAACATGCAATGCAAAACAAAGAAACACATTTGTGTTTATTGAAGTAAAGAGTGTTTAACAACTTCTGCATCCTATTTTTCTGAAAGGTTTGATTTTGCTGTGCCCTCTACTGTACAGGCATAATTTTGCATAATTTTGCATTAATTAATTCATTAATTAACAAAGTAATTTTAACCCTAGGTTAACAGTCCTTCATGCCTAACGCTGGGTTTTAGTCTCGGGTAGTCAGGTTTTGAGACTTCATACTGCAAAACCTGGGTTAAGATTCCTATTTGCGTATTTATGAGGTTAACAACATTGATTTGACAAGTACAGCATGCAACCTGTTATAATAACTGCTTGTCAGTCACTCCAATTTTTAAGCTGTTCAAAATGTACTTTCAAAGACTGAAAAGATACACAGCATGTGAGACTTTTATGCACAAATATTTAAGAGGTATGCAGCATGGTTGATAGTTGATAGTTGCTAAAAAACTAAAGTGCCATTCTAAAATTTCACCATCTTTTGTCACTAAAAAAGTGGAGAAAAGCTTCATAATAATAGTTTAACCCAAATGGTTACTGTCAGCATTTACTCACCCCCGTGTCATTCCAAACGTGCCTGACTGACTTTGTTGTTTGGACAAACATTATTTAAAATATCTACTTTTATGTTCCACGAAGACAGAAAGAATATCAGGGTGAGTAAATAAGTGTTTCTCAAATGCATAAAAATATAGTCTTTCACCTTGTCTCAGTCGCACATCTTGACTTTAGTTACATTCCAAAACGTAGTCCTCAAAAATATTTTGACTGTTTATGTTTCTCAGTTTGAAAGACTAATGCAAAAACAAGTTGTCGCAGAGCAGCTGAAATGCTTTGTTAAAGTGTTTCTCCTCAGAAATCGGCAAGTACGCTACAGTGCATGTCCTCAGAGATCCATTGTGTATCTGCAGAGAACCCATGTAAGAAGTGATTGTGTTAGTCAGGCTGAGCATGCTTGTAGTGTGCTGTATTGATCTGCTGTAGATTAGCTCATAATAGCGCATCGCTTGCTTTGAAGACGAGCAAAGGGACCTGCAGAGAAACAGGCAATACACCTGAAGTCAGCCATGCCTACATTCTTTTTCCCAAATGCTAGTCTTCAAGCTGAATTTTTCTTTTTTTTAACTTTTTTATTCAATCAATGATGTGTTTGTGCTGGATAAGGGGTGGTATCTTAGATAAATGTGCTCTGAAGTATGTGAGCTCATGTTGGTTTAGAGAAACCAGAGTTGTAACAGTCCATAAACATCTCAGAGTGCACGCTGTCTTTTTTCCTTGTGTAGTTTTTGTCAGCTTGAAAGATGTGCGTCTGATCACATCCCTGGGGGTTTTCCTCTCTGCCTCCCTGCTGCTGTCATCCTTTATGTTCTATATCTGCTGTGTTAATGGATTTGAGGAGTCCGCTGCAGCAAAGGACTCTCTTTCAATCTCTTTCTTTTTCTCATGTTCTGCCCTCTACAATTCAGAGTGCAGCCTTTATTTTTATATAGACATACAATTTGTATATTCAGTTGAATGCAGTAGGTGCTGTCATACTGTACATTGTGCCACTTCTAACAGTCGTTCTCTCTTTTAATAGTTTACAGAAACATAATAAGAAAAAAGTCATTGTAAGACAAAACCGATTCCAAAAAAGCTGGGATACTGTACAAATTGTGAATAAAAAAGGAATGCAATAGTTTACAAGTCTCATATCTATATTCTATTGTGAAAATATAAGTTTAACATATCAAATGTTGAAAGTGAGACATTTTGAAATGACTTGTGGATTTCATGAGAGCTACACATTCCAAAAAAGTTGGGACAGGTAGGTAGCAATAAAAGGCTGGGAAAGTTAAATGTACATATAAGGAACAGCTGGAGGACCAATTTGCAACTTATTAGGTCAATTGGCAACATGATTGGTATAAAAAGAGCCTCTCAGAGTGGCAGTGCCTCTCAGAAGTCAAGATGGGCAGAGGATCAACAATTCCCCCAATGCTGCAGGCGAAAAATAGTGGAGCAAAGAGTTTCTCTGAGAAAAATTGCAAAGAGTTTGAAGTTATCATCTACAGTGCATAATATAATCCAAAGATTCAGAGAATCTGGAACAATCTCTGTGCGTAAGGGTCAAGGCCGGAAAACCATACTGGATGCACGTGATCTTCGGGTCCTTAGACGGCACTGCATCACATACAGGAATGCTACTGTAATGAAATCACAACATGGGCTCAGAAAGACTTCCAGAAAACATTGCCGTGAACACAATCTACCGTGCCATTCACCGTTGCCGGCTAAAACTATAGGTAAAAAAAGAAGCCATATCTAAACATTATCCAGAAGCGCAGGAGTTTTCTCTGGGCCAAGGCTCATTTAAAATGGACTGTGGCAAAGTGGAAAACTGTTCTGTGATTAGACGAATCAAAATTTGAAGTTCTTTTTGGAAAACTGGGACGCCATGTCATCCAGACTAAAGACAACCCGAGTTGTTATCAGCGCAACCCGAGTTGTTATCAGTGCTCAGTTCAGAAGCCTGCATCTCTGATGGTATGGGGTTGCATGAGTGCGTGTGGCATGGGCAGCTTACACATCTGGAAAGGCACCATCAATGCTGAAAGGTATATCCAAGTTCTATAACAACATATGCTCCCATCCAGACGTCGACTCTTTCAGGGAAGACCTTGAATTTTCCAACATGACAATGCCAGACCGCATACTGCATCGATTACAACATCATGGCTGCGTAGAAGAAGGATCCGGGTCCTGAAACGACCAGCCTGCAGTCCAGATCTTTCACCCATAGAAAACATTTGGCGCATCATAAAGAGGAAGATGTGACAAAGAAGACCTAAGACAGTTGAGCAACTAGAAGCCTGTATTTGACAAGAATGGGACAACATTCCTATTCCTAAACTTGAGCAACTTGTCTCCTCAGTTCCCAGACGTTTGCAGACTGTTATAAAAAGAAGAGGGAATGCCACACAGTGGTAAACATGGCCTTATCACAACTTTTTTGAGATGTGTTGATGCCATGAAATTTAAAATCAATTTATTTTTCCCTTTAAATGACACATCTTCTCAGTTTAAACATTTGATATGCCATCTATGTTGTATTCTGAATAAAATATTGAAATTTGAAACTTCCACATCATTGCATTCTGTTTTTATTCACAATTTGTACAGTGTCACAACTTTTTTTGTATATTGATAGCCATTCAACAAACCTTTTAAACAATTTAAAACTCTAAGCAGGTTTGTTTTTTATATAGATCCATCCCAAAGTGCTTATCTCCAGAATAATTGCTTCTGATTGGTCATTCAGGTTGCATCCAAAACGGCATACTCTCTAAGTAGGTACTTCTTTCAAATAAATATCACAACCTCTAAAAAAGTGTAGTTATATAGTATGAATGTATCAAAGTAATTTGGACATACTGCATTCGTCATGTGACCTGGCAGCATCAGTTGCATTGCTTCATTGCCATTCCCAACTCGTCTCCTATGGCCTCATGGGTTAGTAAAGTGTATATTGTATGCACACTTCCAATCTCACCAGGAATAGTAGGTGATCTGGGTACTTTACTGTTTTATGAATACGCTGAATTAGGACATACTTTTTTAACCTACTGTTTTTTGTTTGGTACATTTGGATAGGGAGCTTAAGACTATAAGCCTACTGTAAGAAATAAAATATCGTAATGTCCTAATGAGACATTTCATGTAATTGTTTGTCGTTTTTGGAAGTGAAAAAGAACAAGTCATCTTATTTACAGAAAATTGCAAAATGACACCTTTGTGACAGGACACATTTGACAGCGTTTCTTTTTTTCCTATTGGTTGTAGATGAAAAGTAGCCTACAAGAGGTTTTTTTTAGGGCGACTCTCCTCTGACCTCTGGCACCTATGGCTTTTTATTTTATTTTATTTTTTTTGCACACAGAACTGCCGCTCACTGGGGCCCCATGGACATCCCTCTGTCCCCCTCCGGACTGAGGGAGATGGATTTGATAATAGCGTGTCATTTTCTCACTTGAACCACTGCACAGGCAGTGCACTGACACTGCTCAGGATTTACTGCTTCAGCTACTGGTTGCTTTTTGAGGGAAAAGCTGCCCAACACTGCTGGTCTAGGATCTGTAATCCTCTGTAAAAATGTGTAGTAATAGCATATTATTAGAGAAAAACAGCCAGTGCGTTTCTGTATGTGCACTCGTCAAATGATTACATTTCCAACGTGTTTTCCCTTAGGTGAGTAATGTAGCCAATCACAGACATGTTTGTTGATTTCTAAAACGCAATGGCCAATCACAGGTGTTGAAGTTAGAATCTACTCACCTCTCCAGTTGTTGTGCAGTGCTGAGTTAATGCGCTACTGCTGCGCGCAGTACATTTCCCAACGTTCCCAACCAAACCCTTTTTTTCCTTTCTTTTTTTAAACATGTAAGCTAGTTCCCAACCAAACCCACGTGCAAGACAAGTAAACAACGCGAAATCACAAATGCATCAGACTGGAGTTCTCGCGCGAGACTGGAATTATTAAAAATGATAAACTGCAGAAAGTTTTCGCTCCAAGTTGTCTTTGCGCTGATTTGCAGCGAAAGGGAGAAAAAGAAAAAATATTATGGTGGAGGAAATTGTTGGAGAGACACGGGGAGCAATGACTGTTAAGAGTTGAGGTAAATCAATAATTTTGCAATGTTCTGCTGCTGCGGCTGAACGTGCACGTTTGGGCTTTTTTTCTGTTTGATAGAATTGTAAATATATCTATAAAAATACTGATATTCTGGTCTATAACTCCTCCCTGAACCTCCCGCTGCCCTGTATCTTGCTCTCTCTCTCTCTCTCTCTCTCTCTCTTTGGCTGTCGGTCATCGCCGATGTTATTTTCAGTCAGAACGCATTTCACACAGCAAGATTTTGACACCGACAGGTCCAGATATTAAGCTTGCCAAATATCTCGCGGGCGTCGGCGACTTGTCGGCGAGTCTCTCTGATCGCGTCCTTGGTCATTCACACTGCGTGATTGTCACTCGCGTGCACGAGCACCGATTTGCCTACGATTTCGGGCATTTGTCGGCGATTTCGCAAAACCTGTCGGCGAGTCAAATCGGGGCTAAAATCGGGCAGAGTTATTGAGTCGTCAGTGATTCACTAATTAATTTAACGGAACTTTGTGAGATCGTGTTCATTGAATGAGTGACAGCTTTTAGTGATTATATTAGGCCTACTATATTCAGAATTTGAATAAAATTTATGTTTTTTAATTCTTAACAAGCGGCCAGATACACTATTCAATACATATCCGCATATGAGGGATTCATTCTCGAAATTGTGATGACTGACAGATATTTCTGTATCGAAATCAGGCTCATAAATGTAAGGAAAACACGATTCATGGCTGCGTGTTAATATTCATGGATCACTCCTTGCCAAGTTGTAAAGAACACTATATCGAGTCCAACCTGTAGTTTAAACCGATAACTTTTTGTTTTTCTCGCAGCACAGCTCTTCTGCCACTAATGCTTCCTTTATGTGCTATCGGAAATGTCCTAATTCCCATTTTAGAAGCCCATCTCAGGAATTTAGGTATCAAAATTATTTCCGAACTACCCAGTGGTAAACACGACATCAGAGGGAGTTTTTATGTGCAATTTTTACCTAGGAATCTATAGGTTGAGGGGGCGTGTTCTGACGGGAAAGGGGCGTCGATGCATACCCTCTTTATATAGATATAACACTGACATAATGACCAGTCACAGGTGAAGCAAAATCATTGATCATCTCCTAACAAGGCCACATATTAAGGCTTTGGTAGATTATATGGTAAGCAAACAGTTCTTGTAATTAACATGTTGGATGCAGAATTAAAGATCTGAACGACTTTGGCAATGGCAAGGCAACTGGGTCAGAGTATTTCTGAAACAGCAGAGTTTGTGGATTGCTTCTGGTTAATTGTGGTGACAATTTACCAATAGTGATCCAAGGAGGGACAAACTACAAACCGGTGACAGGCTGTTGGCGCACAAGGCTCATCGATGCACAAGGGCAAGGAAGACTATCCCATGTGGTCCGAGCCAACAGAAGGTCTACTGTGGCACAAGTTATTTAATAATTTTAATGATGGTTATGGGAGGGATGTGTCAGAATACACAGTGCATCGCACTGCAGCATATGGAGCTGCGTAGCTACAGAACAATTAGAGTGCCTATATGACCCCTGTCTACTGCTGAAAGCACCTACAATGGACACACAAGCCCTGGAACTGGACCTTGGAGCAGTGGAAGAAGGTTGTCTGGTGAGTCCCATTTTCTTTTACATCATGTGGTTGACTGTGTACGTGGGTGCCATTTATGGCACCAGGTTGCACTATGGGACGTCGAAAGGAGAGGGAAAAAAAAACAATGCAATAATGCATATTAACATTATTTCATTTAATGATTGAAGAATTTTTGTTTTACTGTGAATTTTCTTTAAATCCGTAAAACATAAAATGTTGCAACAATATTTTTTTGCGGTATACATTAAATTATTTTCACTTATTTTAATATAAAAATTGATGTAGTCTACATAAAACAGTTTGAAATATCATGAAACAGATTAATGTACTGTCAAACATATCTAGCAGTACCCAATGTAATTGAAAAAATGATGATCTTTTCCAAACAGGTTTTTTCAACCACTCCATTGTTTGGACAAATACTTTGTCCCGCCTCAAACTCATGCCATATGTTGACCTGTCGGACCACTCAAGCAGAACAATGTTTTGAAAGCACCAAAGAGACACAGTGTTTACACTTCCCAGGAAGTCAACAAAGACTTATAGTTGTCTCTGCACATTAGATAAACGTTTAATATTTAAAAATATATATATATATATTGCATTTGAACGTAGCTAAATTGCTGATCTACTAAGCATTATATTATGTCAAAGTTAAAGTTTTTTTTATGAAGTGTATCTCAGTTCTGCTTAGCATCTTGCTGAACTGGCCCAAGCCCTAATGCAAACAGAGAGACAGATTGGTGTCAGGAACAATAGGCCTCTTAGCGTCCATACGAATAATAGCATTAGACCCCGTATAGAATCTCTGAGAGTCGAGTCCTCTCATCTTCTTTGGCTTTAAGAAGACATATGGACCATCACCAGCTGCACCTGTCCTTTGAAGCACCATCTCTTTGAGCACTGACTGGCGCTCAGATGTGCTGTTGCAGTGTTACAGGGAGGTAGACTTTGGAGAAAGAAAGAGACCGAACAGGCGGGGGGTTCAGAGCAGCCCTGGAGCATGAAGTCGTCCTGGTTGGTAATCAGGATAATTGCAGCGTTGCTAGTGCTCTTGTCTCCAGTCTCTGAGTGTGTGCCTCTGTGGCCCCGTGTGCAGATTGGCCCCTCAGGCACCGTGAACCGGGCCACTGCAATTCCCTTCTGCAGAGACAGAGAGTGAGACGGCTCCACCTCAGGCCTGTCTTATTAGACATACTTATCAGATTCATTTAATGAGAACCATAAAA
This sequence comes from Gobiocypris rarus, assembly GCA_023029165.1. Lineage (NCBI taxonomy): Eukaryota > Metazoa > Chordata > Actinopteri > Cypriniformes > Gobionidae > Gobiocypris > Gobiocypris rarus. The sequence continues at coordinate 42,274,508 of CM040916.1, read as the reverse complement.
TGGATAAAAATACACCATTGTGACATTATTCTAAATAGACCCTATTTACTTTCTTAAAAGGGGTGGTTGATCAGCTTTTTGCAAAGACTTGATTGTGTTTTTTTATTATTTTCATAATTTAGCTTTATTCTACACCACTGTGTCCCTTCTCGTAAAAAACACTGATGGTTTCCTGGTTATATGAAGCCCCTCCCTCAGAAATACGCAATGGGCTCAGATGGTTAGCATGGTTAGCTGGCCCAATGAGTTGTGATTCGCTGTCCCGAAACATCACGGCCCTTACCATTACAAGCATAGACTATGATTACAAGCAGTTCCATGTGCTCTGGTGTATTGTAAACAACGGTGTTATGAACTCCCCCTGTCTATTGTAGAGGAGAAAGAACATAAAAATAATAATAATAATAATTATTAAATAAGCTGAACGCATAAATGTCTTCAGAGCCCCTGAAAGAAAAGGGGAAAAAAAGAATCCTTTTACAATCAACACAACATCTCCTTATCGCTAATCTCAAACATCAGTGAGATATCTTATATTGTATGCAAAAACAATATTGCCGTCAATTTGAGCCCGGATCAGACCTAGAGAATTTAGTGAAGAGGATCAATCAGAACCTGTGCAAGAACAGCTGTTACAGGACGTTTTAGAATGGTATGAATTATTATTTTTGTGTGTGTGTGTGTTTTTAGGTGTTATTTGTAAATGTTACTGCTGTTTATGTTCATACACACAGAATGTCCATGCATTTCATATAATTGTTCTAAAACATAATACAGTGCTCGTTGGGATTATTTTATGACAGACTGCGGATCCTGACTGTAGAGCACCTTTAGTTTTGTCTTTATAGAACGAGTGTAGGCAAATATCTGTCACCAGAACTATGAGCACATTACGAAGACTAACTTAACTACAGTAAAGAATCATTTTTACACAGAACCATGTTTAGTGTGCTACGTAGCCAAAAGTGGGTAAACTATAAAAGCTCTTATCAAAAAAAAAAAAAACACTAGTCACATAAACGCCAACAAACACCAACATATGAAGTTCGCTGGTGGATTAAAAAGAAGTTTGTAGGTGTTTGTCGGATAAATTGGAATTAGCAATTTGGTAACTGGCTAATGTTAGTGGAGCCAACATAAAAAAAAACCAATAGAAAACTGTTATTCTTTGCAATCAACAAAGAATAACAGGTTACAGGTTGTGGCCCATAAACTACAGCTTCTGCTTTTAAAGTAGGAACTGTTTTTTCGTGAATCCTGCATTGAACTCTCGCGGCATGACAACGACACTACCACAGCAACTTTTCCTCTTCTCAACATCTTCTCGCCTCACCCCCCTTTGTTGTGTTTCCGGGGCGGGGGTTTTGTAAATTTCAGGGTTAGTGATGCACTAACCCTGGATGAATTTGTTGTAGTCCCTACCAGTCGTTTGCTGTAGTCCTTAAAAAGCAATTTCTTTCAAAGAAAATATCTCCCTTTGCTTTGAACTTTGAGCGTCGAAACTTGGCAGATATTGTTTATGCTCAAACAGCAACATTACACACTAAGTAAAGTTGAAAAGGTGAAATCATGGTCAACCACCCCTTTCATGCACATCTTATGCACAATTCTCTATTCTGTATTATTCAGAAGAAAACAAATGTCTTTGTTATTGTTCATAAATGTAATAACTTCTGAAACAGCTTTCCTTTTTAAATTATATCACTTAGTCCAGAAATAATGTTTTATAAAAAATAATGAAGCATTTTAGGCTTCTGTTGTAGGTATATTGCCAGTAGTTGACAGACATTTAATGTTAATGTAATAAAGATAATGGAAGTAGGAAATAACAATGCTTTGAAAAGGCAACATGCATGGTGCCACGCTAAGTTCATGCATAAACGGATAAAACGTATACCTTTAATGCATTTCAAGTCGCTTTGGATAAAGTGTCTGCCAAATGCTTGAATTCACTGTAAATGCAAATGTAGCACTACTATTTGGATATATTGAGTTCCTCTGGAGGGCGAACTTGAACTTTAACCTTTAAAGGTGGGTTCTGGTGAATTTTCATTTTTTCTAGTCAATTCCACATGAATAAAATCAAGCCCTGGCCTGCTTTTATCTTGCTAAATATTCAGAAATATACTATGAAATCCATCGCATACAAAAGTAGAAGGCCGTTTTGATGTTGACTTTGAGGTGGCTTTGCTGGAGAGGCAGATTTTGCATTCTACTTCATTTGAATTCACTGTAGAAGTTTTTGTCTTTCAGCCTCACCGCTTCACCTTCCTTCTTCTTATGCCCACATACCTTGACATGCTCAGCCACTTTGAGCGGATTTTATTGTCACTTAACCATTGAAGTGACGGAGGGGGTCAGAGCATCCCATTAACAGATCCATATGTGGGCTTTCATTCAATACCCGGTCTCTCTTGAGGGGTCTTTATTCTCTCTCTGTCTGTCGCACTCTCTTTCTGTCCCTCTCACCCTCTCATTGTAATTTAAATGGCTAAAGCAGGGCTCCTGTTCTTCTCTGCTGGTTCAGTGCTACAGTCATTAATTAGTTCATCTTTGGTTCTGTTCAGCTGTCAGATGAAAAAGCTCTAGGTTTAGCTCTCTGACTTTACCATATGAATCATTTCTCCTTCTCCATTCTTCTTAATTTTAATATAAACATGATTTTAGAGCACTTACAGCCTGTATATATCCATCCTATATATCAGAATTCACCAATTAGTGTACTGTGCTACACAGCTGAACCCAGTATTGGTTCCACATGGGCCGTGCTATCTTTATATTATATAATATTATATTTTTCATATTGATATAAAATAGCCACTCCACTCAGAACTATTAACACTGTTTTTTACACTGTATAAGTGAAGCTGCATTTCTACATTTATAATGCTCTTAGTCTGAGGTTTAACCTTTAAAGCACACATTTATTTCCCATGGAAAAACTATATTACATCTAATTTCATATGTTGCCCCAAGGCTACTTTGAGCAATTAGGATACCAAAACTCACAGGAAAATATTATTAATTAGTGATATTTAATAGAGTAAAGCAACTGTGCACAAATAGGCCTACATTAATTAAGAGAACTATTTTGCTTTTCTTTTTTTATAATTAGCAAATCTGTCATGCTTCTAATTCCACACAAAATATTTTAAATCAATTACTGGCAGAAGAAAAAAGTAAGTTGCCTTAATATTTCCTGCACATTATGATTGGCGTGCCCTTGCATCCTGGTCATGGACAGCATCATCTTTTCCCACAGCCTTGCCTGTCATGCATGGCATCCCTCTGAGGGCAGTTGATTTAAGACGATTTTAGGTCATTTTAGAGATCAGAAACCCCCAAACAACATACAGAGACCCAGTACTACAGTGAACCATCATATTTACCACAATTCTGAATATTGCACGATAAAGAAATACACATTTTACAAAAAGTCTCTTATGCTCATCAAAGCTCTATTTATATAAAGGCTTAGTTCACCCAAAAATCACCTCATGTCGTTCCAAAGTCATAAGACATTTGCTTATCTTCAGAACACAAATGAGGATATTTTTGATGAAATCATAGAGCTTTCTGTCCCTCCATTGACAGCCTATGCAACTACCACTTTCAAGCTCCTGAAAGGTAGTAAAGACATTAAGTCATCCATGTGACTCCAGTGGTTTAATCTAAATTTTATGAAGTGACACATGTGCTTTGTTTGCACAAAAAAAAAAACATAATTTACCACTTTATATACAAAATATTAATCTCCAATGCACGTTCATGCAAAAACTCTCGTGAACGTGCAATGGAGATTAATATTTAGTAAATAAAGTTATTATAAATAATGTTTTTGTGTTTTTTGCACATTTCATAACATTGAGGTTAAACCACTGTATTTGTGAGTCACATTGATTACTTTACACATTGATTGCTATATCTTTACTACCTCTGGGGTTTGAAAGTGGTAGTTGTGTAGCTGCCAATGGAAGGACAGGAATATCTTTGAATTATGTTGTTGCCTCAAGGCTACTTTGAGCAATTAGGATACCAAAACTCAAAAACATGATTAGTTAGTGATATTTAATAGAGTAAAGCAACTGTGCATAAATAGGCCTATATTAATTAAGAGAACTGTTTTGTATAATCTCCAATGTGCGTTCACGCAACAACGTCTGCTCTCGCGTCAATACAACACTCATGCGTTGTGATGTTCTCAAGAATGTGCGCTGGAGATTACTATTTTGTAAATAAAGTTAATGTAAAATATATATATATTTTTTTGCCTCAAATAAACCACTGGAGTCACATGGATTACTTTTATGATGTCTTTACTACCTTTCTGGGTCTTGAAAGTGGTAGTTGAGTAGCTGAGGGACGGAAAGCTCATAGATATCATTAAAAATATCTTCATTTGTGTTCCGAACATGCACAAAGGTCTTATGTGTTTGGAACAACATGAGGTTCAGTAATTAATGATTTCACATGCTCCTTGAGAAATCATTATAATATGCTGATTTGGTGCTCAAGAAACATTTATTTTAATCAATGTTGAAACCGTGTGTAATACAGTTCTTAGATCAGGGAAGAAGGAGGCGGGAACGTTTAAAAAGACTAATAAATAAAGTGAAAATAACGCAGGCAGCCCCTCACGGACGACTGCCACGCGCACACGTAATAAAACATAAACAAACACAACGTAAAAGTCCGGGCATGGTCCTCTCTCGTGATTCACTGGTGTCGCTCCTTCGTATATGCCTCCGAGCTTCCTCATGAGAGGACTCCAGACCTCACAGTCGACGCTCATTCTCAATCAGAGACAGTCTCTCTCGCTTCTCCCACGTCTCTCGCTCGTCTACCTCGCCACACCTTTATTTATTTTAAAAAAATTCCCATGATTCTTTGATGAATAGAATGTTCAAATCAGCATTTATTTGAAACCGAAATCTTTTGTTATATCATAAATGACTTTACATTGCTTTTATTGTTTCATAGCCATACTACATATTGGCTCCTTTTACAGTGTAAGTGTATACATTGTATTGTTTGGACCGTCCTTGCTGGGAAGGAGATGTAGAGATTGGACCTCTTGGAACTTTAATTGAATACCTCTGCTTTATATTATCAGTGAATTTGACTCGGTTGAAATCATACGTGCACAGCACACAACTATGCGTCAAAATAATTCTTTTTTTCCTTGCAATGAATTGAGTGGCATTTCTGCCCCGCCTGTATATCAGCGTTATCTAGATCTAGATGTACGTCTCCGTCTAGGCAACACTGGTGGCGTTGTGCACCGCAGGCCATTGTTACACAGCCAAGTATTTGAAGGGCACAGGCCCTGTGGGAGAGAGACAGGAGCCAGTAACAGGGGGAGAGATATGGCAACACAGTGAGCTTGATAGAGAGCTAAAGCCCATAATCCCTCTGGTTCAAACCACAAGAGACTCTTTCCCCAGTGCGCTTGATGGCAGGGCCTAAACCTTCGGTGTGCGTGTGCATACAAGGCCAAAAAACAAGGCATGCTGATAAAAGCATCTCTCTGCCTTCCTCCTTATCCATCTCGCACAGAAAACAGAAATAAAAATAAGGGCAGCTGCTCTCACCGCAGATCTCTGGCACTGCGTTTCGAGCATGGCACGCACACAAACACATAAACACAAACTGTAGGTCTTGCCCCCATTGTGGCTCAAACTCAGTGAGGTGCATGTAAACCAAAACATTGCTTTTAAAAGAGCGTTGCCTCTAGTGCAAAATGTATGTACTCTGATGGAGAGCTTCGCTTGTGATCTGGCTGCACTCCAGCACACATACTACGCATATAAACAAGAGATACAGGCCCGACGTTCATCCAACTGATCGATGCAAGGGGCCTCAATGCATCCTGGGTAGCTCGGCCCATCTGGACCTAACGCTCCTTTGATGGTATAACATTTTTAGATGTTTTAATGTACTGTCAGGAGATCACTGGGCTGCATCCAATACGCCTACTTATAGTATGCACTGAAAGTATGCACTTCACTGGTGAGGGGGAAAGTATGTACTGCAAAAGAGATTGCAGTATTTGTTTGCCTACCATGTTGTTTCAAATCTGTATGACTTTCTTATATGTGAAACATAAAAGAATATATTTTGAAGAATAAAACAGTACTGAAAAAAATCAATAAAGAAACTCATGCAGTCCAGCTAACTAAAACATCAGCCAGGTTCTCCTTCTAACAAACCTCCTCCTAGAGTTATCTGGCCTTTTATACATTTCTTAAAACATTATTTACGTTATTAAAATGCTATATATATATATATATATATAATCATATTACTTTGTTAGTAAAACCTCTTAAAAGTTAAGAGAAAATACAGAAATAATGTTTTCCTAACTTAATGGGAACGTAAGACAAATGTTCATAGAACATATTTTCACATAGTTCACCCAAAAACCAAAATTGTTTTCAACCTATCCTCTAAAAAATGCTGTGGAAACTTCACGTTCCTGCCACTTCAAGTGAAAAAGTAGAAAAAGGTCAACAATGCAAGCAGTTTTTCAGCTAATATCGTGAGCAATATTAGCCGAATAATGTCTACAGATAGCTGTTATAGTTTGGCTTTGTATTTTTAACATGCTTGTTATTGGGATGCACTAATGTTAATCTTGCATACTATTTAGGATGCAATGATAGTGTCACGTGAGACATTGTAATCAGAATAATATCTGTTTTTGTTTCCGTTTTCTGCAACCAAATATGCCTCCTTTGCTCTTACACATTAAGCAAAATGAATAGAACGTCATATGAATCAATACTCTGAAGTCTGCAACCAGAGAACTCTGGGCTGAGGAACCATCAGATGCATCAAAAAGACTTGAACTGTGAGCTGAGCGACTCTTTATAAGGTCTTCAAAAATCAAGAAAGATGTCTCTTGTTGTTAAATTGTAAATTTAAGAAGTAAATTGTTGAACATAAGGGTCAAAGTACAATGTCAGCATGGCAGATATAATACGTGCAGGAATGTATTTACACCTACAGACATGCTTCATAAATGGACGAGAAGTTCTTTGAATTCTCTGAAAGTCTCTTTTTTCTATCTCCCTTCTTGTACTGGTATCTTCAACGAAAGGCAAGTGAAAGTCGCGGTCTCTTTTTAGTCAGACAGTCAGCAAAACTAAAAGACAAAAAGAACAATTGCATTGTTTGCTAAGTTGCAAGCCAGAAGATTTCATCGTGGACTTCACTGGCCTTTCCTCTGAGGAATTGCAGTAAAACTGAAGATAGCTGAGCCACAGATGAAAGAGACACAGAAAAGAGAGCGAGAGGGAGGGTGAAAGAGCTTTGTATTTGTCGCTAAATTGGATTAAAGATTTAGCTGGCATCATTTGTAGTAATGTATGCAGAGTTAAACGCTGCTCAGAAGCCTCTCTCACTCAAAGAGCTTTAATACTGAAACCGAACAAAGTGCATTCAGCCACGCTGAACACAATCTCCACGGGATGAGCAGTTTCCTTTTAATGTTACCATAACTACACTTCACTGCACTTTTGGCAAATTTCCCACCCTTTGAAAAATGTTTAAAACGCCGCTGTTTCTCTCACTGTCTAATATAAGAAGAGCACTAGACAGTCTGGAGATTAGTTTGGCAGTTTTATTTCCCATTAATTGCTGTATTGTTTTGTTGGGCTCACACTGAGAATACATCTGTGATTGAGCAGAAGCAGTTCCGCGATGTTTTCAGCATGCATAAACGAAGAACGGGTGGATAAAAACCAGAGAGAGACGATCAAAAGCTTTAGACAATGTATTTAGAAATTCAGAGAATCGGCTTTGCGTGTCATACATGTAGTTTAATGCTTGACAAGACACTGTATTTATCTTTTGAAAGAGATGTACCTTGTTAATCTGACTTTCTGAAAGATGAGGACAAAGAGGACATGAACCAAATGCTGATAACTTACTTAGTCTTCTCTCAAAGTGTCTGGCTAATGCATAAATTGTAAATGTCTGTTTTTCTGTTATATTCCAGGCTAATTGTTTTCATTTGTGTCTCACGTGTTTATTGGTCTTGTGGATGATTCGTTGTGAGCTTTTAGTTAATGTGTTCTCTGTGTAATAGTCAAATGAGGACACACAGAAGGGCTTCAACATCATATTCAGCATCATGGTGAAGGACTTTCAAAAGGGAGGGGGTGGAAGAGAGGAATGTACTGTAGATGGAGATGGCATTTATGTGTAGGCTTTTAAAAGGCATGATCCCATTTCAATCAGTAATGCAGTCACAGTAACAGTAAAGATCTTTCCAGACTTTGACCCAGTTTTAGCTCTGATCAGCTGAAGGTTAAGCCAGTTCACCTTTTGAACTCTCTACTGCATTTTCTTCCAAATAGGTGAAATAATGCAAATAGGTGAAATAAACTTCGAGCTCTCTTTATGTAATGGACTCATTGTCATGTTCAAGAAACCAGTTTGAGATGATTTGAGCTTTGTGACATGGTGCTTTATCCTGCTCAAAGAAGCTATCTGAAGATAGGTACACTGTGGTCATATAGGGATGGGCATTGTCAGTAACAATACTCAGGTATAGGCTGTAGATTTTAAACAACCTACCCAAAGTGTGGCAAAAAATGATCCCCCACACCATTACACCACCAGCAGACTTATCCGTTGATTCAAGGCAGCATGGATCCATGCTTTCATGTTGTTTACGCCAAATCCTACCATCTGAATGATGCAGAAATCGAGACCCATCAGACCTGGCAACTTTTTTCCAATCCACTATTGTCCAATTTTGGTGAGCCTTTGCAAATTGTAGCCTCAGTTTCCTGTTCTTAGCTGCAGGAGTGGCACCCGGTGTGTTGGAAGAGCCAGGATATTTTTCAGTATAACTCCAATTGTGTTTGGCTGAAAGAAGAAAGTCATATCCCATAATTTACTCACCCTCAAGCCAAGTTGTATAAGTAAAATTTTGGGGTGAACTAACCCTTTAAGTTTTGATGTGTTGTGTGTTCAGAGATGCTCTTCTGCAGACCTCAATTGTAACATATGGTTATTTGAGTTACCGTTGCTATCAGCTTGAACCAGTCTGGCCATTCTCCTCTGACCGATGGCATCAACAAGAACAGCCGCTCACTGGATTTTTTCCCCCTGTAAACTCTAGAGGTGGTTGTGCGTAAAAACAATAATGTTAAAGAAATGATCTGATAGCAATGTACTTAAAAAGATACTAAGAGTAGCTACAGTTTTAAAGTAGCTTTCCTGGTGTTGGTGAGTGAACAAATAAATGGTTTATCATTCTGTGTGCAAGAAGACTATTAAAAAAGAGAGAGAGCGAGAAAGCTTTAGGGGGATGGAGGAGGGTACGTGTTTGTGGTTTGGAGGGAGAAATGCAAATAACCATGAACGTGGAAAAATAACAGCGTGAAAATTCAACTGTGCAGAAATTCCTCACAAATCAAACTTCAAGCACCCAAAATTGTGCCATCAGCACTCCACCCATAAGCCGAGCAGTGTCTGACTTCATTAAGGCTCGCGAGCGAAGGTGCAGCTGCACATGTGTGTGTTTGATTAACTCTGCAATGATTTCTGACTTAATCAGTCAGAAGAACAAATTCAGTGAGCAGGAAGCCTTTTATCAGCCAGACTCACTCACCTGCACATCTTCCTGCCTTTTAGCCAGCAGCAAATTAGCAAACCGACGGCTGTCAAAAATGAATAATTGAACTACATTTACAAGATGAAGGCCAGGCTGGTACACTAAACAATTTTTTTTGTGTGTATTTGCTAAATTTAGACTTGAAGCAAATCTTCATTGGTCACATGTGGCAAATTAGTATATTAGTTGTTTTAAAGGAATCATTAGGATTTTTTAGATAACCTTTTTCAATGTAACATTAAAGCGTACCTATAACTTAAAACTTGCTCCTCAGTAAGAAAACTAGCATTTTTACTACTTCTGCACAAATAGTTTCCAGATTCATCCCTGAAATCACATACTGTCAACAGTATGTCCTGCATTTTATGAAGAACTTGACCATTAATAAAGTAAATATTGTAAACATAAAAAGTCTGTAATCTGCCATGGAACAAATCAATGATAAAAGTAATTAATTTGTGTATTTAAGTGCTGCTTTTGTATGAATTTTGAATTTGTGCTGATTTTTTTAATCAATAATCCCCCCCCCCACCCCCAATTAAGCAGATTAAGACTTTAAGCATCAGAGTTTTCAGTGAGCTGATGTAAGAACACAAAAATCTGTTTCCAAACAAGGAAACTCCCACCTCTCCACCATCTCTGTTGTCTCATATTGCAAATCTCATTCACTCAGAAATGTCTCGCTTTGGCGACGAATCTCACTGCTGTGTCTGAAAATCTGTGCCGTCCTCCTTCTTCAAAGAAAGGACAGATTTACTTAGAGGAAGAGGAATGTCTGAACCAATAAAGAACAGAGAGGGGTTAAACGGTGTCAATACCATAACCTCCTTTATCTGCCGCCTTTAGGTCAGCAGGGCCAACGCCAGCCGAGGTTAGCCATTAGCCAAGCCATTTGCCCATATGTTGGAGCAAATGAGTGCTCAGATAAGTCATGGATTTGTCGTTTCAATAGGTCTGACACTGTATGGTTCGTTCTGATGGAAGTTCTCAGTGTGCAATGTTTATAATGCATTCCACACATTCACTGAAAAAGATTGTTCTGTTTTAAATCAGTAAACAGTGGTACATTGGTTTGGAGCTATTAAACATGATTCAATTAAATGAATTTGTGACATTTCCAGATCCTGTCATTCTCTGGCAGGTATATATTCTGCAAAATGACACACTGGGGCCATGTGCTTTATTTATTTTATTGCATTGTTCTACAGTGTTTTTATTGAAAAATACATCAAACTTTAAAGCTTCAATAATATCTGTCTACTGAGACTTAATCAAATGAACTTAAAAAATTATTTGAAGAGAAAAATAAGAATTTGAAATGAGTTAAGATTTTTTTTTTCATGTATAGGTTATATAAATGGGGGTTATGAGTATGAATCCCCTAAAGGAACGTTATTCTTAAAGATTCGTCCAAGTTAAATTTTGTTCACCCAAATGTCATTTTCTCACCCTCAAGTGAGGAAGAACTCACTTGGAACTCACTTGAAACTCACTTGAAACTCACAAAAGTATTGTTCCCCTGAGAAAATGTGCATTCTCTCGCAAAGCAATTGCATTCCCCCGAGAAATTGTCTGTTCGCAACAGCACTCCCACCTCAACTTATTTCTGTCTAAAAAATGTTTTGCAAACAAACATTAAGTTTCTTCCCATTTATTTATTTTACCATCACATATGTCCCTTTAGGGGGCGCCTTATCAGAGACCCCAAACAGTCAATCTCAGCAGGACACGATGGTTTAGAAATTGTGATTTTGTTGAATATAAATGCATTTTATTTCACTTAAACTAAAAAAATGGCATTAGCATAAACCTTACTAAATGTATGGCTTGTATGTTTTTACTGGAAACCAAGACAAAGATATTGTTTAAAAAGAGGATTGATATTTGCAGTGTTCATTATCCCACACCGATGAAAAAGGGCAATTTTCTTTGGGTTCTGAGTGCAATCTCACACTTATATTCACAGTATCAGTGCACTGGCAAATAAGCCATCTGCTGGGGCCTGGGGGGCAGAGTTAAATCAACGTTAGTCCAGCGCTGGCAAACAACGCACAGCTATTGCTTCATAATTCTGAGGCCAAACATTCATCTTTCTTTTTCGCCTCATCCATCTCTTTTCTTATTCATTTCCTTCCTGCGACGTTCTATCGCATTTTCTCTTTCCTGCAGCTCTCACCTGTGGTCTGTCGTTCTCGCTGTCGGTCGGGTGCTGAGCTGCTTAGGTTCTGCTGTGGTTACAGAGGTGCTGACGGTGACACTTGCCGGCCCAGACCGTGGCCTACTTACAGAGAGTGAGATAGAGAGAAGGGAAAGAAGGAGGGTGGGTAGGCTAAAGTGTCAGCAGTGCGAGGTGCTCAGTGCTTAGATAAACTCCTGTGGGATTAATGGCCTAGTTAAAGTTGGAGCTAAAGAGGATTAGCCTCCTCGGAGAGGTGGCAATAGATCCAGCATGTCCTTCAGCAGTGGAAGCAGAGGAGGAGAAGGATGAAGGGGGAGGGGGGGGATTCACAGGTTGATACTGAGCATGCAAAAAAAAAACAATTGTGTCTTGTAGGTTGGACATAATGTCGCCTGTCACCAAGGTGGTGGAAAAATGATGGCAAAGACAAAGTGTGTAGCAGGTGTTCTTGAAAATCGTGACTCCAGCAGTGATTTGATTTGCTGTGGACGGTGCAGTGGACCATCTTCAGCAGGTTTCCTGGAGTTGTGGCTGTTCATGTATGAGTGGATATTTGTGCATGAATGTTATAAATTCTGTAGTGTAATATTGGTCAGGTGTAAAGATGTGTGATTTACTTTCTTTTTTACACTAACAGGAAGATGTGTGGTTTTCATTTTTTACATCAGCAAAAAAGTCAAATGTTTGGCACCATCATATAATATGGGGTATCATGTAAATACTTAATTTCCTTAGCCGAACATGACCAATTAATGACCACAACACAATTTTTTTTTTTTTTATATGTAAAATACTGTTTCATTTGCTGCGTTTGGATAGCAGCAGCAAACATATGGCACTCTATGGCCATCTAGTGGTCAACAGAAAAAACACCTCTACAAGCTAGTCTTGAAGAGATGACTTGTCTAATTTGACCATAGAGCAAAACATGCTTTTAATGCAACAGTAGGGTTTTAAATGTTTTTGTTAGTTTTTTGCTAAAAGTGTGTTTTCCACATGAATGTGATGTTAAGTGACTTTTCAACCGAATGATTTATACAACCAATTATGATTTAAAAATGCATTCATGTTCTGAATTTGGTGAACAAATCATTCTTTGAGTCTGAATCCCTTCAATGAAATCAGTTCAAATGGTTCTTGGAATCAACAACTCACTACTGATTCACTGGACCATTTCATTTGGACTTAAAGAACCACGAAGTGGAAGCAAGGATTTGTTGATTCGGTGAAAAAAGTGTAAAAGCCTGAAAGCAGAAACTTTAATAAAACATGAACTGGAAGATTTTATGAATTGATTATATGTGCAGTTGTACAAAAGAGTACAACACGTTAGAGTTATAAATAAATATTAGTAGACTACTATAAATGCAAATTATATTTATTTCTTTTAATCACCTTTTTTATGAGCAGAAGCTGAATGGGGACACAACTAATTACAAACACATTAAGAAAAGACCAATATTTCATGAGTTTTATTAAAAATGTTTTAGAGCTCTTAGGACATGATGCAAAGAACTGCTGAAACAAACTTCGTTCAAAATATAGGCTATATCGAAAGAACTGAATCAGACTTCTCGACACTAGAGAACTGGGTTTTTTCTTTTTCTAATGTCAAGCCGAGTGGCTGCTGCAGATTCTTCAGACTAAGACAAGAGTAGAAGACAGTCAAGTGATGAATTTCAGTTCTTTCCATTACACATCTGAGGTCAATAGATTAATCCGTCTTAAAGAAAAAATAAATATTATGAAATTAGTTAAATACACAATAAGTAGCCAACAAATTAAAATAACCACCTGAAAGTGCAGCGTTGTCTTGTTCAAGAGTGGGCAAAAAAACAAAAATCTTGGTGATTGCTAAAATTATCTGCACACCCAATCCAAGACATAAAATAATGTTTTTTTTTTTGTTTTACCAACAGCAGCATCAAACATCTAACATAGCGGAAAGATAATACTGGCTATCAAGAATATTACCATCTATTTCTGTACACCTCTGATACCTAATAAATACTTGGTGTCTAATGTGTATAAATAAAGGATATTTGAAATGACCAGCGTGTGGAAATCAGGCCTAGCAACAAAAATAAGATAAAGAATCCTATTTCAGTTCATGGACATCAAAAATAATACAAAAAGACCTAAAAGCATTGAAATCAGTCCATTTCTTAAAAAAAAAAAAAAATTGTTGATCAATCATGAACATGTATCTACAGTATACAGACAATGCCTTTAGTTTTCTTAAAAAAAAAAAAAAAACAGTATACAATACATACAAAATACATGACAAATGAAAAATGAAGGTCCCCTAAAAAATTTGCCGTTTTGTCTCTTGGTATGGGTTCACCAGTGAAATAAGAAACCTCTAAACAGAACTGGTCATCTTAAATAATTACCAGTATCACACCAATGAAGTCACACTATTGCCAGCATACTGAGGTGAAAATAGCATACTGCTGCTGTCTGGCATTGTGCACACTCCTGGTGTGGGTGCCACATCTGTTTTCTACATGACCTTTATTACAAAACAAAGCCAAAGGCCAAATCAGAGCAGCATTTTTTTTTTTTTGTCTTCCCATTATGGTTGGGCAATATAACAATACAATTTTTCATTAAAAAGACCATACTTTATCACAAGGCACATTTAACACTGAGGTAATATTATTGATTAAAATATAGCCTTTTCCATATAATCCACACAAAAAAAGATGTCAGCAGAAAGAAAGAGACATCCAAGACCCTGTGCAGTGTTCTTGTAATTTTTTCTTGATCAATGTATCAAATAAAAATGATAAAGTCTGTTTAGAGAATCTATTGCACACACCATGAAAAACACTAATGTAAATAACTATTTTAACACATCTCTCTTGCCACAATATGGATTGACTTAAAACAATCAAAAGTGTTCCTGAGTGTCTCATGGGTCCACATATACATGTAAAATACGATCATCATCCCAAAAAAAAAAAGAAAAGGAAAAAAATATATATTTTTAATTCATAATATATGGAGCTGTTCTCCCAATAGTGATTAAAAACTCTACAACTATTGTCAGCTTTAATAAAATACATAATTGTCTGGCAAGTAAAAAAAAAAAGCTTCAATGGATTGTCGCCCTGTGACGTCCTAAGCGTTCAGCTTTAGCTTTCAGACTTATATCTGTGTCTGCCTGTGAGAGGCTCCATCTCTACCGTATGATCTCTGGAGCCTCTGTTCAGTTCAACCACTCTTGGGACGACCGTGGACCAGCGATCTGTTGGTGCAGTGGAGAGAAATTGTGTTTGTTAGTTGATTTCTTTGTTTTTCTGAAATGGGGAATTTTTTTTGCCCAGAAGTCACCATGGACCAGAGAGAAATTGTGTTTATTTTATCTTTTTTTTTCTACTAATTAAATTTTTTTGTTGAAAAATAGAGCCCAGAAGTCAAAAAGCATTTTCTTTTCATTCTAAAAAATCATAATATTTTGCTAAGGGTTTATGTATGCGTTATTGTACAAAAATCCTGCCTGCTTGTTTACTGACCTCTTCGAAGGCCCCGTCCACTCTGTGTTTCTTCATAATAGACTTTCTGGCCCGGATCTTCATTTATGATACCCAGATTTTGATTCCAATGGGACCACTTGACCTCATCCACCCTATAAGATGGAAAATGAAGGCCCGTAACTCTGGTAAATGACTTGAAGGGTTAGGCTGTAATTTAATAATGAGTGGTGGATTTCTTGTAGCTGTACCTGAAGCACCAGCGTTTATCCGGTGTTCCATCCAAGCCCTTGCCAACAGTAACCATCTCTCCAACCCGGAAAGACCTCCGCAGACACACTGGGAAGGACCGCTCAATGTCCAGGATAGTAGTGGCCCACTGATGCAAACAGAAGGAAAATTACATGTTGGAGATGAAAGGCATTTATAACCACTGAATACTGAGGTAAAAATCCTTAGACTGAAGTTAACAAAAACATTTAAGTGACATCCTGTCAGATGGGTACCAAAATAAACCATTGCAACAGCAACTTGAAGGAATAGTTCACCCAAAAACTATAAAACATCATTCTCACTCTCACCTGTCATTCCAACCCAGTATTTTTTTCTCTCCAAAAAGCAAAAACGGAGATTTGTTTTCTATGACTAAAGTGTATGATGACTCGTATTGAAAGGATACCAAAGTCATATGGAGCTTGTATGATACTTTCATGTCCTCTGCCATTTTGTCTTACAGTTCTTGTGTTCCAAAGAGGCATTTAAATACGTTGTGATCGGAATGGCATTAAGGTGAGTAATCGATTTCCATTTTGGGTCAAATGGCCACAATAGAACAGAGTCAGACTGCCGCATTTGACCTTGCGTATAGCTCTCACCTGCAGTTTCCAGATCTTCTTGCTCTCTTTGGACACCTGTCCCACTGTCTCCCCCATCAAAGCGATTAACATGTTGAGTAACAGGACGAAGGTGAGAATAATGTAGGTGACCAGCAGAATGAGGAAGACAGCTGGGTACTTTGTGCCTTTTAGCATGTCGTCCAGCTCTCCAATGCCTATGGTCAGCTTAAACAGGTCCAACAGGAATTCGCTGAAGGTGTTTGTATCTCGGCATTCTGGGTATTTGAGGCAGTTATCCTTACATGTCTCCTCATCGGGGCAGATGATCAGAAGTGAGACTAATGCTGGTGCAGAATACAAAAATAAATTGTCAAAGTCTCTAATTACAATGAATGTTAACATGAAATACCAATAATTGAATTATTACCAGAATACCTGATGCATAGCCAATCATGAAGAGCACATAGACCAGCAGGAACCGGAACAAATCTTTGATGAGAATCTGAATAAAACATACAAATTGAAGACACAATGAGTAAGTGTAATTACGCTGACAATATGAGAGGAAAGTAGACCGGTAAGCATGCTAATTATTACTTTTTTTTATGTCGTTTCCAGTAGCAATGTAGTCATTAAAGGAAACAACAGCTTGTTATATGCTTAACTATGGCTGCTGAACTTAACAAGTAGGACAATGTTGTCTAATTCAAGAAGACAGGAATTACAAATAATATCTTAGCCTAAAAAATAGATTTTTGGGGTATAATATAACATTAACTGTATACAGACATATGAATACTTCATCAGTATTGCACACTATTGGTAACTTTTACTACATCAGAAAAAGATTCACACATCCCACACATGATGGCATTTTGACATTTTTATTGGGCCTTGCTGGACTAAAATACATATTATATCAAATTAAATATGTATATCATCATGTGACACTGAAGACAAGTAATGATGCTGAAAATTCAGCTTTGCCATCACGGAAATAAATGTCATTTTAAGATATATTCAAATAGAAAGCAGTTATTTTAAATTGTACTAATATTTCACAATGTTACTGTAACTGGGTATGTGCTTCTTAATTCACACCTTCTGAATCATGATACTGTAAGTTCCAGTGAGTTTAAGGCCTCTGGTAAAATAGAGGGTGTTCATCCAACCCAGTGTTAGAGCAAACGCCATCACAGACACGTAGGCTTCTATCCCTGACAGGTACAGCGCTGCGCTCACCAGCACCAACACAGAGTAGATGAAGCTAAAACAAGGAAACACAAAGGATTAGTCAGCAAGGAATGTACTTGTCAACTAATAAGGTAACTATTTGCTTCGAGTTTACTGGCGACAAATTATCAGCTCAAAACTGAGATACAAACATGTTGTGGCCTCTGGCTATTTTGGTATTTTGTTACTTTGAAGGTTACAGAACGTCTTTGAATTCTTATTTGCCGCTATTGCTGAGTTTCATTATGTAAGATTTGCTTTTTAAATGTAAAATGCCTCACTGGTTTAGCAATGCCACATATTAATTATAATTAACATAAACATATCGTTGAACTGCAGTCATCTTTGCTGAGATTGTGCTGTTTTTATGCGAGGAGATTAACTATTAAAACATGCCAAGAAAAGGGTTTTGGAATTAATTAGACAGCTCAATTAAAAAGAGGGAGAAAATCGCCTTAGGGAAAGACATTGGGAGTAAAGGAAGGCACAAAGAATGGGGCAGAGTGTCTTACTAGAGAAGTTGAAAGGATCCATCAATAAATAAAGATTTCACCCCCGGGCACTTCTTCAGGAAAAGGTCCTTAATCTAAATCAGGGGAGAAAACCAAGAAATGCTGCTAAAGATATTTAGTGCTAGCTAAAGAGGAAAGATAGGGCAACCAAAAAGAAAACAGAAAAAAAAGTAAGAGTGAATTTGGGTACCACAACATAAGAAACATACACAGCAGTGTTCTTACAGCAAGCTATGATGGAAGTGTGATCTTCAAAACAAAAAAAGCTATCACAAGCAGTAGGTTATTGTGTATGTAAAGCTTACATTTGTTACGAAGAAAAAGACTCCGGAAGCCACTGTTATGATCTCCCCTGCCAAACGCACCTTGTCCGCAGTGGTGACGTAGGCGTAAGGGGGCTGTGGAGGTATAAGAGTTAGGAATCAACAACAGACCTGTGCATTTACTGGAGGGCCCATGTGGTTAAAAAACATCAACATCCACATGTACACTATCATTCAAAATGTTGATGTTGGTAAGATTCTATTTTTTATTTTAAAGAGATCTCTTAAGGTCATCTAGGCTGCATTTAATTGATCAAAAAGGGCAACACTTTATTTTATAGTGTCCTTGTTACATTTACTATTTATACACACGATAACACACCTAATTATTATAAATTGTGTATAATTTCCTGCAACTAACCTTAACCATACCCTAACCCTATAATAAGTGCATGTAGTTTAATATTACACTGTAACACAGACACCTTCAAATAAAATGTAACCAAAAAACCCTAACCCTTCAGAAATATTTTTTATATGCTGATTTGGTATACATTTCTTTTTATTAATGTTGAGAATTAATTAATCAGTTGTATTGCTTAATATCTGTGAAATAGAATCCCAGAGGATTCTTTGATGGATAGAAAGTACAAAATAACAGCATTTATTTTAAATAGAATCCTTTTGTAACATTATAAATGTCTTTACTGTCACTTTTGATCAATTGAATGCATCCTTGGTGAAAAAAAGTATTAATTTCTTTCTAACCAAATCTGTAACTAACTCCAAACTTTTGAACAGTGGTGTACATCTGTACCGAGAAAAAATGAATGGAAGAAATATCAATATTGGGTTTTTAGCCTGATTAAAGCTAAGGAAGCTTAATTTATAATACCATTGTTTTTGTGATTTGGCTGGAAAATTAGCATGCTACCAAAACGTAATCTTGACCAACAGCTTCTCCCCACAAGCAAATTAAGGAAATACTAATATGACAGAAATTAGGGGGCAATGGCCATGATGCCCGCGGAGTGAACTGACTTGCTTTAAAGGGACTTAGACTGTACTCACATTTCCCTCTGATGGGCGATAATATGCCACAAGAGTGAAAATGATCATGGTGACAAGGTAGGAAAACACACTGATGTAGAAGGTCACAGCAGCAAACTTCTGCCACTTGGCCCTTAGCAGCTCATTTATAGGTTCCACCGCCAACATCTCATGACGATTCTGAGGGTACAACCAATAAAACCGGTCAGAAAGCTAAACACTGCCATCAAAATCACAAGGACAGCTTCTTGATCGTTATTTAGGTGTATTTTTATACAAATTCCATAAATGCTCTTCTATTCATTCATAATAACTTTTGATTTTTGACATGAACAAGTTTATGTCTTATCATTCAACTTCCGCTGTTTACCTGCAAGGCTTCTAAATCTCACTATCTAAAAAAGATCAGTTCAGACTAGCATTATGGTTTATGCTGGCTTGATGCTAGTCGTTGACCGTTATGATCTGATAAATCAGGATGCAAAATTAAGTCTTGCTGGTTAAGCTAGTTAAACAACCTAAAGGGGACCAGAATACCAGGATCCACAACTCAAAAAATACTGTTCACCAGGGTCCTATGGAGCCTGCCCAGCTATTAAACTCCAGATGTTCTTTTTATCTATAATTTTCCTTTATTAAACATCACGATGAAGAAATACAATTAGCCACTAAAGTCAATCAGTCCTTTGCAGGGCTCACATAGCAAATGTGCTTTGATCTAAATGTCACCATTGGTATCCAGTGCTCAATTAGTGCTCGTCTCATGAGAACCCATCTCAAATAGGGAAGCCAAACAGAGAGACTTGAGAGTGAGTTGTTGCCAGGGGGGACAGATTATTTTCATGTCACTTCTTATAGAAACGCTTCCCTCTCATTGATTTGCACGGGCTCAGAGAGCGGTTAGCGTGACTGCTAAATCACATTAGCTGTCAGTGCTCTCAGGTTCGTGCTCACGTCACCAGGAAGCTCCGCGGCGAATGACTCCCTTCGTGCTCAGATCAGGGGGGATTAAACACTGACAGCCGTGTCTAATACAAATGAAAATAATTTACAGGTGAATAAAAGAGAGATGGAGACTCCTGGCAGGGCACCAGAAAAGATAATCCTATTCTGTCATCCTTGGATTATTTTAAAATAGTTTTGCACCTTTCAATCAGTTCCAAAGCAGACGTCTTGTTTTGTGATTTTAAAATTGTGAGGTGCAAATGAGGTTCATGAATAGGGAATTCAAATTCTCAGATTTTAAAATCACAGTTTTGTAACCACTGACGTCCTGGGAGGATAAATATACTCTTCACACTAAAATAGTTTAGATTAAAATACCTCAGGAAGTCATTAAGAAAGTTTACAAAGACGAGCACAATAAGACCAGGAACATGTATTGCAGTAAAGGGGATTCATTTTGACAGACCTGTAGTAGTAACTTACTCTGGTCAACAGGGGGCAGAATGTGTTCAGGCAACCTTTTCTGATATACTTCAGACTAGGCAGGCCTCCTAAATTTAAGACCTTTTTACTGTATTTTCCATTAGAATCACAGAGGCTCCTTTCACTCTCTTACATTCTTAGTAGCATACATACAGCACTTGTTTTATTTGTGACATAATGTCTTGTTGGTTTTCTTCTGAGCTCCAGAAACAGTCTTGCTCACAGCTAAACATTTAATGAATACATTCAGTGTAATACTCTTCACATTTGCCAACCATAGCACTAAAGGGAGTAGTTTAGGAAAAAGGAAATAAAATCACCTGATGTTACTATGGGAATCACTGGGTTTCTAAATGTATTGGTTATTTATTGACAAAAGTCATGAAGGCTAGGCTACTAATGCTAACTGTCTCGTAGAAAATAAATACAGGTCAAGACCCTTCAAGAAATTGCTTTTATCTCCCTTAAATTTCTTAAAAAATGTGGATATACTGTACACTTTTCCCCCAAGATTTTAAAAGAAGTCCCTTTTACTCAACAAAAGTCAATTTATTTGATCAAAGATAAAGTAAAAACTAATATGTGTCACATGATGCTGCGCAAGAAAGAATTCTTATCACCATCAACAGGTGTACTGCTTTATATTTTTTTGTAGTAACCGTGATACATTTTTCAGGATTCTTAGATAAAAGTTCAAAAGAACAGCTTTTATTTTTATTTTTTATAGAACTCTTTTATAAAACCACAATAAATGTCTTTCACTTTTGATCAACTTAATAATTACTAAATAAAAGTACTAATTTGAATAAGTACTTTTGAACAGTAATAAAACAGGAAATGGAGCTTCCCACACATAAAGTTGGAGGTAAAGGCTCCAGTATCTTGTAATGAGGTTAGCAGTTTATCATGGGACCAATGTTTCAGAACAGAGCATTAAAACATGTAATATACAGTATGAAAGAATCGATTGGACTGGATATGCTTTTGATATATCCTGCACAATACACTGAAAATACACTCATATTGCAAATTTATATAACAGTATTAAATTATGTTCCTTATCACTGACTCTTTCACCCAAAAATGTAAATTCTGTCATCATTTACTCACCATCATATTGTTCCAAATCTGTAACACTTTCGTTCATCTTCGGAACACAAATTAAGACATTGTCGAATCTGAGCGATTTCGGTCCTTCCATTGACAGCTAAAACGAATCCATATGAATTGATCAGCTTAGTACAAATTTTCTGAAGAGACATGATAGCTTTACACGCTGAACAGATTTAATTTAGGCTTTTATTCAGATATAAAGCACACATCAGTTATAATAAACGAAAGCTCAAGCATGCTTTCTTGATGCGCAAGAACCAATGAGGTTCATTCTCGTGTTACACAGCACATTTGAGCTTTCACAAGAACCAATGAGGTTCATTCTCAACTGTTACGCAGCACATATGAGCTTCCGCAAGAACCAATGAGGTTCTTTCTCCTTTGTTACGCAGCACATTTGAGCTTCCGCAAGAACCAATGAGGTTTGTTCTCACACATCAAGCAACTATGGTTGAGCTTCTGTTTATGTTCGCTGATGAATGTTTATGTGTGATTAAAAGCCTAAATTAAATCTGTTCATCATATAAAGCTAATGTGTCTCTTCAGAAAATTTGGACTAAACCACTCAAATTATATGGATTAGTTTTATGATCTCTTTATGAACTTTTTAAAGCGTCAAAGTAGTAGTTGTGAAGCTGTCAATGGAGAGAACAGAACTGACTCAGATTTTATTAAAAATATCTTAATTTGTTTTCCGAAGATGAGTGAAAGTCTTACGGGTTTGGAACAACACAAGGGTGAGTGAATGATGACAGAATTTACAATATTTTGGGTGAACTAACCCTTTAAAGTCTGTTTAAAGCTACAGAAAAAAAAACAGCAACAACAAACTCACCAAAGTAGAAGTATCCACCCTCCTCTCTGGGCTGGAAGAATCGGCCCCTGGCCTGGGCGTGAACATCAGCCCCCTTCTCCACCAGAAGCTCCACGTATGGTTTGCACCGCCGCTCTATTGCGATATGCAGTGCCATCTGACCTACAGACATGCCACATTTTTATTATAAATAATGATGCCTGTGAAGAATCAGAAGTTCATCATATGATAATTATTGACCATGAAGTCCAAAAACAAAGCCCTATGTAACATTACAGGAAAACTGATATCTATGATACATTTTATCAGACAGAGCAGTGGGAAGCAGCATGATATTATTAGATACTGTCAACTTATACAAGAGGAAGTACTGCAGTATGAAAATAAGGCAATACAGTTCATGCTGTGTCCAGAGCCTGTAGTTTTGTATTAAGTGTTTGTGTGAGAGCTCTACAGGACATAAGAAAAACTCTTATATTTCCAATAGAGTTTCTATATTTAAAATAATATTAGAATAGAGTTCACTGTATTTCTTTTTAATAAACTAATAAAGGATGCCTGACTTAAGATTTAAGAAAGTATTTTATCATACACTTGGCTGAACTAAGAAAGGAATGATCTTAAATGATTCAGTGCATCTTGCGTTTTGGCAGTGGCTCTACAAAAGGATAGCTGTTGACAGACAGAATTAGAATAATTTGACATATACACTTTACTGCCTCGAGGACTGGAATCAACACTGGTAAACAAACTGAACAAATGTGAGTGATTGTTTCCTGAGGAAATGAGAGGCAGACTACACAACGTCTGCTGTAAGTACATTATTGTGTATTTTGAGAACTATAACTTCCCAGTATTAATAATGCCAACATCAAAAACTTGCCGTGTACAGCATTTGAAGGATTAAAATAAAAATTAAAATTAAATATAAATCTACAGCCAGAGCATAAGTAAGGGAAAATCCACGGCTAGCTGTGCATTAAATTATTTTAATGCACAATGTAGAGGCAAAGAAGTGGCCGACAAGAGGCGGTGCCTCTGCTGAGTGCATTCAAAATGTTTAAATGCACAGCTAACCGTGGATTATCCCACTGATACCATGGTCATTTGCCAGCATTGACAACGTAAAGCTATTATTGATGTTTACAGCACAATGGGTCAAATATTGTGCTGCAAACATCAATTAACAGCTTTAAGTTGTCAAGTTGGAAGGGTAAAAAGACGTTTATTTTCATCAGTTTGTTAGATCTAGAATTCTGCCTGCTTTGAATCAGACACAGAGATAAAGTAGTGCTTAAGATTATATTTAATCTTTCAATCAATTAATACATTTAATCAAAATTTAGAGAGAGAGAGAGAGAGAGAGAGAGAGATGCGTGAGTGAATTACCTGTTTCTTTTTCTCATCTCTTTCTATTAACATTGAAGCTGTGTTTATTTACTTCAAAACCAGCAATTCTGCCTACCTCTCATTGCTGAGAAATATAATGTATTTATATTGGTATTTATATATATTTATTGGTATTTATATATAATGTATTTATTTATATATATATATATATATATATATATATATATATATATATATATATATATATATATATATATATATATATAGATTTACAACTGAATCCATTCATATATATATATATATATATATATATATATATATATATATATATATATATATATATATATATATATATATATAATGGATTCAGTTGCAAATCTATTTTATTAATAAAAGTCACGGTTTACAGATAACAAGTTTTTGTACTCCTAAATGTTTCTGTGATCTCTGTGTGACGTACACATGTCCTTGAAAACATTAATAGTGCATTAATATAGAATGGTGAATGAAAACAGCACATTAATATAGTGATTAAATTGAATTGAAACTACTTGTGCATTAAACGGTTTCATCGCACCTTCCAGCCAATCAGAATCAAGTATTCAGACAGACCATGGTATAAATAAATAAAAATATGTTTTTAATATATTTATAATACACCATTCAAAAGTTACGATTTTTTATGTTTTTTAAAGAAGTCTCTTCTGCTCACCAGGGCTGCATTTATTTAATCAAAAATACACTAAAACCATTAATACTGTGAAATATAATAATTTAAAATAATAATTTTAATATATTTTAAAATGTGATTTATTTCTGTTATAGCAAAGTTGAAGTTTTAGCAGCCATTACTTGTCTTCAGTGTCACATGATCCTTCAGAAAACATTCTAATATGCTGTTCTCTTTCAAGCATACATTTCGATGTCTCACTATGGAATACACCCCTTCCACTTATTCCTCAGAAGCCCTATTACATTAAACCAGCCCTGATTGCTGGCAGACATGACGTTGTGTCTGGGAGTGGCATCCCCCCTCTCAGTGAAGGAGTGTAAAAGGAGTGAAACATCCTCATTACGACATTCAAAAACTTCTTCTCCCTTCACACCAGAACCCTACTAAATTCAGATTAATCAACTAGCTTCCTTGCTGGTTGCTGGCTAGTAATTGTGGCACTAACCTTCTAGATGGACATTATTTTTGATGGCTTTTCTATTTACATTCCAGCTCAATGGAAGGATTATTCAGTACCTCAACGATGGCTGCAGCAATGCAGACTATCCTGGCTAGAGATTCTGGAGATTCTTAACGGCTTTGCTCATGCAGAAACACGCCGGGGTCTGCTCTGCATATCTTGGGCTAAAACATGCCCAATTGGCGATCAAAAATCCTTGTTCCTGGGACCAAAGAGCTCTTCGTCACAGGCTAGCATGCCAGCTAGCCTGTTGGGTCAGGATTTCCTCATGTCACCTAGCCCCGCTCCCGCTGTCACTCCACAGGTATCTACTCTTGTAGAGTTGCCCACCACAGCAACTTTATCCTGGGGTGAACAGCTTGATGTGTGCATCCCTCTGCCCAATATGCTCAGCATGTCTGAGGAAGAGGATGTGCTTGATTTTGAGGAAGAGGGACAATCAGACTTTCTTCTCTCTGTGGAAGAGGAAGATTAAGGGCTCCCCATTCCTTCCTCCTGCGCTCCCATCACAACTGTTCACTGTGGCAGGATCCACAGAGGCAGGGCTGTGATAGCGAAGACTGCAAAGTCAAACTACGAGGGTAAGAGACTGCTGAGAGTGAAATGGGCAGCAAGACAGCACCTTTCAGTATTTCCAGAGCTCCTGGAGGAGGTTGTGGTTACCTGAAAGAAGAAACCATGCCCGTGCAGGGGGATCCACTCTTGATCTTTACATAAACTATCTGGAAATGCAAGCCGCGTTTCTGACATTGAAGCATTTTCTGAAAGGGCATCAGGTTCTCATGAAAATGGCCATCACTACAGTTGTGGCCTAAATAAACCAACAGGGATGTCTCAGATCACTCCCCTTGCACACATTGGGAAGCAAACTGATTTTGTGGAGCAATGGCAATCTTTTATCTCTGAGGGCAACGCACGTACGGGGTAGAGGACATGAACCTTACGGGGAGTGGAAGTTGAACAGTGAAATGGTTGAACAGATCTAGAGCATATACAGCAGAGCGACAGTGGACCAGTTTGCGTCCAATGACAATGCTCAGAGTCCTCCGTTTTTGTTCCTGAAAGATCAGTGTCTGTGTGTGTGTATATATATATATACAAGCCTCTCGTCAGTGCAAGACACATGAAAGCCCGCATGGAGTTTGCTAAAAAACAACTGAAGGACTCCAAGATGGTAAGAAGTAAGATTCACTGGTCTGATGAGACCAGGATATAACTTTTTGGCCTTAATTCTAAGCGGTATGTGTGGAGAAAACCAGGCACTGCTCATCACCTGTCTAATACATTCCCAACAGTGAAGCATGGTGGTGGCAGCATCATGGTGTGGGGTGTTTTTCAGCTGCAGGGACAGGACAACAGGTTGCAATCGAGGGAAAGATGAATGCAGCCAAGTACAGGGATATCCTGGACGAAAACCTTCTCCAGAGTGCTCAAGACCTCAGACTGGGCCGACGGTTCACCTTCCAACAAGACAATGACCCTAAGCACACAGCTAAAATAATGAAGGAGTGGCTTCACAACAACTCCGTGCCTGTTCTTGAATGGCCCAGCCAGAGCCCTGACTTAAACCTAATTGAGCATCTCTGGAGAGACCTGAAAATGGCTGTCCACCAACATTTACCATCCAACCTGACAGAACTGGAGAGGATCTGCAAGGAGGAATGGCAGAGGATCCCCAAATCCAGGTGTGAAAAACTTGTTGAATCTTTCCCAAAAAGACCAAATGTATTAGATCAAAAGGGTGCTTCTACTAAATACTGAGCAAAGGGTCTGAATACTTAGGACCATGTGATATTTCAGTTGTCCAAACATGTCAACAATTCTGTGTTTTTCTGTCAATATGGGGTGCTGTGTGTACATTAATGAGAAAAAAAATAACTTAAATGATTTTTGCAAATGGCTGCAATATAACAAAAGAGTGAAAAATGTAAGGGGGTCTGAATACCTTCCATTACCCACTGTGAGTATGTGTGTATATATATATATATATATATATATATATATATATATATATATATATATATATATATATATATATATATATATATATATATATATATATATATATATATATATATATATAAATTAAATGAAGCCTTTTTCCACTTAAATTGATACAGAAGAACAAAAAAGAAAGAAAGAAGAGACAGAAGAGACCTGAACTGGACAGTCACCCACAGAAGCACGAGTTCAATGTAACTTAAATAAACAATCTTTTTTGTTTCAGAGGGAAAGGAAAGTTATGTACTGTATCTGGTGTGGCACTGGCAAATTCAAATGCCCTAAACACAGACAGGCCATAGAGGAACAGCATTAAATTCAGCAGTGTTTGTGAGGACTCTTTGTACTGAACAGGGTGGAGACTGCAGGAAACCCAACGCTAACTCTGAGGTAACTTCTCTTACATTGAGCTCAGTCAGAAGTGCATGTGAAACTCCACCTTTGTGCTCATATTTCATTAACCAGCTCAGGGGGGCACTGGAAGCTGCTCAGAGTAAATGTTAGCTCATGCCACACTAAAGACTTTGGAAACTTTTAAGACAAATGAAGCTTGAAAACTGGTCCTAACGACCAATCCTTTTTTTGAATCTTTAGTGGTTGGACTTACCCCTATAATACACATCTCTAAAGGGTGTGTTGATGAACTCCCGTAGGCTTCCTGTCTGTTCAGCAATGTCCACCAGCAAAGGGATTGTGTCATTGTGACCATTGTGCAGGTTTAGAAGTGCTTTTGGTAGACACGTCTTCCCTGTAGAAGGTTCTAGAGAAAGTAGAGAATAGAGTTTTACAAGTCGTTATGATATTCTGGCTCCTAGATATGGCCTGTGTACCACATCCAGGGTATTTTTCTGGCTTTATATCATCCAGAAAGTACAAATTTTAGGACTGATCACTTATGGCTCGTTTCCACTGAGCGTTACGGTTCAGTACAGTTCGGTATGGTGCACAATTTTTGCCGTTTCCATTGTCAGAAGTTGTGAATGGTACCCTAATTCTAAACTATACCGTACCACTTTTTTGACACCCTTCCATTGAGGTAGCACAGTAGTCAAGTACTGACTCACTGCAGAACGTTGACTGGTTAACAGAGAATAGACACTTGCGCATACTTTTTCAACTGTGTTTTTCCTTGCAGCCTTGGCTCAAACTAAGCGTTTCTTCTTGTGACAAACAGCCCCATCCCGAGAAGCAAGAACAAGATCTTCTGTATGTCATCCACTGTTGTTTACTGTGTCGCTTTCTTCTTCGCGCAAGAATGAGGTCGAACGCTACACCACGCCTATCATAAGGGTGCTGTTGGCAGTGGAAACACAAGCCGGATCAGGGTTTAGCGTCCTGAATCACACTGAACTGAACCGTACCGTACCGTACCGCACGGTGGAAACGAGCCATTCGAAAATTACAGAGTAGGAGACAATTTACACATCAGGGTTTAATAATTAACATTAGGGGTTCGTTGAAATTGCTATAAGATATGGAAGTAATATCAATGTTTTAATTTCTTTCATCAAGGCATTACATTTTCGTCTAGTTTCTAAAATTTGATATGCTTCACTCATGGGTCAGTTCAAATTTAGCCAGAGTTATCTTTTGAGTCCTTCCAGTAGTGACAGTTTGCTGTGATTTCTCACTTCTCTCTGTTGAGTTTGCTTGACCCTTTGAGGCAGGAAGTAAAGACAGGACCCCACCTTGCAGGGTCATATTAGCGTGTATAATAGAATTTCCTTTACTACATTAAAAAGGTACAACAACAAAAAACCCTGAGGGAAATGGGTTGCAACAACATTGGATATTTCGAGACACAGCCCTGTAGATTTCTCGTGTAATAAATCAAGGCTTTGTCTTTTTAATAAAAAAAGTGAGATCATTATTAAAGCAAGTCCTAATAATAGAGTTTTACTCATATAAGAACAGTGTACAGAAGTTCAATAAGTTTGTTTTCTGGATAGCAAACCTAATCATCACCCATTGCCCTTCACTCATAGACTAATCCATTCCCAGAATGCACCTTTGAACTCTTCATCTGTCAGCCTCTTTTCACTTGACTGAAGATACTGCAGGAGGCCATCCAGAGCTCTTGGATCTGCTCGAGATACAGCTTCAAACAACATCCAGCGGTTGAAGAGTTTGAGAACAGGTGGCTCTGGAGATCCCTCATCACATGACATCTCAATCTCTGCCTTCCTGCAGGGGAAAATATAAGAAACATTAAGAAAAATGATGACTCCGGTAAAAAGTATGTTAAGTCTCTTATTTGTATCCTAAACCGTCAATCTGACATGTATTGAATTGCAAGACAGGGCTGGTCGTGGTGTAATATGGCTTACTTAATGAGTGGGGGACTTATTTTTTAATGGCCACTGACTAATGTCTTCATCTCATGTGTGTGATAATTGTACACATCTGTAAAACGCACTACTTCACTTTTTTAGAAGAAACATTACTTGGTGAACCTTTAAACATGCAATGCATATTTACAAATGTAAAATTCCACATGGGCATTCACAAAAAACTTGCAGTACTCATGGTGGACTAAGAAAAAACTTCCATAAATAAGTCTTTGTGCTCAGTATAAACTGACTGCAAAACTGACCTCAATATAAACATTACTGCATAAGCATTCATGGAAATGTCAACAGACATTCAGTTGCCCCACTGTGCATGATCAAGAGTGTAAAGCATAATATGTACAAAAGTAACTATTATATTATATTATATTATATTATATTATATTATATTATATTATATGTAGTCCTTTGGTTTTGATTTTCAAAACACTACACTGAACTCACCATGCATTTATTGTAAGGAAAAAGCATCAACTTTAGTATAAAGCACATTATCTGAAGATGGTGCAACTTAATTGTCTAGATGACTTAAGTTTACACATGTAAATGAGTGATATCTGCCATAGTATTTCAGAAATGTTGTTTAATCATAAAATTTAATTTTAAAATAAAAAAATCTAAATGGGCAAGAGGTTGTTTCCCACCCAAGAAGCATTTTTCGCTGTGGATTAGCAGTTAGTGCATGTTCTTGGGCAATGAGAGATTTTCCTCATCTCTTTTCCCCTATCTTCCAATATTTCCTGAACCCTCTGCATTATTGTATCAATAAAAGTGGCAAAAATAAAAACAAAAATAGGTAAAGGCTATTGTCTTACCCCCGTGGAAGCTTCTTCCTGCGTTTTTTCTGGTTGTTGATCTCCCTACATGTGCCGTAGTCAAACAGGGAGTCCATAGGCGCTTTCTTAGGGCCAGGTGCCCCTGGATATTCAGACATGGTGGACTCAAGAAGGTCCATTGGGTTAGGAACACTCTTTTTAAAGGCCCCAGGGAACCTTATCCGCAAGTTCTGCTTGTTGTCAGTCTGTGGTCCAGGTCGAGTTGAATCCTGGGGCAAGTCTTGTGTTGGCTGTGATCCATCATCATTGTCCAGTAGTTCTGCCAGTGAAGACATGGGGAAGTTGGGATCCCCATCTGCTACAAGGTCCTTACCCTCTGACGAGTCCTGAGCAGCAGTCCCGGGTGGTGAGGAGACAGAGTTTGATTCTGTCATGGCCAGACGATATCGCTTTAGTAGAGTGGAAGCGGAGAAACCCTGCTGTAAAATCAAAAATGAAGTGAGTGGACTTTAAATACAAGACAAAACAATTACTTTTGAATGTATGCTTGTGTATGTTCTCTACATCAGAACCTCTGGAAGTTGAATAATAATTTGTTACATTTATACAGCGCTTTTCTAGGTACTCAAAGCGATTTACATGTCGGCAGCCATATTGTGCCAGGACGCCCACCACACACCAGCTTAGAGACAGAGTGATGAAGCCAATCGGTATATGGGGATTATTAAGAGGCCATGATGGACAGAGGCCAATGGGCAAATTTGGCCAGGATGCCAGGGTGCCCTAATCTTTTCCGAAGGACTTCTTGGAATTTTTAATGACCATGGTGCTTACTGACAGTATAGTGTCCCCGTCACTATACTGGGGTGTTAGGACCCACACAGACCACAGGGTGAGCACCCCCTGCTGGCCTCACTAACACCTCTACCAGCTGCAACCTAGTTTTCCCAGGACGTCTACCATCCAGGTACTGGCCAGGCTCAGCCCTAATTACCTTCAGAGGGAAAAACACTCTTGGGCTACAGGGTGATATGACTGCTGGCTTAGTTGATCATTTAAATGGAAAGCAATTACATATGCAGATAGGCAACTATCTCAACTAATATGTCATCATTTAATAGATGCTTATTTAATGAAACTTACCTAGAGCTTTGGAAACAATATACAATTATACCATTACTTAAAGTGGTCAAAATTCATTTCACCAACTGCAGGCCAATTTGTTTAGCCAACTTGAAACTTGACTATTTGTCATCATGGTCTAACTATTTAAATTGTACTATACAGCATGTATGATAGGAAAAGGCATGGCTGGTTCCATTAAATGTTAATTATAACACGTGTTAGAAAACTCCAAACGTAAGGAGATGGGTTAAAGCTTAGGTCTCTCAGTTCACTTTGAGCAAATCCACTTCAGCATGAACCGAATCAAACATTGAAAACTCTGCTGGGGAGAAGCATTTAATAAAGACGAAGAAGAAAAAACATTCCTGAAATCAATCTGCACTGGACTGTGAAATCAAGGAAATATTTTATTCCTGAACAAGAACTATGAAGATGCATTCCAGAAATAAGGTTCCTGGAATCATTTTACTCTGTTGGTACTACCAGACAAGGTAATAGTGTGGGATGTTAGCTGGGGAAGTAATTGTTTAATTAGTTCAATTGGGTGTGCTTCTTTTGTTTCTGAAGAGATCTTTCCTGTCTAAGTCCAACTCTCTTGCTGAGTCACAGCTGCTGACTTTTGTGCTGACTGCTGACTTGCTTTGAAAGATCTATATTAAACAGCAACAAAAATTTTACTTTAGTAAAATCCAAAAAAGCCTGACAGATCTTTATTGGAAAGTGTTAAATGAACCAATCATTTTTGCACATGCACCTGTGGAACAGTCCTTAAGGCAAGTCCTTAACTTCAAAGCGTCGTCAATTAATGATGACTCTACACACGCTGGATTTAGCTTGCACTTCGGGAATCTTGTTCGGAGATATAATAAGATATAATAATATAATAATATATAATATAATAATAAGATATATAGATATAATAAGATATAATAATTATATAGTTTAAACCTCCACAAAA
This sequence comes from Gobiocypris rarus, assembly GCA_023029165.1. Classification (NCBI taxonomy): domain Eukaryota; kingdom Metazoa; phylum Chordata; class Actinopteri; order Cypriniformes; family Gobionidae; genus Gobiocypris; species Gobiocypris rarus. Next base: position 42,242,228 of record CM040916.1, on the reverse strand, counting down.
TACCACATTTGTCCATATTTTATTTAATATTACCAGTTATTATAAACAATGAATTATTCCCAGTAAACTGCTTTTTATTTGTAGTGTATATTTAGTTTGTTTAATTTTCTTGTGCTTTCATATGATTCTTATGACTGTCCTACAGTTGTTGTTATTTGACATACATTTGTGTCTTGTACATGTAAACATAATAATATAATTAATAAACTGTGGCAAGATTACGTGAAGGGGGAGGAGAATTAATACGTGCGTCATGTTTAGTCAATAAAACACTTCCGCAAAGGGTACACCTGTGCATCCTCGCTCATGACTCCTCAGAAAGTCACCTCACTCCACGATCCTCGCCTCCACACGGTGCAATTAGAGAATTGAGATGTCCTACAAGATGGCTGAGCTCGGTCAGTTTCCGGGTTATAGGATGGAGGACTGAGGAGTGAGGAAACGAGGAGGGATATTGAGAAGCACCCTGAATCTTTACCCTGACTAACCATTTTCAGACTCTTTGAAAAATTTGTGATATGCAATGTATATTATGAGAAAATGAAAGTGCTTTTTGACCACGGATGCATCTAAACCCATGGTAGGAGACCTCCAAAACAAAATTATGAACCTTTAAAATAGCATAATAGGAGCACTTAAATAGATTTTGATTATGACCCCCCGTTAAATTGCAGTAAAGAACTAGCTGGATGTACCAGCAAAAACAGCTCAAAGACATTTTCATGAGATTAATTGCAAACAGTCCAAAAAGCTTTTTCTTTTTCTTCTTTCTCACGGTCTTTGTACATGAGAGTTGGCATCGCTGTTGAGATCTCTTACCAAACATCTGCTGTAACTTTGGGCTGTTAATCAATAGCATTTCTGACCTTATGAAAGACACTTTTGCAGTGTAAAGACTGTGTGAAGAAAGCTTTAAGTCAGGCTTGTTTTATAAACCATGTATTTATACATACAATTCTTTCTTTCTTTAACAATGACATATTAATCATACCATTCTTTTGACAAGGAAAACAACATAAATGTACCACAGAATATCTCACTGGTACTGGAATTGTCCAGTAGCTTCAATACTCTGAATCTATAGACATAACTATGTAGAAATACATATGCTACTATGCTACTTACTTCAGTCATTGCTTGTATAATATGTGTGCTTCCCAAATTACTACTCAGGGGAGCTGGAAAGAGTCAGGAGGTCTGGAAAGTGTCAGGGGCTCTGCAGGGGCCCAAACAAATCTGAAAGAAAAAAAAACAATGTCAGAACACAACTGTCAAACTGGAGCTCAACAAGAAACATTAGCACATAAACACATTGTGAAATCTTGTCAAGCCCACATGCAGTTCTGGGAGTTCATTTGTCTACTATGGTTTTGTCTGTCCTGGTTTCTGCCTCACCCTAGTAGTTTCGGATTTTGATTTAGATTTGTTGCATGTGTTCTGAAGAGCCTTTGGCCTCTGGTCCTATTGGTGTAAACCTACATTGTACTTTGGATTGTGTTTTGTGTTTGTTTTTAATCTTTATCCTATTCCAGTACATGAATCAACATACATGATGTAATTTGACACCATATGATGAATAAGTTCCACATCAGTTTGCTTTCTGTATACTAAACTGACCAAAGATGTGAGCAAATGTTAAATGTGCAAACACAATGGCAGCTATTTAAATATATATATATAGTTTTAATATATTTTAAAATGTAATCTATTATTGTGATGGCAAAGATTATTTTTAGCAGTCTTCAGTGTCACATGATCCCTCTGATACATTTTTAAATAAATAATATAATAATGATTTGGTATTCAAAAAACACTTATTAATTGTATTATTTGTGCTAAAAGCAATTGTACAGCATTTATTTAAAAGATATATTTTTTTGTAAAAGTCTTTACTGTCATGAATAATCGAATGTATCCTTGATGAATAAAAATATTAATGTCTTAATCTTTATATATATATATATATATATATATATATACTTTTTTTTTTTTTTTTTTTTTTTACTAAAAGGTAGAGATGTGATCTATTTTGTTGTGCATGCTATGTAATATTTTGAACCAAGACACTTCTTCACAGCTGAAAAAAAAACATGCCCCTATTCATCCCTTATATCCCCTCTGTACACACCCACACACTCCACTCCAAAACCTTTATCCGCATGTCACAATCTATTGTGGGATTCATCTCAGTCTTAAACTGATTCTCTCACTTCCCAGACCAGGCATGACTCACACTGTCCATTGTTCTCTTCCCATTTTAAGAGGGAGTTCCACTATTGCATCAAATTTAGTCCAAACTCCTGAGGCAATGAATAATAACTACATCAAAGAACCACCATTGCTGATGTTGCATTTAATTCCAGTACTGTTTAAAAGAACAGTTCATCCGAAAGTGAAAGTTCTGTCATCGTTTTTTAAGTCATATTTTTTCCAAAACTGAGTTTTGCTTTTTTGGAATACTAAAGAAGAAACTGTAATGAACATTCACGCTGCTCTTTCCCATTCAACTGAGGTATAAAGTAACAAGGCGCTGTCATGCACCAACATTTATTGTGGACCATGGCAAAAAGACAGCCGCCATGGTTAAACCAAAAAGAAGAAAAAAAAAAGACGGTTTTGCAATACTAATAGATAGAGGTAATAACTCAAAAAAAGGGGTTGATTAAAAAAGGTCAAGCAACCAGCTTTACAATTTAAGACCATTGTGACACATTGTGTCAGGTTTGATGGCAATGACCAAACACCATGACGAAATGTGACCGCTAAGTTTAAACATGCAGAAAGAATGAATAAGATTTGAGAGCTATGGCAGAGGGGATGATTTTTAATTTATAATATTTTCTACACAAGCCCACAGCTCATAATTTGCCAACCTGGAACAGTGTCAGATTTCTGTTTTTCAGATTTCAGATTAATGTCTTCCAGATTTCTGTTTTCCTGATTCTCTGTGAGCTCATCACCACAAGAACAACCACTGTCCTGTTCAGGCATGTCTGAGGCGCTCCGCAACTGCTCTGAGAAGGCAGCTGTAACACACTACAAATGTATATATGTTACAATTACTGCTGACACGTCACAAATTTTCAAATTTTAGCTAAAGTCTGGATCTCAGAGCCAGTCTGCAGATTTTGAGCAGTCAGAGTGTATGACTTTTTTTTTTAGCTTCATTATATGATTCCACCCAGTCGAAGAACATGTTTGATATTTTTAGCTAATTTTAGAACAAGTTGGCTGCATCTGAAATCACATACTGTGAAAAGCAGTATGTTACAAAATAAGTATGTCCGAAATCACAGTACTAAAAAAATGAGTGCCGGACTATTTCTGCCGAGATACTGACGAGTGCGTACGATGGACACTTTATTATCCCATGAGGCCACAGGAAAGGATTTGTGAATTAGTGAAGAGACACTGCTGTTAGGTCACATGATAATAACAATATGGCGAATGTAGTACGTCCAGATTATATTCATAAAACAAACATTCATATAGAACATACTTTTTTAGTGGTTGAAAAGTAATTACTTATTTAAAATAAGTATCTAATCAAGAGAGAATGCATACTCTCTTAGCATCTCTCCGTGCATCTCTAAGCAACAAGGTGAATGTTTCTGTGTGATTTTGTTTTGAATTTAAAGTCTGGTAGTAGTGTGTGATCCTCAGTGGACAAGTGTTTTACAATCTGTTCTAATCTTTTCAGTATTCCAGCCTTAACAAGTCTAGCTGTTCCCCAAGCTGTATGAAAGTTTTCATCTGCCCCTCATGTTTGCTTAAGCGGGTGGTGGAAAATCTAACACAAACCCCCACAGTTACTGCCTCTGGCCTGGCAAGTGCTATCCAAATACTGTCTACTACAGTGTACCTCTGCTCTGACCCAAATCCAATACAGTCCATTATCACCACAGAGAGCGAAAGCAGAACAGTGGAAAGGTTTTGATAGGCTCTTATAACATGGGAGCACGATGGCCTAAGTCATCTTACTGTGTTTTGGGAATTGGAGGGAGTGCTGATGGTGCATCAGACGATGTAACTAACTGGGAAACCTATAATGAGAAATGTAACAGATGGAGAAAAAGTCAAGATTATCTGCATAGAATTAGATAACAGCTCCATCCATGGCCTCAGAGGAAGATCTAGACTTCCTTTTCCATGTCATGAGGTCTCCAAAGAGACAAACAGCTGTGATCTAACTAGAGAGGAGGTTGTGGGAAAAATGAATGTGATTCAAAGTGTGTCAAGTAATGGCTCTGCTTACAGTTTATAGTTCTGAGCACATGAGATTACTGTAAGAATTTTAACTTTAAGAAGCAAATAAATAAATCTTAATCAACAGATCTCTGCGTGTCAAACATATGCATGTCTATGTGAATATAAACAACTATGATTTGGAGATAACCAGGTAGCCTACAGTGGGGAGAGGAAGTTCTGGACTTTAAAAAAAAACTGTTCCCAAGTTACACCAATTTAAATGGATCTGCAATCTCTCACACATTTGTACAAAACTGTTTGAAAACAGGATCAGAAGTCATAGAAAAAGTTGCTCACCCGTAAACAGACAGATAAGTGCTAGACGTTTCTTCTTACGCGTCGAATCAGTAGTTATTCCGTTTGGTCAGATTCGTACATTCATTCTTCAGGTGGGATCCGTATCTTTTGGGGAACTTTAGAAAATGCTTCATCCTTCCAGACTAGTGTTTCAAACGAACTAGAGAAGTAGTGTTTTGATTTCTCACCGCCCACACTGAATGGAGACCTAATGTGCGTTAGGGGTGTGGACTCTTCATTCAGACGTAGAGACTGGGATAACGTTCGTGTTTACCTCTGAAGCTAAAACAAAACAGTCAGTCACCACATAACTTATGAACTCGAGCCAAATTGTATAGTGTTGGCGGTAAACTAAATATTAACAGTCTAACTTAACTAAGAAGTTTTTTCTGGCGTCCAAAGTCATAAAATGTTCACAAATGTCACATTCTAACCAGCAACATTAGCAGAAAGGTTTTTTTTTAAATATTTTTTATATATACATTTAAAGCATTGAGAACGTACTATTCCCCTTACAACAAGCTACTGGTCTAATTTGCATATTTTGCCTGGTTTTCAGTAGGCCTAGCCGCCTAAAGCAAGGTTAGTCTAATTGAGTTTTTAGCTGTTTGTGTGGATGAAATATAATGAAAATATGGTTTGTGATATTAAAACGATTTAAATGACTTAGGCAAACCCTCATCACAGAGGTTAACATTCTATGAAGAATAAGGTCTTTCATAAATATAACAGGTATGACCGGTTTGCTGGCTAATTTACATCACCGCTAAGCTTTTTGTCGTCAGGCGTCTACATGAAAACTGTTGGGGACCGGCGCCCTCTAGTGTACAACGTACACGACAAACTCCTCGATTCTTCCACCCCTGGGAATAAATAAATAAATAAATAAATAGATAGATAGATAGATAGATAGATAGATAGATAGATAGATAGATAGATAGATAGATAGATAGATAGATAGATAGATAGATAGATAGATAGATGATAGATAGATAGATAGATAGATAGATAGATAGATAGATAGATAGATAGATAGATAGATAGATAGATAGATAGATAGATAGATAGATAGATAAATAAATAAATAAATAAATGGGCAAACTCTATATGCTTTTCGTTGTCTTAACCACACATTATTGGTCAGGAAAGTGTCTTCGAAAATCTGATGAGAAATATAATTATAAATGCATCTCTACTACCACCACAAGCATGGACGAAGAGCTGTCTCACTAAAGCTGATGATACACGGCAACTTTTTGAGCAATGTTTCTGAAAGATGTTGTGGGCTTTTTTGGGGGATGAGCAACACATTTCTCTTTGGATATCCAGATAGAAATTTGTTGCCCATTTTCAATAGGAAAGTGCCTAAGCAACATCTTTCAGAAACATTGCTCAATAAGTTGCCCTGTGTATCATCAGCTTAAGTCATTTAATGCTTTGGAGAATGGGAGAATATTGCAGGATGGCTTGCTTCCCACAAATGAAAAGTTGTTATGCCGATGTTCCTGCCCAAATTGTAAAGATAACCAAAAAGTGGTCAGGCTCATGTTGTGGCCTGGTCTAAGTCCAGATTTGAACCCTATAATGAATATTTGGTCCCACATTAAACTCAAACAAACTTTTTTTTTACATTTTTCAACTACTCATGAACTGTTTGAAGCCATTAACACTGAGTGGAACAACACCGACTCTTCCTGTAAAAAGCTGTCTAAAAGTTTGGGAAGACTATCCTATGCCAAGTTACTTTTCTACAGTAATTTGTGGTTAAAATGGTTAAGACCATAAAAAATAAAAAATTAAATACCCAGAAGTGTATATCAAAAAGCTGTTAGATAGATAGCACCGTTATACTAGAATTAATAAAATAAAGCAAAATATAAAGCAAGGGCTGTTTTTTGTGTGTGTGTGTGTGTGTGCAACCAAAAGTACAACAAGACTTATGCAAGGTCATGGTTTTAATGAGATTTTAAAGAGACTACACATACCTATGATCAATTACAGTGAAGGGCAAAACAGCACCAGAACACATCAATCACATGGGGTCATCACGATGTCCTTTAGATTTGTCAGTCCTCTATGCCAGTGAGATATTTATTTAAAAATAATTAATTTCACATAAATTCATTTTTAAGTGACAACAAGAACAGGAAAAGTCCATTGGTTTAAATAACATCTCCAATATTTATTGTGTGGCTGCTGTGGTGTCACCTGGAACAAACCTGAAATGCTGATCAGTGTTTGCTTACTGACCAAGCCAAAGTGGAAAGGAAGACTGTAATGTCAGAAAATGAATCACAAGTCAACTGGCATAAAAAGCATATCATTTAAATAAATTAACAATTACACCTAAAAGCAACCTGAATTAATTTAACCTTTGATAATTTGGTAATGACAAGTTAAAAAATACAAACCAACAATACTTATCTATTATATTACATAAATAAAACACCAGACCAATTGAGTCTACGAAGATTCTCAGTCATTCATATCATAATAGAATGTCATAATAGAATTTAAGAATGTAAGAAATTAATATAGACATTTTACTATTTACTGAATACGTTTAACCGCTCAATAGAGTGGCTTCATAGTCACTTCTTAAGAAGTCGTTTCTTTATATTTTGTCATATTCAAGTATTTCTTTCTCATAAAATAGAATCCAAGGTAAAAAACAAAACCAAAAAACAGCAGTCAATGTCAGATATTTCTTTAGAGAGTCAGCAGACTCTTGTTTTTGGTATAATTAAAACCCTCATTTGCCATCTATTGTTGTTTGCTTAAAGGAACACATACAGAACCAAGTGTATTATGAATCAAACAGAAATTATTAGTAAAGTTATAAAACACATCTTTTTTTTTTTAGAATACTACTTTTCTAAAGAAAAGCCAAAGCATTTAAACCGTCAACATGAGCAGAACAAACAATGACAGACATCCTCCCTTCCGAAACAGCCAGAGTGTTCAGCAGCTTGGACCCTAATTGTCCCTCAAGAGAAACAAAATCGCATACTGCAGAGATCCAGTAGGAGAGAGGAACGGCCCATGAGGAGACGTCTAATGGGAGGCAACAGTCAACCACTGGGAGGGAGGAAGATAAGGTCTGAAGTTTGCTTGTTTGTGAATGAGAGATCACACAGTGTAGTCCAGCTCTGCATTCATCTTGGTGTACATTTCATAGGTGGCATCAATAGTAGCTGTGAAGTTTACTAGAAACTGCCGCACTTTGTCCAAGCATTCTTCGTCCTTGACCTCTCGCCCTTTAGAAAGAGCTTTGAGAAAATCGGATCGGTATGGAGCGGCATATAGTGCTGCCTGAAAGAATGAAGACAAGGGAAACTCAAAAGGTTTGTCCAAGTAATTACAGTCATCACAAACGATGTACTAATCTATTACATCAAAAATTACATCAATTCAATTTGAACTTCCAAACGTGTCCTTTGTTTATTTCATTATTTTTTTTAAAGAAGCTTACTTTAAAGAGCTTCTGGACAAACCAGCCATGATACTTCTTCAGTGCCATCTCATAAGCTTTGGTGATATTGACTCTGATGAGGTTAGGGTTGTTTTCATCCTTATCCCCATCCACTAGACTCTGGAGAAGAACCTGGATAAAGCGTAGCCCCCTAACAGAAAAACACAAGGGTTATTTAAAAGGTTAGTTCACCAAAAAAATGGAGAAGTTTAACAGAGTGTTCTGGGTATTCTTTTTTAACAGACTGAAACTGAATGGGGACCAACTTTGTCAAGCACCAAAAATGCCATTTCAAAATGGAACAACATTATAGGGAAAGTAAATGAGGACTATTTGAATTTTGTGATTTACTATTCCTTTAAAGTCACCATAAAATTGATAATTCTGTTTTTTACATCCACAATTTAGTTGGAGGAATATGTAACAGAATAAAATGTGTGATGTGTGGAGGCAGCAAGTTTCAGTTCTCAACCAGTGCAAGAACCAAAAACAACTAAACTGGTGAAGCTTCTGGGTTGAGAAAAGAAGCTCCACACACACACACAAACTGGCATATGTTGTTTACAGGGACTCTCCATAGGCATTTTTTTATTTTATATATATATATATATATATATATATATATATATATATATATATATATATATATATATATATATATATATATATATATTATCAAACTGTATATTCTATCTCCCTACACTAACCCTAACCCTAACCCCTAAACCTTACCCATAAAAACAAAACTTTCTGCATTTTTTTAAATAAAAAAAAACAAAACAAAAAAACACTGTTTAGTATGTTTTCTTTTTTTTTTAAACATTTGGTTTACGAAGACACAGGAAGTGGCATATGTGGTTTACGGACACACACACACACATTGCTGTACATTACTGGCACGAGAGCATGACAACCTGTCACTCACATTAGATAGCAGCAATAGCAAACCACAACAATCCAATCAATTCCCCATGGACAAAATCAAGTCCCGCCCATTTTTCCTGTTCAAAAAGCTGTTTCTATCGAAAAGCCCTTTTCTTGTTTGAAAAGCTGTTAAGATATCGCAATTTCCGTTACATGCCAAATTTAAAAGGAGAAATAGGAAGTTTAAAAGTCCATGTTTTCATTATGCAACATTTCATTTTACAACCAAACGTTTTTAGCTTTGCTTCTTCAAAATAATAAAAACGCATTTCGGGCCCACTTGCCTTTTCAGCCACATGAGGGCAAGTGTTGCTCCTACTTTTGGCCACTCGGATCCATGCATTTCTTTCTCTGCTTCCAAAATGTGCTGCAGGGTTTTAAACCTGGTGGGGTTGCTGTCATACACAGCCTTGATTTTCTGTAAGAAAAAGCAGAGGGGTGGGTAGAGTTCAGGTTGTGAAAGTAATATTGTTCAATGCTTATCAACCGTTTATGTTTATGTAGTGAACTTACAGTGATGTTACCCACAATATCAGCCTTGATTGGGGAAAAAACAGCAGAGCCGAGGCAATCTAATAGGAGATCAGGAAAACAGGTGAGTAAATTTGCATACATCAGTACATTTAACTTTATTAAAACGTATGCAATTTGCATGTATTTGAAATGTCCCCTAGGGTTGCCATGCAACCTACATGAATTGTTATACGCATGTGAGAACACAACATTCTTTCACAGAGATGTGAGATAGTCCTCTCTTTACTAGATTTTTTACAGGAAAGTGGCAGATAAAAGTATTGCCAATTCTGATCCCAAGAACTCAGCGTGAACTCTGACATTACAGCCTTAAAAAAAGAGCACTGAATAATTAACCGTGCTTAGAGAGCATGACAGATTTCTGAAAGCACCCATGCGGTTCATTAAAGTTTCAGTACCACCCATTATCACATTGAGACCAAATGCATTGCTGGACTAATAAACACCTGTGGAAATGGAAACACACTGAATCACTGATGGTTCCATTACTGCAACCAATAAATACTGTATACTTTGACCATTTTTGTATTACAGTTCTTGTTTAAGAAATGTTTGATTATGATTTTCTGTGGGTTGTTTGCATGCATGCACTGCCTAATTTTGCAAACCTAACATGCCCCCTAGGGATGCATCAATATTCAAATTTTGTGTGATACTGGATAAGCTGACAATTATTTTCACGTTATGGCTGTTAACCAATTAATTTGCTATATACTGTATATACCCTTTATTTTGCCTACACCAATTAAAATAAAAATAACAAATCAGCCAGTTTAAGTGCTATAAGTGAATTTAGACATTATGATGTATGAAAAGGGAATATACATTTTCGAGATTTGCTAAAGATTACACTTCAGTGTTTTTAAATGAATGTACTAAATGTAAAAATAGTGGAATTGAGCATGTACAATTAATACCTAATATTGGCCAATATATATTAAAATGTCGACAGATAGTGATAAATTATAAATGATGCCCCCACATGAAAACAGATGTAAATGATATAAAGCCCCATTTAATCAAAATACCTGAACTAGAAAAGCCCTAGAAAGTGATATATAGCAAGTGTTCCTCAAGTGAGAGCAGGGTGATGATTCTAAGGGGCCCCGCGGATAGAGGGGACCCACCCCATAAGCTTCCCTTGGCCCCAGAACGCAATTTTAACTGTGGATTTCAACTGCGGGGGACATAGCCCCATATTACGGTATGTTCAGCAGTGTAGGGTTCAATCCAACATAGCCCATTGGAAAGACCGGAGTCATCATCAGCATTTTGTACTGATAGCAAAAGAAGCATCTCTTGTTACAGAGAACTCCAAATGAGTTCAAACACTGCTTAGACTTCAGCTTTTTCACTGTGAATGAATGCTTAGAGGAAAACAAACACACACATACACGTACATGTCTAACAATGCCAGCCCTCCCTCCTGTTTTTTCTGGTGTTTGTACTCAACACAGGGCTTTTTGAGATAAAGTGTGAACTCTAAACAAGGGCTTGGAAGCTTAATTGTCTTTCAGTGGGAGTTAGTGACATTCTCAACAACCAGTGTCCCCAATCGCATTATGATGTCACCTGATCATAAATATGTCTCCAATCACAGCCTGCCATACAAAGTCCATCTACTGAATCTAAGTTCCTGTATCATTCATATCGTTCATAGATCAATTTAACTGCAAACTCCACCTGCAGTTTCTTGAAGAACAAACATAAAACATATAAAATGCTTCTATTTAGTATTCTCTAAATTTCATTAGAAATAATATTATCAACATAATCATTTGAATGAAAAAGGTTTAGATAATGGCATTTTGCATAAACTGACCTGATGAATGTTCTAAACTTGGTGAATGGTGAATTTGATTAGTGACCAAGAAATATTTACATTTAGATTTATCTTTTTAAATCCTAAAATTGTTTATTTTCTATTTTAAATTAGATTTTAAAACAGAGTGTTGGACTCCACCGTATTTCTTTGCTGTCACATTTTAGTTTATTCTTTCTCCGCATTACCCAGTTCCTTTTATAATTAGGCCTACATCAGGGAAATGACCCTTTTAGTGATGGCTATTGGCTAAGATAGAAGAGTACATTGAGCACTAATGTGAACACTTCAGCCTTGGCGTTTCAAGTGACAAATTCATTTCAAATGCATTTTTTATATTAATACCAAATGAGGCTTTGAACAAAGATGTCCTAATGTTCCGTTCAACCAATGAATAGAGCAGGGAAACTCAACACCATTCTAATCAATTTTTTCAACTTCCAAAATCGAGGGCAGCAGATTAAATTATGCATGCAATAGGTTTGTGGCCTTCATTGTGAAAAGAAATTTGAGCCAAAAAAAGATTAGTCCTCCGTAGCAAACAATGGCTTCTGCTTGACAGATAGGCTTTGTCTGGCTCTACTAACAACTTCTGAAGAACACTGGAGATCTTGATCAGGAGTGGAAAATCTCACCCCTGATCAAGGAGCTGGAATATCCCAGAAAATCAGATGATATCAGATAAGCCTACTGATTTTTTTTTTTTTTTTGTAATAACACGTGTATAACTAAGTAACTGAATCTTTTAAAAACAGACATTATAGCGAAATGCATGCATATAATTGTTACTTTATTTCCACTCTGAAGCTATTACTAAGAAGGGGAGGAATTTGGAAACCAACATACAAATAATTTTTTATTAGATATTGTTGAAATGGCTACTTTAAAATAACTTTTAGACGACCTGAACAAGTTACATAGAAAACCGAAACCTTTAAATCTGAAAGTATTGCGCGAAGCCCATCAGGCCGTTTCATGACAGTAGAGTTCATGCTGAAATCTGAGAGATGACGGAAGAACCTACCGAAGAAAGGAGGAAGGTGAGACACCGCCTCGAGAAACGGCCGGGTTTCCACTTGTTTGTCTGCTGGAAGTTGCCGGAACTGATGCTCCATGAGAAGAGCCATGGTTGCCTAAAGTGGGCGAAAGTGACTTTTTTGCCTACAACATAAGACGAGGACAACACAGCAGAAATGAAGACAGAACCCGGAACTACCCCTGGACAGACAGACACAGCGTTTACTATTCCAGTTCTTCTGATAGCGCTGCACTGCACAGCTGGACGGCCCCCTGCACCGCCCCTTTAAGCAAATATATGTAGAATCATCACGGAAACGTTCAACATATGGGCGGGGACTCTAAGGAGGAACCAATCATATCACGGGGAGGGGGCAAACTGTTTATAATAAGTTTATAATATATTCTCCTCAGAGCCCATACTGTATACTAGTGTAGTCATGAAACATGTTAATGTACATTAAATAGCTAAATATATATATTTTTCTGTTATGGAAATATGCAATATTCAATGTTCACCTAAACCAATTTTCTTTCTTTTTTTGCTCACACCAGTTAACAAGTTTATCAGATAAATATTAGTACAAAGTAATGAGACAAGACAAATCTAAGACAAATTTATCCAGTGTAATGATCATTATTGACATTTGCTTATTACATGAAAACATTTTCACTGATTTTGATCTTCCCAGATCCATTTATAATTATGTCTTTATTGCACAACTGATCAGGCATTAAATAATCTAAGTGTTTTTCTTTTATACCTTAATTTCACTATTGCTTATTTGTGGATTATTTAAAGGAAATCAAATAATCAAAGAGCAGCTCAGGTTTGAATCCTTGTTGAAAGTTTTTGTGGGCCTCATATTGTTAATAATTAAAATGTCCTTTACCCTGTTGCTGACATTAGAAATTTAAGCGGGGAGTCTTTCTGACGACAATTAGACACGATTATCTGGTCACCATTAAACATTCACATGCAATGTTTAATTCATCCACCAGTAGGCTTAACCTACAATGACCCAGAAAGTCATGTATTTTATTAATACTGCCTTCAAATGTGCCTCTTTATCTCACACCTCAGCTGACTGCTCATTATTAATCAATATTTAATCTACTATATAGAGTATTAGACACTGCTGTCACCTTTACTGCAAGTTTTGATCATGTTTGAAATACCCCTGGAAATCAAATAAAATCAGACTTCTGAATATTATTAAAAGGCTAGCATGCCTGGACTATAGAGTGCAACAGTCAGGTTCCAAAAGTAAACCTTCATTTATTTTCTCCATAGGGAAATTCATTATAACTTATAAACCTTTAAAGACAGCCTTACGAGGTTGTTAATAGCATTTGCTGCTGTTGAAGCTGTCAGCCTGCATTATTTCAACTTATTTTTAAAATAATCATGTTTAACTGCTGATTTCGTGGTGAAAAACTACATTACCCACAATGCTGTACAGAAAATCCACCAATCAGTGAGTCGGTTGACTTGGTTTATAACGCTTATAACGTTTTAACAAAGACCCTATGGGAGAAATTAATGGAAAAATACTCCTGGAACCAACGCTGCTGAAATAGTGGGCGGGCACTGTTGCCCTCTATAAGTCTTTTAATATTTTTTTATTCTATTTAAAAAAAATTTAAAATGGCCAATGGGGTGATAAAATGATAAGGATACAAACATTTAGCATCATTCACTATTTTAGATTGCATCAGCCAGCAGAGTTCAAATTGTTTATAAAATTGTAAGTGACTATTTGAATTTTGGGGCTTTGGCAACTATTCTAGCAATTTTACAATTATGTAAATGAATCACTCTAAAATTCTTCAAAAACCATGTACAAAGAGTGAACATGCCTGGATTTCCTTTTAAGCTTATTTTTCCAATTCATCAAGAAAAATATTTAATTTATACTCTTTGATTACATAAATACTTTAATTTACCACAATAAAAACTTAGATGTCATATTCCCATATTTATCTGCTGTAAATTAATGGAGGCTACTATAGAACTATATAAAAAACAGCGTACACAACCCCATAACAAAATCGCTTCGCTCTGTCAACCCTGTTTGTGCCTCACTACTCGCCGTAGGTAACCAGGAAGTAGCGCAGTAACCAAGTGAAACGCTTCCCTTTTGGTTATTTGTTTACGCGTCCGCTGTCGTTAACGGCTTTCCTTTTTACTACATTTTTTTGTTTTCATATTATTCATTTAAATCAGGGGAGCACCAGAGGATACACGCGTCAAAGCTTTCAAATTGAATTTTCAAATTGATTTAGCAAGCAGAGCCTAGTTTACCTAATTGCAGTGCGAGCGATTATAATAAGCTTCAAATGCATGCTTTTGTAATTACAGCATTTTGTCATTTAAAATCGACTGCTCCGATGATTGTAGGTCAAGGTCTATCATAGAGGTCGGGTTAGAAATAAAGCTTGAGAACGAAACTCTGCCACTGCAGAGCGGTTGAGCAGCGGATCCATGGCTTTACCGACGCTTTCCGCGCACTGGCCGGGTCGAGTGCGCGCTCTGGAGAGGCAGCTGGTGCGGCAGCGGGAGCAGGAGGCTCGCTGGAGGCAGCAGTGGGAGCTGCACTCTCAGTACTTCAGAGAGCAGGAGGTCCGCAGCAGCAAGCAGGCGCAATGGAGCTCACGGCAGTCCTTCCAGCGCAGGTACTGATGGGGAATTACAGGTCATTGTTTCTTTAGCTTGAGCGTATGCGTAAAGTTTATATGTGAGAACACTTCACATCATTTGTTACGGGATCGGTCTATGAGACCGTTTTGAGTTTCCTCCTAAAGTTGTCAAAGTATCAAGACATTAAGGCAAATATTTCGGTAATTACTGAACAGAGAACTACTGAACACTTATTGTGTACATACATGTTGTTATATTGTACTTAATATATTTAAGAAATACCTGCATGTAATTCAGTTTTTATAAGTACACTGTTGACCCTTTCCTTACACCTTAACCCACCCTGAAACCTAACTATATTACCAAACCTGTTCCTAACATACCCCTGTCCCACCTCAATAGCAGCAAAAGTGTTTTGCAATACATGAACACAATAGGTTCTTCTTCTTGGCGTATTTCTTGTGTCCGAAGATCACTGAGAAGGATTTTGTCTAAGGTGGCACGCTCTCAGGTGACCGCAAAGGCCTATCTTGGACTTGCAGACTCTTGAGTAGGGAAAGGTCAGGTCGCTGTCATTGAGTGATTGAGCGGCCAGTTTTTTCTTTCGTTTATGCTTTGCTTGGGAAGTTTTTAACTCTGTGTCCCTCAAATTCCCTGGCAGCTTTCAAAATGATGTACCTCCACTCAATAGGTATCCAATAGGTACATTGCACCAAATAGTAGAACACACCTAATATAAAGTGTGACTAAAGAAGACATTAAGTAACATACAACAACATTATACATAAATATACAGTAGATAATAGAACAATGCACAAAATGTTGACTCTTATGTTGTGTTCGGGTCATTTTGACCCAGAGAGGATTTTCTTTTTCCCGAAAATGGTAATGTTATTGCATTAGACTAAAACTTACTGACTTTGCTCACACAGTGTATAACTACTTCAGAACATTTTTTTCTTCACCTTCCCACAATCAAAAATGACCGGCCTACAAAAAAAAATAGCTTTCAAATTTCTTGTTATGCTGTATAATCACCAAATATTGGATTCTATCTGTTTGATAAGTTGTTTCTTTCAGTTAGGACAGGTTTTGTATTTCTTTTTGGAACTGATTGATCGTAGGCCTCATTGATCTGAACTTATGCACCTCTGTTTTTTGAGTGAAAAAGGCAATAATTGTGGATATATTTTGTCAATATTAAATAAACTATGAACAAATTGCTCACTAGTGTGCTTTAAAAAAACTTTCTAAAGTCTAAATGTCGGTTTAATGCACTCAGTAGCATAATTCATTTAAATTGTGAAATGTGTCATGTTGGGATGCGAAAATGATTTTGTGCTTTTCACTTTTTTCAGAGAATAACTTTTAACACATATTAAGTTATTTATGTAAATATATGGGTCATTCAGGAGACAATATAATTGAATAGGCATGGTTTAATCATGAAACTGCCTTTTAGAACTTTATTAGAAACTATTATTATTTTTAATTTGTTATTTTATAATGAATATTTATCATATTACTGTGGCTGGTTTCACTTTTACAGTGAATGATAGAACAATTTTGCTTTGCATCCACGTTAATGATGAAGACAATTTATGTTTCTATAGCAAAATTACAAACTTCTTTTCTTGGCTTTTTAGTATGTCAGCATTTCAGCGGGAGCGCATGAAGGAGGAGAAGCAGCGGAAACTAGAGGAACGCAGGGAGCGTCTGAGGACGATGCTCCAGCAGGAGAGGGACCAGCTGGAGACAGAGCTCAGAAATGTTTGCCCTGACAGAGCCACACTGACTAGTCAGCTAGTGGAAAAAACAGATGCGCTCCGGTCTGCCAGGGAAGAGAGGAGAAAAAATGTATGGACGCTAATTGTTTTGTCATAAAATGATGTTTTGCTATACATGTGAAAAGTGTCTGATCTGAGATGGTGATTTTTATTTTCTTCAGCTTGCACAGGAGCTGCTGAGGGAACACTGGAAGCAAAACAACTCAGATCTGCGGAAGGTCAGACATAAATCAGTAATTTATATGAAGAAAGTTAGTTATAAGTATCACGATGAGGACATTTGTAAGGAAATACATTTTTTTAAGTAATAATTGATATACACTACTGTAAGTTTGGGGTTAGTAGGATTTAAAAACCTTTGAATAGTAGTGTAAGTACTGAAAGATTTGTTACTACTTTTAAATGCTTAAAGTACATATCTGGCCTGTTTACATACACTGAAATGTCATTACTGTTATTAAAATCTGAGTCAAAAGAAAAAAATCTATGGTAATCGACTTAAAGGGTTACTTCAGCGATTAGCATTAAGCTTTGTATCAGTAGAAACCCGGGAGTATATTCAAATTATCGTACTTTCCCCCCTCATATGACCCTGAGACAAGAGAATTATGTATTTTATTTCTGGAAAAATTCCTCCAATGATGCAAATATCGTAATTTTGCATCATCGGAGGAGTTTTTGGCCAGAGGCTGAAGACTACAGCCAGCAGGAGGCGCTATTTCCACATATTTTCAACATCACACTCACAGCACTCACAGCACTCGGCTGGTGGAGCTGCGGAGATTCATGTAAACGGAGCGGTGGAGAACAAAGTGAGTGTTTTAACTTTTAAAATGAACTTCCTATGAAAGTTAAGCTTCCAAAGACATGAACTGAACACGCGCCAGACTGATCACGCGCTGTGAATGCAGCCGCAGCCGCGAATCCCGCGATTACCTCCACTCATGTGATGAATGTAATCCAATCCTGCTGCGTTTGTGCCGTGATGCTCAATCGGCTCACTCGCATTATATCGAACAGATTTTAGTGTTTCTAACTGAACTGATTTTCTGAAAACGAACGTGGTAGGCAAGTGATCCAGTAATCCAGTAGCCGACTAGCCGCACCTAGAGTAGGGCAGTGAAGCAGTGCATTCTGGGAATTGTTGTCTTTCATCCCAATGAGACAAAAATACACTTTGTTTTCTCAGTCTAGAAGGCACCAAATTCAAAAATAATTTCACATTTCTACTACATTAATGACCCAGTTTAAATACAGATTCATCTTCCCAGCGCTGAAGTACCCCTTTAATGCCATCAGTAGTGGTGGCAAACATTCATGCAAGGGATTAATGCAAGGGATTTCTATTTTTTATCAGGAACCTGACATGACTGTAAGTTAATAGGGCATGTGGTGTGTTTCTTCCATGACTGATCTGTAACTCTGCGCTCTGGATTTGGTTCCAAACACACGCAACCACTTCTGGAGCATTATTTAATCAGATATCTCAGTGTCTCAAATGTTTGTGCGTACAGGTGGAGTCAGGGTTGCACAAAGATCACGTTGTGAGCCAGTGGCAGTTTCAACAGCAGGAGAAAAAACAGGTAAGACGTTCACAGGAGGTGTTCAGTGCCAGTGCTGCCATGTCGGCTCATGCATGAGTGCTGACCAGTTGAGCATCACGTAATATTAACCATCTTGAGTTTTGTGTACAAATAATATTAGTTGTTTCCTTGTTGACAGTTCTAAGACATTTTTTTTTTAGTTTAACATTAAAATGAGACTCTGTTCTGTAACACTCAGGCTGATGAGAAAACTCAGGATGAGAAACGGCGTTTTGAGAACGAGTATGAGAGAAGCAGACGGGAGGCTCTGGAAAGAATGAAGGAAGAAGAGGAGAAGAGAAGACGGGAGGAGAAGAAGCGAGCTGAAGATCTCCGCAAACAGATGGAGGAGCTCAAACTACGAGACCAGGAAGTATGGAATTACTGTAGAATAGACTTATACTTGTAATGCATTGAGTTGTGTCTGTCACAACAACAACAACAACAACAACAACATATGTGACATAAAACATAGACCATAAAGATTAAGTCAATTCATTATAAAAAATTTTTTTTGGTGCCACTTTATAATGAGGTCATATTAGTAAAGGTTAGTTAATGCATTAACAAACAGTAACTAAAAATTAGCAATACATTTGTTACAGTATTTATTTATCTTTGTTAATGTTAACAACTGTTCATGTTGATATCATGTATATCAAGGTAATTAAATAATATTAACAAAGACATCTTTTGATTTAAAAAATGCAATGGTCAATTTTGAAATGAACATTAACTGAGATTAATAAATCCTTTAAGGCCCATTCTCACCAAGGACAATAACTATAACAATAAAGATATAGTTCTAAAAATCGTTCTTAATTAAATATAAAAGAATAACAGAGTCCTCACCACAACTATAATCGCACAGACAAACAATATCGTTGGAATCCCTTTTTGCTTTTTTCAGCTGATGAGTGATAAAAACAGCCAATCAGAATCCATCCAGCTGTAATGAGCATGAGTATTTAAAGCGGCAGACTAAATGCTCAGAATGAACAGAACAATATTGTCTGCTAATATAGTTATTATTATACTTATAGTTATTGTTCTTGTTGTGAGTGGATCTTTAGAAGTATTTTTCATTGTTAATTCATGCTGACAAATGTGCTTAACTAACATTAGGAAATTAGACCTTTTTTATTTTCAATAAAAAACATTTCCTAAATAACTCAAATAAATAAAAGCAGATAGATGCCATGAATTTAAAGTTTATTTAGTGGCTCTGAAAGTGGATGTGAGTTTTTAATAGATTTTGATATGTTCCAGGCTGAGCGTCTTAAGCAGGAACAGGAAGCTCTGATGTCTCAACGCTGGGAGCTTGAAAAGCTAGAGGATGAGAGGAAGAGGATGGAGGAAAGCAGGAAGAAAACTGAATTTGGGTAAAATATTTAAACATGTTAAGGGATTTCTTCTGCAACTGCTGTTATCTGTTGTCTAAATATATAATTATTAAAAACATGTTTATTTAATTGAAATAAATATAAAATAAAATAAAATTAATAAATAATGAAATATTAGATGAAAAAATAAACAAATATTAGAAATGATGCTTTGGCAACGAACTGAAAAAAGTTGAAGTGCTAAAATCACTAACTGAAATAAAACTCAAATGGAAACAAAAATAAATGAAAACTATTTAGACATAAAAAAACTAATAAAAATGACAAAAACTGAAAAATGTATAAAAATAAAAGCTCATTCAAAATTTTAACAATAACTATAATACAGTGGGTATGGAAAGTATTCAGACCCCCTTACATTTTTCACACTTTGTTATATTGCAGCAATTTGCTAAAATCATTTAAGTAAAACAATTTCTCATTAATGTACACACAGCACCCCATATTGACAGAAAAATACAGTATTGTTGACATTTTTGCAGATTTATTAAAACAAGAAAAACAGTTCTGTCAGGTTGGAGGGTAAAAGTTGGTGGACAGCCATTTTCAGGTCTCTCCAGAGATGCTCAATTAGGTTTAAGTCAGGGCTCTGGCTGGGCCATTCAAGAACAGGCACGGAGTTGTTGTGAAGCCACTCCTTCATTATTTTAGCTGTGTGATTGGGGTCATTGTCTTGTAGGAAAGTGAACCTTCTACCCAGAGGTCTTGAGCACTCTGGAGAAGGTTTTCGTCCAGGATATCCCTGTACTTGGCTGCATTCAACTTTCCCTTGATTTCAACCAGTCGTCCTGTCCCTGGAGCTGAAAAACACCCCACAGCATGATGCTGCCACCACCATGCTTCATTGTTGGGACTGTATTGGACAGATGATGAGCAGTGCCTGGTTATCTCCACACATACCGCTTAGAATTAAGGCCACAAAGTTATATCTTGACCAGAGAATCTTATTTCTCACCATCTTAGCAAACTCCATGCAGGCTTTCATGTGTCTTGCACTGAGGAGAGGCTTCCGTTGGGCCACTCATAAACCCCCGACTGGTGGAGGGCTGCAGTGATGGTTGACTTTCTACAACTTTCTCCCATCTCCCGATTGCATCTCTGGAGCTCGGCCACAGTGATCTTTGGGCTCTTCTTTACCTCTCTCACCAAGGCTCTTCTCCCCCGATAGCTCAGTTTGGCTGGACGGCCAGCTCTAGGAAGGGTTCTGGTCATCCCAAACGTCTTCCATTTAAGGATTATGGAGGCCACTGTGCTCTTAGGAACCTTAAGTGCAGCAGAATTTTTTTTGTAACCATGGCCAGGTCTGTGCCTTGCCACAATTCTGTCTCTGAGCTCTTCAGGCAGTTCCTTTGACCTCATGATTCTCATTTGCTCTGACATGCACTGTGAGCTGTAAGGTCTTATATAGACTGGTGTGTGGCTTTCCTAATCAAGTCCAATCAGTATAATCAAACACAGCTGGACTCAAATGAAGGTGTAGAACCTTCTCAAGGATGATCAGAAGAAATGGACAGCACCTGAGTTAAATATAAGAGTGTCACAGCAAAGGGTCTGAATACTTAGGACCATGTGATATTTCAGTTTTTCTTTTTTTAATAAATCTGCAAAAATGTCAACAATTCTGTTTTTCTGTCAATATGGGGTGCTGTGTGTACATTAATAAGAAAAAAATGAACTTAAATGATTTTAGCAAATGGCTGCAATATAACAAAGAGTGAAAAATGTAAGAGGGTCTGAATACTTTCCGTACCCACTGTAAAGTGCAACAGTGCCCATCGCCTTTTTAAGAGGCGTTGATTCCGAAAGTATTCTTTACATACATTTTTTCCTATTGGGAATTAAAAGAATTTAAAGAGTTAAAAGCCATTGATCCAGCCAATCAGCAATGAGGTGAATCACAACATTACAAACCGACTGTTGCACTTTTGTATATAGATAATACTAAATTAGGAACTCACTGTTTTCTGCTTCCACAGGCACTTCCTGACTCGTCAGTATCGTGCTCAGCTGAAAAGAAGAGCACAGCAGGTGCAGGAGGAACTGGTATGTTACAGTGAAAACTGACGTGTTTGCCTATTTTCTGTAGTTTGTCCTGACTGAGGAACTGCAATAACTTTCCTGTCCACCAGGAGGCAGACCGCAAGATCCTGGCGGTGCTGCTTGAGGGAGAGGTGGAGGAGCAGAGGCTGGAGAAAGCCAGGAAAGAGAGAGCTGTCGCTGACGCCGCCTGGATGAAGAGGGTCATAGAGGAGCAGCTCCAGCTGGAGAGGGAGAGGGAGGCAGAGTTTGATATTTTATATCGGTAAGAACAGTCAGGTTGTTTTTTTAAAGATACGTTTATACCTGGAAGTCAGACTCATGCTCTGTTTTTGTTTGCCGCCTGCAGGGAGGAAGCTCAGCGTGTTTGGGAGAGGAGAGAGGCAGAGTGGGAGAAAGAGAGGAGAGCCAGAGAGAGACTGATGCGGGAGGTGAGACGAAACTGACGGCCACCAGATTCTTTGGCTTTCTTTTATTACCCCCCTTCAACATTGCTATTTGCTCGCATACTTAATGTGAATAATTTTAAATGGGTAATATACTGAGAAATTAAAGGGTTAGTTCACCCAAAAATGAAATTCTGTTATTAATGACTCACTCTAATGTCGTTCCTAAACCCGTAAGACCTCCAATCATCTCCAGAACACAGTTTAAGATATTTTAGATTTAGTCCTAGAGCCTTCTGTCCTTCTGTCTTACTCAGCAGCCATATCACCCTGTAGCCCAAGACTGGTTTCCCACTGAAGCTAAGCAGGGCTGAGCCTGGTTAGTACCTGGATGGGAGACCAACTGGGAAAACTAGGTAGCTGCTGGTAGAGGTGTTAGTGAGGCCAGCAGGGGGTGCTCACCCTGTGGTCTGTGTGGGTCCTAACGCCCCAGTATAGTGATGGGGACGCTATACTGCCAATAAGCACCGTCCTTCGGATGAGACGTTAAACCGAGGTCCTGACTCTCTGTGGTCATTAAAAATCCCAGGATGTCCTTCGATAAAGAGTTGGGGTGTAACCCCGGCATCCTGGCCAAATTTGCCCATTGGCCCCTGTCCATCATGGCCTCCTACTCATCCCCATATATATATATATATATATATATATATATATATGATTGGCTTCATCACTCTGTCTCCTCTCCACCAATAAGCCAGTGTGTGGTGGGCGTTCTGGCGCAATGTGGCTGCCGTCGCATCATCCAGGTGGATGCTGCACATTGGTGGTGGCTGAGGAGATCCCCCCCTTCTATATGTAAAGCGCTTTTAATTTAACAAATTATTATTATTATTATTCTTACGTCAGCAGCGGGATTCAAACAAACGCGGAAGAGAAGACAATGCTGAATAAAGTCGTAGTTTTTGTTATTTTTGAACCAAAATGTATTGTCAATGCTTCAAAAGAGTCTAACTAATCCACTGATGTCACATGGACTATTTTGATGATGTTTTTCATACCTTACTTCCTACCTTTCTGGACACGGACTGTATAGTGTGCATTCACTTTCAATGGAAGGACAGAAGGCTCTCGGACTAAATCTAAAATATCTTAAACTGTGTTTGCGGTTTATTATTAATGACAGAATTTTCATTTTTGGGTGAACTAACCCTTTAAACAGCCCTCAATTTTTTGAGAAATAAAAGAACTCTTTGAGAAACACATTCGCCAGTTTCATTTTGAATTTACCAACGTCAAACAGAGTAATACAATAATATATGACTTTCAAACCAAGTGCTGAATATAAGGGTGTTTATATAGATACCTTGGTAACACTTTACAATAAGGTTCATCAGTTAACTAAATTAGTTAACATGAACTAATTAAGAACTGCACTTATAAAGCATTTATTTATCTTTGTTAATTTCAACATTTACTAATGCATTATTAAAATCTTGTTAACATTAATTTAATGAACAGTGAACTAACATTAACAAACCATGAACAAACAAAGGTGAACTAATGCTGAACAGAGGTGTTGTTCATGGTAAGTTCATGTTAACTAATGTTAACCAATACAACCTTATTGTAAAGTGTTACCGATATCTTTAAGGAACTGCAGCAAAAAACATTTCATTTTAAAAGTCAGAGAGGGTGGAAAATAGTAATGGAACATCAAATTTGGTGAAAAACTTTTACTATTATAGACACATTGACATCAAAAAGTCATTGAGATTTTAATGTTTTTGAAAGTCTCTTATGTTCACCAAGGCCGCATTTATTTGCAACTTTTTGAGCAATTTTGCAGAGCGATGTTGCTTGGGCAACTCTTCCATTGAGAATGGGCAAGACATTTCTATCTGGATACCTCAGATCGGGCGTGGGCCCTGTGTCTCACCCGGTTGCCTGTTAATGGCAACATTGCTCAAAAAGTTGCCCCGTGTATCATCACCTTCAGTGTGTGTTGGATGTTATATATTTTTAAACTATGTTTGGTAGGTTCTGGCAGGACGTCAGCAGCAGTTGGAGGAACGAATGCAGGAGAACAGGCTGGCAAGGGAGGAATCTCTGCAAAGGAGAGAGGAGCTCATCCAACAGCTGGAGCAAGAGAGACTCACTGTCCGCCAGGAGAGGGAGCAGCAGGAGGGATCCCGCACAGCTCGCATGCAGGAGATCAATGCACAGGTTTGTGTGTATAGTAGCACTAGCACTAGCATATGAGTTATAGATGTCTTCAATAGATGTGTTTTCGTCCAACAGATGGCGCAGAGGCGCAAGGAACAGTGGGAGGAGCAGCAAAGAAAAGAGCAGGAAGAAGTAGAAGAGAGGGAGCGGCTTAGGCTGCAGGAGGAGGAGCTACGTCATGAGACAGAGAGAATGAATCGACAGGGCTACCAGGAGAGAGTGAGTGAAGATTGAAGTGTTAATGAAGACCCAGTGTTTATATAAAAATCGCTATTAAACGTAATAACTTATTTTTTTTTTTCATCATGGCAGATTTACAGCAGACCTCGGTCAGCATGGACATGAGAGCGCTTTTACAGGAAGAATTTTTGTGCCACATCCCCTATCAGATGCTAGGATGCATTTTCGGGGAATCTTTGTCCATGCTGATCTCGGCCACTAAATGAGAGCTGGTTTTGCCCTCAGAGATCATTTTAATATATGGGCCATAAGTTGTTTATGATTTACATTATGGCTTCCATAAATTGTTTTTTAGATAAGTTCTCAATTTCAAATGCACTAGTCCTGAGGTTTGCATGTAGGGCTGTTTTTATATGTAGATTGTTTTGTATAGATGAATTTCAATGCTGACCAGGTTTTCAAATAAAGAAAAAATTGTATACATTGTCTACTGTGTTCATAATGAAGAATTGTAACTCGACAGAAATATGTGCAAGCAGTTATATTAAATATATGCAAAAAGTAGCACCCAGTCAACACTGCAAAAAAAGAGTTATGAGTAGATTGCTTCTATTATAATCAGTGTTGGGAAAAGTTAATATTGAAAGTAATGCATTACAATACTGTGTTATTCCCTAAAAAAAAATAATTGCATAATTTTTATGTAAAGTAATGTTACTTTACTTTTTAATCACCTGGACTTGGTTTGCTTGTTTAATAACAAAAAAAGTT